>CAWUFW010009363.1:0-600000 GCA_963921515.1 Calotriton arnoldi | reverse complement strand
GCTCACCCCCTTAGTAGCTTGGCACGAGCAGCCAGGCCTATCTCCAAGGCGCGAGTGTACAGTATGTGCAACCACACTCACAACAACCCACTGGTGACACCACAAATGGACTCCACACGAGTTTGATAAAAACGAGTATAAACTTTATGTAAAAAGATATACGATCAGACCACACGATACATAAGCCAACATATAATAAAGGGTAATATTCATTCCGGATGGCTGGTAGGTTCAAATCCCAACCACCGCTTTCAAAATGCTATGCTGGTCGCAATGCTAGAATCACACATGTTGCAATGGACAAACAATAGTGCGCTGCGTAATGATACAATCCTGTGCTGGGCAAAGGAGAAATAATACAATGCGTAACGATACACCCCGGTACCTGGCAATGGGAGAAATAATGCAATGCGTACTGCTACAATCATGAACTGCGCAATGAAGGAATAATGCAATGCGTCACCCCAATCACGTACTTTGCAATGAAGAAATAAGGCAATGCGCGCCGCTACAATTATGTACTTTGCAATGAAGGAATAATGCAATGTGTTATGGTCATTCTTAGAGCTGCTCAGCCTGGTAATTCTATCTCCATGGTAGCGTCTCGTGTGGAGACAGTTACTACCAGGAAAACTGACAGGCTGGCAGCTGGAGTTGGTGGTTCTGCACTTCAAGAAATAAAAGTGTATGAAAACTTACCAGTGTGTCCCTTTTCAACACTTGCGGGGGACAAGCCTACCACCAACTCTCCCCATTTTCGTGAACCCACGGATTGTCATCTTCTCCTCATCGATTGTGATCGTGAGACCAGTGAAGAGGTGACCTTCTACGACTTTCGACGGACTCTCCTGCTTTTCCCGACATCCTGAGAGGCTCCACGCCGAAATTGAGCAATTTTGTGTCTTTTGCCTTTTTCTTGGCCGTTGTTGCTCCTCGGGACGTTGCTGGTGACGCTACTCCTGTGCGCTTGCTCATGCGCGCAGATTCTACAAGTCAGTCGCGTCATCACGTGACACGCACGTCACGTTACGCGACGTGCGTGCCGCCATCTTTGTTGTCGCGTCTCCATGACAACCAGCACTTCACCACGGAACCCGATTTACCCCTACGAATCCCTCATCTTTTACCGCTTTATCGCTATGGATTACTAATCCGTTGTTCTTCAGGTCATTTACAGGTACTGTTTTCCTTGCTTTGGTTTGTGACTGACATTGAGAAGCTGCCTATGCCTGCGCTTACTAATTTTCAAGCCTCTACTTGTTTGCCGCCTTGCCCTTGAAGCGTTTGTTTTCCTCAGTTGACTTTTTGCCGCATTGCCTTTTTAGTCCGTGACTTTGAAAAGCTGCATGTGCCTGCACTCATTGATCTTCAAGCCTATACTTGTTTGGGATTTAATTTGTTTTGCTTTTGCGTTTAATTAATCAAACAGCTAACTGAACTTCCTTTACACTAAAGCTTCACCATGGCTGCCACTACAATGAGCCAGCCACATCCATTTCTTTGCGAAAAAGGTGAACCACTGCTACCATGGAAAAGATGGAAACTACTTTTTGATTCATATTTGGTAGCTATTGGAGGTGAAAAGTTCTCGGCTCATAGGAGACAAGCTATTCTCCTTCATAATCTTGGAGTGGAAGGGCGCAACATTTATGAGAGTATTGATGTAATTCCTGTTGGTGAGGGTGATGGTGAACCGTCTAATGTGTTTGAAATGTCCATAAAAATGTTGGAAATGTACTTTGGGCCGTGCATCAATGTTGTTTTAGAAAGGCACAAGTTTTTCATGAGGATCCAAGAGCCTAATGAAAAAATTGGGAATTATATAGCTTCACTAAAGACGCTAGCCCGCACTTGTGAGTTTGGTGACCTTACTGACTCGTTGATACGCGATCAACTGGTCAGGTGCACCAACAGTCCTAGAGTACAAGAAAAACTTCTGTCTAGAAACCCATCTCTCAAGGAATCTATAGACATCGTAGCGGGGATGGAAAATACCTCTGGTTGAGTCAAAGAGATGAAAACCCACAAGGCAATAACTGACAATGCTCCAACTCCCAGTAGCATTCATGAGTTGACCCAAAAGGAGACACCTCAAGACTCTGTTGACAATGTCTCCAAAAGTATGAGTGGAACCTAGGCCAAACCTTCCACAGATTTTTCAAGAATGAAATGCTACAGATGCGGTAGAACCAAACACTCCTCCAACTACCCTAACTGTTATGCAAGAAACACAACCTGCCACAAGTGTGGGATCAAGGGTCACTATGCCAGAGTATGCAGGTCTGGTGGCAGAGTGCACACTGTAGAGAATATTGAGAACTGTGACATCTCGAGAACCGTTATGCTGAGCGTGCGAGGTGATGGCATGGTTGATGCTGATCTCATCAGCATGCCGGAATGTGAAGTGATGATAGGAGACAAGCTAATTGTGGTTTTGGCACACTCTGGCTCTCCTTTCACAATGCTGGGCAATGAACTATGGGACAAAACTTTTCCTGAGTCACAACTTTCTGCCCCTGACATTAGCCCAGTCAGTTATGGTGGCTCACATATTGATGTAATTGGGTTTGCCATCATGAAGATTCATTTCAAGGGGAGAGAGACCATTGGGAAGATTTATTTCGCCAAACGAGGTGATAATCTCCTTGGGTGGAGACATCAGAGAGACTTGGGGATAATCCTCAACCCGAATGCTCGTTATCCATCTGAGCAAGTCATCTTGGTTGACCAATCAGCAACCTCTAGTAAGTTTTTTGAGGAGTTCCCTCAAGTTTTCTCTGACAACCTTGGTCTTCTTAAAAACTTTGAACACCGCATAGTACTCAAGCAGAATGCAACACCTGTGGTACACAAGGTTAGAAAGGTTCCCAACATGATGCTTGAACCTCTCAGAAATGAACTCAAGAGACTGGTATTTCTGGGTGTGATTGAGGAAATCGAATCCTCTGAATGGTTGGCCCCAGTGGTTTTGGCCGCCAAGGATGGAGGAAAAAGTATTAGGATGTGTGTCGACTTGAGGAGTCTAAACAAGTGGATATGGGTTGACCGCCAACCCCTTCCTAATATCTCCGAAACTATTAACATGCTTGACGGTGCTAAGGTTTTCAGTGTGTTAGACTTATCCTCAGCTTACCACCAGGTACCCCTCCATCCAGAGTCCAAACATTTAACATCTTTTGTGACACCACTGGGGGCCTTCCGTTTTATCAGGATGCCATTCGGGTTTGCCTCTGCCTGCTTTCAACGCATCATGAAGATGATCCTGGGTGATATTTCCAACGTCATGTTCTTCCAGGACGACATCTTGGTCTACGGGAAGGATGAGTTGGAGCATGACAGAGTTTTGAGAACTGCCTTACAAAGACTAGCTGACAAAGGTTTGACTGTGAATAGACTAAAGCAGGGGCATAACAAACACCCCCGCAGCCCCCGCGGTGCGGGGGGGCCCCCAGTCTTCAGTACATGAAGGGGGCCCCCTCAGCTCATCGGTAGAGAGCTGTTTGTCTCTTGCTCTAAAGCAGCTGCAGTCTGCTCTGAGCTCCTCGCGCTGCTGACCTAGGGCTGAAGAGAAACAATGTAACAAGTTACATTGTTTCTCTTCAGTCAGAGCGCGCCAGGCCGGAAAAAGGATGGGGGTGGGGGCCCCCAGAGAGAGCATTGTGAATCTCAGGGTCGCTGGGGACACTGGGACATGCAGGCTGTGCATTCATCCTTTGCCTACTGCAGGGCCGGACCCTGCCTGCCTGTCAGAGATGTCCCGCCAAAGGACCGTCCTCCTGCTGCTGCTCTGGGCAGGGGTGGTGCGGGCCAGCAGCAAAGAAAGAGGCAAGAGTGGACAGGAGCAGGTGAGAAGGGTGCCTGCCAAGCCAATCTATTTTTGTGGGGAATAACGAAGTTTCTCCAGTTTTGCTAACAACTCATTGTTTTGTTGTTGTTGTTGTATATTAAGACGAAAAACATATAATCAAGGTGTGCAGTCCAGGTATCCAGCGTAGAGAGAGAGTGGAGAGAGAGAGAGAGTGGAGAGAGAGTGGAGAGAGAGAGCGTAGAGAGAGAGCGGAGAGAGAGAGTGGAGAGAGAGTAGAGAGAGAGAGTGGAGAGAGAGAGAGACAGTGGAGAGAGAGAGAGAGAGAGAGTAGAGAGAGAGCGTAGAGAGAGACAGTGGAGAGAGAGAGACAGTGGAGCGAGAGAGACAGTGGAGAGAGAGAGTGGAGCGAAAGAGCGTAGAGAGAGAGAGCGTCGAGAGAGTGGAGAGAGAGAGAGTGTAGAGAGAGAGAGAGAGAGAGTGGAGAGAGAGAGAGAGAGTGGAGAGAGAGAGAGAGTGGAGAGAGAGAGAGACAATGGAGAGAGAGCGTAGAGAGAGAGTGGAGAGAGAGACAGTGGAGAGAGACAGTGGAGAGAGTGGAGAGAGAGAGCGTAGAGAGAGAGAGTGGAGAGAGAGAGTGGAGAGAGAGTAGAGAGAGAGAGTGGAGAGAGAGAGACAGTGGAGAGAGTGGAGAGAGACAGTGGAGAGAGACAGTGGAGAGAGTGGAGAGAGAGAGAGAGAGTAGAGAGAGAGCGTAGAGAGAGACAGTGGAGAGAGAGAGACAGTGGAGAGAGAGAGACAGTGGAGAGAGAGAGTGGAGAGAGAGAGCGTGGAGAGAGAGAGCGTGGAGAGAGAGAGCGTAGAGAGAGAGAGCGTAGAGACAGTGGAGAGAGACAGTGGAGAGAGAGTGGAGAGAGACAGTGGAGAGAGAGTGGAGAGAGAGAGAGAGTGGAGAGAGAGAGACAGTGGAGAGAGAGAGAGGAGTTAGAGAGTGAAGAGAGAGAGCGTAGAGAGAGAGTGGAGAGAGACAGTGGAGAGAGTGGAGAGAGAGAGAGAGTAGAGAGAGAGCGTAGAGAGAGACAGTGGAGAGAGAGAGACAGTGGAGAGAGACAGTGGAGAGAGTGGAGAGAGAGAGAGCGTAGAGAGAGAGACAGTGGAGAGAGACAGTGGAGAGAGTGGAGAGAGAGAGCATAGAGAGAGAGAGTGGAGAGAGAGAGTGGAGAGAGAGAGAGAGTGGAGAGAGAGAGAGTGGAGAGAGAGTGGAGAGAGACAGTGGAGAGAGACAGTGGAGAGAGACAGTGGAGAGAGTGGAGAGAGAGAGAGAGAGAGTAGAGAGAGAGCGTAGAGAGAGACAGTGGAGAGAGAGAGACAGTGGAGAGAGAGAGAGAGAGTGTGGAGAGAGAGAGCGTGGCGAGAGAGCGTAGAGAGAGCGTAGAGAGAGAGTGGCGAGAGAGAGAGCGTAGAGAGAGAGAGAGAGTGGAGAGAGAGACAGTGGAGAGAGACAGTGGAGAGAGTGGAGAGAGAGAGAGTGGAGAGAGAGAGACAGTGGAGAGAGAGAGGAGAGAGAGAGTGGAGAGAGAGCGTAGAGAGAGAGTGGAGCGAGAGAGACAGTGGAGAGAGACAGTGGAGAGAGAGAGAGAGTAGAGAGAGTGGAGAGAGAGAGAGAGTAGAGAGAGAGCGTAGAGAGAGACAGTGGAGAGAGAGAGACAGTGGAGAGAGACAGTGGAGAGAGAGTGGAGAGAGAGAGCGTAGAGAGAGAGAGTGGAGAGAGAGAGAGATTGGAGAGAGAGAGAGAGTGGAGAGAGACAGAGCGTAGAGAGAGAGTGGAGAGAGAGCGTAGAGAGAGACAGTGGAGAGAGAGAGACAGTGGAGAGAGAGACAGTGGAGAGAGACAGTGGAGAGAGTGGAGAGAGAGAGAGAGAGAGAGTAGAGAGAGAGCGTAGAGAGAGACAGTGGAGAGAGAGAGACAGTGGAGAGAGAGAGAGTGGAGAGAGAGAGCGTAGAGAGAGAGAGCGGAGAGAGAGAGACAGTGGAGAGAGAGAGAGTGGAGAGAGAGACAGTGGAGAGAGAGTGGAGAGAGAGAGAGTGGAGAGAGCGTAGAGAGAGAGAGTGGAGAGAGAGAGAGAGTGGAGAGAGAGAGAGAGTGGAGAGAGAGAGCGTGGAGAGAGAGAGCGTGGCGAGAGAGCGTAGAGAGAGCGTAGAGAGAGCGTAGAGAGAGAGTGGAGAGAGAGAGCGTAGAGAGAGAGAGAGAGTGGAGAGAGAGTGGAGAGAGACAGTGGAGAGAGTGGAGAGAGAGAGAGAGTGGAGAGAGAGAGACAGTGGAGAGAGAGAGGAGAGCGAGAGCGTAGAGAGAGAGTGGAGAGAGAGACAGTGGAGAGAGAGACAGTGGAGAGAGAGAGAGAGTAGAGAGAGAGCGTAGAGAGAGACAGTGGAGAGAGAGAGACAGTGGAGAGAGACAGTGGAGAGAGAGAGAGAGTGGAGAGAGAGAGCGTAGAGAGAGAGAGTGGAGAGAGAGAGAGAGTGGAGAGAGAGAGAGCGTAGAGAGAGAGTGGAGAGAGAGCGTAGAGAGAGACAGTGGAGAGAGAGAGACAGTGGAGAGAGAGACAGTGGAGAGAGTGGAGAGAGAGAGAGAGAGAGAGAGAGAGTAGAGACAGAGCGTAGAGAGAGACAGTGGAGAGAGAGAGAGAGAGACAGTGGAGAGAGAGTGGAGAGAGAGACAGTGGAGAGAGCGTGGAGAGAGAGAGAGCGGAGAGAGAGAGACAGTGGAGAGAGAGTGGAGAGAGCGTGGAGAGAGAGAGAGTGGAGAGAGCATAGAGAGAGAGAGTGGAGAGAGAGAGAGTGGAGAGAGAGAGCGTGGAGAGAGAGAGAGAGAGAGTGGAGAGAGAAAGAGAGTGGAGAGAGAGAGTGGAGAGAGAGATAGTGGAGAGAGAGATAGTGGAGAGAGAGAGAGTGGAGAGAGCGTAGAGAGAGAGAGAGTGGAGAGAGAGACAGTAGAGAGAGAGACAGTGGAGAGAGAGAGAGAGAGAGAGAGTGGAGAGAGAGAGCGGAGAGAGAGAGAGAGTGGAGAGAGAGAGAGAGTGGAGAGAGAGAGTGGAGAGAGAGAGTGGAGAGAGAGAGAGAGTGGAGAGAGAGAGTGGAGAGAGAGAGGAGAGAGAGTTGAGAGAGAGTGGAGAGAGAGTGGAGAGAGAGTGGGGAGGAGAGATAGAGAGTGGAGAGAGTGAAGGGAGAGAGAGACTGGAGAGAGAGAGAGAGACTGGAGAGAGAGAGACAGTGGACAGAGAGAGAGTGGAGAGAGCGTAGAGAGAGAGAGTGGAGAGAGAGAGAGAGTGGAGAGAGAGAGAGAGTGGAGAGAGAGAGCGTGGAGAGAGAGAGCGTGGCGAGAGAGCGTAGAGAGAGCGTAGAGAGAGCGTAGAGAGAGAGTGGAGAGAGAGAGAGCGTAGAGAGAGAGAGAGTGGAGAGAGAGTGGAGAGAGACAGTGGAGAGAGTGGAGAGAGAGAGAGAGTGGAGAGAGAGAGACAGTGGAGAGAGAGAGACAGTGGAGAGAGAGAGGAGAGCGAGAGCGTAGAGAGAGAGTGGAGAGAGAGAGACAGTGGAGAGAGAGACAGTGGAGAGAGAGAGAGAGTAGAGAGAGAGCGTAGAGAGAGACAGTGGAGAGAGAGAGACAGTGGAGAGAGACAGTGGGGAGAGAGAGTGGAGAGAGAGAGCGTAGAGAGAGAGAGTGGAGAGAGAGAGAGAGTGGAGAGAGAGAGAGCATAGAGAGAGAGTGGAGAGAGAGCATAGAGAGAGACAGTGGAGAGAGAGAGACAGTGGAGAGAGAGACAGTGGAGAGAGACAGTGGAGAGAGTGGAGAGAGAGAGAGAGAGAGAGAGAGAGTAGAGAGAGAGCATAGAGAGAGACAGTGGAGAGAGAGAGAGACAGTGGAGAGAGAGAGAGTGGAGAGAGAGAGCGTAGAGAGAGAGAGCGGAGAGAGAGAGACAGTGGAGAGAGAGAGAGAGAGTGGAGAGAGAGACAGTGGAGAGAGCGTGGAGAGAGAGAGAGTGGAGAGAGCGTAGAGAGAGAGAGTGGAGAGAGAGAGAGTGGAGAGAGAGAGAGTGGAGAGAGAGAGCGTGGAGAGAGAGAGAGTGGAGAGAGAAAGAGAGTGGAGAGAGAGAGTGGAGAGAGAGATAGTGGAGAGAGAGATAGTGGAGAGAGAGAGAGTGGAGAGAGCGTAGAGAGAGAGAGAGTGGAGAGAGAGACAGTAGAGAGAGAGACAGTGGAGAGAGAGAGAGAGAGTGGAGAGAGAGAGAGGAGAGAGAGAGAGAGAGAGAGTGGAGAGAGAGAGAGAGTGGAGAGAGAGAGTGGAGAGAGAGAGAGTGGAGAGAGAGAGTGGAGAGAGAGAGAGAGAGAGTTGAGAGAGAGTGGAGAGAGAGTGGAGAGAGAGTGGGGAGGAGAGATAGAGAGTGGAGAGAGTGGAGGGAGAGGGAGACTGGAGAGAGAGAGAGAGACTGGGAGAGAGAGAGACAGTGGAGAGAGAGAGACAGTGGAGAGAGAGAGACAGTAGAGAGAGAGTGGAGAGAGAGAGAGAGAGTGGAGAGAGAGAGAGTGGAGAGAGGGAGAGCGTGGAGACAGAGAGCGTAGAGAGAGAGAGCTTTGAGAGAGAGAGAGAGCGTAGAGAGAGAGAGCGTAGAGAGAAAGAGTGGAGAGAGAGAGAGAGAGAGTGTGGAGAGGGAGACCGTGGAGAGAGAAAGAGTGGAGAGAGAGAGAGAGAGAGAGTGGAGAGACAGTGTAGAGAGAGTGGAGAGAGAGTGGAGGGAGAGAGAGAGTGGAGAGAGAGAGTGGAGAGAGAGAGAGAGTGGAGAGAGAGAGAGAGCATAGAGAGAGAGAGCGTAAAGAGAGTGGAGAGAGAAAGAGAGTGGAGAGAGAGAGAGAAAGTGGAGAGAGTGGAGAGAGAGAGACAGTGGAGAGAGACAGTGGAGAGAGAGTAGAGAGAGAGCGAATAAAGAGAGTGGAGAGAGAGCGCGTAGAGAGAGAGAGAGAGAGTGGAGAGAGAGAGAGAGTGGAGAGAGAGCGTAGAGAGAGAGAGAGTGGAGAGAGAAAGAGAGTGGAGACAGAGAGAGAGAGTAGAGGGAGAGAGTGGAGAGACAGTGGAGAGAGAGAGAGAGGAGAGAGCGAGTGGAGAGAGAGTAGAAAGAGAGACTGACTGACTGAGCGACTGAGATACTGACTGACTAAGAGACTGACTGACTGAGAGACAGAGAGAGACTGACTGACTGACTGAGAGACTGACTGACTGACAGAGAGAGAGAGACAGATTGAGAGAGAGACTGACTGACTGAGGTAGAGAGAGACTGATTGAGAGAGAGACTGACAGAGAGAGAGACTGACTGAGAGAGAGAGACTGACAGAGAGAGAGACTGACTGAGAGAGAGAGACTTAGAGAGAGAGACTGATTGACTGTGAGAGAGACTGACTGACTGAGAGACTGACTGACTGAGAGACTGACTGACTGAGAGACTGACAGAGAGAGAGACTGACAGAGAGAGAGAGACTGACTGACTGACAGAGAGAGACTGACTGACTGAGGTAGAGAGAGAGACTGACTGACAGAGAGAGACTGACTGACAGAGAGAGTCTGACAGAGAGAGACTGACAGAGAGAGACAGAGAGAAAGAGACTGACAGAGAGAGAGAAAGACAGATTGAGAGAGAGAGACTGACTGACTGACTGAGGTAGAGAAAGACTGACTGACAGAGAGAGACTGACTGACAGAGAGAGACTGACAGAGAGAGACTGACAGAGAGAGACTGACAGAGAGAGACTGTCAGAGAGAGACTGATTGACTGCGAGACTGAGAGAGAGAGAGAGACTGACAGAGAGAGAGAGACTGACTGAGAGAGAGACTGACTGACAGAGAGACTGCCTGACAGAGAGACTGACTGACTGAGAGAGAGACTGACTGAGAGAGAGACTGACTGACTGACAGAGACTGACTGACTGAGAGAGAGACTGACTGACTGACAGAGAGACTGACTGACTGACAGAGAGAGACTGACTGACAGAGAGAGACTGACTGAGAGAGAGAGAGACTGACAGAGAGAGAGACAGAGAGAAAGAGACTGACAGAGAGACTGACTGAGAGAGACTGACAGAGAGAGAGAGACTGACTGAGAGAGAGACTGACTGACAGAGAGACTGACTGACAGAGAGACTGACTGGCAGAGAGAGAGAGAGAGACTGACTGACTGAGAGACTGACAGAGAGAGAGACTGACTGAAAGAGAGAGAGAGACTGACTGAGAAAGAGAGAGAGAGAAACTGACAGAGCGAGACTGACTGACAGAGAGAAATACTGACAGAGAGAGAGAGACTGACTGAGAGAGACTGACTGAGAGAGAGAGACTGACTGAGAGAGAGACTGACTGAGAGAGAGACTGACTCAGAGAGAGAGATACTGACTGACTGAGAGAGAGACTGACAGAGAGAGTGTCTGAGAGAGACTGACAGAAAGAGAGAGACTGATTGACTGACTAACTGAGAGAGACTGACTGACTGAGAGAGACTGAATGACAGAGAGAGAGACACTGACTGACTGACAGAGAGACTGACAGAGAGAGAGAGAGACTGACTGAGAGAGACTGACTGAGAGAGACTGACTGACAGAGAGAGAGAGGGACTGACTGACAGAGAGAGAGACTGACTGACTGACAGAGAGAGAGAGAGAGAGAGACTGATGGAATTGGGGTCAAAGTGTGTATGAAGCAATGCAATGCCTCAAGATTGCTATTGTCTGGCGCGGAGAATGGGAGGGGGGGCCCCCTCCATGTAGTTTGCAGGGGGGCCCCCTCAAGTTTCGTTACGCCACTGGACTAAAGTGTAAGATTGGTGTGTCTTCCGCCACTTATTTGGGACATGTTATCTCTGGGGAGGGTATCCGACCAAAACTGGATCTGGCTAGAAGTATTGTGGATGCTCCTGCCCCAACTGATAAAGAGCAGGTCAGGTCCTTCCTTGGCCTCGCCGAGTTTTACTCTAAGTTTGTTCAAGGTTTTGCCTCCACTGTTGAACCCATCAGGGCCCTTCTAAGGAAAGGAACACACTCTGTCTGGTCACCAGAGTGTGTTTCGGCTTTTAATTCCATCAAGCAGGCAATAGGTAAGATGCCTACACTTGGTCACTTTGACTCAAAAAGGAAAACCTTCCTAACTACTGACGCCAGCTTGTGTGGCCTTGGGGCGGTGCTTTCCCAAATTGATGGAGGTGAGGAAAAGGTGGTTGCATTCGCCTCAAGAGCGTTGAAGAAATCGGAGCAACAGTATTCGTGCATCGAAAGGGAGGCTTTGGCTATTGTTTGGGCAATTAAACATTTTATGTTTTACCTTTGGGGCATTCCCTTTTCAGTTAGGTCTGATTATCGCCCCTTAGTTCAGGTTTTTTCGTGTGCGGAGAGTGAAAGACTCACCCCTAGACTTAAGCGTTGGAGTGAGGGGTTGGAAGATTACAATTTTCAAGTACAATATCTCCCTGGCTCTGCCAATAAGGCAGAAGATTGCTTATCGAGACTACCCATTGACTGTTGCAGTGATGCTTTGGACTGTGATTCTGTTAGTGTTTGTTGGGTCAAGGAGCCTGCTATCCAAGAACTAGAATGGGAACAGGCCTTATTGGAAGATGTGTTGCTTCCTATTGTAATGGATTTTGTTGTAAAAGAGTGGCCCGACAGCAAGAAACTTGATTCTGACCTATTACCTTTCTGGTCCATCAGAAATGAACTTACTCTGTGCCAAGGTCAACTCATGCGTGGTGAGAGAGTGATACCCCCTGATGCCTTGAGACCTAAGCTGGTGAATCTCGCTCATGAGGGGCACTTAGGGAGAAATCTCACAAAGTCTCGTCTCCGTGAGAGGTATTGGTGGCCCAGGATGGATAGCCATGTTGAGGAAGTGGTTAAGGAGTGCTGTCAGTGTGCCTCCAGTGATAAATCCCAGGTCACCAGTACTGCTCCCTTGTCACCTGTTGAAGTTCCACTTGAGCCCTGGATCAAGCTTGGTTTGGACCTTATGGGTCCCTTTGAGCTTTTAGGTCCTTCAGAACGGTTTGTAATTCTCTTAGTGGATTACTCTTCTAAGTGGGTATCCACCAAATGCGTGAGCTCTATCAGCACCAGGGTGGTTATTGACTTCCTTAAAGATGAATTTGCGTGTGAGGGTATACCTAGGTTCCTCATCACGGATAATGGAGTGCAGTTCATCTCGCAGGAGATGCAGGACTTTTTGAGGGACTATGGCATCAATCATCAGAAAACCGCGCTCTATGCGCCGCAAGCCAATGGACTTGCGGAGCGCATGAACAGGGTGGTAAAGGCATGTGTACAGAGAGCTATTGATAGGAAGCTTCCTCTCAAGGGTGTCTTAAGGGATACTTGGGGGGCACATCGCACTGCTCTCAATGCTGTGCTACAAAAATCTCCCTTTCAGATATTGAGAGGGAGAGTTGCTTTATCCAAGCTCAATCCTGGTTGGTTACCTCTCATTGAAGGTCCAGTTCTGGATAAGGAGGAGGTGGGTGCTAAGATCAAGTCTTACCAAGAGAAGTACAAGGAGAGGTTTGACTTCAAGAATTCAACCAAAGCCACAACATGGAAGGTGGGTGACTGGGTACTTATTAAAAGACCACGGTGGCATAGGAAGGGTATCACTGAGTTTATGGGCCCTTTCGTCATCACTTCTGTTTACAAGAATGTGGTCACTGTTCATAATGGTAGCAAATGGAGCATGTCTCGCCTGGTGAAGTTTCGGGGCGACAAGTCCTCATTTTTATCATGCCCGGACGATTTGCTTGGTCCGAATTTGCCCAAGAGTGTCCCTCCTCCGAGCTTTCATTCACGAGTGCCTTCCCCAAGGTCTCGTTGTCCTCCTAGACGTTATGAAGACTATGAAATGTATTGATCTCTTGTGATGTTTTTGTACTCCTTTTTGCCATGTTTTCACTTGCGCATTTTCTTATTCTTATGCCTTCCTTGTTTTCTTCTTCTTCCTTTATCTTCTTTTCTTTCTTTCCTTTGTATTTTCAGTAAGGGGGATGTGTTATGGTCATTCTTAGAGCTGCTCAGCCTGGTAATTCTATATCCATGGTAGCGTCTCATGTGGAGACAGTTACTAACAGGAGAACTGACAGGCTGGCAGCTGGAGTTGATGGTTCTGCACTTCAAGAAATAAAAGTCTATGAAAACTTACCAGTGTGTCCCTTTTCAACACAATGCGTAGCTACAATCATGTACTTTGCAATGAAGAAATAATGCAATGCGGGCCGCTACAATCCTGTACTTTGCAATGGAGAAATAATGCAATGCGTAGCGCTACAATCGTGTATTTCGTTATGCAGAAATAATGTCAGGCATCATAAGACAGTCCGGCAGTTCGTTAGCAGCAATATTGGCAATGTGTATTACGACAGTCAGCCTCTTCGATAACAGTTGCCCCCACACGTATCAACGATGACATAAAGTACAGCTTCTCACTTTGGCCCCAGTACTGCCACTCCTGAACGCAGTACGGGCCCCAATCTGAGCCGAAGCAAAGGCTCATGTCGCCAGAAGGACTGAGAGGCCGAGAGAGTATCCCTCCGAGCCTGCACCCTGCCCAGGCAGTGATCCACGTTACCTGGGGGCACGACCCCACTCTCCTCTCCTCCTTTAGCGAACTGGGCCTTCCGTGTAGAACTTTCTCAATGGGCCTCAGCGGCTTGGCCTGGCAGCTCAGCTCCTCTGGGGCTGCCGGTCCGGGCGCGACTGTTAGGAAGGTCTCAGGCGGCCGCAGGGCACACGTACCCCACGCCCCTGAGATTACGTTACTCCGGGTGCACGTTCACCACAGCACCCTCCGGGTCTCCTCTGGCACGAAGCCACACACACAACGCTGATGGGACTTCACGTCGACTCCGAGTGCACGTTCACCAGGCACTCTTTCCTGTGGTCTCAGTTGGCACCAAGACACGCACACCACGCTGCAGAGACTCACTTTCTTCCGGTGCACACGATGATCAGCCGATCACCTCCACAGTCCCAGGTTGCACCAAAGCAGGCACACTGCTTCACTGAGACTTACTCCAACTCCGGTGCCCCGATATCCAGGCGCTCTTCACCAACGCCTTCAACCACACCCCGACACGCTCACCGTGTCCGAGCCTCACTTCTCCTCCGGTGCACTCGATGACCAGGTGCTCTTCACCAGCGCCTCCGGTGCACCCCGACACGCACCCTGCGCGTCTGAGACTCACTCCACTTCCGATGCACACGTTGACCAGGCGCTTCTCACCAACGCCTCCTGTGCACCACGACACGCACCCTGCGCGTCCGAGACTCCCTTCACCTCCGATGCACCCGCTGACCAGGCGCTCTTCACCAGCACCTGTGGTGCACCACGATACGCACCCTTCGAGTCCGAGTCTCACGTCAACTTCGATGCACACGCTGACCAGGTGCTGTTCACCAACGCCTGCTGTGCACCATGACACGCACCCAGCGCGTCCGAGACTCACTTCACATTCGATGCACACATTGACCAGGCGCTCTTCACCAACGCCTCCTATGCACCACGACACGCACCCAGCGCGTCCGAGTTTCACTTCTCCTCCGTGTGTCCAAGATCACAAGGCACACCTTCCGAGGGTCTCAAGCTGCCACAACACGCGCCCACCGCGTTGCTTGAAACTTCTCCAGAAACTTTTATGTTCCTGTGTTTCCAAACAGGGAGCCAGCTCACCTCGGGCCCTTGGGGTAACAAGACACAGCACAAAGCCCAGTCTTGTTCAAGCAGGGGGACCCAGCGCACAAAGCACAGTCCCAACAGCCTCTTCCTTGGTTAAAACAGCAAACTGCAGACCAGCCCCAGATCACGAAGCAAGGGTTGGTCCTTCCCAGCAGTCTCTTCAGTTGTTCCTTCCTTAGCAGAGGTTCTTCTTGACCACGATATGGGTCCAAGCCTTTTCAGTCTCAATCCATTTCTATTCCAACGTTCAGGGGTCTCAGCTCTCATAGTTATACCCCTAAATGTCTTTGAAGTTCGTTGTGCTTAGGGGTCCCTGACCCCCTGCCTAAATCAGTTCTGGGTGTCTCCCTCCCAGTGTCACCTTTCTCCCTTTGATACTGGGGGTCTGGATCCTTAATCACTCAGCCGGAGATGGGTCAATTGTTTTATAGCCGCAACCCAGGCATCTTCACCTCCCGGTGCTTTTCCTCGCCTACTCTCCAGATGCAGGTCAGCCTGGTGCCATCTCAACCCCTCCCTGGGTCAAGACCTCCCCCAGCTCCTCTCCCCTCTCAGATCCAGACAGTCAATCCACATTCAGCAGAGACACACAGAAATGCTTAAAGCACAAAACTCAGCCACTTTCTAAAGAGTGGCTTCTGAACACACAGTGACAAAACCACTTTCATAGAAAGATGTGTTATGACGCTGTGAGTTCATACATACTAAACTTCACCTCTCCATTTTAAACTTATGGGAAACTAGGCTAACAAACACAATACCCAGCCTCCCCCATACTGTCCTATGGGCAGGATGGCCTTTCACCAGTGAAAAACGAAATGGAGTGTTTTTCACTGTCAGGACATAACACACACCTCAGTATATGTCCTGCCTTTTACTTACACTGCACCCTGCCCAGGGGTTACCCGGGACCTACCACAGGGGTGCCCACAGTGTACGCAAAAGGGAAAGTAAGGCCTGACAAGTGGTTGCACTTGTCAGGACAACATGCTAACTTAGCAAACTGCGCGCAGGCCCTACACTGCAGGCCTGAGTTCCCTTCTCCGCGTACCTTTGCATTACTAGCCCTGGCACACACAGTGCACATCACTAGGGACTTTACTAGTAAGGCAAACATACCAATCATGGCCAACCAATTACCATTACACTTTACACAGGGAACACTTGTACTTTGACACTGATCAGCAGTGGCAAAGTACCCAAAGCATCTAAATTGCTATGTCAGGAAAACGGTCTAGGGGGAAAGCAAAAAGTTTAGGGAACTTTAGCCAAAAAGGCCAAGTCCTACACCAATGTTTCTTTGTTCACAGCCGTGGCTGTGAACAAAGGCTTCAGGGAGCCTGAGGGGATTTCAATCCCCTCGCGCTCCCTGAAGCCTTTGTTTTATTTGTTAGAACATTCTGCCCTCTAGTGGCAGAATATTCTAATAGCCTTATAGCCCTTCGTAGCTGGGCTATACCGGCTATTAAAGTCCCGCTCCCTTGTTAAAGACCCTCGCCTTCGGCTTGGGCCTTTAGCGCTGGAGCGGGCCTTTATTAGCCGGTATAGCTCGCTACAGTGGACTATAAGGCTATAGTAGTGCCCATCACCCTCCTCCCCACTGCTGTTGCACAGAGTGCATGGCCCCGCCCTATGACACACTCGCTGGCAGCCGAAGGTAAGAAGAAAAATAAAATGATAATAAAATTGGTTTATTATCATTTTATTTTTTCAAGTGTTTACCTCTGCTGTCACCTAGTGGGGTGATGCTCCTGAAGCCATAAAGGAGGAGCCAGCCCTGCTGCCACAGCGCCATTTGGTGGTGCGATCTTGCTATTAAAGTTCAGGGTCAGCAAATTCACTGTAGCCAGCTGAAGATGCTGCAGCCTATCTCCTTGCTAAAACCCCTTCTGCTGATGAGTGTTGCATGTTGACCTGCAGCCCAAAACAATATTAAGCATGCACTGATCACTGTGGCCCTTGTCCTGCTGGACTTCATTGATAGTGAGGGGGTGATTTCCAAGCCCATTGCACCGCTGGTGCGTCACTTTTTTTGACACACCGGGGGCGCAAGGGGCTTGCCCATATTTACAAGGCCACGTAAGTCAACCTGCGTGACTTTTCATGGCCTTGTAAATATGGGCCCCTTTCACTCATTACTCTGCATGAAAGGGGCGTTCAATGGGTGTTTCCATGCAACATCCATGGAACTTGACACATTCCCAGATTTACAACATTTTGTAAAACTGGGAATGCGTCAGAATCCTACGCCTCCCCAGGCAAAGGAATTGCACAACGAGGAGAAATACTTTTATTTCTCCTCATGTTTTCCTCTTTCTATGCATGCTGCAATGTCGAGCACACATAGAAGGGGGAAAATGCTTTAATTATTGTTTTTGTGCAGGAAGGTGGCCCTTCCTGCTCAAAAACAATCATCCCCGCAGCGCAGGCACCCTTGTAAAATGACTCAAGGGTGCCTGTGCTGGCACATGGCAGCCAATTGTGAGCCAGCGCAGAGGAAAGCAGAGGGATGTGCTGTATTTCTGTTAATACGCCGCATCCCTGTGCTTTGAAAATGACACAGCATAGCGCAGCTAAATGGCTTGCGGTGCCACGCTGCGTAATTTTCTTGTAGATGAGGCCCTGAGTATTGCCTCTGCTTCAACTTATTGGGTCTGGCATAAGATGTGCTACTTTTTGGTGTAGGTGGAATGTAGTCACACATCAGGGGATGAAACATTCATGCCAAGGTTACCTAAGGAGGCGGTGCACTGTTATACCATTATTCCCTGCCACGGGCGGAGGAGATTTTATAAACTCTCTCAGTGGTGAAGTATTGTAGTTCAATAACGTGGAGAGGACATAAAGAGCAATCTCTATTGGCAAAGAACAGTGCAGCTCTGTTTGAGAACAATTCTGCTTCCTATACATGTGCTCCATGGGGCACATAGAACACCAGAGCAGCATTCCTGTCTCACAGTGTTATCATCTGCACTGCAGTATGTGGCTAGCAGAGTTGGTGTGCCTACTGTACTCCCTTTTACCAATTGACAGTTCTGGAGGTCAGAGCATTAGGTCTGGTTCACTTCATGGCCAAAGGCATCCACTCTCTCTCTCATAGCTGTACCTGTTGTGGGAGAGTGATGATATTGCTGAGGGGGGCATTCTTTGTCAGTTACACCCCCTGTGACGAGTGTCTAGCAGCATGTCTAACTGGTTTATTGACTTCTTGTTTAGCCCTTGCATCATGCTAATCTAGTGTGAGTGCAGAAGCCTAGGCGTGCCCCTGTAAATATGAGGTCCAGAAACTGTTCTGTGACCTGGAGGTGTGTACCAAGAGTGTACTCATAACAGCTGTAGGACTGCTGTCCATGCTCAGGTAAATCACATAAAGCAGTAGTGGCAAAGTACTATGTTTTCTGAATTTCGAGTGTGGCCAGACGTTTTTCTCTGTGTCATAGAGAGGGTGGTCTACTGATCCCTCTTGTGTAAAGTTCTCTCGTTATGTGAACCCCTGAACCTTGCACTAACATTACCTATGCATGTCAAGTGCATGTGTGCAGTAAATGTGTAGCAGATATTTGGAAGAAGGATTCTGTGTGTAGTATAAGTCTTCCTACTGGGGCAATCTGGATCCAATTTGGATATCTTTGGCTTAGTATGGTACAAGATGTAGGATAAGAACAGCTTTGACAAGACAGTGAAACTGTACTGCCTGCATTCTTTTGGCTGGGGTTTGGAGACTTACACATTCAAGTGAGGGAGGATGGAGGCAAGGCAGTTTTCAGAAAGAGAACCTTATTACCAAAGGTCTGCAGTTTGTTCTTTTTGAGCTCTGCAATTTGTACGATGGTAGGTGTGAGTGGTGGGACTGCTGTTTCTATTGTTCATTTTGTAAGCAGGGCCTATCTGTTGCATCAGGAAGACTGATGAAAGCCATGTTCTGTCTTGTGGATTGTTACCTGCCTTGTTATGTTGGCCTAGGCCTGGCTGCCATGCTGCTTTTCTTTGCGCACGTTACACTGAGCCGGGTCTCCCTCGCCCTTTGCTCGTGCCAAGTTCTTTTGCACTGTCTGCATTTTCTGTTGTTCACCTTTTTGGGCTCAGTCTGCACAAACATGTACAAGGTCGCATAACAATGTATTTTGGTTCTTCCTGATATGGCCAGTCTCGCGCACCCAGACATAACATTAGGTGCAATTGCCATGAAGAATTTGGTATGCTTTTAATACTGTGGTTTACTAGCGCTTAACACACTTGGAGAAATCCCTTTCAGTGAGAAGAGCTATGCTGTCCTGCTGATGTAATTCTGCATCTAGAAACTGAGGTATGGGGGTTCGCTAGTCAAAGCCCAGAGGTCTTCTATTATTATTATAATAAACTATCTTACTGCAAGGGGAGGGTGGTAATGTTATTTATACGTTTATCCACTGAGCTCTGAGATGCTTTCCCCGTTTGTATTCTATGGAATTGTAACCATGCTGCTTATATTAGTCATATGTATTATGCTATTAGTACTGACACGTGTACTGTACATTAGAGCACGTAAGTTGGAATAAACATTTTAACCTATCCAGTGTCTCTTCCTACGCACCTTGTGGACAAGTACGAGTGAGTGACGAAAGAGTGTTCTTGCTTCTGCGAGTCCTGAGATAAAGATACCGTGTTCTGGGTTGTCCAATCATTGGTGCTTTGGTACTAATGGGATGCTAAGCTAGTTGGGTTGGGGTTTTTGGGTGCTACGGTATATGGTGGCAAACCACTGTATTCCGGGGTCCCATTTTCCTGTGCATAGCTCTGTGTATGTGCAGAAACCTTATGACATGGCGCGACCACCGTGGGGCTGCTTATCTGCGAGACGCTTGAGTAGTACTTGTGCTTGTCCACAAAACCCTCACGTACGCTTCCGGAGGCGTAAGTGACGGTGATACCTCCTATATTGAACGTTTTATAGGTTCTTTCAAGCTTGAAATTATTAAAAAAGGTTACATAAAAAACCCATTTTGTGCTCCCTGTTAGGTTGTCGAATACAATTGTTTAGTTATGGCTGGTGTGGCAATTGCTGCACATAGTCGAGGAGCACTCCGAGACCACTTACGGGTGTATGGAGTGCCTGATACAGGGATCGATTTGGTCTTTGTGGTTCAAGCCGATCCGGCTTACCACTTTGAGGTGTTTTACACTTGGATCACTTTTGAAGCGGTGGAGGCAGATGATAATCTGTTTCATGAATATAAACCCACCGCTATTCCTGCTGCCTATCGACCCTATACCACTCTTGAAGTACCTCTCACGGCTTGGCAGCACCGTGTTTGGTTTAATGGCGCCCTACCACAACCAACTACCGCAGTTCGTTTAGGCCCCTTATCAATTCAGGGGGCCACTTGGCCTGTATTGGCCGGGTATACCCCGCATCCAAATTATCTGGCATTACCGCTTGCGAAACTGCGCACTATGCATACCGAATTGGTACGAGTGCATCGAGCCCTAGTGACATACGTTACAGGTAGCCTACATGGAGCTGCTCCTGTAGTCGCAGGCCAACCAGCTATAGCCGCTGGAGTGACCATAAGTCCTGTCATGGTAAATTCTGTGATGGGCAAACGTCCACAAAATAAGGACGACTATCCTTACTGGCTTGCAGAAAAGTTCGATCAGATAGAAGCAGTGTTTCCCCATACATCCCCAGTAGATAAACACCGCATCCTCACGATAAGTTTGCCAAAAGACATAATCCCCGATTTGACATCATGTGAAAACTGGGGTAAGGTATTCGCAGCAGTTTATTCAAAATGTTTTGGAACTCCTTCCATGACGGTTCTACCCTCTGTAATTAAAAAAGTACAGGATGAACATGGCCCTGAAGCGGCTGTGGAATTAGGGATGAGACTAGTGGGAGTGTTTGATGTAGTAGCTGAGCTGATCCTTGGAAATGTCAAGGGCGATGCTATGAACTTTCAAGTAGCGAATGCTTTGGCTTTGGTCCCAGAGTTGGACAGGCCCCGCGAATTACCAAAAATTATTGCCCGGGCTTATAAAACAATTGGAAGAAACAGCCTAGGCAACAAGCCTTTTGTAAAATTGCAAACTCAATCGCAAACACAAGTTACACAAACAAAAAGTACATCTGAGAAAGATGATAGACCAGTCTTCACTAAAAAGAGTTGGAGACAGAAAAAACAGAGTAAGCAACAAAAGAAGCCGGGGTCGAGAGGCGCTTCCCCAGTTTCGGTTTCTTCTGAACGTACTTATGATTTACGTGATAGGTCAAGGATTAAATCACCAGAAAGGTTTCAGAGCTCTGATACGCGTTCTCCTCGTTCTTCACAGGCCCAGACTTCGTCACAGGCTGGTGGAGGAGGACGGCAAGATAGAGGAAGGGGCCGAGAGGCTCCCCAGGAGCGAGACCAACCTCGACAACAAGTCAGAGGGAAAGCAGAAGACTTTCACCTTCCTCGACCGCAATTTCAGAAGAAAAAAGTTGCCGCTGTCACAGCGAAATATGCCTCAGACCGTGAGAACGAGACTCCAGAATTGGACGTGGGCAGTGACCCTCCTAGACAGCGCCGCGGAAGTTACCATAGTGCGGGAGGCGCTACGTCCTCATATGGAGGCGACAGCAACTGAAACATTCGTTACTGTAGAGACAGCTGACACGAGAGTGGCACCCCCTGACAGACTTTACAACATAGTCATACAAATTGCATACCGCGTGAAATAAAAGGGATTTTTTGGGAAAATCTAACCTCTTCATATGACATTTTGTTAGCAGAGGTGGATTGGCCACCCCCATTCGTTTTAGCTGCACATAAAGGAGAGGAGGTAATCCTTCCAAGCTTTTCAAGGCATGTCCCAAAAGACAAAGCTGAAGCACTTGCAGCTGAGTGGGCTGTGTACCTGGCACCAGCGTTATACCGCAACCATGTGGGATGGGATGAAGAATCACCTCCTCATGCAATACCTTTGCGGTCACTACCGCAGCCACAACCCCAATATCCCATCAAACAGCAGGCAAAAGGCCCCGTCTCCGAAATTCTGACACAGTTGGAATATCAGGGAGTAATTGAACCATGCGTATCACCTATGAACAATCCCCTTTTCGTGGTTTCTAAACCCGATGGATCGTACCGCCTAGTTTTGGATTACCGGCATTTAAATACTCATTGTCGGAACTTTGCGGTGCAAAATACACACAGTTCTGCGCTTGTAGACAGTCTTGTTCGTAAAAAATACAAAACGACACTTGACCTTTCAAACGGTTTCTACACGCACAACCTAGCCCCGGAGAGTGGTCAATGGACCGCATTCACTTCCGGTGGTAAATTATTCCAGTTCCGGCGTTTACCCATGGGCTACAAAAATAGTCCGGGTATATTCGCCGCCCGTGTTGTTTCTTTGTTAAATGACATTGATCAAGACGCATGTTCGTACGTAGATGACATCTATCTGACGGACGACGAATTATTTCAGCATTTGTCCCGTGTGGACCGCATTATTCTTGAATTCGCGGAGCAGGGTTACAAATTTAACTTTGCTAAATCACACATTGCTGAATTTACCGTTCTGTTCTTGGGCTATGAGCTCAATAACGAAGGTAAGGGCTTAGCCCCCATTTCTTGGAAAAATGTGCACATTTGTGCCCCCCAAATACTCTGAAGAAACTTCAGTCTTTGCTGGGTTTCCTGAATTTCGGGCGTACTTACATTCCCGACTATGCCCAGCGTATCAAGCCTTTGTATGCTTTGATACAACCTACTTATTCAAGGTCTTGCTGGCTGCCTGAGCATACCTCAATTCTGCAGTCTTTGCAGACAGACCTATTGGAGTCTAAATATCTTTTGACTCGTGATAACCACACAAACCTGGTGATTAGAATAATTCCGGGGGCGGTGGGATTCACATACTTAACCTTTAATGAAGGTGATACAGTACCTATCGCATACAAGTCACATCTGTACACTTCCGCTGAATTGCGCTTTACATCTGTCGAAAAAGTTCTAACTGCAGTGCAAATGGCGATTCTAAAAGAACGCGCACTGGCACAGGGTAAGCGAATTCTGGTGGTAACACCCTGTCCTGCCCTAGAGGCAGTAACAAAGGCAAGTGTACCGAACTCAAAAGCAATGCATCCCCGTTGGATACAATGGGCTACATCCTTGACGTCTTCGGACGTCACTTTTGTTTTTGATTCTTCTCTTCAGACTCAGGAGTTTTTGCAGTATGAATTCGTTCATCCTCCTCCTTTGTTTTTACTACCGCTTGAGGATTACAAATGTGTGATCTACACCGATGGTTCGGCGCAACCGGCCACTGGGTCCAAGCATGCTTATTCAGCTGCATGTGCTATTGTTGCGGGTTCCTTTGTAGATGGAAAGTTCAAATCCTCTGCGGTGCATACTCGCACACTTGGAGATAGTACCGCACAATTGGCCGAGCTGCATGCATTGCTACTTGCACTTGAGTTCGCTACTCAGGATGAGACCACTCTTATTGTATGTGATTCTTTTTACTGTGTACAATCTTACAATGACAATCTGTTTTTCTGGTCGAAAAACGACTACAAGGACGCAAAAGGGAGCACAATTAAGCATAAAATGCTTTGGGTTCGAGTGGCAGAATTGCAACAACGTCTGCCCCTCACACAGGTGGTTCACACCTTAGGCCATCAGCGGGTGGGCGCACACGCTATTGGTAACGATCTGGCAGATGAAGCTGCCCGTTCAGCAGTAGTCACGTGTTCAGTAGCAGCGGTTACCAGGTCCATGTCTAAAATAGACCCTGTTATATTAGCAGCTATTGCTGCAACCAAGGAAGGTAATAATTACCCTACAGGTTTCCCTTCCAAGTATTCTTACACATTAAGTCCCGATCAGGTTCCTTATGTAACTATACCTGACGTTGGAGATCGGCTGATCCCCAACGCGGACCGCAGGAGTGCCTTGATATCTGCTGCACACGAAGGCATGGCTTCTGCTCATGCAGGTGTGTCAGCTACGGTTTCCATCTTGCAGCAGCGTTATTGGTGGCGTGGGTTATATAAAGACACTCGTGCTTTTGTGCTTTCTTGCGACGTTTGTCAACAGATTAAGCCTTCCACAGTAACACGTCCAGCACAAACACCGCTCTGCATTGCTAACAGACCCTTTGGGTGTGTTTACTTGGATCACTGCGGTCCATTCTCATCAGACACTGCCTATAAATACATCTTAGTGGCAGTGGACTCGTGCACACGGTTTCTCTGGGTCTGGCCACAACGGAGTGCTGACGCCCGAAATGTAATCAGGGATTTGCGTGTCTTTGTGGGAATTTTCGCATGCGGCACCTTCCATTCGGACCAAGGTCCAGCGTTTGCCTCTAGGGCTTACAAGGATGCAATGGCTTCGCTTGGGGTGCGGGTGAAATTTTCGTCTCCGTATAGGCCTGAGGGCAACTCTATCGTTGAACGAATGAACCGTGACTTAAAGCAATCCTTAACAGCTAGGGTTATAGGTACTGGCAGGAACTGGCTGGCCCATTTGTATACCGTTCAGCGTGCACTTAATAATCTCCCTAGAAGACCTCTGGGTGGGCGGACCCCATACGAAATGCTCTTTGGCATAAGAATGTTTGTGCCTGACCTTGAGGGTCCAGACATCGCGGCGCAATCCGCCAAGTTTGATGTAGATAACCATTCTGCTATGTTACAGGACTTACAAGAAGCCCGAGACAAACTTGCAACTACACATTTGCCTTCAGCCACAGATCCTGCGTTGCAGATTCCGGTAGCCGGCTGGCTTCCAAAGGTTGGAGAACTGGTTCGAGAAAAGGTTGAAAACAAAAAAGAATTCGGCCCCTCTTTTCGTGCACCGGTTCCAGTTCTTGGCCTGAAGGGAACACGTACAGTCATTTTACCACCGCTTCCTGGTCGCAAGGAGAACAGATACATCTCAGTGGAAAATGTCAAGCTACAGCGCCTGGCCGATCCTGAATAGTGTCACACCAGCGGTCTCTTGTCCTGCCATTTATCGGACATATGTTCGTGGCCCATCTACACGAATGGTCGCTGATGCTGTAATTGAGATGGTTGATTTGCCTGAAACTACAATTGATCCCCAACTCTCCACCAATATTGAAGAGGACGAGTATACTTATCCTGCATCTGAATTGGTGGCACATCAACCAACAACGCCACTTGGCCCGACTCGTTATTCCTTTGATTCGGATTCCACCTCTTCAAAAGTCCCATCCAAGTTCAGTATTTTTGTATCCTGGTTTAGAGACAATTTTTTGATTCCACCCTGGACATACATCTGGTTGGTACTTTTCTTGATTTTTTTGTTCATGTCCATTGGCTTTGTCACAGTGTTTTTTCTACTAATCAATGGTCACTATTTACCTGAACGCTCTGCTGTAGACTATGTTTCTGGAACTTTGGCTCCTCATTCCTCGTCTCACATCATGAAGCGTGACCACACATTTGTGAACATTTCAGCTTTCCCAGTTGCTGATGGCATCGTATGGGATGCAGTGAACTATCAAATCCATGGTCCGACGGAAATTATTAATGTACCTAATGTCCTTCGTGTTTCAATGGGTGATGTAGTACAAAATAATATTCATTCTGATGATTGGGATGTGCATGCCGTTGAAGCATTGTTTGCCGATTTAAAATATTATGCATCTTTTAATGCTGAAGATTTATATATGAATTCTGCGAATTATGCCGATTTGTATTGTTACCAACATTGGGGTAATCATTTTCTCCATAAGCCAAGTGCCCTGCGTAGTTCTGTTAACTACACCCAATGGGAACATTGTCCAAACCCCTTGCCAGGTAGCTCACAAACTCTTCGAAATAAGTTTACCTATTTTACTGATTTTAATCGGTCAAACCCCGCATCCTATTATTTTAGATTAAATACCACGTCAACTCAGAAAATTATGTTAACACACACCAAATTGCTTTATTCGGGTTCCTTTTTAAGTGCCCTAGCAGTGGGTGGTTATGAGTACTGGGAGGATACAATAGATTTGAAATCCATTTGGGGCTCCAAGCCATGGCAGGTACAGGGAACCGAGGCGTTGCATCGTGCTTGCATCATCCCTACCCAAATTATGTTCCTAAATGCTTCCATCTATCAAACAACGTGTTGGGGCTTAGCTACCACTAAACAATTGAACTCGCCCTCAATTCCATCCCTTTCGAGTTTTCCCAATGATAGCTCACGTTTTAACCTGTCCCTGACGACCCTACAGGCTCTATTACAGAATAATTCATTTAATGTTTCCAAACTGGATCAGTCACCCTGGTTGGTATGGCCTATATCATCTAATGCATGTCAAATGCGTTTTCACGACTCAGGAACTAGATACACACAGGATAGGCCTGATCCGAGATTTACTGCTTCCCGTACTGTCACTACATATTCTGTTGGTAAATTATGCAAGCAATGGCTGCAACATTCGTCCCTTGATTCTGTTAAACAACATTTGTCCCTCCTTTCAGGCAATATTGATCTGTCCGACTTTGTTTTGGGACCTCGTGGTCCCCGACCTAAAAGATTCATTTATGAGACATATAATGAACTCTGGAAGCTATCACAAATGGAAGCTGCTTCCCGTCTTCGGGAAATAGATCAAGCAAATTTGGAAAAGGTGCTTGCTGTTGTTGACAATAGTATTAATACCCTGTCTTCTCGCATTTATACTTTAGAGAATATTGTGTCCTCTGTTGTTGATATTGTACAAGATGATGTTTCTGTGTTATATCATGGTCAGAATCAATTGCGTTCAGTTATGCAGTTTGCATGGACTTTACAAACACTCAAGTTAGGTAAAGTTCCTTGGCATTTTTTGAACACCTCTGCCTTGTTTCTACCTTTTAACTTAACTGACAAACAGCAATTTATGTCCATGAAAGATGCAACTTACACTCTATTACATATCGAAAAGATGGATCCTTTGCCGTTCTCTGTTGCAGAACTTGATTCTGCTGTGTGGCTAGTTCATGGGGTTATCGCTTTACCTTTTTCCTTGTTTGAATTTGACTCGTGCATGAAACATTATCCTGTGGGCCGTTACCGGCCATTGGGCAGTGCTTTCCTGCATGAACTCTGGTCCTTGCCTTTCATGTATAAATGCCTTCGGGACGGCAGGGAAGTCTTTCTCACGGGGGAGTACTGCGACTCGACTATGGGTCATTCGCTTATTTGTAAACACATTAAATTGCATGGCTCATGTAGCGTTTCCTCTCCTAATCTTGCTTGTGTGCTGAAAGGTATTCCTGCTCCTGTTATTTCACCTACTTTCACTCTCCTTTCCAATGGTAGTTATTTACTTTTAAATAACGAAAACTGTTGTGGCCTGCAGGCTGGCATTCCTTACATTGTAACAGTTTCGCACAGGGTTGTCTGCTGCAAAAATGTGCTTTTTCCTCCCCCTCATGGCAAGGTTGATATCTCTATTTGGCCTTCCATCCCTACCATGGAAGCAGATTTCAATAGACTGAGCAGAATAAAGGCACTATTATTAAACGAGGAAGTTATGCTCACGTCCGCCCGGGAGACATTCATTCTCCAGGTGGCGAGTACCCACAGTGAAATACAGGCCCTTTTAAACACTAATCTCCCCCAACATTTTGGGGAGTTAATACATCGTATTTTTAACGCATCTAACATTGAAGGCCTAGTACACTTTTTTAAGGTCGTGGGGTCGGGCTTGGTGTCCTCCTTCCAAACTATTTTTGGTGTCATCCCGGCTTTCATACATTCTATTTTTTCCAGTGTCTTTGGCGGTTTCCCATTGATCCTCGCTTTAGCGGCTGGTGTCTTGCTCTTAATTTGCTTTCTGCGCAATGGCTGCTCCCCGTTGGGACCTGCTCGATCCAGAACGCCTCCAGCTGCTTCGTGAGCGCCTTTTGGCCGGTTTTGGTGTCTTGCCATTGGCGACACTGAGTGTGTCATATACTCTTTCATTTCGCTTTGCGTATTTCACTTGCGTGCAACCTGTGATGACTTGTGTCCGCTGTCCTTTCACCTGGACTCTGGATTATTGCCTCTCCAATTCGTCATTGTCTGTTCCGGATTTTGTTCAGTTGATGGGTCCCTTAGAGGCCCATGAGCAGGACTGTTCCGTTGCTGGCTGTATGGCGCGTGCGGCTGCACTGGGGATTTTGGCGCAATGGGATATCTGGGCGGCTGCCCAGGATCTCCTACAACGAAGCTGTTTCAATTATCACGCAAGCTGTCCCGCATTGCTTCTGGATGCTCCCTTTGCTGAGGAGCATTCCTGCTCTTTTGATCTCATGGATTGGATGGCATCTATGTTTTTTGACGATTCCAATGATGAACTCTTGGAGGGTATGGCTTATTTCTGCACTTACACTTTCATGGATTGACCTGCCCTTCGCCGTTTGGGCGCTCCCTGTGCTCCAACGGCTGTGTTTTTCCTCTGATGGGCCTCTGTCCTGGCCGCCGGACTGTCCAGGGGAGGGTGTCTTGTGGATTGTTACCTGCCTTGTTATGTTGGCCTAGGCCTGGCTGCCATGCTGCTTTTCTTTGCGCACGTTACACTGAGCCGGGTCTCCCTCGCCCTTTGCTCGTGCCAAGTTCTTTTGCACTGTCTGCATTTTCTGTTGTTCACCTTTTTGGGCTCAGTCTGCACAAACATGTACAAGGTCGCATAACAATGTATTTTGGTTCTTCCTGATATGGCCAGTCTCGCGCACCCAGACATAACATTAGGTGCAATTGCCATGAAGAATTTGGTATGCTTTTAATACTGTGGTTTACTAGCGCTTAACACACTTGGAGAAATCCCTTTCAGTAAGAAGAGCTATGCTGTCCTGCTGATGTAATTCTGCATCTAGAAACTGAGGTATGGGGGTTCGCTAGTCAAAGCCCAGAGGTCTTCTATTATTATTATAATAAACTATCTTACTGCAAGGGGAGGGTGGTAATGTTATTTATACGTTTATCCACTGAGCTCTGAGATGCTTTCCCCGTTTGTATTCTATGGAATTGTAACCATGCTGCTTATATTAGTCATATGTATTATGCTATTAGTACTGACACGTGTACTGTACATTAGAGCACGTAAGTTGGAATAAACATTTTAACCTATCCAGTGTCTCTTCCTACGCACCTTGTGGACAAGTACGAGTGAGTGACGAAAGAGTGTTCTTGCTTCTGCGAGTCCTGAGATAAAGATACCGTGTTCTGGGTTGTCCAATCATTGGTGCTTTGGTACTAATGGGATGCTAAGCTAGTTGGGTTGGGGTTTTTGGGTGCTACGGTATATGGTGGCAAACCACTGTATTCCGGGGTCCCATTTTCCTGTGCATAGCTCTGTGTATGTGCAGAAACCTTATGACAGTTCCTATTTGACACTTCATTGTACCCTTGTTTTGGATACTCCTGCTTGGAGCCATCCCCATTGCTATGTACTGTGAGAAACATCATCTTGCACAAAGGTTGTGTATGAGGATCAGCCCAAAAATGACAATTGAATGTTGATTTTTAAAGAATTAAGTGAAAATAGCGCTAAAAAGCACTAAGTGTCAACAAGGGATACCTGGTCGCACTGGACTGGGACAAAGCCAGGCCGACCGTGATGGAGCACAGGCCAGCTACAGGGACCAGACTTGGCCCACTGAGCAAAAGTACCTCAGTTGCTTCGACGTCGAGGATCCTGTTGACAATTAGGATGCAGGATGCAACCAAAGCGATGCGTCGATGTCGAAATGATGTTCGTGTCGATCCTCGCAGTGGCAGTGATGCGCTGATCCTGATTCGCACAGCAGCGATATGTCAGCTCTGATGAGCACAGGGGCTGCAAAGCAGAGTTCTCTGCAAAGCATTTGAGGCTGCCGTCGATGGAGATACAAAGTCCTCGAGCTGGAAAGAGGGTTGTGTAGTGGAGGTTCCGAAGGCGATGAGGTGATGCAGCGGTTCTGGTCATGCAACAGGGGAAATGCACCGGTTCCGATCCATGCAACGGCACTGATGCACCGGTTTGAAAGAGGTTACATGGGTTGGACTGAAGCAAGCACCTTAGGCTTCCTTCCAAGGGTCCAGGCCTGGGGTGGCACCAATGGGCAGGGTAGACTCACAGATTGCAGCGTCCAGGTGCAGAAGCAGGGTAGTTGGAAGTGTTTTATGTCCCTGAGACTTAAGATCAGGAGGCCAGCCAACTAGCCCATGGAGCCACTTTGGTTTCTGGAGGTCAAGTGATGAAGGTCCACTTCTTCTTACCCAGTCCAAGAGTACAGCAGGTCAGCACAGCAGAAACGCAGATCTTCCAGGGCAGCAGTCCCGCAGTGTGACAGTCCTTCAGCAGCATAGCAATCCTTCTTCCTCGCATGGCATCCACTGGTCCAGAAGTGTACCGAAGTGGTAGGGTCTGAGGTCCAGTTCTTATACCCAGTTTTGTCTTTGAAGTGGGGGAGACTTCAAAGAAGGGGCTTTTAAGTGCACAGAGGTCCTCCCTTCCTGCCCTGATGCCAGACTCACTACAGGGGGGTATGCAGCCCTTTGTGCGGGGACAGAACACAACCTATTCAGGTGCAAGTGTGAGGCTGTGCCTAGGCCCTCCCAGCCTCCCAGGATGGCCCATCACGTCAAACCTAAGCTCCGATTGTGTGTGGCTGTCTAGAGGGAATACACAAAGCCCAGCAGTCACCCAACCCAGACACACAATCAGTGACAGGCTGCAGGCACACAGGGCTAAGAGCAGAAAAATGCCAACTTTCCAAAGTAGCATTTTAAAATTTTTAACTATAAATCCGACTTTGCCATTAAAGAGGATTTATCAGTACCATTCCATAGGTACTAAACATGACAGATCTACCTCCTCTCAATTAGGAATCACAGCTTATTAAATGGAATAAGGAATCCTCAATGTCATTCTTTTAGAGGGGCAGGCCTCACAGTAGTTAAAACAAATTTGGGAGTTTTTCACTGCCAAGACATGTAAAACTTAAAAGCACATGTCCTACCTTTTAGTTACACAACGCCCTACCCTATGCGCTACCTAGGGCCTACCTTAGGGGTGACCTATATGCAATAAAAGTGGAGTTTAAGGTTTGGCAAGGGCTTTTAAATAGAAAGTTGACATGGCAGTGAAACTCTGCATTCAGGCTGCAATGGCAAGCCTGGGATACGTTTTGAGGTGCTACTTAAGTGGGTGGCACAATAAGTGATTCAGGCCTACTGGTAGTATTTAATTTACATGCCCTGGGTATATGGTATACCACTCTACAATGGACTTACAACTAAATTATATATACACCAAACTGGTGTAAACCAATCAAACCATGTTAAGGGGAGTGAGCACAAGCACACTGCCAACAAAAACAAATTCAGCAAAATTGGAGGAAAGCAGGCAAAAGGTTTGAGGGAAGACCACCCCAAGGCTGACAGGTCTAACACGTGTCCCTCCCAGCTGAATGTGGAGAGGGCTACCCAACCTCCTGAGAGTTCTCAGCACTAAGGTGGAAGAACCTGGGAGAACATCAGCGTTGGTGTGGTATGCCCCATGTCTGAGTTCCACCATAAAGTCAATTCCCTCTAGGGAGATGGACCACCTCAACAATTTTGGATTATCACCCTTCATTTATTAATCACTTGAAGTGCCTGTGGTCTGTTTGAATTCGAAAATGAGTACCAAACAGGAATGGTCTCAGCTTCTACAGTGCCCAGACCAGAGCAAAGGCTTCCCTTTCAGTAGCACTCTGCCTCTTTTTCCTGGGAAGTAACCTCCTTGAGATGAAAGCTACAGGTTGGTCTAGGACCTCATCATTATGCTGTGAAAGAACTGCTCCTATGCCATGCTCTGAGGCATCACTTTGTACAAAGAATTCCCTGGAAGAGTCAGGGGCCTTGATCACAAGGGCTGTGCACATGGCCTGGTTTAGGGAGTTGAATGCTTTCTCGCAAGCCTCTGTCCAAATCATATTTCTTGGCTGCTTCTTAGAAGTCAGCTCAGTCAAGAAGGCAACAATGGTACCATACCCCTTGACAATCCACCTGTAACATCCGGTGAGGCCCAGGAAGGCTCTCCCCTCAGTTTGAGTTTTTGGGGTGCCCAGGCCATGATCCTCTCTATCTTGGCCTGAAGTGGCTGCACCTTACCTCTGCCCACCAGGTGCCCTTGGTTCTCCACAGACCACTGCCCTATCTGGGACTTACTGGCTTTGATAGTCAGGCCTGCATTCCGCAGAACCTGAAGCACTTCCTGCAGGGGAAAAAGGTGGTCTTTCCAGCTGCTACTGAAGACAGCTATGTCATCCCAGTAAGCAGCACTGAAGACCTCCATACCAGTCAAAACCTGGTTCACCAGCCCCTGGAAGGTGGCAGGGGCATTATTTAATCCCAAGGGCATCACTTTTAATTGGTAGTGGCCCTCTGGAGTGGAGAATACTGACAGTACCTTGAAGTCAGATCAAAGGTACTCAGGAACTGGGCAGCCCCTCACCTATCAATCAGCTCATCAGCCTAGGGAATGGGATGAGCATTCTATTTGGTGACTGAGTTGAGCCCTCTGTAATCCACACAGACCTGGAGTTCTGGGGTAGTACCGGTGGGGCAGCTTTTAATACCAGCACCACAGGGCTGGACCAGGGGCTACTGGAGTGTTCAATCCCTGCCAACTCCAACATCTTGAAGACTTCGTCCTTGATACTGGCCCTCACTCTGTCAGATAGCCTGTATATTTTGCTTTTGACAGGGAGGCTGTCTTCTGTGTCCACGTTATGGGTACACAAGCGGGTAATCCCAGGAGCGAGGAAAAACAGAGAGATCTGTCCCAGCGAGTGGTGACAATCCTTCTGCTGTTCTGAAGTCAGGGTAGGGGAGAGTTTCACACCTTCCACTGACCCATCTTTCTCTTTTGAGGATAGGAGGTCAGAGAGAGGTTTACTCTCCTTGTACTCCCCACCATCTGTCACCAGCAACATGATTTCCTCAGACCTCTCAAAGAGTAGTTTGAGACTGTTGATATGGATAGTCCTTTGGGGGTATCTGAGGGTCTGGAGGTCTGCCAAGTAGGTGGCCTCCCCCTTCCTCCCAGCAATCTAATAAAGCCCAGTCCAACAGCCATGGAGGGCACTGGGCTCCATGTACTCCACCACTCACACTTTTTGTCCATGCTGGAATTCCACTGGGGTAGTTGTTTGGTCATACCACTGCTTCATTACCTCCTGGCTGGCCTCCAAGTTTTCAGAAGCCGTCTTCCAAAAATTGTCCATCTGGTCCTGGAGGGATAGCATATAGCTAACTACATCCAGGGGAGACTTCTTGGGAGCTTGCTCCCACCCCTCCCTAACCAGGCTGAGAGGTCCCCTTACAGGATGTGCATACATAAGCTCCAAGGGGCTAAATCAAACCCCCCTTCTGTGGCAACTCTAAGCAAGCAATGAGCAGGCCTGGTAAGAGGACATCCCACTAACGCCTCATGGGCTCAGACAGGCCCTTGATCATTCCCTTGAGGGTCTTGTTGAATCTCTCAACAAACCCATTGGTTTGTGGATTGTAGGGTGTGGAAAACTTGCAAGTAACTTCACACTCCTTCCACATTGACTGCATATAAGCAGACATGACATTGGTGCCCTTGTCAGGCACCACTTCTTTGGGGAAACCTACTCTTGTGAAAATCCCCATCAGGGCCCTAGCCACTGCAGGTGCAGTTGCAGTCCTCAGAGTTATGGCCTCTAGATATCTTGTGGCATGATCCATCAGCACTAAGATAAACCTGTTGCCAGAGGCTGTCTGGGGATCCATGGGCCCTACAATGTCAAAGCCCACCCTTTCAAAGGGGTTGCTAATGACAGGCAAGGGATTCAGGGGAGCGTTTTGCTTCTGCCCTGTCTTCCCGCTGACCTGGTAGGTTAAGCAAGTCCTACACAACGTATCTGAGTAAATCTTCACCCAGGGGCCAGTAAAAGTCGGAAACAAGCCTGGCAAAGGTTTGTCCTGCCCCAGATGTCCTGCCAGGGGTATGTCATGAGCCAGCTCCTGTAGGAAGGCCCTGTATCATTGGGGAACTACACTACCAGTGCTCTTGTTGCCCCATGCGCAGGTGCCTTATGCTCACTATACTGGAGGTCCCGCTCCCAATAGATCTGATGACTATCAGAGGCATGACCAGCTGCCTGGGCTTCGGCCTGTTGCCTTATGCCCTCCAGAGTTGGGCACACTTTCTGTGCCTTACAGAACTCCTCCCTGGTGGGTCCTCCTTCTGCTTGTATCCAGCAAGTTCAGGGAGGTCACCAAGGGAGGCAGTGTCCTCTCCAGTGGGCTCCAGGGCAACCTCCTCTGCCGCCCCATCTATCTTATTTGGGAGGCATTCAGGGGTTGGTTTCCCATGCCTCTTGACCTTCCTTCCTTTGGCAGCTGTCTGGGCTCTTCTTTCAGGATCCAGATGTCCTTTACTACCTTCCTGGACAGCCATAGACATGGTGGTGGCACAAATCCACTCAGGCAACTCCAAAATTTCCAGGTGTCCTGAGCTCCAATTTCTTCCTGGTAGTGTGCTCAAGATCATTACTTATCAAACAATCCACAGGCATGGCAGGGCACACAGCAACTTTCAGAAGACCTGAGACCCCCCAACTCAAATTGAACAAGAGCTGAAGAGCAGTGACCCTCCCGGTTGTCTGCTACTACAACCTGGTGGAATGTATTGGACATGGTCTGCTCTCTGGGGCCATCAGCTGATTTCTTGCCATAGTCATACTGGCTCCTGTGTCCCTCAGAACCTCCACTTCTTGCCTACTGATGGTGACCCACTGCCTATACTTTGAAGTATTGGATGGCATATGAGCTTTGGGCACCCTCTTCACATCACCCAGGGACACTAGGGTAACCTCACTGACTTCCCCACCATATACTCGGACAAACTCCTCCCCAAGCACTACACTAGCCAACTCTGGGTCTTTCCTACAGTCGGAGGCTGTGCCCTCTTAAGGCACTTGGGATCACCCTTGTAATGCCCATTCTCATAGCACTCATAGCACTTGGGAGTTTTGTTCTGAGTTTTATCGGGGAAGCTCTTCTTCTTGTGGCCAGATTGAGAACAGGACCCTTTCCCTTGAGAACCATTTTGGTGGCCTTGAGAAAACTCCTTTTTTTATTTCCCCCCTCCTTCTTCTGGTGGGATCCTGGCCCACCCTTTTGAGAGTCCCTCTCAGAAGACTGCTTGGACACTCTGGTGCTGACCCAGAGGTCCGTCTCCTCAGCAAACTTCCTGGGGTCAGTCAGCTTGCTATCAACCAGGTGTTGGCGCAGCTCTGTAAAACAAATATCAAGCATGTGCTCCATCTGAATTAGGTTGTACAGCCCAGTATAATTTTTTACCTTGCTGCCCCTCACCTAGCCCTTCAGTGCCTTACTAGAAAAATCTAGAAAATCCCCCCAGGTCTGTCTGGGAAGTTTGTGGCTGCCCCTGAATTTCTGCCTGTATTTCCTAGGGGTCAGTCCAAATTTATTAACAAGTATGGCCTTCATGGAAGTGTACTGTGTCTGGTCCTCTTCCTCTAGTGTTAGGGGTGTGTCCCTCTCCACTGTGGGCATGTACCTCCACAAGCTACTCCCCCAGTATGCCTCAGGAACCTTGTGCACCCTTAGAGTCACTTCATATGCTGAGAACTACTCGTCAATACCATCTCCCACCACATGATTGGGCACCAGATTCTTGGGTATGCAGACCCTTCCTTCTCCATTGGACACTGCAGGTATGCTGCCACTATTACTGCTGTACTCCACCTGTTTGGCTTTGAGGTCCAGCTCTTTAAGTTTAAGTTAATTACCATCCTTTTCTCCTCCATCTTTGAATTGGCCAGCTCCCATGTGAGTTTCCTCTCCTTCCTCCTGTCTTCCAGCTCCTGTGGGGATAAGCCTCTGGCAGACACACTGCTCCCTACTCCATCCTGAGCGTCAGGGGCATCAATGCTATCTGCTGTATCCAGAGTTGGACTCTCCTGGGAGCTCAGGACCCTGGTCTGGGCCCTCCCCTCCTCCTCCTCCTCATTGTCATCCATATCATCCTCCGCTGAGAGGGCCTACCATCTCTGTTCTTCCTCAAAAGCCCTCAAGGCTACCTGGAGATCCAGCTTGTTAGCCTTTTTGTCTGCTTTCAATCCCTTCTGCTTGCAGAGTTTCAGCAACTCAGGACTGCTGAGGGTGTTAAAGTTGCAGGCATCCACAACCATGGTACAAAAGGGGTTTAGGGCACTTAGATTTAGAAAAGAGGGGAAACTGGCAATTAAAATCTAAGTAAGAATTTTAAAAGGGGTCACTCTTGATGTCAAATTATTTATCTGGGATTTTTGTGTAACACAAATCACTGAATGTTACTGCACAAACACAAGTCATTATCCACACCACTGAACACCAATGTGAGAAATGCAGTTGTTGGTTCGATCCACGGAGCAGAGGCGATGTGTGGTTCTGGTCATGCAACAGGGGCGATGCAGATGTTCTGATCCACTTAACAGTGCTGATGCGCTGAATTGAGAGAGAATGTATGGGCTTGACTGAAGCAGGCAACATAGGCCCACTTCCAAAGGTTCAGGACTGGGTTGGTACCACTTGGCAGGGCAGACACACAGATGGAAGAGGAGTCCAGGTGCAGAAGCAGGATAGTTTGAACTCTTTTATGTCCCTGAGACTTCAGATCAGGAGGCCAGCCAACTAGCCCTTGTAGTCACTTTGGAGTTTGGGGGTCAAGTGATGTAGGTCTAGTTTTTCTCATCCAGACCAGGAGGGCATCAGGCAGCAGGTCAGCAGAGCAAGAACGGAGTTCTTCCAGAGCATCAGTCGAGCAGCGTGGCAATCCTTCAGCAGCACAGCAGTCCTACTTCCTGGCAGAGCATCCACAGGACCAGAAGTGTACTGCAGTTGCAGGGTCTGAGGTCCAGTTTTTATACCCAGTGGTGCCTTTGAAGTGGGGAAGACTTCGAAGAAGGGGATTTGAAGTTCACAGAGGTCCTCCCTTCCTGCCCTGGTTCCAGACTCAATATGGGGGGGGTGCAGCACTATGTGTGGGGACAGGATGCAGCCTACTCAGGTGTAAGTGTGAGGCGGTGCCCAGCCCCTCCCTCCCATTCTCCCAGGATGGCCCAACAAGTCACACCTAAGCTCCCATTGTGTGTGACTGTCTAGGGGGAATACACAAAGCCCATCTGTCACCCAACCCAGACATACAATCAGAGAGGGGCTGAAGACACACAGGACTAATAGCAGGAAAATACCAACTTTCTAAAAGTGGCATTTTCAAAATTGTACTTCCATAAAAAAAAACAATTTTGCTTCCCTAGGCTAAATTGAGATGCACAAAATAATAATATATAGTGAACTCCATTACCACAGTCAGAAACTGTACGACTCTGTCTCCTTATTATAAAAAAATAATTCCTATTCATTTATTTTAAAAATACAATGAAATGTACCATCCATGCATCAAATAGTATACAGAGATTAAATCATGCAAATATAAAAACACAGCCTACTTGCGGTCCATCATTCTCTATCACATCTGTAATTACTAAAAATAATTGTCACAACCTCTTATTGTTTTCATTTCAACAGTGCAAATGATAAAAACAACTCAAAAGATTCTTTCAATTCGGTATTTCGGTGGCACTGAAGATGGTTTACACAACCTTCTTCAGAACAAAATGTTCTTTACAAATCATACACAGATTCTGGAAGACAGAGAGACATAAAATCGATATCAGTCTAAGTTGATATAAAAAGTTATGATCATTACAACATCAAGTTCTACTGTACTTTATTGCAAACCATTAGCCTATCTGGGTTCCATCCCACCACTTTCTAAATAGTAATGCAATTTAATTAATTAAGATGCCTTTTGCACGGGCTCTCAATGACATAGCCAGACCATCTGCCCTCACTAATTTACAGTCTTATGGTCCAGTTGAGGAGTACTGATCACTACTTTGGGACTGTTTACCTCCTTTTTCTCCAGTTCCAATCTTTACTTCTTCAGGAAGGAGTGACCTGGTGGTATTCTGGATAGGACCCCAGGAACCGTTCTTACCTACAATTTGTATAATTAATATTAGGAAGAAATCACAACATTTTCACCTAATTCATGTATTATTATCATGGCCCCAGCCTATCCCAGGTCATGACTTACTATTTCAATTTGGCGTATGTTTTTAATATAATCTGTTCCAGTATCCCACAGTTAATTCTTGTGGGGAGGTATCTGTAATAGTATACAAATAGAACTGTTATACTTCGTTTAACCCCATTCACTACATGGTTTTATCTTATGGTTATTGCAATTATGCTTTCACCACACTCACTTAAATGAAAGCACAACTTCGTGTAAGGTATTTTTAAAAATCTTCTTTGTAGTAAATTGCCTTTTTCCTTTTTGCCACTGGTTCTTATGTGATCCAGTAGTTGGCTACAAGTAGAAACAGAGGACTAGTCAAAAAAACATGTTTTAAATTCCACTTTCCGTATATTCTCAGTACTATTGTATATTCAATATATTTATTAAAGATTTGGAACTCCTAGGAGGTCCACATAAAATGCATGCATATTATTTCAGAAAAAATAAAAAAAACACATAACAAGCACAATCCACTAACCATCATAAAATTATCAAATGCCTGCCTTAGATTAGCTACATTTCTTATAGATAGAAACAAACAATATTGTCAGAGAGCCCAGATCATACAGTACTTAAGATTTTCCACATTACAACTCCTAAGATGTACATAGGACATTAAAAAACTGACAATTCATTAAAAAAGTCCAAAAGTTCAATTTCAGCTAGAAAATTAATTTAGAATTAGAGGCGAAATAAAACATGGGCATGTCCAGACCTGTGCAAAAGGCAATTCAATAGCAGCCTCATTTTTGTTTAAATGTGATAGTCTCGGGTTGACACTACATTTTTTACACAATCTTGTAAGAACACCGGTACAAGTTTAAAAATATACATGAATTCCTTAAAAAAATTAAATAGTTTTACACACACTGCTTCGTTTTTAGGACAAAAGAGATAATCTCGGGCTGATGCTACATTTTTAACAGAGTTTTGTAGAAACATCGGACGAAGCCAGCGATAACGGCTCAATGCCAATGCAGGACATACAAACAAAACATGCTCCAGAGTCTGGGTACTCAGCATACACAAATTACAAATGTTCCCATTATTCGGATTCTGAGACCAGTTTGCTGTAAGGTCATTTAAAGGCAGGAGATTCATACGACCTAAAATAAGCAAGCGTCGAATACCGTGTTCTAAATTCCAAAATAAATATTTTTGTGCAATTCTCGGTGAATTTGTCCTAATTATTAGTTTTAATCTTTCTTTAGAGTTACAGAGTTGAACGTCTCTATCGAAACTAATTGTGCCACTCAGAGTTTTCAGGAGTGACTTAAATCCCAATGATGGAAGGGTGAGCACTAGTTCTTCTTGTATACTAAAGGCTTTTAGTGCCAATGAGAAGTCACGGTAAAAGGAGTAGTTACCTGCCTTAGCTTCAAAGATTTCATGGCATAGAGCACCTCTTAGTGAATCTGGCTCGCTATGTTTTAGCTGATAACCCCAGCGTAAAACCCTAGATAAGCCTTGAGTATAAGAGCTTATCAAACCAAATTCCAACCTAATTGCTGCCGTAGGAACTAACGTGTTAAAATGACTTATTTTACGTAGTATCTGACCTTCAACCTTATCCAAAAAACTCCAATCCTTAACTGGGATTGTATTGTAGCATGTTCAGCTATTCAGGCCAGACACCGCTTGTGGTGTTTTCCCAATCTTGGGGCTTCATTACAAAAGGAACTCATTGTGTTGTTAGGGACTTCATACTCCTACCCTTCATTGTACACACTTCAAGTAAAAAAATATATTTAAAACCATTTTTTTAGGGGTCTCACAATCTCTATGAAGAAGAGGATGGCCTCCATCAATTATCCCGGCTCCTCAAGCTCACACCATGTTACTTTCCTTCTTTCTACAATACCTTTGCGACTCACTATCTATGGTGACAGCACAGCAAGCAAGGGACCCACATCTGGGCATACCCATCCCACAGGGTCAAGACTGATTTGCATATGGCTGGGTCCAAACTGGAGTGGCGTGGTGAGGAAAAAAACAATGAATTAAACCCAGATCTTTGTGACTGGGGGTGAATGTTTGCATTGTTCAGTATTCCATTCATCATTTGTTCTTTTTGCTTTTGTTGCCCTAAGTGGGAAGGGTATGCCCAGACGTGGGCCTCGTGCTCACTGTGCCACTGGATTCAAGGTAGCCTGGCTGATGAGGAGTGATACCCCGAAACCAGTTCCAGGATGCTTGTTTCCGGTCCAGGGAGGACCAGACTTGTCAGTTTGGGCTGGACTGTTCCCACGAGGTGCAGGGTCAAGACTGATTTGCATATGGCTAGGTCCAAACTGGGGTGGCATGGTGAGGAAAAAAACAATGAATTAAACCCAGATCTTTGTGACTGGGGGTGAATGTTTGCATTGTTCAGTATTCCATTCATCATTTGTTCTTTTTGCTTTTGTTGCCCTAAGTGGGAAGGGTATGCCCAGACGTGGGCCTCGTGCTCACTGAGCCACTGGATTCAAGCTAGCTGGGCTGATGAGGGGTGATACCCTGAAACCAGTCCCAGGATGCTTGTTTCTGGTCCAGAAAGGACCTGGCTTGGCTGTTCGGGCTAGACTGTTCCCATGAGGAGCAGGGTCAAGACTGATTTGCATATGGCTAGTCCAAACTGGAGTGGCGTGGTGAGCAAATAAACGATGGATTAAACCCAGATCTTTGTAACTGGAGGTGAATGTTTGCATTGTTCAGCATTCTGTCCATCATTTTTTCTTTTTGCTTTTGCTGTCCCACTGGTAGTATTTAATTTACAGACCCTGGGTATATGGTATACCACTGTACAAGGGACCTACAAGTAAATTACATATGCCAAACAGATGTAAAGCGATCAAATCATGTTTAGGAGAGTGAGTTCAACTACTTTAGCACTGGCTAGCAGTCGTAAAGCCAACACAAATGAATTCAGCAAAATTGGAGGCAAGCAGGCAAAAGGTTAGGGGAAGACTACCCTAAGACTAGCAAGTCTGACACTTCGACAGTGGTTCCACATCTCCTGTCTGGAAAAATGTGTATAAAAGTTGGATCCAAACCACTCCACTTTGTCCAGTTTCAATTTCTCCAAGACCAAGGAAGAAGTGCTCTGCAGCTGCGTTGTGACCGTGGTCTGTCTGATAGCCAGTCTACCTGAGTTAAGGGAACATCAACTGAAGTCTGCAGTTTCTGGTGGGGTTGCTGAGGGTCTGCCTGGTACCAAGAAGTCTGCATGCCTATTGAGAGAAAGAATGAAAATCCCTAGTCATGCAGAAGGACAGTCCTTCATGGAGGAGGACCCAAATGAATTCCCTGAATAAGGAATACCCAAAGAAAGTGGACTAAAACAGAGAGCCAAGCAAGGGCGACCCAATTGTCAAAGTGTTCCCGGTCTGTCTGAGCGCTTCTCATGGGAACTGCACTAAGACTTTGCAAGAAAAAGCATCACTGTGGCATTTGGCAGTCTGCTGTGATCCCAAGAGACCAGTGCTGTCAGTGCCAGTGTCAGGAAGTGGAGCTGCATCCCTACCAGAGAAGAGGCCTTGATCGAACCAGCAGCTATAACTGCTGATGGCATGTGTTGTGTTGCTTGGCAACCTGTTGTTGTCAAGCATTCTTGGAATGCTTTCGGGGAATGTTGGGGGATACGGTTGATTTACAAGGCACGATATAGACGTGCCGTTTTGTGCTCCTCAGAGAATAAAGGATTTACATTAAACCGGTGTATTCGTCTTTACACTGGCAACGAGGACTGCGCCTGAGGAGCTTACGAACCACGCGTGCAAAGACATGGACAAAAAGTTTCCATAATTTCGATTTTATTGAATACCGATTTATTGGGAGGATCGTCACCCTTGTATGGAGTGAGATGCACCTTGGAGACTGTGATACGCATCTTCGAGACTACGTTTGGTGAGCACGAGGAATCTTCATGTTTAATGTGATTTTTTCCCTATTTGAGGAAAACGCATCAACGGTTATTGAAGACTTGCCTGCTTACGTCATCTTCGCCGTTGCTCCGTTGGCATTCTTCAAAACTCAGAAGGAATCCATCTCTCTCCGTGTTCGGTGCTTCCTCCGCTTCGTTCCAGGTGATCTCTTCTTCTCCGACGTTCTGTGTGCTACGCTCTTCACGCATTACGCGTACACGCATTCACGTGAGGTCACGTTGCGTGCCCTCACTGGCAGCCATTTTGGAATTTTTTGTTGTTGTTATATACTCGGTATCCTGGCAACCGATCTTACGCTGCTGCTACCGGAACAATTTTGAAGGTATTCTCTGCCTGTTACAGGTATTTATCGATGTTTTAACGATATATGAACTAACAAGAAGTTTGAAATCTTAAATTTGGCCCTCATTCAGTGTAACTTTCCTTGTGAATTCGGGAGAACTTTATATTAGTGATTGTCTCCATTTTCGACCTGCAAGATGACCACTCCTGCGTCCAGTTCAATATCCATGAGTGCACAAACCTACAATATTTCTACTCCTCAACCTTTTTGGATTTCAGGAACTGAACCTCCTCTTAAATGGCTTGAATGGAAACCGTACTTCACCAATTACATTGATGCCATCGATGAAACGAAGAAAATGTCTGCAGATCAGAAGAAACATTTACTTTTACACTCGTTAGGTCCTATTGGATTGAAAGTTTTTAGTCAAATGACTAGAATGGTAGTTTCAGGGGATGTTAATGTATTTGATTTAGCCTTACTACAGTTAGACAACTATTTTTCGCCAAAAGTATGCATTGGTGTTACCAGATACCGTTTTTTTCAAAGAAAACAAGGGAAATCAGAACCTATAGATAATTACGTTTCCGAATTAAAAGGTTGGCACTTGATTGTAAATTTAGCAATTTACACGACGACTTTGTTAGAGACCAAGTGGTCATGCATACCTCAAATCCAGCCATTCAGGACAGGTTGTGGGTGAATGGAGATGCCCCACTAGAAGAAGTCTTAGCTATTGTGCGCAAGGCTGAAATTTCCAATAGGTGTGCTGTTGTTTTAAAAGATGACACTCGTGAACACGACTATGTAAATAAGATTAATACTCCTTATGAAAAACCAGCTTTTACAAAATATGCTAATGATAGATCTTTCACTAGAGGGAACATTAAATGTCACCGGTGTGGTAACCCGGGTCATTTAGCTTATAGTAGGAATTGTCCTGCACTTAGACAAAAATGCACTAATTGTGGATTAATAGGCCATTACGCAAAACTTTGTAGAAAAAAGAATTCCAGAGTTAAGTATATAGGTGATTTAGAAAATTTGAATGAAGACAATAGTCCTAACAACGTTCAGAATACTCCTAACCCAATTGTTCCTGCAAATGATTTGTCATTAGACTTTAAAACTAATTTGATGCTCAACATCAATGATGTTACATGTTACAACAAACCTATCTGCAATATGTTTATTGGTGGCGTCAATATTAATATATTTGCAGACTCGGGCTCACCGTATACAATTATTAATGAAAGGTTGTGGAAGGAATGTTTTGTTCAGAGAGTAGGTACACATTTATTGGCACCAGATGTACATCCTGAAGGTTTTAGTGGAGAAAAAATTGATCTTTTAGGATTTAGGTGGTTTTCATTTGAATTTAAAAACAGAAGCAGCCGGGGGAAATTGTATGTTGCAAAAAATGGTCCACCTGTTCTTGGCTGGCTAGACCAAAAGATGTTACACATTATCTTAGACCCTAACAGCAAGGAGCAAGTATTAGTTATCGACGAAGACATTTCTTTGGGAGATAAGATGATTAAACAGTTTCCTTCAGTATTCAGTGGCAAATTGGGCAAACTTGTTGGGTTTGAACATTTAATTAGACTTAAAGATAATGCCACTCCCAAAGTTCATCGCTGCTGCAATGTTCCTTTATTAGTAAAGGATGATGTAGCCAAAGAACTTGAAAAGCTTGTGTCTGCGGGTGTTATTGAACCCATAGAAGCAGCGGAATGGATTTCGCCAGTTGTTATCGCTAGGCGGTCCAATGGCAAAATCAGGTTGTGTGTTGATCTACGCCATTTAAATAATAACATTGTGGTGGATAGATTTCCCTCCCAAAAATAAATGAAATGGTAAGTTGTCTCAAGGGTGCCAGATGGTTTTCAACCATCGACCTTTCGTCAGCTTATCATCAAATAGCCTTGTCTCCTAATTCAAAAAAATTTACATCTTTCATTACCCCTTTTGGTTGTTTTCAATTTACTCGTATGCCCTTTGGCCTGGCGTCAGCTGCGGCGGTTTTTCAACGTCTAATGTTCCACCTCTTCAATAAGGAAAGTGGTGTAACATTTTTTCAGAATGACATATTAATTTTTGGAGATTGCAAGTCTGAGCATGACTCTAGGCTTATGAAGGTGTTGAGCATTCTGGAAAAACAAGGACTCACTGTTGAGTTTTCTAAGTGTAAATTTGCGTGTGAAAGTGTTTCTTACCTTGGTCATACCATTGATTGTAATGGTGTTAGACCAAAGGCCTCACTTATATCTTCGATTGTGAATGCACCTACTCCGTCCAATAAGGATGATGTCAGATCCTTTATAGGTATGGCAGAATTTTGCGCAAAATATGTTCCTAATTTTGCGGAGAAATGTTATAACATTCGACAACTGCTAAAAAAAGATGTTAATTTTGTATGGACAGATGAATGTGGGAAAGATTTTACCATCATCAAACATGCTATTGCAGATGCCACTAGTTTAAATAGCTTTGATCCAACAGCTGAGAGCTTTATCACAACTGACGCAAGCAATAAAGGCTTGGGGGCTGTCCTGTCTCAGATAGATGAGAAGGGTAATGAGCGTATTATTGCATATGCCTCCAGATCCTTGTCACCATGTGAGGAAAAATATCCTATTATCGAGAAGGAAGCATTAGCTTGTGCATGGGGTTTAGATCACTTTAAGTCCTTTACTTGGGGTAAAGTTTGTACATTAAGAAGTGACCACAAACCGTTGGTGAGAATTTTGACCTCCGATGGTTCTATGAATGTGTCCTCAAGACTTGCAAGGATTTCTATGCGGATGCAAAATCTGTTGTATAGGATAGTTTATACTCCTGGTAAGGACAATTTAGTTGCTGATTTTCTTTCCAGGATGCCCACTATGTTGGAAAGGTGCGAAGATGATAAATGGAATAATTTTCAAGTTGCCTTGGTCTGTGACCATGGCCGTTCTGCCATTAACAAAGTTGAATGGGAGACTGAATTTAAAAAAGACAAGATTTTGGAGGAAGTAGTTTCTTACGTTATGAATGGTTGGCCTCGTAAAGACAATTTGGGAGACTCTATGAGACCTTTTGGGAAGTTAGATTTGAACTTTCTTTCAATGATGGATTTTTATTAAGAGGGGAGAGAATTATTCCTCCTTGTGGTTTGAGGTCCATTATTGTGGAATTGTGCCATGAAGGACATTCAGGCATCATCAGAACAAAGTCAGTTTTAAAAAAGTTGTTTTGGTGGCCTGGTGTAGACATTGAGACGGAGAGAATCGTCAGAGACTGTATTTTGTGTAGCAATGCTGACAAGTCGCTGAGGACCTTGAGACCTCCTATGTACGACAATTTAGTGGTCAAAGAACCTTGGGATACTGTGGCAATCGATATTTTAGGACCGGTCAGGAACTCATGTGGTGATTCACAGAAGTTCATCATCGTCCTCATGGATTTGTTTTCGCGTTGGCCAGCTGTTAAAATTGTGGATAGAGCAGATACGCTTACTGTGTTGGAGATTTTAGATGACATTTTTTCATCCGAAGGTATTCCTGCTTGTTTGATTAGTGACAATGGGGTACAATTTGTGTCCAACAAGGCCAAGAATTACTTTGAGAAATTGGGCATTAGACACAGAACCACCTCATTATATAATCCTAGCGGGAACGGAATGGTTGAAAGATTTAACCGGGTTTTGAAAGGTATCATTCAACTTGCTTCTAGTGGGTCAGAGGATTGGACCACTGAGGTTGGTAAAACTATTTGGGCATATAGAGTAACTTCCACTGAGGCCACTGGTCTTCCTCCTTTTGTGTTGATGAGAGGTCGTAAACCAAGATCTAAATTTAATCCTGGTTGGTTGTGTTCTTCCGGTGTTGTTAATTGGTCAAAAGATGATGTGTGGAGTAGGATGGAACGCGTTCATGAAAGAAGTAAAAGTTATTTTGATTCAAAACATGGCACTCAATCCACCCATATTGAGGTTGGGGATTGGGTACGTGTAAAAAACCTGGTTTTGTAAGCAAGGGTGAAAGTGTTTTTTTGATGCTGAAGAAGTAGTTGAAGTTTTACAGAACGCTGTCAGGTTGAGAAATGGAGAGGTTTGGAATCTAAAAAGAGTGGCTATGGATAAATCCAAAAGTAGTGATGGAACTAATGTACACAGTAATGAAAGTTCTGAATGGATGGAGGATGATCTTATCAGGGAATCCAATTCTGTGGCTGATAATTCTGCTTCCAATATTGACATGTCTCTCCTCACTTCCAATTGTGAAGAGGGGGATGGGACGGTTTCGGTTTCATCATCCTCTTTGGATGAGAATTTGTGTCTTACTTCTCGTGAGACAGGAAGTCTTAAACAAAGATTAACCAGGAACAGAAAGGCACCTACTTGGCTCAAAGACTTTGTTGTTAATAATATGTAATTGTATCATTTCCTCTTTGCTCTCTCACACATAATATTATTTTGTTAAGTTTCCTTTCTTGTTTTGTTTTGTTTCCTTGTATTGTGAGAAGGGGGAAGTGTTGTGTTGCTTGGCAACCTGTTGTTGTCAAGCATTCTTGGAATGCTTTCGGGGAATGTTGGGGGATACGGTTGATTTACAAGGCACGATATAGACGTGCCGTTTTGTGCTCCTCAGAGAATAAAGGATTTACATTAAACCGGTGTATTCGTCTTTACAGCATGCTATCCCGAAGATCTCGGCCCGGTATACTTGAGTACCTGTCTTCACCTGGCCAGGGTGGTCATGACTGCTGAAGATCACTATATCTGTGCTGACCTGCTGCATTGAATGTGTCCAGTGGTCCCTATTCTAACGCGAGATTGCTGTTGCAATCCCACTCAAATTGAAGCCGTCACTGTGACTGTGGGTTCCTGAACCACACCTGTCACACTGATAGAACTGCAATGTCATCTAGCAAGTATAAAAGTGGAGCTTAGCTTATGACCGGAATGAGAGACTAAAATGTGCAGGAGAGTCTGCCTCGTGGACTTAAGAGTTTTTGCCAGAGTGAACTCAAAGGGGTGAAAGACGCTGAACTGAATTGCACATCTGATCAATGGTATACCTTAAAGTAATGTTCACATGCCTAATTAATGCTTATGGCCATAGTATACTGCGGAATGTAGGCACTAGAAATCTCCTAGAGTGGGCGTAAGAGTACTGTAATCGTGGGTGTAGTACCCTATTGAAACAGCATTACTATCCTGTGATTGCATTCCTAATGAACTGTGTAGTATTTTAATTTTCTGCGAGAATGAAAGTACTTTCGTTTAACTAGAAGATAGGCAAAGGACTGGACCATACATTATTGGTTGACTGTTGAGTTCTAAGTTCCCGTTCCCACACTTCCTTCCTCAGACATCTTTTACTGCTCTCCCTCGGTACCCTGAGAGTCAAGTGTGGAAAGAGTTGTAATTGGCCAGTATGCAGAGCCATAGTAGAATGGGCCTCAGAAACCAGTGGCAAACGACCTAAACCACCATGGTTGGAGCCCATTAGCCCATGTCTGAACAACTCTGACTGATTGTCTCTGGTAGCCCATTTCTTAGCCATGGGCGGCAGTATCATCACAGCTTGCCACTCAGAAGATGAATTTGCTAGATACGAAAAATAAGAGCAAAAGCACAGGTCCTTCTGTGATGGCACTGGCCTTTTATGGCACAAGCCCTCATTATAAATTTTACAATATTGGTGGGGTAACAACTCTGTACCCATAATTAACTGTGCCATGTGGTAACACTCAATCAGTAATGGGGAATAACTCTGCGGACCTGTTTTTATCAGACATAAAACCACTCAGAATTCTCAATTCAGTAGGGTTACCGCTCCGATTTACCACCTGCTCTGAGTGTGTGGTAAAGGGGGACAAGGGCTTTTGTGTGGGGTAGGGGTGGGGGGAGAGTGAAAGAGGGAAGAAGAAGTGTCTTGGAAGGGGGAGCATTGCCTCCCCCCCTTACCAGAGAAAGAGGATGGGTGGTGTCAGGGGAATGAGGATTGGCTGCTGTTGCAGCTGAAGCCTACAGAGATTTTACTGGCTGATAAAATCGGGGCCAGTATTCCTTCCCCCACGAAAACTGGTGGTAAAAACAATGGACCATTCATGATCATATGGGAATTCCACTCCACCGAATTATATCAAGGACATTAATGGAATTATTTCTGCTGGAAGTTAAGAACTATGTACTAGTGTTAGTATGGCCTAAGACACAATTATAATGTGGCACCTAGAAAGATTTCATTGGATGACCATCACTTCTAAGAAAAAGAAACTTTGCAGTACTGTTTTTTCAATTGAAGCAAAACAATTCCACTCCGTGCGCAGTTTGCTTTATCACTTACTTTTGAATTTCGGAGTGCAAGCCTTGAGGTATTGTGGAAGCTTTAATGTGGAGTATCCCCACATTCAAGACTTTCCTCATAACTTTTTAACTGAAAGGGGTGTTGATCTGACAACTTCCGAATCTCTCACTCACACAACGGTTTCCACACTTCTTAATCATTGAATCATACGATCAGTTTTATTTTCTTGCTTGTCAACAAAGACATATCACTGGAGCTGCAATACGATGCTCCATGAACCATCTTTGACACAAGGCTGCTTCATCCTTACGCGTTTTACTGCCATGCTTTATTTTTTTTATTTTAACTTGGCCTGTCAAAGCTCATGTAAGTCCTCACAACCTCTGTAGCCTTTTTTTTTATTTTGCCCTTTTCTGAAATCAAGACTCATTTGTGTCTATAGAACTAAGAAATTCATTTCCCATTTACCTTCATCAAACCACGTTCACATTCCATTTTCTTCGTTCAACTACTTAAGTCATTCATTTAGTCTGGCAAGACCTTTTCTCATTGGTTCCCAAAAGCTACACTTTTGTAGCTAATCTTCCATATCTTAAGATCAATTCCCTGACATTTGTGATACGATATCACATTGTCTAGACTATAGTTCGTTACGTGCTTTCCGATGCAAAACACCAAAAAACGCATTAACTGTGAAACAGACTCTCACGAACACATAACTGCGTTACATAAAGGACATCTTCTGCATTTTAAAATATGCGTTTAACTGCTTTGTGTTCTGCTCCAACCTGTTTCACAGATATAGTTACTGTACTCGAAAATGTGTTATAGCTCTGCGAGCCATCCAATTACATGCGCCTCTTTGCGCTAAATGGGCAGGCTGTACTGAACATGGAAGCGTACATGAAAATCCTCACAGTATGCATGTATGTACATCCTGTTACATTACACTTTAAATGCTCCATGTGCTTTGAATGAAATGTATATTCACTTTTCGTCTATATTTGCAGGAACCATCAATGCCTGCCTTGAAGTAAGTTTGATATTCCATTAGTGGAGAAGTTTTTAATTTATGTCTGGCTATGTAGATATCTAGGAGGAGCAGATCTAGGGGTTGAACTACTTATAATGTGTCCAACGCTATACCCGGAGGAAAGGTGAAGATTCAAGCTGAAGTTAGGTAGTGTTTAGATACATCAGCAGCAGGTACACTTTCAGACTGTTTTTGGAATCCTGTGGCCAGCATAAAATAGTTTTATAGCAGCCATTATTTCCTTAGGACTATACACAAGCACTTGCAAAGCCAGTAAGGCTGGCATTAATGTACTAAAGCATGGCAAAACGTGCAGGGACAAATGCGCAGAGACTCAGGGAGCATATTTAGGAGCCTCTTGCGCCACCGGAGCGTCACTCTTTGTTGCGCTCCGACGCCGCAAATCATAAAATCACATCTATGCATGACTGTGAATGGCCTCATAGATATGGAGTATGGCAAGGCAGCGCAAATCGCTGCATTGACTTACTCTGTACTTGGAGGCGTTCCATGGGCGTTGCGGTGGGATTTCCCACATGGCACCCATGGATTTTGACACTTCCCCAGATTTACGAGAGCATGTAAACCTGGGGAAGCACCAACACCTTACTTCTCCTGAGGTGAGGCGTAATGAGGGGAAATAACTTTATTTCTCCTCGTTTTTTCCATTTTCTATATGTGCTGTATTCTGCAGCACACATAGAAAGAGGAAAACATCCCTAAGGATTGTTTCTGTGCAAGAAGGTGCCCCTTTATGCACAAAACAATCCTACATGCAAAGCAGGCACCCTTACAACATGGGTAAGGGTGCCTGCATTGGTGCTAGGCCGCTGAAACGGTGTCAACGCAGTCGGGAAGGACAAGAAAGCGCCGTTTTACATAAATACAGTGCATTCCTGCCCTTTCACTTTGGCGTAGGGCAGCGCAGCAAGTTGACTTGCCAGCAAGTTGACTTGCCAAATCCCCATAAATGAGGGCCTAGTTCTTCCATGTCTCTGCAGCCTGCTTCTTTCTGTGCCTCTTATATTTGTATCTTTTTTATTTCCCAAGCTTGCTGCAATGCTGAGTGCTTGTTTTTGAGGTGAACACTTTACAAAGTGAGCTAGCTTTCATTGGACGATTCAGTACACTTGAAAATGCCCTCTTGGTTATCCAACCGTGTAGGTGACTTTCATTAAAGTTATGCTAGTGGACACCATCAATCAATCATGTGTCTTATAAAGTGCGACTGCTCACCCATAAGGGTCTCAAGGTGCTGGGGAGGCAGGACTGCTGATCCGTCGAAGGCACCGTGGTTCAGTCGAAGAGCCAGGTCTTGAGTTCTCTCCTGAACTGAGGCGGTGATGGTGATTGCCTGAGGTGGAGAGGCAGGATGTTCCAGGTCTTAGCTGTGAGGTAGGAGAAGGATCTTCCTCCGGCCGTGGTCTTGCGAATATGTGGGACGGTAGCCAGGGCCAGTTGGGCAGAGCGGAGGTCTCTGGTGGGTGCGTGGAATGTGAGGCGGTGGTTGAGGTACACAGGGCCCGAGTCATGTAGGGCTTTGTAGGCATGTGTGAGGAGCTTAAAGGTGATTCTTTTGTTGACTGGGAGCCAGTGGAGGTCTCTCAGGTGGCCAGTGGCGGGGGATGTTGAGGATGAGACTGGCGGAGATGTTATCCAGTTTCTTGAGGAGTTTCTTGGTGATGCCGCGTAGAGTACGTTGCCGTAGCTGATGAGTGTGTGGGTTAAGGTCTTTCTGGACTCTGTGGGGATCCACTTGAAGATCTTTCAGAGCAGCCGTAGTGTGTGGAGGCAGGATAATGAGACTGGATTGATCTGGCGGTTCATGGTGAGCGAGGAGTCCAGGATGAAGCCGAGGTTTGGTGTGTGGTCTGTAGGTGTGGGGGGATTCCGTGCACTGTGGGCCACCAAGAGTCATCCCAGGTGAAGGGGGTGGAGCCCAGGATGAGGACTTCTGTCTTCTCTGAGTTGAGCTTGAGGCAGCTGTTCTTCATCCAGGTGGCGACAGCCTTCATCCCTTCATGGAAGTTGTTCTTGGTGACTGTGGGTTCGTTGATGAGGGAGAGAATCAGCTGGGTGCCATCGGCATAGGAGACGATGTTGAGTCTGTGGTTCCTGATGATGGCTGCGAGCGGGGCCATGTAGAAGGTGAAGAGAGTGGGGCTCAGGGAGGTGCCCTGAGGCATTCCGCAGCTGATCTCAGTTAATTCAGAGTGGAATGGTGGGAGTCTGACTCTCCGTGTTTGGCCGGTGAGGAAGGAGCAGATCCATTCCACGGCTTTGTCAAGGATGCCACCATCGTGGAGTCTTGTGCATAGAGTGCGGTTGGAGTTGGTTTCAAAGGCAGCCGATAGCTCCAGGAGGATGAGGGCTGCAGTTTTGCCTCGGTCGAGGAGGGTGCGAACATCGTCTGTGGCGGCGAGGAGGGCCGCCTCAGGGCTGTGGTTGCTTCAGAAGCCAGATTGGGAGAGGTGCAGGATGTGGTTCGCTTTGATGAACTTGGAAATTTGGGCATTGATGGCCTTCTCAATGACCTTGGCTGGGAAGGGGAGCAGAGAGATGGGTCTGAAGTTCTTGAGATCCGTTGGGTCGGCAGAGGGTTTCTTCAGTAAGGGGTTGATCTCTGCATGTTTCCAGTCTTCTAGGAAGGTGGCGGAGTTGATGGAGCAGTTGATGGTGCGGCAGAGTTCGGAGGCGATGGAGGTGCTGGCTCTGTAGAAGATGTGGTGCGGGCATGGGTCCGAGGGTGCTCAGGAGTGGAAGCTCTTCATGATCTTGAGGGTGTCATCAGCGTTGAGGGGGCTCCAGCTGAGCAGGGTCTGCTGGAGTCTGGTGTCGTTGGGTGCAGTGGTTGCGGGTGGGGTGAGAGTGTCTTGGGTATCGAGGCTGTCGTGTATCCCCTTAATCCTGCTGTTGAAGAAGGTGCCAAAGTTGTTGCAGATGTCTTGGGAGGGTGGGATGTCTGCTGTCTCTGTACTGGGTTTGGGAAACTTCTTTGACCATGGCGAAATGTTCTTTGCTATTGAGTGCGTTGCCATTGATCCTTTCTTGCAGGGTCACTTTCTTTGTTGTTCTAATGAGATGGTGGTATGCTGTGACAGCGTTTTTTAAGGCTGGGTGGTCTTCCGGTGTCTTGCTGCCCCTCCATCTCTTCTTGAGCCATCTACAGCTGAGTCTGGACTCGTGATGAATGGGAGAGAGCCAGCTGGCTTTCTTGGAGGGTCGCTTGCCTGGGGCTTCCTTTGGGGGAGCCAGTGTGTCGGCACAGTTGGAGATCCATCAGTGGAGGTTGCGTGCTGAGGTATTAGCATCCATGGATGTTGGTGGTGGGGTTTTGCTGAGGGAGAGGGTGAGCTGTACTTCGGTGACCTTGCTCCAAATGTTGCAAGAGTAGCAGTGGGCGTGGTGAAGGAGAAGTGGACGCAGGGCCGGACTGGCTGTAGTGGGCAACAGGCGTTTCCCTGGTGGACCGCCAGGTTGGGGGCCGGTTTTGGGCTCCTGGGGGCTGTTTTGTTACCGAGGGCTGGCAATATCGGCCCCCTGTAACACAATCGGCCGAAACCGACCCTAGCAAACAGCTCGGCCACAGCCCCTCTCCTGCCCAGGGGGGCCGACCGAGCAGTTTGCCAGGGCCGGTTTCGGTTCCCAGTCCAGCCCTGAGTGGACGCAGTGGTGGTCGGTCCAAAAGAGCTCGGAGGTGTAGCTGAAGGTGATGTTGTCACTGTTGCAGAAGATGGGGTGGAGCATGTGTCCTGCTGAGTGGGTTGGGGAGGAGACTAGTTGTTTGAGTCTGACGGTGGCAAAGTTCTCCAACAGGGATGAGGTGTTCCTATGGTTGGAGATTTCCGGGTGAAAGTTGAGATCGCTGAGGAGGATGTAGTCTGTGGAGGCGAGAGCGTGGGGTGCGATGAAGCTGATGATGGAGTCGCTGAAGGATGGATGAGGTCCGGGGGGTCTGCAGATGAGGGTGCAGCTGAGGGTGGTGTTCAGGTTTGTCTGGACCTGAAAGTGGAGGTGGTCCATGTTGGTTGTTACGGTCCTTGTGAATGATTTTGTAGCTGCCCAGGATGGCGGTGGCCCTGTCCAGGGCGGAGGTGGGGTTTATCCAGGTTTCCTTAAGGACGGTAATGTTGGGGTAGACACCATGGCCAAGATTTCCTAACTGGTGTATCAATGCTCTTGCTGTACAGTTTGGCGCTGTGCAGTTTTTATAATAGTAAATTGAAGCAATGCTTTGTGTGGCTTTATGCCATGTGAGTGCCCGCCCAATACTTTAGTAAATATCCCATCATGGCTATCCTAATTAGTTTCATGCTACTGACGGGGTCAAATCTCTGCACCTGTAATTAGCAATCCTGTGCAGTAACACTCCATTAGTTCTGTGCAATTCAGAAATCACTGTGCAGACTCGGTTTTACTGGTCATCAAACTGCATGGAACTCTTGTTCCATGGGGTTTAACACTCCTTTTTATTACTGCTCTGAGTAGGTGGTGAATGGAAGCAGGGACTTCTGTGCAGAGCGGGGTTGGAGGGTTGGGCATAGAGGAGTGAAGGGTAAGAAATACCTTTGCTAGAAAAGGAGACCGGGCAGGGATGGGGGACCAGGCCTGACTATTGCAGCCGAAGCCTAAAGCTATTTTACCAGCTGTTTTTTCCTTGTCAGTAAACCAGGGTCTGGTGTTCCTGCACCTTAGAAAACTGAGAGCAAAAGCAACGGGTCATTTGTGATCTGGCAGAGCAGAATTAAAAATGGGAATTCCTCTCCGACCAACTCTTAATAAGGGCACATATGTGTTTTCTTACATGCATGTGTGTGTATATGGTATATATCTGCATCTATGTGTGTTGCCTGAATGTTCATGTATACTTGACTGTGTGCATGTGCACCAGAATGTACTTCCTTTGTCGCACATGCATGCAGTCCTTGTGTGCTGCAAGTTTGGTTTTATCTTGTGGCCCATGTAGGCTTCATTGGAAATCAGACCTTTTGGTTTTACCATATGCTGAATTAAACAACCATTACCAGAGCAAAGTGGATAGGCTTGAAGTTTCATTACAAATGCACCACACAGTGGGACTAAACCACATCACTCATGAATTTTCAGGTGAAAGGTACCACCATTTCATAGTTGATAGAGGGAAGATGATTATTTTGTGCATACTTACCCTGAATGACATGAAAAGGTAAAATTGCCATAGGTATGGCAGAGCAGGCGTCTTTAAAGCATTGTTACTTCAGCTTATGTACACATCAAGGAGGGATCCTCGAATATTCAGTGAGACGACACTACATGTGTGCATGCTGTTATTTGGTTGGTGTGTGAACGCATGCTTGATATATGCGTGATGTTCATAACACGTGTTTTTGTAAAGCACATGTCTCCCATAGGCATCTTGGCGCTGAATAACAGATGTTTATTGTCACCCAACGGTACTCATTTTATTGACCTCAGATGGATGAATGGCTGAGTGGAACCACCGGGATTTGAACCTGTGACTATGAGGTCGAACACAGGGACCTGAGGTGGACGCATTAGTCTACCGAGCCGTCAGACCACGTTGAAATTGCAATGCCTAACAATGTTGGACCATGCCAAGGTGTTGTTTCTGCCACAGCATGTACACTTAACAAGTTCAAGGTAATTAAAACACTGCATACATAAATGGTATAGGTTTATGCATAAAATTGTGAAATCTGCATTCTCATACAAAATATTTTCATTACATTTACAAAATGCTTGGTTTTCAGAAGTGTGTCCACAAATATCTGATGCTGTGCCCTCTGGTTGCATGTGGGTGCATGCGTGGACAAGGGGGGTGTTGGTTGGTGATGCCTGTCATGGAATGAAGTATCTTTCGGAGGTACTGGAGATGTGGTTCAGTTAAAATGCTGGAGAGCTGGTTCAGCAACCATCGATAAGGTGTCTACCACCAGCACATTGCCCGTGTGTATCTGAAACATATCTGATGGTGTAAATTCTGCGTTCTAAAAATACTGTCTGTATCAAAATGTATTAGGATAGAGGCTGGAGCGTGAGAGGAATCGGGAGCCTTTGTAGAGCCATTGCCTCCTTTGGCCTCAGGCTGATATCTCTCATGCTATTAGAGAAATTACTCCAGATCAATATTTCATAGAGTTAATGATGCCTACAGCACCCTCAGATGGATGACTTAGCATGATGCTTCATGTTGTGATCTCCTGCAGGTGCCTCAAAATGATGGCACTTTTGTCAAGCACAATACAGTGTACATCTCTAGTAGCTTCAGCCAAGCAGATATAGTGCCCTCATTGGAATATCCCTAGTACCATTCTTAGGCGCAGTGTATGCCTCTGGCATCATTCAAGGGTTGTATGTCAAGAACAGTGAAGATGATCTAAATTCCCTTAGGAGGGATTCTGATGCTATAATTGTTTAGGTCATTCTTAGAATTACTACCACAGTGCATATTACTATTCATTCTTTTTTTCCTTGCAAGTAATGAAATACTTTTTGGTTTATGTCATGGTTCTATTGGTGGTAGTAATATTGTCATTCACACCATGGTCTTCTGGGGAGATTTTGCGCAAGGCTTTCAGCAAGGTTTGTGAGATTAATATTCTTGGATTTATGCACCCAAGATTTAGGCCTCTTTGATTGTTTTATGCTTTTGGTTTTAGAGAAAGACATGGAAATAATAATTTGATAATGATCTTTCCAGTCAACTATTATCAGATCCTTTATTATTCCCCAGTTCCTAGTGATTATGAGGTCTAATGTTGCACCTTTGATGTTCTCACAAATAGGAGAAGAAAACTGAATATAATGGGACATTTAACCCAAGCTATTCTGCTACGTTGCCTATGAACAGCTAGGTGGGAGGCCATGCCCTTGAATGGTTTTATTCCATTTTAATTAGCAGTCAAGTATACTACCATTGCACCAGTCTAAATTTAAAAGTGCGCACTGTGGAGTCCCACATGAACTCGCTCTTAACCCCACTTTATTTAATATTTATCGTGCCCCCCCCTTTGCAGCCATCATCAAATCATTCAACTTCATCTACTTTGCATATGCTGATTGATTTTCTTACTAGAAGGACATCAGTTTTCTCTGAGCAAAGCGCCAAGTATGTAAAGATCAGTTCCTCAGATATGCGCTGTCTCGCATACTGAGGTGTGCATTTGCCAATATTTTGTAAGTTCTGCTTGCTAGGAAATCTAATTTTGGTGGTTGATCCTTTAACTTTCACTGAATCTCACTCAGGAATAAACTGCCGTCCTCTCTTTGCTGTACTCCTATGTTTGTATTCAGAGTACATCTGAAAGAATGCCTTTTCAACTTTTAAATTCCTCCTTGCTATTCTCCCTGCTTTTTCTTCATAGCTCCCGGACACACAGATGGTTAACAGAACTCTCTTTAAAATCCTCATTCATTCATTCATCTCTGTTACTCCAGTGTAAGACAAAGACACTTAGCAATATATAATTGTCAGATAAGATAAGTAGAAAGGTGATATGGACCATATATTGAAATGGTATCCCCAGGAGTGTGGTAAATAATATGTATGTTGTGGTTTTGTGAGTGTTTTTGGAAGTGCTTGTTATCTGCTTAACAATCATTCATTGAAATGTGGAGGACTCCAATGTCCAAATTGCTACTGCACAATCACTTATGTTCCTCTTTGAATCAAGAAGTATGATAGGGTAATCTATTGAGACAAGTAAGTTCATACAAGTTTGAGAGACTTCATTAAATCAGGTTTTGGTTCAATACCTTGAGATCTGAGGTCTACTAATAAATCCACTATCTCAATGTGATGCTTCACCATCGACCTACAGTTGTGCAGCAGACAAGGTAAGTGGAAGTTTTGGAGATTGTGGTGCAGGTGGAAACTGATGTAATCCGCAGAAGACATCGATACACAGTCCAACAGGGTTTAGAATGACCTCTTGCTAATAATCATCAAGTAAATCTTTTATCTTTTCTGGGAGATGGGGAGGACAATTTCTGGTAGGACAACTAAATCTGTAATAAAAGGGAAGGGATCAAGTGTCCTCATCACCATAGGAGTTAAGGGCAAATAATAGATTGATTTTGAAAGATAATGTTTATATTTTGTAAGTAAGGTTGATTCAAACTATTGAAAAACGATTTGATTTCTTATTAGAACATTTGCACATAGTGACTGGGAATACCAACCATTGATGTTGAAAAAGTTGTCATCAACTCCCCATCGTACTTCTAAGATGCGTGCAGCTGGTTAGGAAGAAAAGCACCAGTCTTCCAACGCAGCAGTGTCCATTGGGTAGCAGAGTTCATGGGACCGCAGAGCATGTGGAAGTGAGGCAGGCAGCAGTCCAGCAGCATTATCAGGCTTCAAGTGATCCCAGTCATTAACTGGAAGCTCACATGATTGGGAGCTCTCCGATAGCCAGGATCCACACAGGTACTATTTTCATTTTTTTTTTATTTTTGACCAGAGGAGCTCTGAGTGGAGTTTCCATCTGATTGGCCATCTTGTTAACTGAGGACCTGATTTATAGTTTGGCGGACAGAGTAAAGGCAGTCAGGGTGGTGGAGGATTTTAGATCCATTGCGGAAGTTCATACACAGCCATATAATAATTTGGTGTCTGTCATTGGTGACGGATGCTAACACCAAACTTTAATTTTTTTTAACTTTTCCACAAACAAACTTCCAAAGCAGGCATTTGTTTTTTGAAAAATACAAACTGGGCATGTTTGGGTCATTTTTTTTGTTTTTACTGCCCCTCACAAGCAGGCTATTGCTGGCAGTTAAGGACAGTTACAAAAAGCCATCTGACTGCCCAATCTAAATAGGGCGGGAGGTCCGATGCCCACTCTGAACAAGGTATAGACACAATGGGGGAATCCTGTGTCCCTCAGAACCTGGGTAAGTATATGTAAAGCTACAATGGCTCTGTCGGGAAGAAGGCAATTACATCGCTAATAAGGACGAATATTGTTAAGAGTACTTTATGTAACTCTCTGCGTAATCATTATGCCAGAGAGTACTACAAATGGGATAAACCACAGCGCGCAACAGCACATATATTGGAACACAACAATACAAAATAATGACTCAAAATTGCTTGCAAAAATTATTATTATTTGTTATTTTTGAGTTTTCACAAAACATTTTTTAGAAACACATTTTTCAAGGGCTGTCAAGGTGAGGCGCAATTATAAAGTGACTAGTGTTTCAAAGTGACAGTGGATGCTCGGTGCTGGTAGTGCAGTGCATATATACAAGAGTGAAGCTATATACAAGTATGTACAAGTTGAAGAATGGTCAGAACAACAACGGAAACAATATCTCTGGTTGTGGCAGGACCGCTCAATGATATACACCAAGAGATTTGTTAAGACTGAGCCATATATTATCGTCGACGTTTCGACCCTGATAATGCGTTAATAAGGTGTCATATCGGGTCTTCTTCAGGACAAAAAGACAGCCCAACAAGTTGGAGGTATCCCTTGGCATCCCTCGCTGGGTGGGGGCTGCCAGAAAGATCTGCACTTGTCAGGAAGGCTCAGGTAAGTAGAATCTCTGAGATGAAGTTAAAGGAATAAATCCGCCTTAAAACAACACAAAGGTGTTGAACCAACCTGGACAGTGTCCTATGTCAAGTTGGCAGCTAATCAGTGCAACGGGAGATGATTCGGGAGATGATTCAGAGTAAATCCAGGCAAAAGGTCCGTGGATGTCAGCGCGTCTCAATCTGCAGTCCTCACTCTGAACAAGGCGGACAGTTGAATGTCTTACATTCACTGGCTTGTACTCCCTCTGGCTATCAGAGGAAGGTTTACCCTGAGAGAGTACATTTTACATGGTGAGCATAAACCTGGTAATCTACCTGACTCAAAATTCAGTAGTCAGATCGAGAGTTTGGGGGACAGGGTACTCAATTACAGTTGCAATAGAGTACCCTGTCTGACAAACTTAAAATTGAGCTCTTAGTGATTAGTTGATATTCATATATAGTTTCTACAAGTTGACCATATATGCATGATGTTACAGCTCTTGGTCTACTGATTTTGAGTAGGCCATAATTTTTCACAGCATTACTCTTCCAAATGCTTGGTGACAAACTATACGGAAACCACTCTTAGATGTGCCATCACAATTCGATAAAGAACTGTGCAGGATCACAGTGAACAAAAGGCCAGTTCTTATCCTCTTCATTAAGTGGACTTTGTCCTCACTCCTCTATGTTGTACAGGTGATATACTTCAAGTTTTACATATAGAGTAAAAAATGTAGCAGAGTCCACCCAAACACATTTGCCCTCATCTCTCCTCTGCCAATGTATCACAGTTTGGAGTTGGGGGAATGTTTTATCAAAACTCAAAATTAATTTAGTTAAAAGTCACATGTGTAACGTTAACATGCAATTTATATTGAACTGACACGGCATTAAAATGTGCAAAATGCAGTATGGAACTATACCTATTTGTACTAGGCCTCAAAATGTTTAAACAAGTCTCCCTTTAGAAGCAACTAAACTAAATGTGCTGAGAGGTGCACAAAATGCTTAAAGTTTACCTTAACCTGACATGTCTTTAATAAAAAGCTTCACATCATATTGCAGAATGCTCCTGATTAATAATAAAGTTGTGAAATATTTGCTAGAAATGCTTTCCTGTGAAACAAAAAGAATCCTTAAATCACACACTGAATACAATACATGACTAGAACATGTTGGTCCTTTAAACTATTTTTCTGCATTTTATAATGAAGAGATGTGGTGCTGAATAATATTCTTACCAGCTGATGTTTCAAATTCACATAGCCTATTGTTTAGCTTACATACAATTCATTTTATTAGAAGGCTAAGAATGCGATCATACCATTGGGAAAGAAGGTCTAAGAGTCGAGAAGGCCTCATACTGCAGACATAGTTTTAATAATGTTTCATAGGTCATGATTATTCTTTGTAAGTTTTTGTGTGAAATCGTGAGATAGGAGAAGGAGAGCCTGTTCTTAGAAAAACACTGAAAGCTGATTGGACAAGAGGATAAGAAGATACAAGTGCAACTGCAACATTTCTTTTCGACTGTTTTTATTAGTGTGTGTTCCCAGAGTAGGTTAATGCCTTTTTCCCAGACCCTTGCTCCATGTTTTTTATGCTGGATGGTAACTGCTTAATGCTGAAGGTTGAAAGCTGATTTGCTACCCTTTCCCGACCTGATTGCTGAATGCAGTTGCTCCTGCTCCTGCATGACTATTTTGCTTCATTGCTTAGACTTATTGAGTTTGGTGAACCACTCTATATGGGAAGTTCAGCTATTATTGACTGAATGAATGTAAGCTTTATTCTCTATCTCACTCTTGCCTCTTGAACCTGAACTCTTTATGAGTTTATGCTAACACCATTTTGTCCCATTCTTTGGAATAGGGATTCTTTCCTTTATGGAATGCACTGAATGCATTATTTGTTATGATTTGTTCTAACCATATTTTTTTATAATCAATTCTGTAATTTGACTGGTACATTTATCTAATTGAATAAAAAGAATGAGAACTTGCTAATCATTTAATGAAAAAAAACCTTAAAACTTACACCTAACTCTCGTTATTGACTGAATTTAGAAATAGTATTGTGATTTTAATTTATGTGATGCATAGCTCCTGATCTTCTCATAACTGACAGCAAAGGCCTGTCGCAGAGAAGTAAGAGGCAAAAACACCTCGAATGGGAATCAACATGGTTTGTGTGTAATAGAGATGTTAAACCATATATATTTAAATTGGTTTAACTCCAGCAGTTTTCTGGTAGCAGAGATATGGTTTAACATTTTGAGAAGAGTTAGAGAAATGCCTGAAACTCGAAGCCCAATGCCCAGAACTTGAAGAATGACAAGGTGCGATTTTTGAAGGCGGTTGCTGTTTTGAAGGGATGAGTTTTAATAGGGTTATGCGTCATGATTTATGATTAATTGTTGAATTTATTGAGAAGAATTTGGAAATATGTGAGTTGAATGATTTGATAAATTATATCTTCATTGTTTATTGTGAAGAAGTTGAAGACTTATCTGGCTCGGCGTAGCCTATGACCCTGGTATATTGACATAAGTGTAGAAGACACTCGATAGCTATTGAGAAAAGTGTAGAATACACTTTCTGGTTTTCTTGTCTGCTAAAGGTTTGTGGTGTAGATTGTGAGGTCCTGTTGACTACACAAATTGAGATAGGGACATTAATAAACTGTTCTGATTATACTAATATTGATTGATGTTGGCAGAACCTGATTGCACACAGGGTGATGCTACATTGATTAGGGTGATTTTCCGCTGGTCGAGATCTTACTTGCGAATGTGAAAATCTTTTTGTGTGAAAAATCGGAAGGTGTAAAACCCTTAATATTCTGATTGGCGAATTGCCTTTGATTTCTTTAGAGGAGCAGGCCAAGATTGTTTATTTTCATTTTTTAAGTGTAGAATTGTGTGTTCGAGAGAAATTGCAAAGCAGGGTGAATTGATTCATGGAGTGAGATCATACATCATAGTGTGCAGCGCTGTGATAGGGTGGTTAGTATACTGTCACGCAGTGAATGGTTGATGATGACAGAGTGTCGCACTGTGGTAGGTTAGTTGTTGTGTGAATACTGAATTGAAAATGGTTAACAGGTCTTCAAGAACAGAAACTGTGACAGGATTGGAGAAAAGATCTGACGTTTACGGAACAGAATTAAAACACTGAATTTGAATTGCATTGATTTCAACTGATTATTGTTGAACTTTGTGAAAATCATGAATTTGAAAGTCTTGTGAAAGGTGATGTTTCCAATATGGGAAGGTGAAGAGGCACCTCCTGAGGCTACACCTGCACATTATATGACAACTGAATTGGACTTACATGCATGTTTATGGCTTTGCCAACTGTGCAATATTACTGAAAAAGAGGGTCCATTGAGTTTTTCTAAATATGGACTTTTGAGCTTAAAATTATTGAAAAACTGAAAGAGAAGCTGTACAAAATGCAGCCACCATCTAGACCCACACAATATGAAGCCTTGAATATGTGGGAGAATGTAGCTTGAGACAAATAAAGGGAGAAATACCAGAGTAAGATTAAAAGAGCAATGTATAATTATGCAAATGCTCGATGGAATGAAGCAAAGCAGAGATGGAGGAAAGCTATAGTTGAGGGAAAGTGACTGTATCCAGCTATTACCACTAAGACACCTGAGAAACTGATGAAGACAAAGGAAAGGATGGAAGGAAGAAAGAGACAGATAGTGATTCAGGGGACCATATTTTAATAGAAATGTTAGCCGCTCTTGCCCCACTGTATGTGACCCCCACTACTAGTATTTATAATAGCACAACTGCAAGTACTACAGTGGCTACTGCCCCTGTTGAAATAAGTATAATACAGACTGAAAGACATTTTCAAACATTGCAGATTGCCCCGTGTTAGACCTGGCATCCTTGGCGTGGTTTCCCTTGACTCTTTCCCTTCTGACCTCCTGCTTTTTGCTGGATATTGGAACCTGATCACTTTACCACTGCTAACAAGTGCTAAAGTGCATGTGTTCTTTACTTAAAACATGATGACATTGGTCTATGGACAAATGGCATGTTTGATTTACTTATGAGTCCCTAGTAGAGTTCACTACATGTGCCAAGGGCCTGTAAATCAAATGCTACTACTGGGCCTGCAGCACTGATTGTGCCATCCACTTTAGTAGTCTCCTAACCATGTCTCAGGCCTGCCACTGCAGAGCCTGTGTGCAATAATTTTAAACTGCGATTTTGACTTGGCAAGTCAACCTACTTGCCAGACCGAAAGTTTCTTTTTTATTACATATAGGTCACCTCTAAGGGAGGCCCTGGACAGCCAATGGGCAGGGTGCAGTGTATTTAAAAAGTAGGACATGTACTTTTAAGGTTTACATGTCTTGGTAGTGCAATACTCTGAAATTCGTTTTTCACTATTGCAAGGCCTATCTCTCCCATAGGATAACATTGTGATTGATGTATTACATTTTATAAGTGTAATTTGCAGTCGGGAAAAAATGAGACCCCCAAATTTGGTGTCTCGGAATCACAATTTAAAAATACAACTTATGGTTAAGTTGGTTTTTAAATTGCAATTCTGAAAATGCCACTTTTAGATAGTTGGCAATTTCTTATTGTAACCATTTGCTGCCTTCTGCCTGTCTCTGGAATACACATCTGGGGTGGGTGACAGCTGGCTTCCTGCATTCCCTCTAGACAGTCACACACAAAAGAAGGGTAGGTGTGACTAAGTGGCCATTTGAATGCTGATGGGTCATCCTGAGCAGGATGGGAGGGAAGGGATGGCACTTACACCTGAAAGTGCTGTGTTCTGTCCACACACAAATGTTTGCATACCCCATGTAGTGAGTCTGGAGCCAGCGCAGGAAACGCAGGGTCTTGTGCACTTAAAAGGCATCTCTTCGAAGTCTCCTTACTTCAAAGGCCCAACTGGGTATAAGTACTGGACCTCTGGCACCAGAAAAACAGAACACTTCTGGAACTGAGGACACTCTACCAGGAGGAAGGACTGCTGTGCTGCTAGGAGGGACTGCCACTTTGCTGAACTGCTTTGCTGTGTTGGCCTGCTGTCTGCTGCTTCTTGCCTGAGAGTTAGAAGGACTGGACCTGCATCTCTATATCCCAAAACCAAAGTATCTCCAAGGATTGTTGGCTTGCCTCCTGTTTCTGAAGTCTCAAGGTGTCAGCTTTGAAGTACCTCGGGATTGATGCGATGCAAAACAAGGCCACCTCTTGATTGTCTCAATTCCGAATTGCCAATATAGCACAGAATTTTCATCAGATCAAGCGAGGGAAGGAAAGGAAGGGAACAGCAGGGAAGGAGACCTAGTAACAAAAGAGAGGGCATCATTAAATACAACATACACACATCATCTATTGAATACTAATGATGATTATCTATAATTCCTTCAGAACACAAGACCTGGAACAAAAAATATAGCAGACTCTATCCATCAGAGAATCCATGAAAGTACAGAACATAACATCTGTTCCAACCTTCTAGAAATGTTGTACTGTAGCAACAAGAAATGGTATACAGTTTTAGTTAGTCCCAATCTAAATTTTCTGCGAGCGTAGTTTTATATCACCCTTATAGGCATCTACTACAGTCACTGAATACCCACCATGCCATACATAAGCCATTATATCACAGTAGATTGGAGAACATAGATAATTCTTCTTGCACTCTCTTTCTCCCAATACACGAACTCCCCTGTTAATGGCAATAGGAGATAAACAAAACATTATTCATATGCTTCTGGTTTAGAAAATCCTTTTCTTTTCTTTAGTTATCATAATGGTTTTCCTATAGCCAATGTGCAATATACTTCATTCTTTTTTCTTTTATCGTATTTTTGCAAATGAGGCCTATATCCTTTCAGCCTTAATATGCCCAAATCCAAACGAAAGTATGAAACAAAAGGAAAACTGATTCGGCAGATAATCCTGCCTTAAACATCATAGGCAAGAAGGTTTGTGCAGAAATGAAAGAAGCTTATGGAATCCATCAACTTCCGAAACTCCCAAGCAATCTTTTTCTCTTTACGATATCAAAACACATGACAGAGAAATTTCGCCTAGAACACGTCTCAGACTTACTCCCGCAAGCTGTGGCTTTCACTTGATATGAATGTGAGTCTCCACTGAGACACGAACCGACGAATGAACTGTTCTGGGAACAAACACACACACACAAACAGTCGACACGAGATCAGCCGATATCGTTACCTTTTTTCGCCCCCTTGCATTTTCCGAAACGAGAATCCTGATGATGAAACCCTCACTCTTACCGCACCGAGGGGGGGAGGCCTTTCAGCATTGGCAGCCTTCATGTGCTGATCTTCAAAGAATAATCTGCACAGTTCCATGCCCGAAACTGGGGGATATCACCTGGCCCAATCGATCAACCAATAGGAGCCATTCCTTTCCCAGAAGTCCTTGAAAGTGCTCATGGGGACGGTAGTTTTCTATATTACGCTGACTCATTGTCTCAAAACCACCAATTCCACAGTTCCTTCGATACCAAAATGAATGTGTGCATAATTCTATCTTCTTGTCCATTCTTCTAGATAGGCACTATGGCAGCGTTTACTACATTAATCTGATTGGATGTGATACAGGGATATCAAAGACTTCACCCTGCAACCTGCAACAAGCACCTGCACTCTGTCTGCAGTGAGTCCTGCTCTGCCAAGTGGTGTCAATCCAGTCCTTGGTCCTTTGAAGTGAGTTTTCAGTGCTGTTACTCAGAAAATCCACTTATTGATGACATTGCGCCGATCGGAATCGGCGCATTACCTTTGACACCGATGCATCGCTGCTGCTGCTGGCCAGACTGCAGACACTGGATCGCCAACTTCGCGATGCATCGTCTCCTCTTTCCGACGCATCTCCAACTTTGTGTGGCTCGGAGCAAATGCATCGCTTCATGCTATACCCATCGCCTACAGCCCAGCGGTTCGATGATGATGCATCGCCCCGATGTTCATTGCATCTTGACACTCGATGCATCCTCGACTTTGTGGAGCTTGGAACCCGCATATCACCCCATCCGTGAGATTGACAGCGACGCATCGCCTCCCTTGCTCCACGCATCGTCCTCGGCATTGGCACTGTTCAGTGGGCCAAGGCAGGTCCCTGTACCCGACCCGCGCTCCATCACGATCTGTCTGAACATTTGGATTTGCCTCGGTCAAGCGCAACGAGATAGCCCCAGTCGGTGCGATTTGTTTTTAAGCACTACAAAATTGTTTATTCTTTAAAAATTCATATCTTGACTTCTGCTTATTGGATTGTTGTCATAATGGTCTTGTTTTATTCATAAAAGTATTTTTAATTATTCTAAACAGGTGTGGAGTCCTTTTGTGGTGTTTTCACTGTGTTACTGTATGTTGTGTGCACAATTACTTTACACATTGCCTCTTCGTTAAGTCTGACTGCTCTGTGTCAAGCTATAAGAGGGGCAGCACAGGTTAATTTAGAGTGTGTTACTGACTTACCCTGACTAGGATTGTGGTTCCTGTTTGGACAGGGTGCATATCTCTGCCAACCAGAAACCCACTTTCCAACACCCCACCACCTGTTGTTCAGGCACAACAGGTATCACACATGGTGTTACTGCTTCTATGATGACCGTTCTGTACAAATACCACATTTAGCAACTGTACAAACATTGCCTAGGTCTCTTGTGACTGCCCCAATAGTAAATGCCCCACATGTGATTGCCCCACGAACATTGTCCCGACTCCAGAAGTTCAAGGAGCTTTAATAGGATAGGGTTTATCTCGACATCTCAAAATTCACAGATTGTTGCCTGGAAACCACCACAAATGATTCAGCCATTGAGAGATGAGGGAAGAATTGTGTTAAAAACACGTATAATACACAGACACGCAAATTAGTTTGAGGTCGTAATTTTTCCACCATGGTTTGAGGAAGCAGCAGGACTTAGAATGACAAGATACCCCATAACTTGAAAAGAAGAGACCACTACATGTTTCAAAATTAAAGGTTGAACTTGAAGAAATTATTAAGGGATGTTTAGATCTTGAACATTTAAACCAGTATCAGGAGAAATAATTAATTTACCTGAGTAAGGGAATTATAAGACATACAGCAATCACACATGTTAAATTGACTGATTTGGCTCGATAGTATGATGTTGACCTTTCAAAACGTTTTCCTTATAGAGAAGTTACAGAGTTCAATTAGATGATGGAGCAATTGGAACAATGCGTTCTTCAGGAATGTGTTTACACAACTGATATGATAAAGTGCATCCGTAAATGGAGTGATTTAGAAAGATTAGAAATTAAATGGTCCGACAAGCATGAAAAAAAAGAAGAAACAGGCAGAAGTAGATGGAGAACATAGCAAGTCTTCAACAGGTTTACAAGATGTGGAAGAGACTTTAGGTTATCCACTAAGAGAGATATCGGGTGGAGGATATGTCCATGTACCATGGAACAGAGGTGATCTTGCAGCATTTGTGAACAACTTCCAAAAACTGAGAGACAAACCCATGCAGAGGTACACACAAATTGACAGATTTGTCAAATTTTCGAAGGTGTTGTGGAATGATTTGAATACATTCTTTGACATTCTAGTGCCGAATGATCTGTGGGATGAATGTAAAATTGTGCAATGGCCATGTGGAGAACCAATGAGATAGGTACGCACTAATACACCATCTCCTGTAGTTATGGAGAAGTATGAAGTGGTGAATAGCAAGGTGAAAGGTGAAAGTTTGAAGTATGAAGTGGTGAAAGGCAAGGTGCCACCAAAAGATCTTGATTGGTGAAGATTAAAAGAACTTCACAAGAGCCAAAAGAATCAGTGCAGTATTACTATGAGTGGTTGCTTCAGGTGTTTCAATGACACAGTGGGAGAAAATATCCTGATCCAAGTGATTCTTTGTGTATCAGTTTGTCATTGAGTTAAGACCAGCGATCATTGCGCATATGCAAACAGAGTGTGGTTTGCTGGCAAAATAAATTTCTTGATCAGATCCTGAGGTATGTGAAAGTTTGTAGTGATGCATAGGAAATGAAGCAAAAAAAGCTTAAGGAGAATTTTATGTTGGCCCTGATGTAGTTCGCTCAGAGAGGGTTTCCGAACAAGTGTTTTGGTGGAAATCAAGGTGGTATGCAAAGTAATGATGCAAAAGCAGGAGTGCAAGGTACTCAATGAGGGCTTGGTGTTTCAGAAGGTAGAGGTGTTCCAGTTGATCCAAATTCTGGTAAGGACGTCGCGACTTTGAAGAAAATGACTCTTTGTCAATATTGTAACAAGATCAGGCATTGGAAGAGGGAGTGTAGGCTTAATCCTGATGGAGTAAATGGAAATGTACAAATGCAGAGAGGAAATCAAACACAAATACAAATTGTGCTAGTTCTGAAGATGCAAGTGCCAATGCAGAAACTGATTATGCAACTTCCACAAGCCCAGATGATCCCACAAGATATGGGTAGCCCTACATTTCATTTGAACCAATTGTGCAAGGCAAACTTAAACCCCTTCCCGAACCAAAATCAGAACACATTTCAACAGCTTCCTGTATTTGATAATGATAGCTTCAGCTCCGACAACTCCTAATGATGGTGCCTGAGGGGGGAGGAAGATTGCATGCTTGGAGGTAGACCAGAAAGGTCCATTCATAGAAGGTGAGGTGAATGGCCACCACGTATAATTTTTGATTGATACCGGAGCTAGCAGATCCACTGTGAGAACAGTGGAAGTCCCAGACTTACTCCTCTCTGGAAAAAGAAGCAAGTTGTAGGAGTTTCAAATAACAGATCACAAACCCAGTTTCAGAGAATGCTCCTGTAAAAATAGGTTCATTCGAGGAAAATCATCAATTTGTTGTTTGTGATTCTAGTCCAGTAAACCTGCAAGGAAGAGATTTATTGTGCAACTTAAATTTCACAATTTACTGAATAACTGACTGTGTTGAATTCCAGACCCATGGTGAGGATTTTGAGTTTAAAATGGCTCGGCAAGATTCAGCTGTGTGTTTGTTCCCATGAAGAACAATTGAAGAGTTACCTCCTGATTTAAAAGAAACTGTGAGCCCAGAGGTATGCGACTTCACAGTAAAAGATATCAGACTAATTACAGGTTTAGAACCAGTCTGTGTTACACTAAAGCTAAATGCAGTGCATTCAAGAACACCGCTCTACAATTTGACACCAGAGACAGTTGCAGGAATAATACCTGTAATTAAAGACATCCTTAGCAAAGGGATATTGTGGGAATTGGTTGGGAGTCCATGCAACTCTCCGATCATGGGCTTACAGAAGTCCAATGGTAAATATTGGATTGTGAAGCCTCTCCGAAAAATTAAAAGCATTCTTGTTTCATGTTGTCCTGTGGTACCAAATGCAGCCACTATACTTTTCCAGATCCTGTGCACATTAGAATGGTTTACCATTACTGATCTTTGCCAAGCCTTTTTCTCAGTGCTATTACATGAAGAGAGTCAGCAACCTTTTTCCTTCGTGTTTCAGCAGAAAGTTTTGGCATGGTTCTGAGTCCCACAGGGTATACAGAAAGTCCATCCATCTTTAACCAGATCTTGAAAAAGAATCTGGTGTCACTGCAGATGCCCTACAAATCGGTACCTGTGCAGTATATAGACGGTTTACTTGTGACATCAGAGACATGAGAAGCCTGTAGCAGGATACCAGTGCACTTTTAAGTCACCTGGCTGAGAATGGACATAAGTTGTCTCCAGGAAAGTTGCAATACTGTCAAAAAGAAGTTCAGTATCTGAGACACTACATCGAGAAACATGCAAGAAAGTTGTCACCAGAGAGGGTGGAAGCAATTCTTCAGAGGTATCCACCTCGAACGCAAAGAGAAGTCAGGATATTTTTGGGAATGATTGGCTACTGTAGACAGTGGATATCAAACTTTTCCCTAGTGGCTAAGCTTTTACTGAGGCTGACACACAAAGATGTGTTTGATCCACTTCCTTGGGGTAACAATTGCATGAAAGCTTTCCTAGAGCTGAGTGAAAGTCTCTGTCATGCCCAAGTACTAGGAATGCCTGATTACAGTAAGATGTTTATGTTATTTTGCAGTGAGAGGGAGGGCTGCGCTCTCTCAGTGATTGCTCAGATGCATGGAGATGTTTGAAAACCTGTGGCATACTTTTCAAGAGCCCTTGACCCTGTATCCGCAGGACTGCCCGGCTGCCTTATAGTGGTTGCTGCAGTAGGTGTTAGTATCGAGAAGAGTGAGAACATAGTGATGGGACACCCTTTAACTGTAATGGTCCCACACTCTGTGGAAATTTTGGTGACCTGAACAAAACCCAATACATGACACACAATAGACTTACAAAGTAAGAACAACAGATCTTGGTGGCTGACAACATGACTTTGAAACATTGCCAGATCTTGAACCCATCTAACTTCTTGCCTAGAGCTGATACTGTTTGTGATGAAGTTGAACAGAATTGCCTAGATGTCATGGATTTATGCACAAAGTCAAGACCCAACATTAAAGATGAACCCCTGAATGAGCCCGATTGTATAATTTTTGTTGATGGCTCATGTTTGAAAAAACAATGAAGGTATCTTGAGAGCAGCTTACACTGTTTGCACAATTAATGATGTTGTGGAAGGTTCATGGCTTCGAGGTGTTACCTCAGCACAGGTTGCAGAATTAATTGCCCTTACAAGAGCATGCATTTTGATGGCCCAGTTGAAAGGGACTATATTACAGATTTTCAGTATAGCTTTGTTGTTGTCCATGATTTTGGGCACTTGTGTTCGCAAAGAGGTTTCATGACCTCTTCTGACACTCCAATACACAATTCCAAGCATGTAAGAAATCTTTAGGAAGCTCTCCAATTGCCTGCTGAAAATGCTGTGGTTAAATGTGCAGCACACCGGAGTGGGAATGGTTACATTGCAGTCAGAAACAGGTATGCCGATGAAGTTGCACGGTATTGTGCACTAGTGGTCTGCACATTTAATGGAAGTTTCGTATGTGAATCTGAAGAGGGCACTGTCTTTTATATGTTGATGTCAGTAGCTGACACACAGGAATAATTGATAGGGGTAGAAGAAAATGTTTCAGAAGCAGAGCAGCAAGATTGGATCAGAGCCGGATGTGAGAAATACACAAATGACATTTGGATGTCAGCTGTTGGAAGACCAATGTTACCTGCCAGTTTGTCATTTCCAATGACACAACACTTCCATGGACACACATATCTTGGGAGATATGAAATGACAAGGTCGTCTAGGCAGAATTTGTTTAAACCCAGATTTAGAATACCTGCAGAAGAATTGTGCCATCGTTGTGTGACATGTCAACAAATGAACTTTGGGAAAAGAACTACCGTCACACTGTGGCACATAGGGAGATCAGGTGGTCCCTTCAACAGAATGACGATGGACTTTATTGAGATGCCTGTTTGCAACAGGGTTGAGATATGTCCTACCAAAACAAAAGTGGGGACTTTGGGCTTTTATAAGGTCCAGCATACATGCCCAGCTAATGGCATGACCAGAGAAGGGTATGCAGTTCCTTGGTGGGTCAGTAAGAAGTGGGGAGAGAGTACAACAACAAGGACAGTAGGTAGTCCTAGTGCGAAGGAATCGAAAGGGGAATCCCTCCTTTTGGAATTAGAGCCCTCACACACCCAGCCAGCTGGGTGTCATGCTTCATCATAGGGCCTGCTCCTCGTCGGGTCGGCGCTACAATACCCGACGGGCACCCTATGAGGGGCTCATTGGCGGAGATCTTTTATTCCTTGCCGTATGGTGCTGTGTGTGTGATGGACCTATTAAGTGTAGATGTAGTAGAGTTATGTGTGGGTGCAAAATTAAAACACGTGAGGAAGTCCAAAAAGAAGTTTTATTATGGCTGGCTTCCAACCTGGTTAAAAATAATAATATGAGAGTGGCGACTACCTGGTACTATGTGTCAGGATGTTGCGCTCTGCTCTAAGGGGTCAACATGTTTCTTGCCTTTATTGTCAGAGTGATCTAACGGCAATTCTTCAGGACCAAGAAGTGAAACTATTATCTACACATTGTGGTGTAAGGGTTAACTAACCTCTACCTACCACGTAGTACATCCAGAGGTAGAGTATCCACAGATGTGATGGACAACCTAACATGTAAAATAGCCTGGCCCCTTCAGTGTCCGACAGGTAAAAGACATGTGAATTCACAGTGTCGATTCAAGACCGCGTAGTGAGCGGCAGACCTACCCCATGCTGCCGGAACCGGGTGGCAGCATGGGGTGGACACATTGTACCAGGTAGTCGCCACTCTCATATTATTATTTTGAACCAGGTTGGAAGCCAGCCATAATAAAACTTCTTTTTGGACTTCCTCACCTGTTTTAATTTTGCACTCAAACGTAACTCCACTACATCTACACTTAATAGGTCCATCACACCCACAGCACCATACGGCAAGGAATAAAAGATCTCCGCCAAAGAGCCCCTCATAGGGTGCCCGTCGGGTATTGCACCACCGACCCGACGAGGAGCAGGCCCTATGATGAAGCATGACACCCAGCTGGCTGGGTGTGTGAGGGCTCTAATTCCGAAAGGAGAGATTTCCCTTTCCCTTCCTTCGCAGTAGGACTACCTGCTGTCCTTGTTGTTGTACTCTCTCCCCACTTCTTACTGACCCACCAAGGAACTGCATACCCTTCTCTGGTAATGAGATATGTCCTAGTCATAGTGTGCATCTTCTCGAGATGGGTGGAGGCCTACCCAACCAGAAGAAATGACAGTTTCACTGTAGCAAAACTGTTATTGCGAGAATTGATTCCAAGGTATTGTATGCCGGTTTCTGTAGAATCAGATCGAGGGACACACATTAACAACGAGGTCCTTAGGATGATATGTGCAGCATTGCAAATTGAACAGAGATTGTATTGTAGTTATCAACCTGAAGCTTCTGATATCGTGGAGCAGCTCAACTGCACCATAAAGTCTTGTTTAGCCAAAGTCTGTTGCTAGACATCACTAAAAGGGCCTGATGCTTTGCCTTTGCTGTCGATGAGTATTCAAAGCATGCCTGATAGGAACACTGGTTTACTGCCTTATCAGTTCCTCATGGGACGTGCAATGAGATTGCTTGCTGTACCTGCAATGCACTTGTGAGCATCACAGATGATATTATACTCGAAAACTGCAAGGGATTCTGTCTCTCACCAGGTCACAGCTGCTTCACAAGATCCACATTGAAAACAGTGTCACAACCTCAATCCAGGGGACTGAGGTTTGATTAAGAAGCTCATTTGGAAGACTTGTTTGGAATCTAGTTGGAAAGGCCCCTTTCAGGAGATCCTGGTCACAAACACTGCTGTTAAATGTGCCAGAGTCTCAAACTGGGTGCATGCATCGCACACCAGAAGTGTGAGAAATCCGTATGAAGAAATCTATTTCCTTGAGCCTGAGCGAAGAGCACTGGTGACTGCACCATCACAAGCTGAACCTCTACAAAGAGCAGTGACACAGTGATCACAACAAAAGCAAAGAGACGAAAGGGGTGAAGATCAGCACACAGTTGCATCGAATCAAGTGCCTATCATTTCACAGAGCGGGATTGAAATCTCTGACAAAGAAGAAGCGACCAAATCTCAACTTGGGAAAACTACTGAGACAGTAGCAGTACAAAGAGAGGATCTGGGTGAAGGAACAAGCACTGAAACAAGAAGAGTCACTCATAAAGTTGAATGGCTACGGAGCAGTAATCAAAGGAAATTAAAATCAAGTGTGTCTGTTGATCGAATACCACCGACTATCATTAAGGAGACAGAGTTGAGCAGTGGAAGTGACACAGAGGAAGATCAACAAAGACTGAGAAGATGAAAAAGAGCAAGAGTGCCTAATCAAAAGTATTCTGTTCTTGAGTGGATGTTCAATGTGAACAAGGTACTGAATGTACCATTTGATAAACTGTGTGATGTGAAATCTGAACAGTTTAAACCTCCATGACATCACTTTAATTACACTTAGATAAAGCTGTCTGGCAAAGACTTCTGGAGAATACTGAGAGACATTCAAAAGACTAAAATTGCTTTAAAAGTGCTAAAAGACTGCAAAAATGTATTTTTTTAAAAAGAAGTTTTACCTAGGCTCAAGGTTGCAATAGAAGAGTAGGGATAACATTTTAGAAGAACACAGAGTAGGGCTAAAGCTGCTCGTACAAAGATTCTGAATTTTAAGAGACTTTGTGAAAAAGAGACTGAGAAAAACTTGCAAAGAGCATATTTGGAGAAAACTCTGAATTGAACTCTTGATCTGTTGCTGTATACCTTGCTTGAAAAAATCTGATTTTAGACAAACATGTTTTGCCTTAGAAATAGATGCAAAATTATTATGTGTTCAGTTTTCGTGATATCAGTTCTAATGATAACATTAGTGTTAGTAGGGTTCTATTTAACACCTGAGAAAGATATTAGGTCTACTAATACAGCTCACACAACAGATGAAGAGAAATCGAAAGCATAATTTGCAAGTTACAAAAGAGATGATTACACAACTAATGTTTATTCTAGGTTAAAGCAAGAATACACGCAAGCTATGGATGCAAAGGACTGTTATGTCTGCACCCACTTACCATCATCAGCAGCAGAGGAAGTTATCTACCATCACATTCCATTGTCATACGCAGGTTCATGTAGTAAATTGCTTACATTTGTATGTAGGTGAGCAAATTTTGAATACTTTTATTCTAAATGTGATCTTATACTTTCCAGAGTACCGCTAGTACACAGAGTGAATTTACATCGACAAGCAAAAGAAATGGACACAGATTGGCATTATTTTAGATTGTCTATGCCCATAGATAGTTTTAGGGCTTATCAGAATAATCTAACCTATTTAATGAAACCACTAGAGAAAGTCTTTATTATGACATTAGAGGAAGGGAACACTAACATTTCACATATTAAAGATAGAGAGAATTAAGTTTTGAAAAACGCCTGGAAAAAAGAAGAAGACGATTTTAAGAAGAAAATGGTTTGCCCAAAGTAGAAATTAGACAGACGATAGAAAGAGAAAGTTTGTGCTTATAAAAGGAGAACAGACACAAGAACCAGGCATGTGGGAGTTAGTAACTGTGAGCACACATTTGAATCAATGGGAGGCACATGACACATTTTACAAGGGGAAGAAGCCGCAATTCCAGGAGCTTTTTTTGTTTATGGACAAGATGCTTACTTCCAGTTACCTGCTGATTGGGAGGATATTTGCTACTGAGCTGTATTGTTTCTGAAGATGTATCATGTGTACAGCATAGATGCATTAACAATGATACCAGCATACAGACACACCCGTAGTACAAAAAGATGAAACCCAGTTAGGAAGAGATATTTTGATGCAATAATTCCACCTCTAGGAGTTATGCTGAATGATGAAAAAATTTGAAAACTGTCAACAGCTGTCGGCAAGCTGGAAACTAGTACTTCTGGAGCTTTATTAGTCAGGAACACTGAGCTTGTAGCAATTAGATTCATGCTTTTGCAAACTTGCTTAGCGTTAGACATCTTACTTGCAGAAAAAGGTGGAGTCTGTTGAATGCGGAAAACTGAGCATTGCTGCTCATTCATACCGAATAAAAGCAAGGAAATTCAAGAATTTGCAAAGAACATTTCAGACCTGAAAGCTGAATTAGAGGAGTTAAAAACACCTAGCATTTTAGTAAACTTTAGAAAGGGAATTCACACAATTAAAAACTAGCTTGCAACTGCAGTAGGAGGAATCCTGAAAGCTATTCTTATGCCAATACTAATTATAGGGCTTTGTTGACTTTTTTTTAGCATTATTCAAAGGCTGTAGATACTGCATTATTGGAAGAAAGAGTAGAGAAATGATCAGGCAAAGAACAAGCATTAAATGATCATCTTAATGACGAGAATAGAGAATCATTGCATTTAAAGTTTGAAAAGAAAGAGACAAGACTCAACTGATGATGAGAGTGAGAAGTTACATGCGAAAGAGTGATGGTTAAGATAACCATCAGAGAGGGGAATTGAGGGAAAGTTTTATTAAAATGCTAAATAAATCTAGTTAAGAGTCACAAGTATAATGTTAACGTGCAATTTATATTGAACTGACACAACATTAAAATGTGCAAAATGCAGTATGTAACTATACCTATTTGTACTAGGCCTCAAAATGTTTAGACAAGTTTCACTTTACAAGCAACTAAACCAAATGTGCTGAGAGTTGCACAAGTGCTTAAAAGTTGACCGTACCCTGACATGTCTTTAACAAAAACCTTCACATCATATTGCAGAAGTTTCCTGATTAATAATAGCATTTTGAAAGATTTGTTAGAAATGCCTTATTGCTAAATCAAATAAATCAATTTTTCACACACTGAATACAATGCATGAATAGAAAACGTTGGTTCTTTAACCTATTTTTCCTAATTTTATAATGAAGAGATATGGTGCTGGATAACATTCTTTGCAGCTGCTGTTTCTATTTCTCATAGCCTATAGTTTAGCTAGCATACAATTAGTTTTTTTTAGAAGGTTAAGAATGTGATCATACCTATGGGAAAGAAGGTCTAAGAATCGAGTAAGAATCGAGAAGGCCTCATATGTAGACATAGTTTTAATAATGTTTCATACTTTGTGATAATTCTTTGTAAGTTTTTGTGTGAAATCGTGAGAAAGAAGAAGGAGTGCCTGTTCTCAGAAGAACACTGAAAGCTGATTGGATGATAGGAGAAGAAGATACAACTACAACTTGTTATAAGCAGCTGTTAGCAGTAATGCATTCTCTCCATAGATTCTCTGTTCCCTGCTGCTTAGCCAGTGTGTGATGTCATGGAATGTTGATGAGTGCCTGTAAAGGTGTCAGTTAGAGAGAGTGGGCTGATCAGTAAGGATGCTGCTCCTGGTGGGGAGCTTGCTATGTAACTTGTAACCTGCAACCTAACCTATTTCTTCTTCAATAAACCTAGAACTTGCTAATCTACATGAACTGGCTACCTGACTTCTACTTATGAAGAGAGTACCTTTTAATTAGAACATAGACGTTGATCTGGATATGAATCTACATGTAAGAAAACTCATTAAATAAAGTAGTGAAGGAACATTGAAGGTGCAGGAGAAGAAAAGAGATGCAAGAAAAGGAAAAATAGACTCCCTGAACCTCACCAGTGTCTTAACCCATCAGACAGCCTGCAGACTAAGAGGGTGGTATACTTAACTGTACACAGATGTACAAAAAACTGTTTTGAGCCAGACCTAGAAAACGCACAGAAATGAACAATCGGCTACTGGACCAAACCTAATTAAAATCAAGTTGGGCGAGCAACTGGAGTCAGCATGTAAACAGCAGCATGGCGTGCTAGCAGTATAAGGATTGAACAAGAGTTCAACATGGTGCACCTAAGAAAGCAGCTGAGTAGGACAAAGCATCGCAGCGGTGGTGTTGTTTTGGGGAGGATTTAGCCACATCAAGCTACAGTAAGAGCATGCGCTGAGGTGCGAGGGAGCGTGTGTCCCCACCACGTGTGTCTGGCTGCGAGTGTTATTATGCAAAAGATACGCTGAACCAGAGCGTGTAATGGAGCTGGGTGAGCGCATGTTGACATCGTCTGTCTTCGTTCGGCTGCAGCATCAGGTGTTTATGAGGGACTGGAAAATGTGCTGGGCTGACGGGTGGCTGCCCATGCAGCCAAAGGTTGAAGGGCCCGCATTGCTGGGACTAGTGTGAAGGAACCTGCTGAGCGGGCATGTTGCACTGAAGCGCATATGTGATAACACGCACAACTCAGAGGAAGACTGGGTAGCCTATGTGTGTATCGGAGCATTAATCAGCAGTGCAACTCCCGGTTGTGGAATGCTGGGATCAATTCATGAGTGAACTAATCAGTGCATGGCAGTGAGTAGCACTGATTGGAAAGGAAAACATGGTGAATCCTTACTGTGTGGTCCAATTTCTTGAAGAGGAGGAAAGTTTGTGCGTGCCACCTGGGAGGAACTGGAAGAATAGTTGAAATAGAGAAGGGACTATCCTTCTTGGTGGCTGAATACAGGAAGAGAGTATGGTTATTCAGCTACCAAGAAGGATTGGGGTGCATTCATAATGGAGAAAGGACTTATACATGATTTCATGCCGGTGCTGGGTAGTTTTGGTATGTTCCAGTGAGATGTCGCTCACCGGAGTGGAGAACTTTGTCTTACCTGCCATTGGTTATTTAATGTCCTGCTGATTTTGCTGCCACAGTATATACTTCCATGGGTTCTGTGTGGCATAGTCGGGTGAGATGTCGCTCACCATGATGAAGGATTTTTTATAAGAAAAAAATGTCATGCTGATTTTGCTGCCACACTATGGGCCATATTATCAAGAACGGGCGATAACATTATCGCCGCTTTAGCGGCAGGAAACTGCCGCTAAAGCGGTGATAAGGGGCTTGATAATATGCCCTATAGAATTCCAATAGAAGCCCAGGTTTGATGTCCTTCACACCAGAACCTGGGCTTCTATTGGAATTCTATAGGGCATATTATCAAGCCCCTTATCGCTGCTTTAGCGGCAGTTTCCTGCTGCTAAAGCGGCGATAATGTTATCGCCCGTTCTTGATAATATGGCCCTATATGTTTTCATTGGTGCCAGTTTGAGTGAAGTTGTCAGGAGAATGTTTTAAATATGTGTTGCATGTAATGCAATGTAATGTTGAATGATGACATATTATGTCTAGTCGTTTTGTGACAATTTTGTGCAATGATATGCTGAAATTTTACTGATGATGTCAGCTGCCAAAAGTATTTTGTTAATTTTGCACTTGTGCTCCTGTAGGAGGGTGCATGAGTTTTGATGAGTTGAAGCGGCTATGGTTGAAGCCGTGTTTTGTGTCCCTGGTTCTGTGGATGGTTACGCAGTAGAGAGCGAGTGCACGAACTGTGACCTCGATCCTGCAAGGGTGCACAGTAGAAGGCATGTTGTAGTGTAATTATCCCTGGTCCTGCAAGGGTATGCAGCAGGGGGTAAGTGTATGGAATGTGAACTTGGTTTTGCAATGATACGCAGTAGAAGGCACATTATAGTGTAGTTATCCCTGGTTCTGCAAGAGTATGCAGTAGAGGGTGAGTGTTTAGTTCCCTGGTCCTTAAAGAGTATGCAGTAGGGGCGAAATGTCTAGTGCTAGTCCCTAGCCTGCAAGAGCATGCAGTATAGGGTGAGTGCTTTTGTTCCGTGGTCATGCAGTAGAGGGGGAGCATGTAGTATGTTTCCCAAAACTGTGTGCAGTACAGGGTGTGTGATTTCTGTGGTCCTGTCATGTATTTACCTAGTCCTGCCAATATACAAAAGTGTGCATTAGAAAGTGCGTTAACTGTATGTGACTACTGGCAAGAGGTGAATTTTAGGATTTTAGGCACTCACTTAACAGTCAACACTTTATCTTTTGGAACAACTGAGTATTGCGGTGGTTAAAAGAGGGGATGCCCATCCAACATCCTCCTACAAACCCAAAGGTTTAGGTAAATATTTACACAGCCTCAGGCACATGCAAGAGTATAAACACAATCTTTGTAATTAATCTTCAGTTGTTGATTTTTGATCTTGATAATTATTGAATCTTTATTTTTCATAGTCTCTTAGCTTTAGCCAACAGATGTTTCATTGTATTCGCTACTCCGTCAGGGCTAAAATTCAAACAAAGGAGCCTCACAATTGCACAGGCCAAACAGTCTATCCACAGCACAGGAAATATCACCCTGTGACTTCATCTGTGTTTTTCACAATGCAAAGAAGCAGTGAGCGGGGCAAGATGGCGTCTGTGTGAGATCGGTGTCACTCACCCCCACTCTCCTTTGATCCTCGCCGTGCTCTAGACCTTGAAGGATGAAACGAACGGATCGTATACTGGCATGAAACAGACAGGAATTCAAGTACAGGAAAACGTGAGGATAATTTCCGCGGCAGTTCAAGAGGAATGCGGTGGATAGAAAGTATCCGCTGGCTTCGTAAAGCGGATGGAACCCAGAGGCAAGGGGAGCATTGCTACAAGTCGACGTGCTGTCCGAGCTGTCCGAGCTGTTCGCGTTGGAAATCACTGGCTCGTCTGCTCCTGACGGCTGTATCTGGAAAGGGAGGCCGTGACGACAACGGGCTGGGGTTGCCCGGCAACGAGGACGCAAAGAGAAGCTACGAGGAATACCGTGTGGAGGCAATGGCAGCGCGAGGAGGTCGAGGTAAGACGCGCTCGAATGCGCTGTCCACCTCGAGGAAGGAAAGTGATGTCAAGACTGATGTGGCCATAAAGAAGGCAGAATTAATCATCGCAAAGGGGGGCAAACTAACCACGAACAAGGACAAAATGGTGAGCAACAAGAATATAGAGCTGAGCGGCACATTGACAGGAGGAGTTGTGGGGAAAAAGCAAGTGGCGATAAATAGCCTTTTCCTACCCCTGGACAGTGAGAGAGAGAAGGGGCCAGAGGGGCTAACAGAGAGTCAAAAGGAGGTACAAAATAGTGAGAAGAATGCTCAGATTATTGCACCAGATGCATCACCGGGTTCAGTAAAGGAAGGAAGGCCCTCTTGGGGATCATGTTGCAATGACACTATACTGCTAGGGAATCAGGAAATAACCGATAAACCTCTACAAAGAGAAGATAAAGCCAAAAACGGAACTATTGTTAAGATAAAACACCCTACAGTTAAACTCCCGGAAGAAGGCACAAATGACCTGGTAGGGGATAAAAGACCAGAGGAACCAGAAAAGGCAGATGACCCCTCCCAGACAGATAAGGGGGGGCAGTGTGCCTCTGCAGAGGGAGTTATACAGAGAAGGGGCCAAGAGAGGGGATATGTATCCCCAGACTCCATGGAGAAATTTTACTCTGTGAACGAAGAAACAGCAGAATCAGACCTCGAGCTGACGAGCAGTAGCAGTGATATGGACAAGGATGGGGGGGACTCGTCCACCAGTAACGGAATATCGAAAAGAGTTAAACGAGGGTCACTCGGGAAGAAGGGCAGCCATAAGAGAATAGAAGAAGAAGCAGAAGAACTGAGATGGGATTACTCAGCAACGCAGCCACTACCATCTAATAGCTCAAATGGAAGAAGGAAATCCACCAGAGATCTACAGCTTGGCTTATCTATACAAAATACCGACGATGATGAAGCAGAAGAGCCCTCTCTCTCACTGATTCTTCAATCCCTAAGATCATTTCGCGATGAGGCCAAAATGGAGAACCAAAAAGCGCGGCTAGCTTCAAAGAAAATACAAGGATCAATACGGAAAATCGGGAAGACCTGCACAGAGATATCAGAGAGACTTACCATGGTGGAAAAACGTACGGAAGACCTAGAAAATAATATGGTTACACTGAAGGAACAGGCATCCTCTCAGGAGAAAACACTGAAGGATGTAATGTGGAAGTTAGAGGATGCAGAAAACCGCCAGCGCCGCAATAATTTAAGACTCTTGGGTATACCAGAAAATTGTGAAGGTAACGATATCAGGAAATTTACAATAAATTTACTGCAGGGTTCCTTACCAGAATTAGCCCACTGGGAGTGGGATAAGGAAATCCAACGGGTACATAGATTTCCTTTGACATTATCTAAGCGATCCACGAATACGCAAGCATATCCCCGTGTTATCCTGATATACTTTGGCAACTTCCTACTACGACAGGCCGTGTTTGAGCTAGCTAGGCCAAATTTAAAAAGGCAGTGGGAGAACTACGCATATTTCGTAAAACCAGACTTTGCACATGCCACTGTTGAAAGGAGATGGCGACTCAGGCAACTTATAACACCTTTTCAAAAACTGGCGCTACAGTTTTTCTACAAAACCCAGCTAAACTGAAAGTCATCTCTCAAGGGCAAAACTATTTCTTCACATCCGAAATTCAAGCACAAAAATTGTTAGATGAGATAACAGCTAGGTGCAATAAGAACATCGAGAAAATATAAATAATGGGTAATACATTTGTGGAGAAAGAATAAGGTAGATAAGATTAAGACTTGGTATACACTATTATATGGATTAGCCTGGTATAACAGAGATATTTATCGGTGTTGACATGGCACATAAGGGGAAAATATGTGGGGTGGCATTATGGGTTCATCCACGTATTCTCTTATTTTTAGTTTACACTCTTTGATACTTCACCAGTGAACTCGCGCACGTGGGTCTTAGGAGGGGTGGTGGGTGACGAGGTTGATCCAGACACTATCACACAGGCTCAGGATTGAGCCTGATTGCCATAAGAATGGTGGGGGAGGGGGGATGGGGGACGGGGCGGGGTGGGGGTCGAGAAACCTCAGACCTCAGACAAGGGATGAAGCTAAATTGTGCAACTAAGAGAAGTGAGTCACGGTATAAAAAGCAGATTGGAAATCAGGAAGGGTACACTGAGATGGGAATTATAAACGAGATGTATAAGCAGCCGGGTACAGATATTGTTCTCAATGGGTAAACTGAAGATCCTCACTATTAATATTTGTGGGCTTAATGATTCGAAAAAGAGACAAAGGGTAGCAGTGTGTCTACAATCAATAGGGGCTAATATTATCTGCCTTCAAGAGACCCATATTGAGGGGCAGCAACGGCACCTACTTAAAACCCTAGGATACAGGCTGGTCACAGCAACCACACATGGGTCAAGGACTAGGGGGGTGGCAATTCTGGCAAAAGGGAATGAAATACAGATTGTTAGATCCACGGCCGATAAATACGGGCGGTGGGCAATTGTGGAATGTCAAGTTAATTATGGTATAAAAATGACAATATGCTCAATATATGGAAGCGTCTTGGACGACCCAAGTGTGTTGGAGTTTATCTCTAACGAGCTGGCTCACTGGCCACTCCCATTGATTATATGTGGCGACTTTAATTTAAATCTTTCTTGTGAGTGGTCTTCTAGTATAGAATTTATATACAAGGGGAGGAAACCAAAAGTATACCAGGCCCTTAAAGAGCTTTGCCAAACACATGGTCTGGTAGATTGTTGGCAAACAAAACACCCAAATGATCCAGGTTATACGTTCTTTTCTCACCCACATACCAAACTAGTAAGACTGGATTACATGTTTGTATCCAGCACTATAAATTCACGTTGCACAATAGATAAATTACCACGGGTGTTATCAGACCACAACCCTTTAATTTTGAATCTAGCAGATGCGGGAATGAATAGGGAAGAGAAAAGCTGGACCTTTGAGAGAGCTCTGTTGCTGAATGAAGAATACTGCCAACAAATGCATAAATGGGTTCCAGAGTTTTTGGAATTTAACCTAGGGAGTGCCTCGATTGAGGTAGTCTGGGATGCCTTGAAAGCCGGAATAAGGGGGGAGACGTTGCGATTTTCTTTAAATCTTAATAAAAAAGGCAAACAGGAAATGGTGGCACTACAAAGTAAGTTGGCCACAGTTGAGGAGGGTCTGACAAGGGCGGTACAAGAGGGACGTGAGATTAAAAGAGAACTGGAACTAGTCTCTATTGCTAAAAATGCTATTAATAATATCTTCACAGAAAAGGCAATCATTAAAGCCACATTGAATAAGGAAATAACGTACGAGCTGAGCGAGCAAGTGGGGCATCAGCTGGCAATACGTACAAGACAACAGTACGCTGTCAACTTAATTAGTGAGATAAAAGATCCGAGACTTGGACAAATAGTTGATCCTAAAGAGATAACTGCTGCATTTCATAGATATTATCAAAATTTATATAAGGAGACGGTTGTAAGACAGGAGGAGATTGAGAAGTATTTAGATCTGGGTACATCATTACGATTAGGTCAGGAAGATCAAGACAACCTAGACGTTCTACCACAATGGGAGGAAATTCTACACTCAATGAATAGTATGGCCAAGGGGAAGGCAGCAGGAACAGATGGGATACCAATGGAATTTTATATACAATTCTCTAAGCCATTAAAAGAATTTTAAGTGATCTTTTCATACATATATTTCAGGGCGGTAGACCTCCGGGATCATGGTCCCGTGCTAAAATTGTGGTTTTTCTAAAAAAAAACAAGGATGCTACAGAACTTGGATCATATTGTCCTATTACTCTGAGCAATGGGGATTCAAAAATATACTCGAAACTGTTAGCTAGTAGATTGGCGTCAATTATTCATAAAATTGTTTCGGTCCGCCAGCATGGGTTCATCCCGGGAGGTCTACTACCGACCACGTCCAGAGAGTGATTACACTCTTCGATATTACCGCAGTAACAGGAGACCCTATGGCACTTATATTACTAGATGCCGAAAAGGCTTTCGATAGGGTCTCCTGGAACTATCTCTGGGCAGCTATGTCGAGAAGTGGTATTAGAGAACCTTTTATTAAAGCTACACAAATGCTTTATACAACACCGGAGGCCATTGTGATGGTAAATGGGGCAGTCTCAGACAGGATAGTGATTACTAGAGGGACAAGACAGGGGTGCCCATGCTCGCCCTTGCTATTTGCAATTTTTATCGACCCCTTTATTCATAGACTTGAAAATAACCTATCAATATTATCTATATGGACACAAATGTGGGACACTAAGACACTGGCTTATGCGGACGACATAGCATTAGTCACCATGGATCCGGTTACAGCAATAAAGGGAATAGAGGACGAGGCTAAACACTTTGAAGAGATCTCAGGGTATAAGTTAGACCAAGATAAAACCCAGATAGTGCTTAATAATAAACTTCAGATGAGGGATGATCGAGTAGTAGAAAGCTACATACCTGGGAGTAAAAATCACAGCTAACCTGGATAATTTAGTCAAGGTTAATTTAGATCCGTTGATTCAACATACCGAAAAGACTTGAACAGGCTTAATAATTTACATCTATCGTTAGGGGCAGGTGTAACATGATTAAAATGATTTTTCCCCAAAATTTTTATACTTTTTTAGGACAATCTGTTTAGAATTTTCTTTACATTGGTTTAAAATTATAGAAAATATGTTCTCACGGTTTATATGGGGATACAAAAGGCCGCGCCGTGCAATTAAATTTCTAACATTGCCAAAAGATAGAGGTGGTTTTTCCCTTCCCAATTTTAAATTTTACTGGTTGGCCACAGTATTGAATTATTGCAACAAACTATTGTCTGTTAACAGTGGCAATCGAATAAGCAATATGATACCAACACCTCAAGAACTTATTCTCGGTGATAAAGTAAACGGATACTTATGGCGATATATGTATGATAACCACTTTAAAAGTTCGTTTTAAGACACTCATGGGTATTCATAAAGCCTGGAATAATGTGCGGAAAGTGTTGGGCATAGGTAGATTATCATCTTATACATTACTATCTAGAAATGATAATCTTCCGGTAATATTTAATGACGCATGCATGGAGAGATGGATAAACTCAGGGATAACACAATTAGGTTGTTTCTATTCTACTATTGGGCCGAAATCATTCGACGAACTTAAAACTGATTACGTATTAGACCAAAGGGACTTTTTAAATTTTTACAAATTAGAGATTTCTTATCAAAGAAAGGGGATGGCAGAGCTAAATTTCAAGAAATTCAAATTATGGAAAAGATAACTAAAAATAGAGGTATTAAAATTGGAGAAATTTATGGGTATATAATGGTAGCACTTCCAGATGATCTGGATAAATTCTCTGCTAAATGGCAGGAGGTATTAGGGATAACACCAGGAACCTTTTTTAAATCATATGAATTATCTCAATCCATATTGATGTCTGCAAGACTACAGGCCCAGTACTATAAGACAATTTTTCAACTGTATTATACACCTAATAAGATAGCCAAGTGGGGGTCTGGTAAGGGAACGGTATGTCCACGGTGTGCCCTATATGGGGCCGATAGTGTACATATATTTGCACTATGTCATCATTTACAGGTATTAATTTCTGAAATATCGATGTTCCTATCAGAGATTTGTAAAGTAAGAATAGAAATTACTGTGGGAGAAATAATGTTGGGCATTGACGGAGATATTCGCTCAAAAGTCTTCAAGGATTGATATTTATGTCAATGGCAGTTTTCAGAATGTGTCTGGCCTCTGCATGGCTGGATCCAAATCCACCAGTATTCCAACAATGGCATGCCCGCCTGTTGGCAACACACAGCCTGGAGGGTGCTATCTACAGAAGGAAAGGAAGGAAAAAACGAAAAAAGGGTTAAATATATGGGATCCCTAAGTCAATGGATACAAACACAATAAAAAAATATAAAAAAAATGAAAAAGAAAAAACGCAGCTTAGGGGCACCAAATAATTGTATTTTAAGTACCCATACTGTATCTAATATTGAATTTATAACTGTAATGATCTTAGGTGCACTAGTGAATTTTTGTATGTGTTGCTGCTGTATTATGTACTGTGTTAATAATTTAATGTCTGAGGAGGAGGGGGGTGGGGCTGGGGGGGTATGTTTTAAAAATCAATAAAGAATTATTTATAAAAAATAAAAAAAAAAAGCAAAGAAGCAGTGAGCCCATTGTGGAAACCCATGCAACAAACAAATACAGCTCAAACGTTAATACAATATTCTCCTATATGAGAGAGTTGATGATTATTCATTCAAATCAAGTAAAGTAAAGTAAACACTGTTTATATTCATAATATTACATATGACTTCTCCATTGTGTCATGTGCAAATTGCCACTTCATCAAAAAGCCCACCACATTATTATCATGAGATACCAATCCTGGTGTAAACCATGTAATACCACCCAATGGTACACATGCCCTAATTTAAAACACCCCAAAGTTTTGTGATAGTTTCTGTTGTTGAACTCCAAATTTACCATATATATATATATATATATATATATATATATATATATATATATATATATATATATATATATAAGAGGTACCTTTCCTATCTCTGGATAGTATCCACTAGTTATGTGATTAGAGATAAATCAAACTCAGATTTCAAGCGATTCTCATCCTAGAGTCTATTTCCTACCAGTAATCCGGAATTGGGTTCCCATGCGATAATATGAAGAAAGAATTGTGTCGTTTCCAACCCTATATGAAAAGAGAACACCAAAGTAAGTCAAACTGTCCATTCTCCCCCTCTCTATCGTTAAGCCCATGCCATACCAGAATTACATTACACTAACCAACGTAATCCTGCCTGGTTCTCTTGCGGTATAAATCACTCGTCCAACCACTCCCTGTATTATAAGCACTGTATCTGTCTTGCTTTACACTCCCGAATAAAAGAAATTCAGCACTCCAAAGAGGAGGCACTTGGTAAAGCAGGAAGAAACACCAGGAAAGGGGACTCATCACTCACAAAATTAGGCAAATTAACCTTCAAAATGCAGTTTGAAAATTAAGCGTGAGATTTTATTAATACAACACTCTCTAAAAATAAGACTTTCCCAGAAGTCAAAAGAAACAGGTAAAACAACATGCAAATATATATGTATTTATATACATGCACAAGCAAGTAATAATAAAACACTCACAAGTAATCCAAGTGTCAAATGCATGAGATAAAACACAAGCAGATAATAATTGTAAAACACACGCAAATAATAATAATAATGAAAATGCAAGGAAGTAAAACACAAGCAAATAATAATTGAACATTCACAAGCCAAATGCAAGGAAGTAAAACATAAGCAAATAATAATAATGGAACATTCACAAGTCAAATGAAAGGAAGTAAAACACAAGCAAATAATAATAATGGAACATTCACAAGTCAAATGCAAGGAATTAAAACATAAGCAGATAATAATGGACGTCCAATGCAAGAAACAAGCACTGTCTAATGGCAGAAATAAGCACTGTCAAATGCAAGAACCAAATATAAAGTGCATGTATACACAACATGAAAACATCACAGAGCAATGAAACTTATAGCTTAGACATCACCTATTGAGAGAACACATCATTCTGCTCTGCTTGACTGGGAAGTCCTTTCAGTCATCCAGAAGTCTCAATGGGAAACACCAAAAATGTCCCTGTGACGGTGCGTCCACCCCACAAGTGAGCTTCTGTCTGCTTGCCAAAACTTCCTGTTTTAATACCCTTTACTAATACGAAGGGAGACTTTTAGAAATACCCTCTCACTTCATCTATTGCAAAACGAAGGCTGACTGTACCGGTCTGTGTGGAGGTCTAGACGGAAGCTGGCCAACCCTCTGTGTTTTGACTCTGAGACAGAGAAGTCCATTCCTCTCTCACGCTTTCAAACACACATTCCACATGTTCTGTTCCAGCAAGGCTGTTTTGCTCTGTGCTGTGGAAAAAGAAAAACATCCCTCTGCGAGGCTGAAAGAAGGCACGAAATGAAATCATGCGAAGGCACAAAATGTTGTTGTACATTTAGAATGGAGTCAATTAAAACACATAGGGGCATTTTTACAAGAAAGTGGCGGAGCGTGTTGTTAAGCTAAGAAGGCTAATGACATGCTTCTTCACTTTTGAGTCAAACTAAACTGATTTTAGTGAGCACTGCTTTCTTTGGAGGGGATAGTTCTACTGTTCAAACACAACCTGTGGGAATATCATCAAAACTCAACATTACTTTGCCAGTAGAGACACATTTGGTGTCATTCTTAGTACATTTTACTGGGGTGTGTTAGAATCTTGACATTACTTTGTTTTTATATGGCTCCAATCGAGAGCCAGTAGGGTGGATACTGGATTCTAAATTTGGTTATTCACTGCTAGTACATCACATCAGTGAAAAACAAAAGTTATTTTCCACTCGTGTGGTATCACAGGAAATTCCAAACCATGATGACAGGTCTTTCAGAGAAACTGTCAGTGTGGCACTGGCTCGCAAGTCTGATGCAGAGCTGAGACCTGGGGCTGGTAGGGTGAGGGAAGCTGCAGAGGATGGTGTGGGAGGGTGGCAGGAGGCCAAGTATTATTTATTTACATTTGTGAGGGTGAGGGATGAAAGAGTGGGTGGTGAGGTGGCTGGTAGAATACTAGTTATTTTAAATTTGGATAGTGAGGAGGACAGGGCATTTAGATGGCGGCAAGAACGGATCAGTTTTTAAAAATATTTGGTAAGCGGTCGAGAAGGATCATTTTTAGTGTGAGGCGGGATGGGAGCAGGATGCTTCCATCTCATTGTCGATTTGATATCATTCAAAACTCCTCCTGAAAAACATCCCTATTATTCACTCTCACACATGTATAATTCTAGCCTCTATCATGAACACTAGATTCAAGATCTGATAGATCACCACTACAGTGTAGAAATTGTAAGAAACAAAGGTTGTTTCCCACTATTGCATAAAAATATTCTAGGTTGCTCTAATGAGATCTCAGAGAGCCTGTTAGCGTGGTGCTAGCTCTTTGCTCCATTGTAGAGCTGAAAGCACTGCTTTGAGCGGGAAGGAGATGGAACGCACAGAGGGTGGTGGGGTGATATCATATTCAGGTCGAGCCTAGGCAGCGCACATGCGCTATTTGCAAGACCTTTAGTACTCCCTATACCGAGTGCAATCCCGCCTGCAATTTACGATTGGTTAACTCCTGTGTGTGTCTTACTTGCTAGCTCCTCATTGGTTGGTGCTCCCGATACATCACTTCCGTTTTGTGATTGGGAGCACCGGCCAACTACAGTTTCCTAATGCTGTAGCAGTTTGTATGTTCCTTTGGGGACTACTTCAACAAAGCAAAGTGTTGAAGCTTGAAAACATATTGTAAGTGAATCAGGGACACAGTTCACCCGATTTGTTTTAATTTCCTTTTATAACATGGGTTCACACTGGCAGGTTTGAGGAGCGAGTCCGGTGCTTCATCTCAGTACCACACCGCTCTGACAAAGTGAGCCTCATTGAACCACAAAACCACCCTGCTATATTAACACTCGACGGCATAACACAGCACCTGCTGAATTCGTGCCAAATATTTACACAGATCGTCCTTGATTTTAGTGTAATGCTAATTTTCCATGGTGTAATCTTTTAACAGATGTCAGTCCGTAATGTTAGTACATGCTTCTGACATAGAAACAGGTCCGATCACCAAATAATAGCCTTTGTGTTTTTTGCTGTGAGTCCTCATTTTGTAGGCTGCCACAGATTTCATTCTTTTTCTTTGGTTAGTTGGGCAGCTTTCCTTATTGGACCATTGGCTAGTCCCACCTTGGAAAAGGGGGTAGTGTTGCTGCTAGGATCTGGGCAGGCATCAATGGGAGTTGGTCAGCACTCCAACACTGTGCTACCTTTCTGTGATTCTGCAGCCAAAAGGGCGTCCAAGAGAGGAAGGGAGCCAATGGGTTCAGATGGATATCTCATGCAAGCACTAGGCGATGTAAAGAAGGGCTGGCAAGAAGTTGTGGGTAAGTTACAATTTATTAGAATAACAGCAAGTGGGAGAGCATAGGAACAGGTCCTACGCAGAGGACCGCAATCTCCAACTGACCAACTCCCCACATTCTAATTCGAACTATAACTGCGTTGCACTCTGTTGCCATAGTTCCATGGCAACATGACACCACACACCTTCCCGCCTTAATATATTCACAACAAGAAGTTTAACAAAAACTAAACACAGGTGTGGGACGAGGGAAACAGGATAGGGGTACAGGGAGGGAAGGAGGAAGGAACAGGTAGAATAAGGTGAACTGAAGGACTAATGTTGAACAACACCTTAAAGCATAGTAATATAATCCATTAGTTTCATAGGCATGGTTACCACTCTACCTGACCTGGTAGCCCTGCTATTACCTACAACAATAGGTGTACCCACCTCTGCAGACTCACCCCGAGAAGGTAGATTCTCTGTACTCACCGGTAACCCAGCAACTGGAAAAACAGAAGGAGCAGATGAAGAAGAGGAAGTAGAAGGAGAAGAATAAGAATAAGCCGCAAGGGAATAACCTGGAATCGACTTGTCCCATTCATCCAACAGCCAATGATTGAAAGAACCTGTTCTATTATTGTGCCAAGACAAAATACTGTCACATTTAGAAAGTTTGTTGAGATGTCAAACTCTTCCTTTGCTCAGGTTAGCCGAGCACTCCATAACTTCAAACGGAGGTGAAAAACGTCTGTCCCACTTACGCAATTTGTCACACAACTTTACACACACCGAATCCCCCTTCTTAAGGACACATTCCTTGACTTTGTTCCTCTCATCATAGTAAGTGTTATAGTCTTCGTGTGCTCTTTCCAAATTGTTTCAAACTACCACAGGTAACCATTTAGTCTCGTATTTTTGAGACATCCACACAACATTGTATTTGGTGTAAGGCTCTCTCCCTCTCAACATTTTGAAAGGACTCTATCCAGTGACAGTAGGGGTAGTCCTATATGCCCAAACCATTTTGTTCAATTCTACTTCCCAATTCTTCCTGGCATTATTGGCGCTCTGGACACTTCCCATAATGACCCTATTGAAGTGTTGAACAGCTCCATTGCAAGCTGGGTGGTAAACATGAGTTTTCCTTTCCTTAATGCCATTCCTAGACAAAAAATTGCAAACAATTTAGCGGTGAACTGCAGACCATTGTTGCTCAAGAGGGATTTAGGAATCCCCTCTCTTGGGAAAACCCTGTCTAAAAATTTCCAACACTCATGGAATCCACTGTTTCCAAGACTTCTAGTTCTGGTCCTTTCGAGAATAAGTCAAACAAAACCACAATGCTTTTTGCAATCCCCTCTTTATCCAAGATAGGGCCCAAAACATCAATAGACAAATTGCTCCATGGTCCTGAAGGTAACTCAACATCACCTAAAGGTGGTGTAAGCATTTTCTGAGACTTGTCAGCAGGTGCACAATGAGTGCAATTCCTCAAGAACCTTTCCATTTCTGCATCAATACCAGGCCACCAATACCAGACTTGACCCTTTGCTTTGATTTGACCATGCCGGAATGCCCCTTGTGGTTTTACTCCAAGATTTTCACGTGTAATTTAATGGGAGGAACAATCCTGTACCATGTACAATGAAACCCAAATCCGACACAGATAACTCCTCTCTTGCACCCTTCCACATCATCACACTTTTTGGGCCACCCAACCAAAACATATTCCTTAACTTTGTCCAAACACTCATTGTCAGCATACGCAGATTGTCAATCCTCCAACATAATAGCTAACTTGGCAGACTCCGAGTTAATGCACGCCACGCTGCAATCATTCCAAACATCCACTTTTTCATCACCTTCCAGAATGCCAAATCGTGACCTGCTTAAGACATCCGCCACTACCTTTTTCCTGCCTGGTAAATATATAACCTCATAAGCATAATCCAATAAATTCAGTGACATCCTCGCTATGCGTGGAGTAGCTCTCTCCTCACCCTCTGTAGTCAACACCTTAACTAACAGCTTGTGGTCCATGCGTATGGTGAACTTGGTCCCCCATAAATACTGTCTGAATTTCTTAGTAGCCCATACACATGCAAGCATTTATTTCTCAATCACTGAGTATTTAGATACAGGCTCAGTGAGAGATCTTGTAGCAAACGAAATAGTACTCTCATTCCTATCTAACGAATACTGGGACAAGACTTCTCCTAACCCCTTACCGCTTGCATTCATGATTAAAAAGTGTGAGACTTGGTGTCAAAACCTTGCAAACGAACAGCATTACAAATATCTTTTTTAATACCCATGAATTCATCCTGCAAACCTTCATTCCAAGCAAACTCTTGACGCACCTTCAGCAGTTTTCTCATACCAAACTTCTTTTCTGCGAAGTCCCTAACAAATTTCGAGTAGAACTCGGCTAAACCCAGGAAGGATCGTACTTCATCCTTAGAAGTGGGAGCTGGAGCTTTTTCAATTGCCTTAATGGTATCGCTTTTGGGAAACACACTCTTGTCACTCACTTCGTGTCCTAGGTAAGAGACTTAAGTGTCTGCAAAATTTGCATTTCTCTAATTCAGCTGTGAGTCCACTGTCTCTCAGCTTAACCAAGACTGAATGCAAAGTAGTATTGTGTTCCTCCCTACTTTTTTCCATAATAAGGATATCATCCTGGAAGTAGGTCAGTTGGGAAATGTCTTTGAGGAGGCGGTGCATCAACCTTTGAAATGCGGCTGCAGCAGATGCGAGCCCGAAAGGCCTGCGTATGAACCTGAAACCCCCATGGGTGTTACAAAAGCAGTAAGAGTTTTACTCTCAGGGTGCAATTCTATTTGGTGGTATGCCAAAGATAAATCTATGGTTGAAAACCACTTGACTCCCTTGGTGAGGCTTAGCAGCACATTTATCTTAGGTAAGGGTAACTTGTCCACCACTATCCTCTTGTTTAGGTCCCCTAAATCGATGCAAAACCTGATCTTCCCATTGCCCTTATGAGCCACGACCAAGGGAGCAAGCCATTCTGAGCATTCCAATGGTTCAATAAACCCTTTCCTTAACAAGCCTTCAAGTTCTTGTGCGACTTCTTGCCTAACGCTAAAAGGTATATTCCGAGTCTTGTGACGAACAGGTTCTACCCCCTTCTTGAGCACAATACGATGTACAAAGTCCTTAAGTTTGCCTACTGTGCCTGAGAATACTCCAGGATAGGTGCTTTTTAACTCCTCTACAATATTACGTTCAAGTGCATCCAACTAAAAGACTTGGTCAATTCCTCAATTCCATTGGGATTGAGAACTATTCCAAGAGCTTTCTGGTCTACCCAACCCAGGACAGACGGTCCCACTTCTGCAACATACAATTTGCTCATGGTACACCTGCCTTTGAATTCGAAGTTAAGTTCTCTAAAGCCCAACATAGGTATCTTCTGTCCAGTAAAAGTGACCAGATGTTTGTCTGACTCAGTTAAACATCCACCCAAGGTTGGTATGAATTTCTTTTGCCATAGGCTTTGGTTTATGATGGTATAAGGCAAACCAGAGTCAGCCACTATGGCTATCTCAACACCTCCAATCAACATTTCACACATCGGTTTGGATTTGTAACAACCTTCTAAAATAAGAACTGGGGCTTCAATGCACAACACACTTCCCGATTCAAGATTATCCTCGTCTGATTGTTCAGATTCTGATTTGTCGTCAATTAATTTTACTACACAATGTTTTTTAATTTTCCTTCTGCATACTTTTGCGAAGTGCCCAACGCTACCACAATAAAGACACTTTGCTTGTAAAGCAGGACATCCCTTGTCCTCAGCAAGGTGTTCCTTGCTACCACACCTGTACCAACACCAATTTTTGTCCCTGGAAAATTCTTTCCATTTCCTCTTAAATGCTTCAGATTCCTTGCTTTTGCCCTTATTGGTGACTTTACAGACTGTGCCACCACTACTGCTACCCAACTCAGAACTAGGTGTGGAATTCACTACTGCTTTAGCACACCTCCTGGACATTTCACTCTTTTTTGCAATCACAATTATATCCTTAAGAGGTGCATCACCATTCACCAATAGTCTCTCCTAAAGGTTTGAGTCATTGATGTTCATAATGATTTGGTCTCTCACAAGTTCATCGTGTAGAACGCCAAATTTTCAGGAAATGACCAATTTCTTGAGCACTGAAACGTAGTCATCAATAGGTTCTGTCTTGCCTTGTTTCCTTTGGAAGAAATTTAATCTGTCTATGGCTGCACAAACAGTGGGTTGGTAGTAGTTGTCCAAATCCTCCTATGCATTTAAAAATACATTCTGCCCTGTACCTGATCTAGCTTTTTTCTCCATCTGATTAAAGAGTCTTACCCCTTCTGGTCCCAAATTATGTAAAAGTATTTTTTTCTTCCTTTCAGGTGAAAACTCATCACCTCCTTCTTCCTCAATGGCTCTAATGTAATTGAGAAAGTATTCCTTCCATTCTGGCCATTTCATGGGTGGTTCCCCCAGAGTAGGTAGAAATGGCAAGGGTGGAGACAGCGAGAAAGTTTGAGCACACATTTTTGTGAACTTTATAAATTCCCCCCAATACCCAAAAATGAGACAGAAGAGGATACTAGAAAAACACAATGCTGATAGAATCCAAAATGTTCTTATTTTGTACTGTTGTGCATAAGGTTGAATTGGTAGGCTTAGAGGTGTGCGTATCACTGTGTGATTAAAATGACACACTAGAGGTTGAAAAGCGGTTGCTTAAGGGTGTATGGTTCACCGTACAATTGAAATGACATGCTAGAAGTAGAAGGGTGGTACAGAATGTGCAAGTGCACACAGGAGTGCGTGCCACCAAGTAAAGATGCTCAAGGAAATGGCCGCTTATGCCAGCAGGTTTGCGCATCACCGAATGTTAACAAGAGTAGATGCACGAATGGCCACTTATGCCAGCAAGAGTGTGCATCACCGAATGTTAACACTAATAGATGCGCACGCCGTAAACCACAAAACGAAGTGCATTCAGTGTGGTTAGCTTGAGCTCGTAACCCGGGAGACGGCAGTACGCCGGGTGACGGCACAACAGGAGTCACGTGGGACGTGCGCTGACGTCAGGACCGGCTTGCTGGGAATGCAGAATAATGGCTCCCTCACACGCTGACCCTGCCGCGCTGCTCAGGTCAGCAGGAAACCGTTGGCAGTCGGGGATAAATCCCTTAAACCGTAAAGAAGGTACAACTCCCCAGGGGCTATTGCTGTGCTATCCTGGCCCGACACGCCTTACCACAGTCTTGTGGCCACTGTAAATCAGTCTGCGCTGGCATGCAGGAAGTCCGAACTGGCATGCAAAACAGGAGACGTCTCGCTGGGATGGCGCTGCCGCAGGCTCATCCGGTCATCACCAAAATGTAAAGGAGGGCAGGCAAGAAGTTGTAGGTAAGTTACAATTTATTAGGATAACAACAAGTGGGAGAGCACAGGAACAGGTCTTACGCAGAGGACGGCAATCTCCAACTGACCAACTCCCCACATTCTAATTTGAACTATAACTGTGTGGCACTCTGTTGCCATAGTTCCATGGCAACAGGACACCACAGGCGATCCTCAAGCACACAATATCGTCGGTGCAGCTTAGCAAGATATATGCTCTTAGAAATAAAGGTATTTTTTGGAGGGCGTGGCTTGGCGCCGACGGGGATGGCTGCCTTTCCGTAGAGCTCTGCGGCAGACCGGGAGAGTCGAGCCCCTCCTGACCGGACGTCTTCATCCAGCGCCGCTCTACTTGGCATCATGAACACATGAAGTGTTCCTCTACTGCTCTGCGGCCACCGAGTCTTTATTTAATACATCGGTGAGTGGCTTTTTTCTTTTTTCGGCGGGCACGTTTCCTCACTGGACTTGCGCCCGCCATTTTGTTTTTCACCGCGAGGATGATTTCCCTCTAATGAATGGTAGAGGTGATTTTTTCATTAATCTCCTTATTATTTTTTGCTTGCAGCAATGTTTTTTCTCACACTGGATGCTTATTATTAAAAAGACTGTCAGTATCTTTATTTAATGGTTTTCCAAGGCATTTTTTGGTGCCTGAAGTCCTACTTTTTGTTACTCTGAACAACATTTTATTGAAACCAGTGATGAACCATTGTATTACTTACAATACCAGTTTTTAAGGCACATTTCTCAAATATATAGAGCTCATTGTTTCTTTAGCTCCTGTGTGTATGGGGAGAACAAAATCTGCCCGTCGTGCTGGTACCACCTCTGTTGCTCCTCCATCTATGGCAGATTATAACCCGTTCAGCATTCTTCAAGAGAATATGGCGGAGTCTGAGCAAGATATGGTACCTCCTTCAAACGCCAGCGATTCCAATACCCCCCTTCTCTCTTCTAATATAACAGCAAAGTTAGCTGACATTTCGACACTTTCATCAGGAAAACGGGTTAAAAAAGACCCCCCCTCACTGGCTGTATCTTCTCCTCTAATCTCCATGGAGCTAATTCTTGAAGAAATAAGAGCTGTTAAGCCTTACATGAAAGAAACCAATACACGTCTTCAGAATTTGGATGAGAAGTGGTCTACTATGGAGAGTAAAGTTGTTCAAATAGAAACTAGAGTGGACTCTTTCCAGTCTGTCGTGAACCAAGTTCCTTCTATACAACTGCAAGTCTCACAACTTCAGAAGTAAATTAAAAATCTTGAGAACCGTAACAGGCGCAATAACCTGCAAATTTATGGTCTGGCAGAGGGTCTTGAAGGCTCTAATCCGATCACCTTTTTTCAATCTTTTCTTCCGACGATTCTTGGCCTTCCTAATACACCAGCTTTAAATATTCAAAGGGCTCACCGTTTAGGTCATAGGCCACAAATTACATCTTCAATATCTAAGCCACAAGTTGGTATCCTCTACATTTTTGTAATACACAGATTTATTGAAAGTATTGCAGGCAGTCAAAGGCAAAGGAAGAAGTTCTTGGCAAGGTTCCAACCTCTTCTTTTCTCAGGATTATGCTAAAGCAACGGCGGATAGAAGGAAAGCGTTTTTGGACATGAGACCAACACTTCGTAGTATTAATGCCAGATTTGGTCTTATACATCTGTGTATTTTCAAAGTTACCTATAAGAATAAAACTACGACCTATGAAGATCCCATTATACTACAACGCTTTTTGAACAACTGCAGACAGGAAGACATGAAAGTTGTTAAAACCACTGTTTGAATTTATACTGTCTCATTTTAAGTCTAATTCCCTGTTGTCTTAAATGTGTATTATGCTGTGTGGTATTGCATTTTACAGATTATGCGTCTTATTTGTCAGGTGAGTTTTCTTTGTCAGGTGTGGTTCTTTCACATTTTTCGCGTCCGACTAGGTGGTGTGCCTCCTTCAGGACGTTACTAGATATACTGTTATACTCTATATTATCTTATTTTAAACTTATTCCTGGTTGCTTGTAATATGTAATAAGCTGTATTGTGTTGTATTCAATATAATGTGTTTTCTTTTGTTAGGTGCTGTTTTCTTCATATTTCTTCAATGTGATTTCAAGTACATCTGGATGGTGTGCCTCCTCCCTTCTGTTTCCTCCCTGGAGTCTCCGGTTGGTTGTGTCATTCCCTTATGTGGCCTCACCCCCCTCAATTTATGTGTATGTTTTTGTGTATGTTAATAATGTTCTTCTTTTACATTCCACATTTACACAAGCCTTTGAACAATTTATTAATAAATTTTTTCTTGAAAATGAAACTCCCGATATTTCCCCTCAAACTATTTGGGATACTTTTAAAGCTGCTTCTAGAGATTTCATTATTTCCTTTGCGGCCCGGAAACGCAAGTTATCTTCCCTTAATTTAACTCCAAAGCACTTATTTCTCGCATTAAACAATTAGAATATTCCTTTTATAATTCCAAATCTAAAACTGATCTTGATGGATTAGTCAAAGCCAAATTTGCATTCAATAAACTTTCCACAGAACTTGCTAATTCATATTTATTAAAGTCCAGTGCCAAATATTATGGTGGTCAGAATAAGGCAGGAAAACGTCTTGCTAATTATCTTAAAATTAGGAAAGAACGTACTAAAATTCATTTTCTTCTTACTTCCTCTGATAAAACTGTCCATAAGAATGAAGATATACTTTTAGAATTTACTCAATTCTTTCAGACTCTATATACTCTGGAATCTCATTCTACTCACCAGGAAGCTGTTCAATGCCTATCATCGATTTCTCCCCCTACCAATCCTGATATAGATTTCTCCTCCTTAGACGCCGATATTCAACTTCAAGATATGTCTAATGCTATTCGTTTGATTAAACTTGGTAAAGCTTCGGAACCTGATGGTTTCACTATAGAGTTTTCCTCACTTTTTTACAAACTTCTAATGCCAAACTTACATCGTCTTTTCCTCTATTTTATATCTAACCAATCATCGTGTGGTTCATTTCAAGAAGCCTTAATATGTCTCTTTCCTAAGGACAATAAAGATCATACATTATGTAAATATTATTGCCCGATATCTTTAATTAATTTAGATTATAAGATATTTGCACAAATTCTTGCTCTACGCTTAGATCCCATCTTCCCTCATTTAATTGGGAAGGACCAATGTGGTTTCATTAAAGGTCGGCATCTTTTGGACATCACAAGATTATTTTTTAATGTTCTTAGTAAGTCTAAATCATATAAGTCTTCTTTAGCAGCGATATCTTTAGATGCAGAAAAAGCTTTTGATCGAGTCAGTTGGCCTTTCATTTTTTCCGCACTTTCCTGGTTTGGTTTTGGTTCTAAATATATTAGTTATATATCTTTGTTGTATTCTTCCCCCAAATCCTCTATTCTAGCTAATGGTCTTATGTCTTCATTCTTCCCTCTTTCTAGAGATGTTCGACAAGGTTGTCCTCTCTCACCTCTATTATTTATTCTTGCTTTAGAACCATTTTTAATAAAAATTCTTTCCAACACTAATATAATGGGTTTTGTTTATGGTGATAAACAACTCAAACTTTCTGTCTACGCAGATGATATTTATTTCTCACCCACAAACTTCTTTACCAGCTTTTCTTTTAGTAGTGGACAATTTTGCATCTGTCTCAGGCTATAAATTAAATGCTGATAAATGTATAATCCTTCCCTTAAATAGACTATGTTTTCATACCGACTTGGCTTCCTCCTCATTTCGCTGGAATCCAGATAAAATTAAATTTCTTGGATTGTGGTTTTCTGACTTTAACAAAGATACGGTCTCTTTAAATTTTAAATCTTGACTTACCGCATTAAACTCACTCTCCTCTCGTTGGAACCCTTTATTTTTATCTTCGTGGGGTCATTTGGACACTATAAAAATTATGTTAGTATCTATAATTTTTTTTTATCTCTCTAATATGCTGGTAAATATTCCCCTTTTTCACTATAAAAAATATACTCTATCCTGTCCAAATTTTTATGGTATAACAAAAACCTCGGATGTCTCTTCAAAAACTTAAAAGACCTAAACATTTGGGGGAGTTAATTTCCCAGATTTTCACACATATCATTTAGCCTTTTTCCATAAACAAACTTCCCTTCTCTTACAAGAAGATGATTCTTCACAATTTCCTTTATGGATTAATCTTGAAAAAACTTTCTATCACCCCTTTTCACTTATGGAAATTTTGTCTTTTACGTCCAGGCCTTCATCATTATCTCTTCCGATTTTTAAGAATACTTGTAAAGTATTTCAACCTATTCTTATTTCTTATAAAACTCCTACAGAATTTTTTCAGCAATCGCCAAATTGGCATACTGTGCTTGTTAAGTTGAATAATAAATCAATTTTTTGGAAAGATTGGTACGCTAAAGGCCTTAAATGGTTCTTCCAACTTTTCCAAGATGATATTTGTATCCCTTTTTCTGTAGCTCAATCTCGCTTTTCTTTTCCACTTTCCTAACAATCCAAATACACTTCCTTAATTTCTGCAATGCAATCTACATATAACAATCTTCGTCTTATTTCTAATTCTTCTTCCCCAATATCCAATGTCAATAAATTGCTGTATACATCCCCTTCCGCATCTCAACTATATAAACATTTGACCGCTCTCCCAGATATTAGTGATAAAACAGAGGTGGAACGCTCTTGGGAAATTGACTTACAAACTACATTCTCAATCTCAATCTGGAATAAGATTTGGAATAAAATAAGGAAATCCTCTAGAGCAGCTAATACTACCCAAACCCTATTTTTACCTACAATAGGCTTCTAAACACTCCTGCTACACTACATAGGATAGACTCTACTATTTCACCAACATGCTGGTCATGCTCCGCTGGCCCAGCAGATCTGAAACATAAGCTATTTGAGTGCCCTCATATTTATCAATTTTGGTTACAAATTTGGCAACAGATAAATACTATTTTTCACACACACATCCCATTTAATTTTATTAATATCTTTTTAGGAAGTGTTTCTGAAGGTTGGGACATTCAGTCTAAAGATGTTGGTGTAGGAGAGTAGGATCTGCTTCTTATACTTTTTGCTGATGTCTCACTGTTTTTGGCCTAGTCTGACTGGGATCCTGCTATTCAGGACCCCAGTCTTTCTGCTTTCTCCTATAAATTGATTGCATGTACTTTAGGTACACTCCAGATTGGATTCTGGGGTACCCTTATCAGTCCCTAGTATATGGTACACCATGTACCCAGGGCATAGGTACCCCAGAGGCCTCCCAGGGGCTGAAGCATGTATTGTGCCACCCCTGAGAGGCCATTCAAAATGACACCACAGGTCTGCTACTGCAACCTGTGTAAGGAGGTGCATGCACCCCTTACTTAGATATAGGTTACCTATATCTACTCTAAATCACTGCACGTATAAACCTATCAGTCACCCCTATGGCAGGCCTTATCAATCCTGAAGGCAGGGTGCTGGGTTTTGTGTGAGAGGGTGCCCCTGCATGAGCAGAGCCCCTCTGCGGCCTTCAGAATCTATTCTCTGGGGTTGTCTGTGATGCAGTCAACCATATATACTTAAGTGCATTATAACCTAGCAGTAAATGCTAACTTTAAAACGGCTGCTTAGAAACATGTTGTGTTTGGTGTCAAACACCTTGGAATCATACCTCCACACCAGTAACTGGTGTGGGAGGTATGATTCCTCCCTTGTAGTACCACTACTATGGGGCACCGGTCTACCCGGTACCAGCTTTCTCGACCTGGGCAGCACAAAATGAATGCTGCCAGCCACAGACACGAGTCTGCCCTCCTGCTGCTGAGCCAAGCTCGAGCAGAGGAAGGCCTGACAATAGGTTTCCTGTCACAGGGAGGTGTGACCACCTCCCAGACAGGCTTTAGTGTATTGGGGCTGGGTGGGTGCACTCTTAGAGTGCCAGAAAGTCTGCACTGGGGGCACATTTGGTGTCCCCGTGCATAGTCCAGCTCAAACCGGTTGCAGGAGCCATTGGCTCCTACTCTGGTGAGAAACTGGACAAAGAACATGGGTGTAGCCACCCCTCTGTCCTGACCCTCCCCTAGGTGGGTCCCCAGAGTTAGTCCAACCCCTTCCTTGGGTATAAAGTAGGAAACCTGACTACAGGACTTTAGATTTTACCTGGACTAAACTCTGCAAGCAGAAACCAAGTACTTCGATGGTCTACACTTCGCTGGACGACAGAAGAATCTTCCTTGGAGTAAAGGAGTTACTCCCCTGCAGCAGCAGGCACCTAAATGCATCTGACTGGTTTGCATCTCCCAAGCTCCTGAGGACTCCGAAGATTTCTGCAACACAGGAGGTGGGTTCCTGAGCGTCCCTGAGGTTGATCTGCTCTCTCAGCAATCCTGAGACCAGTATCCCTTGTGGGGACCGTGCAACCTGAACCCCTGTGCACCGTGTACTTTTGCATCAGCATATGCTTTGCGGCAATCCCTGAGGCTGTGCTTTAAACTCTATGTAGTCCCGACCCCGAGCAGCATTTCCACCAAAGATCTCTGGCCTCCACTCCACGAGTGCTCCGTGGGCTGGTACTTTGTGATTCAGCTTGAGGTCCCTTTGCGATCCCTGGTTTGTTGGCCTGTGGGTCCTGGCGAGGGTCACTTTGACTTTCCTTGGGCTTCCCTGGTTGCTCCAGATATGCCCTGACTCCCCATAGCTTGGAGAGTCTCCTGGACCTTGCTGGTCCATACTATCACTTGTTTCCTGTGCCCGCGTGGGTTGCCTTTGCCAAGGCTTGTTGGTGTTCAATCCGGACACTGACCCCTCAGCACTCGACATCCTTCATGGGACAGTTCACTTCCAGACTTTGATCATCGTCGACGTCTCCTGGTCCCCGTGGCTGCAGAGTCAAGCATCTGATTTTCGCACCTGATGCACCCGACATCGGTGGGCATTCATCTATCGAGCCCCTGGTCACGTGGAGTGACCCAGACTCTGTCCCCTCTGCTTTCAGGTTCTTCTTACTCCGAATCCAGGCTTGGATTCCACCGGACACTTTTCATCTTCGCTGCAGCAGTACTTCTTCGCATCACGCCATTGAAAACAAGGAGGGTTTCCGACACCACTTGACCCCTATGCACCCGGCTCCCCTGGGATAGGTAACACGGGTACCTCGGTACTCACAAGGGTGCTGGCCTTAGAACCTTCTATGTTCCCAAGGTTTTGCTTGAAGTCCTCTCCGAAGTGTCCTTAAACTGTAATTATCCAACCGCGACTTTCCCATAGAGTTGTACGGAGCTCGCGTCTGTGTTCCCACACTGCACCTGTCCTCCGTGGGCTCCCTGTGTCACTCCTGTGGGTGGTTCCTTGGGGTCACAGTGATTCTACGTGCTCTAGGCACTGTGTCTATTGAAGTCGTGGTTGTTATACCACTTTCTTAGTATATGGTTCGGTCTCCCCCTGGAGCCCGCTGTGTATTGTGCAATTTACTGTCGTTCTATTGATTTAATATTGTGTACTGTATATTCTAATCTCGGGTAGAGATTAGTAGAGAGTGTTTTAGTAATAAATACATATTTTTATATAACACTTGTGTGGTTCTCCTTTCATTTGGTCATTCAGGAGGTGATATTCTGGTAAACAAGCTGCTTTACATTCCTTCAAGATTAAGCCTGAAGGCTGCTCTCCATAGCTACCACTAGGATAGCTTTCATAAAGGTTATCTTTGACCTAATCATCAATAAGGGTCATTTGGACTGGTGCAAGGTGCCCACTTTAATTAGTGGACAGCATATACCAGGCCAACTTCTCACATTGGTGTGCAGCGGTTGGGATTCAAGCTTGCTATTGTTTTACCAGATAAATCTCATTGAGTGATTAACTGAAAACCACTAAAAGTACTAGGTACATATAATCAAGATTAGAATAAGTAAGTTCTACTGAACTTGAAGTTGGGTAAGTCAAGGGTCTAGCACACCCTTTCTCCAACTCAAGAGAGTTTAGTCTCCACTAGGGTAGGTAGGTGCACACACCACACCACACTAGTATGTCTTCTGTAGGAGAAGCCAGTGGCTCTCTGCCTACTTGATACAATGGGCTCAGCTTTCAGGATCTGAAAGCCATGTGTGCCTCTAGGAAGCTGAAGACAGTGAGAAATGCAAACACCCAACGTCTTATAGAGATGTTACTCCTAGATGACCTCAGAAAGACCCCAGGGTCTGATGAAGTAGAAAGAGTGGGTGGGACAGGAGATGAGGAAAGAGCAGGAAGTGAACACTTCTTTGATCTGGACTCACACCCTGGCCAGGAGGATCAAGATGATTCCAACCTGGAAAATCCAACTCTTCCTTCAGGTGGGGGAGAAGGCCCCAGTGGCCCCCTCTTTACTCCACCAAGAAGAGTACAGGGTCTACCTAGAAGATCCAGGACTCCCTCTGTGGAGTCTAATCATTCAGGTACTTCTGTAGGGGCCTCTGTATCTCATAGGAGAGAATCCTCTTATGAAAAGAAGTGCCAATTACTGGAACTTGAGAGACTCAGGATCAGGCTCAAGAAAGAGCAATTGGCCATAGACAGGGAATCCCTAGAGCTCCAGAGAGCAACCAGAAGATTGGGACTAGAGTCCCATGGTGGCAGCCACAGTATCCCTAGAACTAGAGAGTATTCTCATGATCATAGGAACCTGAACAAGATAGTCCCTCCCTATCAGAGTGGGGATGACATCCACAAATGGATAACTGCACTAGAGAGGGCCTGTAAAGTACAGAGGGTCCCTCAGGAGCAGTGGGCAGCTATCTTGTGGCTCTCCTTTGCTGACAAAGGTAGAGATAAGCTCCTCACTGTTAGAGAAGAGGATGCTGACAATTACTCAGTCTTGAAGAGTGCTCTCATTGATGGGTTTGGCTTGACCACTGAACCGTATAGGATTAAGTTCAGAGAGACCCAGAAAGCACAGACTCAGGACTGGGTTGACTTTGTAGATTGTGCTACTAAGGCTCTGGAAGGCTGGTTACTTGGCAGTAAAGTGTGTGATTTTAAAGGATTGTACAATTTAATTATGAGGGTGCAGATCCTTAATAATTGCCAAAATCAGTTGTTGCCTCAGTACCTGGTGGACTATGATCTGACCTCTCCCCAAGAATTGGGAAAGAAGGCAGACAAATGTGTCAGAAACAGGGTGAAGCAGAAAACTCAGAACCAAGGTGGTGACTCTAAGAAGCCAGATTCTAAAACCTCAGATAAGGGTGGGGATAAGGGTAAAGACCAGACGTTTTCACAAGGGCCCCAAAAACCTGCTTCTGGGGGGGAGTCACAATCCAACAAGGCTAAAGGCAAAAAGAAACCTTGGTGTTATATCTGTAAAGAGAAAACCCATTGGACAAAAGATGCCAATTGTCCAAGGGCCAAGGAATCTACTCCAGCCACCACTGCCCCTAAGGCAACTGTTCCCACTAGCTCAGTTCCAAGTGGTGGTACACAAAATAAGGGTGTAGTAGGGTTGACCCTGGAATCTGAGATGGATTCTGGCCTAGTCAGAATTCCAAGTGAGGCTATGTTAGTCTGTGATGGAGACATGGATATTGCCTCCTTATTTGTCAGTCCCAGTAATCTGGGCAAATACAGACAACAGCCTTTGATCAATGGTAAGGAGGCCATGGCATATAGGGACACAGGTGCAAGTGTCACCATGGTGACAAAATAACTTGTGGGCCCTGACCAGATCATACTTGGTGAGATGTACCAAGTGAACAATGCAAGCAATGTCAGGACAGACCATTCCTTGGCAGTTGTGAATTTCACCTGGCGAGGGGTAACTGGCCCTAAGAAGGTTGTGGTGAGTGCAGACCTCCCTGTAGAATGCTTATTGGGCAATGATTTGGAGACTTCAGCATGGGCTGAAGTGGAACTCAGGACACATGCAGAAATACTGGGCATCCCTGCAGATGTGTTTGCCATGACTAGGTCACAGGCAAAAATGTCTTCCACTGAACAGGCTCTGGATCCTGGAATAATGGACCAGGTGCCTTCCAAGAGAAGGAGCAGTAGGGGTAAGGCAGTGTCTTTCCCCCTGCCTCAGAGTGAGGATCAGTCTCTTGAGGGAGATGATCTTAGTCCTGAAGAAGGAACTGTCTCAGAGGAACATGAACCTGATCAGGTTGAGTTCTTGGGGACAGGGGGCCCTCCCAGGGCAGACCTGAGCCAGGAGCAGCTGAACTGCCCCTCTCTTGAACCCCTCAGACAGCAAGCTGCTGCTGAGGCTGCTGGGAGTGCCGGTGGGTCCCATAAAATTTACTGGGATGATGGACTCTTATACTCAGAGGGTAGAGACCCCAAACCTGGTGCCACCAGGAGGTTGGTTATACCTCTGAAGTTTAGGGGCTTCCTATTGACACTGGCACATGATATCCCATTAGCAGGACACTTAGGCCAAAACAAGACCTGGGACAGTCTTGTTCCTCACTTTCATTGGCCTCATATGTCAGAGGACACAAAGGAGTTTTGTCGCTCCTGTATCACTTGCCAAGCCAGTGGTAAGGCAGGTGGTACTACAAAGGCCCCCCTGATACCACTACCTGTGGTGGGGGTTCCCTTTGAGAGGGTTGGGATTGACATAGTTGGTCCCATGGATCCTCAGACTGCATCTGGGCACAGATTCATACTAGTGGTGGTGGACCATGCCACTAGGTATCCAGAAGCAATTCCACTTAGGACTACCACAGCCCCTGTTGTGGCTAGTGCCCTCCTGGGAGTCTTTTACAGAGTGGGTTTTCCTAAGGAGGCATTATCAGACAGAGATGCAAACTTTATGTCTGGTTACTTGACTGCTATGTGGAAGGAGTGTGGAGTAAATTACAAATTTACCACCCCCTATCACCCACAATGCAATGGGTTAGTTGAGAGATTCAACAAAACTCTCAAGGGCATGATTAAAGGTCTCCCTGAAAAGCTCAGGCGTAGTTGGGACATCCTTTTGCCCTGCCTTCTCTTTGCCTACAGAGAGGTTCCTCAGAAGGGGGGTTGGTTACAGCCCTTTTGAACTTCTATTTGGACATCCAGTGAGGGGTCCTTTGTGTCTAGTGAAGGAGGGATGGGAGTTACCTCTCAAACCCCCTAAACAGGATATTGTGGACTAAGTACTTGGTCTCCGCTCCAGGATGGCTGAGTACATGAAGAAGGCATCCAAAAACCTTGAGGCTAGCCAGGAATTGCAAAAGGCCTGGCATGACCAAAAGGCTGTTGTGACTGTTTATCAGCCAGGACAGAAAGTATGGGTGTTGGAGCCTGTGGCCCCAGCAGCCCTCCAAGACAAGTGGAGTGGACCTCATTGAGCAAAAAGGGGAAGTTACCTACCTGGTGGACCTTGGAACTCCCAGGAGCCCCCATAGGGTGCTCCATGTGAACAGGCTCAAACCATATGTTGACAGGGCAGACATGGGCTTGCTCATGGCTACTGATGAGGGACAGGAGGAAGAGAGTGATCAACTCCCTGACCTGCTCTCACAGAACCCTGATGATGGGTCAGTTGATGGTGTAGCCTTGGCAGGCAGCCTCACTGACCAGCAGCAAACTGATTGTAGGCAAGTCTTGAATCAGTTCAGACATATGTTTTCACTGACTCCAAGTCAGACTACCTGATGCACTCATGAAGTGGACACAGGTGACAGTCTGCCTGTTAAAAATAAGATTTACAGGCAACCTGACCATGTCAGGGACTGTATCAGGACAGAAGTCCAGAAAATGTTGGATCTGGGAGTAATTGAGCCCTCAGATAGCCCTTGGAATAGTCCAGTAGTCCTTGTACCAAAACCTCACACCCAGGGTGGTAAGAGAGAGATGAGGTTCTGTGTGGACTACAGGCGTCTCAATGCAGTCACTAGGACTGATGCCCATCCAATACCCAGGGCAGATGAGCTTATAGATACTTTGGCCTCTGCCAAGTTTCTGAGTGCATTTGACCTGACATCTGGTTACTGGCAAATCAGATTAGCTGAGGATGCAAAACCCAAAACAGCATTCTCAACCCCTAGTGGGCACTACCAATTTGTGGTGATGCCCTTTGGCTTGAAGAATGCACCTGCCACTTTTCAAAGGTTGGTGAGCAAAGTCCTTACAGGTCTGGAAGCCTACAGTGCAGCCTATCTAGATGACATTGCTGTCTTTAGCTCCACCTGGGAGGATCACCTGGTCCACCTGAGAAATGTTTTGGAGGCCCTGCAAAAAGCAGGCCTCACTATCAAGGCCACCAAGTGCCAGATAGGGCAGAGTAAAGTTGTATATCTAGGCCACCTTGTGGGTGGAGGTCAGGTTCAACCACTGGAGAGCAAAATCCAGACCATCATGGACTGGGTTGCTCCCACTACCCAGACTCAGGTCAGAGCTTTCTTGGGCCTGACTGGGTACTACAGGAGGTTTGTCAAAGGGTATGGATCCATAGTGACCCCTTTGAATGACTTAGCTTCCAAAAGAATGCCTAAGAAAGTTCAGTGGACAGTTAGCTGTCAAAAGGCATTTGATGACCTGAAGCAGGCCATGTGCACTGCTCCCATTCTGCAAAGTCCTGATTATTCCAAACAATTCATTGTTCAAACTGATGTATCTGAATTGGGGGTAGGGGCTGTGTTATCACAATTGAATGAAGAGGGTCAGGATCAGCCAGTAGCTTTCATAAGCAGAAGGTTGACCCCCAGAGAGAAACGTTGGTCAGCCATTGAGAGGGAAGCCTTTGCTGTGGTTTGGGCTCTGAAGAAGCTGAGGCCATACTTGTTTGGCACTCACTACATTGTTCAGACAGACCATAAGCCCCTCTTATGGCTAAAACAAATGAAGGGTGAAAACCCCAAACTTTTGAGGTGGTCCATTTCCCTACAGGGGATGGACTATACAGTGGAACATAGACCTGGGAGTAACCATGCCAATGCAGATGGACTCTCAAGATATTTCCACTTAGAACATGAAGACTCAACTGGTCAAGGTTAGTTTAATGTTCCTACGTTTGGGGGGGGGGTTGTGTAGGAGAGTAGGATCTGCTTCTTATAGTTACCCCCAATTTTTGCTGATGTCTCACTTTTTTTGGCCCAGTCTGTCTGGGATCCTGCTATTCAGGACCCCAGTCTATCTGCTTTCTCCTATAAATTGATTGCATGTACTTTAGGTACACTCCAGATTGGATTCTGGGGTACCCTTATCAATCCCTAGTATATGGTACACCATGTACCCAGGGCATAGGTACTCCAGAGGCCTCCCAGGGGCTGAAGCATGTATTGTGCCACCCCTGAGAGACCATTCAAAATGACACCACAGGTCTGCTACTGCAACCTGTGTAAGGAGGTGCATGCACCCCTTACTTAGATATAGGTTACCTATATCTACTCTAAATCACTGCACGTATAAACCTATCAGTCACCCCTATGGCAGGCCTTATCAATCCTGAAGGCAGGGTGCTGGGTTTTGTGTGAGAGGGTGCCCCTGCATGAGCAGAGCCCCTCTGCAGCCTTCGGAATCTATTCTCCGGGGTTGTCTGTGATGCAGCCAACCATATATACTTAAGTGCATTATAACCTCGCAGTAAATGCTAACTTTAAAACGGCTGCTTAGAAACATGTCGTATTTGGTGTCAAACACCTTGGAATCATACCTCCACACCAGTAACTGGTGTGGGAGGTATGATTCCTCCCTTGTAGTACCACTACTATGGGGCACCGGTCTACCCGGTACCAGCTTTCTCGACCTGGGCAGCACAAAATGGATGCTGCCAGCCACAGACACGAGTCTGCCCTCCTGCTGCTGAGCCAAGCTCGAGCAGAGGAAGGCCTGACAATAGGTTTCCTGTCACAGGGAGGTGTGACCACCTCCCAGGCATGCTTTAGTATATTGGGGCTGGTTGGGTGCATTCTTAGAGTGCCAGAAAGTCTGCACTGGGAGCACATTTGGTGTCCCCGTGCATAGTCCAGCTCAAACCGGTTGCATGAGCCATTGGCTCCTGCTCTGGCGCAAACCTGGACATAGGACGTGGGTGTAGCCACCCCTCTGTCCTGACCCTCCCCTAGGTGGGTCCCCAGAGTTAGTCCAACCCCTTCCTTGGGTATAAAGTAGGAAACCTGACTACAGGACTTTAGATTTTACCTGGACTAAACTCTGCAAGCAGAAACCAAGTACTTTGACGGTCTACACTTCGCTGGACGACAGAAGAATCTCCCTTGGAGTAAAGGAGTTACTCCCCTGCAGCAGCAGGCACCTAAATGCATCTGACCGGTTTGCATCTCCCGAGCTCCTGAGGACTCTGAAGATTTCTGCAACACAGGAGGTGGGTTCCCGAGCGTCCCTAAGGTTGATCTGCTCTCTCAGCAATACTGAGGCCAGTATCCCTCGTGGGGACCATGCAACCTGAACCCCTGTGCACTGTGTACTTTTGCAGCAGCATATGCTTTGCGGCAATCCCTGAGGCTGTGCTTTGGACTCTGTGTAGTCCCAATCCCATGCAGCACTCCCACCAAAGATCTCCGGCCTCCACTCCACAAGTGCTCCGTGGGCTGGTACTTTGTGATTCACTTGAGGTCCCTTCGCGATCCCTGGCCTGTGGGTCCTGGCAAGGGTCACTTTGACTTTCCTTGGGCTTCCCTGGTTGCTCCAGACATGCCCTGACTCCCCATAGCTTGGAGAGTCTCCTGGACCTTGCTGGTCCATACTATCACTTGTTTCCTCTGCCTGCATGGTTTGCCTTTGCCAAGGCTTGTTAGTGTTCAATCCGGACACTGACCCCTCAGCACTCGACATCCTTTGTGGGACAGCTCACCTCCGGACTTTGATCATCGTCGTCATCTCCTGGTCCCCGTGGCTGCAGAGTCAAGCATCGGATCTTCGCACCTGAATCACCCTACATCGGTGGGCATTCGTCTATCGAGCCCCTGGTCACGTGAAGTGACCCAGACTCTGTCCCCTCTGCTTTCAGGTTCTTCTTACTCTGAATACAGGCTAGGATTCCACCAGACACTTTTCATCTTCCTGGCAGCAGTACTTCTTCGCATCACGCCATTGAAAACGACGAGGGTTTCCGACACCACTTGACCCCTATGCACCCGGCTCCTCTGGGATAGGTAACATGGGTACCTCAGTACTCACAAGGGTGCTGGCCTTAGAACCTTCTATGTTCCCAAGGGTTTGCTTGAAGTCCTCTCGGAAGTGTCCTTAAACTGTAATTATCCAACCGCGACTTTCCCATAGAGTTGTACGGAGCTAGCGTCTGTGTTCCCACACTGCACCCATCCTCCGTGGGCTCCCTGTGTCACTCCTGTGGGTGGTTCCTTGGGGTCCCAGCGATTCTACGTGCTCTAGGCACTGTGTCTATTGAGGTTGTGGTTGTTATACCACTTTCTTAGTATATGGTTCGGTCTCCCCCTGGAGCCCGCTGTGTATTGTGCTATTTACTGTCGTTCTATTGATTTAATATTGTGTACTGTATATTCTAATCTCGGGTAGAGATTAGTAGAGAGTGTTTTAGTAATAAATACATATTTTTATATAACACTTGTGTGGTTCTCCTTTCATTTGGTCATTCAGGAGGTGATATTCTGGTAAAACAAGCTGCTTTACATTCCTTCAAGATTAAGCCTGAAGGCTGCTCTTCATAGCTACCACTAGGATAGCTTTCATAAAGGTTATCTTTGACCTAATCATCAATAAGGGTCGTTTGGACTGGTGCAAGGTGCCCACTTTAATTAGTGGACAGCATATACCAGGCCAACTTCTCACAGTTGGTATCATTGATTTTCTCCTTGCGGTTGCCTTTTCAACAAATTACCAAAATATGGAAAGATGCTTTGAAAGTATCATTTCAAGCATGGTGGTATGGAGTCTGTTATCGTCACAGGTTAGACAGAGCATATGTCCACCCAATTACTCTTGCTATTAAAAGAGATCTCCTATGGCTTTCTATAACAACTTTTTTGAACTGCTCTGCTCGAAGATCATATTTCCCTAATCCTCAGGTTGGAGAAGTCCCTAAATCTCCATGAATTTTCTTTATCTCATTGTTACTGCCAATAATTATTGTTGTCTCTGTTTATTCACAGTTTTCTTTTTTTTGCAATTAATGTTTTGTAATTATTAACTTTTGTGTGATAGTCTAAGAATATTTTCTTTTTTCTCTCTCTCCCCTTTCCGTATGCATAATGATTTTTCTTTGTATTATTTCTTCATTGTTGATGCACTGTTTTCTTTTTCTCAATAAACTTTATTTTTAAAACAGAAATAAATAAAGGTATTTCAATGCACTACAAAATCCTTAATCGCGTCACTTGCATGTTGTTTATATAAGTAACTAATGTTCTACTCTAAGGAGAAAAACATTTAAAATGCACTTAATTGGGTCAATAGCTATACTAAATATTCTACAAGGAAGTTTTGGTCATAGCTCTCGCCTCCTTATCCGCAGACAACAAATTAAAGAGTATATTGCTCCTCGCCTGCCACGCCCCTTTAAGTCATAAACCTGAAAGTATGAGTCAGCTGTTTAGGAATTTCTAGCCTTTGACCCCACGGGCCGACAGTCCACCTCACACAGCTGCTAAACGGCGGAAAAGCCTTATCGATAAAAGCACAATACTCCGGGCAGTTCTGTGTTATAATTGGAGGGCCGTAAATGCCCAGTTCTAGTGACATTAATCTTTTCCTAATAGTGTAGATCTGCCTCTTACCCTCAGCTTTGTGAAGCGGCCCATAGCTGTTTATATACTGCACATCCTCTTGCTGAACACGAAAGACAAAATTGCCCTTTTTAGGGCACTGAAAAAGACTTTAGAATTCTTAAAAGGGCCAGGAGTGTTTTTTAAACTGTGAATCCAGCGAGTAAAGCGAACTTGGCAATATATGAATACAAATATTAATTTGGCGATCCGGGTGAGACATGTAGCAAGTCTTCAAACTATCTATTTTACTGTTATAGTGCTATAATGGTTTCCTTGAAGACCCTTTTTAAAATTTTATAGTACGCGAGCTCTGCCTGATAGCATTGGAGCGCTTTATTGAGCACCAGATTACATGGGCGTAGGAGACACAAAATTTCTGGGGGGGTGTTAGAACCGGGGTCACCGATTCCGACACAGTAGCTTGGCGCGAGGCAGGAAGGCACCCGAAGGCAATGTGTTAAGCACTTGTGCAGCACACACTCACACTGACTCAGTAATGCGCACACAATAAGGAGACACCACACCAGGCTGTTATGTAAAAACAAGATTCTTTATCTAATTTTAAATCAGCAATAGATGAGGCAGATAATCGCAGGCAACATTTCAATTCATTTAGCTTCTTAGAACCAGTGCGTAAATTCATTCAAGCACATCAAAACAGTAAAACTTTAGGCCAGTAAATAGGCAGTAGCCATAACCTCCTAGAAAAGCAGGTAACACTGTAGGTCATAGATTGCAGGTCAAAACATAGACTTCAATGCATTTAGCGGCATTCAATTAGCAAGAAATTAGATGCACATAGCACTGTAGGTGAGGAGGAACCTGTATCAACCTAGGCGCAACCACATTCAGTACAGTGGGTGCCTCAATGCAGGTAGGCCTACAACATAGGAACATTTCAACTCTTGGCAGGTGAACACAGAGGCTCAATACATGTAGGTACATTCAATTCATTGAAGGCCATAAGGTAGATAAATCACACAACATTGGAAACAATTAAGCCCTCAACATCACAGTTCTGGCAAACTTAGCTGCTGCATGTAATCATTAGTGTAACCCGCGTCTATTGCACAGCATCCCTTGTGCAGGGCACTACTGGTGACATTTCCTGGGCCCCTGGGCAGGGCCAGGCACACTTTACTGGCAGGCTTCTAATACGGACAACCCTTCTTGAGGCATCCGCTCCGAGCGCGACGCTCTCTGTAGTACAGGCAGCAATGCGCATGGGGACACCCCTGTTCCAATTCAGCCACGTGCTGGTCGAAGGGCCCTCCGTTCTGGGCAGTGTCAACGCCGGTGACGACAAGGGCCCCTACGCAAGCATGGGCCCGGCCTCCCGGACTCACCAGTCAATCCGCGCAGGAGGGGGGCAAGCAATCCCAGGTGCAGCGCCGGCCGCCGCCTCCCCCGTCAGCCCACTCTCTCTCCCACTCGCAGGGCCTTTACCTGGGGAGGCGCCGCGACCGGCGGTAGACTTCCTCCGCACCGGGGGGAACCGGGCCGGCAGGCTCAGAGCTCCTCTTCTCCGAGGTCGGGTGGGCTCCGGCCTCCTCTTCAGCTCCGGTCAGGGAGCCAATCGGTGTGCGGCTTTTCGGGGGCGCGGCCTCTGACGCGGCTGTTGCTCTCGTTGCTGGGCAACGCCTCCCGCCCTCCTCTTAGGCCCAGCGCGGCCTTCGCTTCGCCTCAGCGCCCGGGCGGCGGCGGTGATCCGGCTACGGCGGCACTTCCTTTGAACGACGCCTGGGCAGCGGGGATGATCTTGGCAGTCGCCGGTATTCCTCCCGCCACCGTGCAGGTGGGCCGCAGCGGGGGTCGGGGAATGTAGCGCTCCTTCCCTCGCGGCACTGGAGGCCGCGGCGTTAATCTTGGGCAGCAGCGCGTCTTCACATGCAGCGCTTCTTCACATGCAGCCCTTCCCTTAATCACAGCGCTTCTTCACACGCAGCACTCAGCTGACGTACAGCGCTCACAGCAGGGCAGAGAGTTGGCACTTAGCGCTTGGAAGGGGGTAGCGCTTTACCTGGTGATCCCCCAGTATTCTTTACAGTTGCCTGGCTTGGTTGTAGTTTCGTGGATGATGTAGCAGTTTGCTTGTAGTTGCTCGGTTGCAGTAACTTGGGGGAAAGGGGGTTGAGTTGGTGGGCGCAAGAGGCAGGATGGTTCCCTGCAGGCACACTGGAGGTGGTTCCCTGGGTCCCCTCACGTTGGGCAAGGTCAGCAGGTGGAAGGTGGTCCTCATCTATCTTGGTACAGCAGTGCCTAGGCCCAGTCAGTGCCAGTAGTGTAGGTCTCCCCCCTAGGCCCAACAGACTTCACTCCGACAGAGGTTCCCCCAGGTCCAGTGGTGCCCCAACTAACTAGCTAGGTTTCCCTCCAGACCTCTTATACCCCTAGGTCAGGCGACCCTCCTGAAAGGGGGCAAACATAACTCCTCCCTGGGCTGGAAGGTTCTAGAAGCTTCCCTCATGTCTGGCTATGAGGCCCAGAGGCGGGGACGGCATGGATACAGTAACATTATGCCCCAGCCTGATCCTGACTACTAGTATGTGCGTGTGCAATGGCCACTCCGCAGTAGTAGGGGCCTGTGGCAGCCATCTTATTAGGAGAGGGCACCTGCACCTCAGCACTGTTTGGCAGTGGTAAGGCGCCCAGAGACCTAGGTCCAACAAAAGTGTAGTGGCAAAAATGAGGCGCAAAGAGAAAAAAACGGGGTAAGACCACCTTAGGGCTGACAGGTCTAACACGCGTCCCCCCCAGCTGAAAGTGGGGAGAGCTACCCAACCTCTAGGGAGTTCTCATCGCTAAGGCGGAAAAACCAGGAGAGACCGTCAGCATTGGCGTGGTCTACTCCGGGTTGATGTTCCACCCGAAAGTCCATCCCCTGGAGGGAAATGGACCACCTCAGCAATTTGGGGTTTTCGCCTCTCATCTGCATGAGCCAGCGAAGGGGTCGGTGGTCGGTCTGAATAAGGAAGTGAGAGCCAAAGAGGTATGGCCTCAGCTTCTTCAAAGCCCAAACCACAGCGAAGGCTTCTCGCTCTATCGTACTCCACCGCTGTTCCCGGGAGAGTAGCCTTCGAGAAATAAAGGCCACTGGCTGGTCCTGGCCGTCATCATTAAGTTGAGAGAGCACAGCTCCAATGCCATGCTCAGAGGCGTCTGTCTGCATGATGAATTCTTTTCCAAAGTCTGGAGTCCTGAGCACCGGAGCGGTGCACATCGCGTGCTTCAGAGTGTCAAACGCTTCTTGACAGGCAGCCGTCCAGATCACTTTACGTGGCTGCTTCTTGGAGGTCAATTCTGTCAGGGGGGCTACGATGGTCCCATAGCCCTTGACAAACCGGCGGTAGTAACCCGTGAGGCCAAGGAAGGCCCGGACCTCCGTTTGGGTTTTGGGGGGCTCCCAGGCCAAGATGGTCTCGATTTTGGCCTGGAGGGGTTGCACCTTGCCCCCGCCCACCATGTGTCCCAGGTAGACGACAGATCCCTGTCCAATTTGGCACTTGCTGGCCTTGATGGTACAGCCCGCTGTAGGGCCTGCAGCACCTCCTGGAGATGCTCCAGATGGTCCTCCCAGCTGCTGCTGAAGACAGCTATGTCATCCAGGTAGGCAGCAGAGAAGGCCTCTAGGCCAGAAAGTACCTGGTTAACCAACCGCTGGAAAGTGGCCGGAGCATTTTTCAACCCGAAGGGCATCACCCGAAATTGAAAGTGGCCCTCGGGGGTGGAGAACGCAGTCTTCTCCTTCGCTCCGTCCACCATGGCAATCTGCCAATATCCTGACGTCAGGTCGATTGTGCTTAAGTACCGAGCTGCTCCCAGTCGGTCAATGAGTTCATCCGCCCGAGGGATCGGGTGAGCATCAGTCTTGGTCACGGAGTTCAGACCACGGTAGTCCACGCAGAACCGAAGTTCTGGTGTGGTGCCCGGTGGGGCCGCTTTCGGCACCAACACCACCGGACTAGCCCAAGGGCTGCTGGAAGGCTCAATCACTCCCAGCTCCAACATTTTGGTCACCTCACTCTGGATGCTGGTTCTGACTTTGTCGGACAGCCGGTAAGACTTGGTTTTTACTGGCGGGATGTCCCATGTGTCCACATCATGGGTACACAGGTGCGTGATCCCCGGCGTGAGGGAGAACAACGAGGAGTACCGCTCCAATACCTGGCGGCAGTCCCTCTGTTGCTCAAGGGTCAAGGATGGGGAGAGGACCACTCCCTCCACCGATCCATCGTTCTCTTTGGCCGCCAGAAGGTCCGGAAGAGGCTCGCTCTCCTCCTCTTCACTCCCATCCGTCACCATCAGGAGAGTAAGTTCTGACCGCTCCTGGTGTGGCTTAAGGCGGTTGATGTGGAACACCCTGTGGGGTTGTCGGGGGGTCTTGAGGTCTACTACATAAGTGTTCTGGCCTCTTCTCTCCAAGATTTCATATGGTCCAGTCCACCGGTCCTGGAGGGCGCTAAGCTCTCTGGGCTCCATGACCCACACCTTCTGTCCAGCATCCAATTCCACTGTCCGAGCATTCCGGTCGTACCATTCCTTCATGACGGCTTGACTAGCCTCCAGATTGTCTGAGGCCTCCTTCCACAGCTTGGCCATCTGGCTGCGGAACGCCAGCATGTAGCTGACCACATCACGGGGGAGCTTCTTAGAAGACTTCTCCCACCCCTCCTTCACAAGACTGAGGGGCCCCCTAACGGGGTGGCCATAGAGCAGCTCAAAGGGGCTGAAACCGACCCCCTTCTGCGGCACCTCTCGGTAGGAGAAGAGCAGACAGGGTAAGAGGACGTCCCACTTCCTTCTCAAGTCCTCAGGTAGGCTCCGGATCATCCCCTTCAGGGTCTTATTGAAGCGCTCCACGAGCCCGTTAGTCTGGGGGTGGTAAGGAGTGGAGAACCTGTAGGTCACTCCGCACTCCTTCCACATGGCCTGCATGTAGGCCGACATGAAATTCGTGCCCCTATCTGACACCACGACCTTGGGGAATCCCACGTGGGTAAAAATCCCCATCAAGGCCCGCGCCACCACAGGTGCAGTGATGGTCCTCAGAGGGATTGCCTCCGGGTACCGGGTGGCGTGGTCCACCAACACCAAGATGAACCTATGTCCCGAAGAAGTCGGCGGGTCCATTGGCCCGACAATGTCAATTCCTACCCGCTCAAAAGGGGTACCGACAACCGGGAGCGGTTCCAGAGGGACCTTCAACTTAGTCCCTGTCTTGCCACTCGCCTGACAAGTCACACAGGTCTTACAAAAGGTGTCAGCGGTAACTCTCATCCTGGGCCAATAAAAATGTGGGACCAATCGAGCAAATGTCTTATCCTGGCCCAGGTGTCCTGCCAGGGGTATCTCATGTGCCAATTCCAGCAGGAAGGCTCGGTAGCATTGGGGGACCACTAAGGCCCTTGATGACCCATGCACCGGAGCCTTAGGCTCACTGTAGAGGAGACCATCCTCCCAGTAGACATGGTAATTACCGGTCTCTTTACCAGTTGCTTGGGCTTCGGCCTGTTGCCGCATGCCTTCAAGCGTTGGGCACTCTCTTTGCGCCCGACGGAATTCCTCCCGGGTAGGCCCTCCTTCCACCTGCCACTCTGCAGGGGTCGGCAAGTCCCCCACGGGAACAACATCCACCTCAGCGGACTCCGGGGTCACCTCCGCGGGCTCCCCATCCATCTCGCCGGGTGCATCCTCAGAAATGTCCTCCTGTCCAGCAGTGGGCTGGGCCATTGTTTCAGGCTCCAACCCGGGTTGAGTTCCTTGCCGGGCAGTCATGGACCGCGTGACCACGCAAGTCCACCCTGGTAATCCCAGCATCTCAGCGTGGGCGTTGAACTCCACCTCCTTCCAGGCGGTATGTTCCAAATCGTTTCCGAGCAGACAGTCAACTGGCATGGCAGGGCTCACCGCCACTCTCAACAGGCCTGAGACTCCTCCCCACTCAAAGGGAACTTGGGCCACGGGGTAATGACCCAGGCTATTATCAGCCATGACAACCGGGTGGAATACTTCAGGAATCACCTGCTCTGGGGACACCAGCTGACGTCTTACCATCGTCATACTGGCACCCGTGTGCCTCAGAGCCTCCACCTCCTCCCCGTTCACCAGGACCCTCTGCTGGTACTTGGCAGTGTTCGAGGGTACCTGAACCCGTGGGATCATCTCTCTATCCCCCAGGGAAACTAAGGTCAAGCCTGTCCACTCACCCCCCCTACCTAGGGGCAACTCCTCCCCAAGCGCTACACTGGCCACCCCGGGGCTCTTACCTCCTGTGGGGGCTGGGGTCCTCTTGCGACACTGGGGATCCCCCTTGTAGTGTCCAACCTCCCCGCACTCGTAGCACCGGACAGTTCTGGGCTGCTGACTCTTGTCAGGGTAAGTGGGTTTCTGGAATCCAGATTGGGGTGGGGAACCTACACCCTTCCCTGGCGGTCTATTTTGGGGGCCTTTAAAGAACTCCTTCTTTTTATCTCCCCCCTCTCTCTTCTGGAGAAAACCCTGTCCACCTTTCGGGGGTTCTCCCCCGGATCCCTTGTGGGACACCCGAGTGCTAACCCAGGTATCCGCCTCCTCCGCAAGTTCCCGAGGATCGGTCAGCTTGCGGTCCACCAGGTGTTGGCGCAGCTCTGGAAAACATTTATCAAGAAGGTGCTCCCTTAAAAACAGATTGTACAGCCCTTCATAGTCACTCACTTCGCTGCCACGCACCCAACCCTCCAATGCCTTACGGGCATAATCAAAAAAATCCACCCAGTTCTGTGTGGGAAGCTTGTGGCTGTTGCGGAATTTCTGGCGATACTTTTCTGGAGTGAGGCCAAACTTTTTAAGCAGCGCCTCTTTCATGACAGGGTAATTTGTCTGATCACCTTTGTCTAAAGTCAAGAGTGTGTCCCTTGCCAACGGAGGTATGTACCTATACAGGCCTCCACCCCAGTACTTCTCAGGCACCCCATGGGCTACCAAAGACACCTCATACGCCGCCAACCACTTATCAATGTCATCCCCTACACTGAAAGTGGCCATCACCTCCTTAGGTAGGTAAAACTTAGGCTCTCGTGGAGCCTCAGCGGGTACGCTGCCACCATTCAAGTTGCCCTGCGTCCCTATCTGCAATGCTCGGAGCTCTAGTTCTTTCAGGCTAAGCTCATGCACAAGCTTCCTCTCTTCCATGGCTAGCCTCGCCTGTTCTCGCTCCTTGTCCATCCTTGCAAGTTCTAACTTCAATTGCCTCTCCTCCCTCCTGTCCTCGTACTCCTCCACAGACACACTGCTTGCTGACACACTACTGCCTGCCCTGGAACGTCTCCCTGGCAACACATTCTCACTGATGTCTATGTGCAGTAGGTCTAGCTCTCCTGGAGCATCCAGCTCCCCCTGTTCCTCGACCACTCTCCCTCCCGGGTGGGCCAATACCCATGCCCTCAAGACTTTCTGAAGCTCCTCTCTCTTGGCGCCTCGCTTGACGGGCACCCCCATCCCCCGACAGAACTCCCTCAGCTGCGCCACCGTATACATTTCAAGGTTGGCCAGCTCGAACTCCATCCTGACAGGTGGGGCCCCAGACAACTTAAGGGAAAAACTCCTAGGACGTAGACAACAGGTTAACACAGGGGCCTGTACAGTCAGGCAGCGAAGGGCGAATTGTTAGGCTTGCTTACAAATAGGTGTCCAATTGCGGCGCACACTGAATCCCTGTAGGGTGCTGCACAAGCACAAGTCCTTATCCCACCGCTGAACACCAATGTTAGAACCGGGGTCACCGATTCCGACACGGTAGCTTGGCGCGAGGCAGGAAGGCACACGAAGGCAATGTGTTAAGCACTTGTGCAGCACACACTCACACTGACTCAGTAATGCGCACACAATAAGGAGACACCACACCAGGCTGTTATGTAAAAACAAGATTCTTTATCTAATTTTAAATCAGCAATAGATGAGGCAGATAATCGCAGGCAACATTTCAATTCATTTAGCTTCTTAGAACCAGTGCGTAAATTCATTCAAGCACATCATAACAGTAAAACTTTAGGCCAGTAAATAGGCAGTAGCCATAACCTCCTAGAAAAGCAGGTAACACTGTAGGTCATAGATTGCAGGTCAAAACATAGACTTCAATGCATTTAGCGGCATTCAATTAGCAAGAAATTAGATGCACATAGCACTGTAGATGAGGAGGAACCTGTATCAACCTAGGCGCAACCACATTCAGTACAGTGGGTGCCTCAATGCAGGTAGGCCTACAACATAGGAACATTTCAACTCTTGGCAGGTGAACACAGAGGCTCAATACATGTAGGTACATTCAATTCATTGAAGGCCATAAGGTAGATAAATCACACAACATTGGAAACAATTAAACCCTCAACATCACAGTTCTGGCGAAGTTAGCTGCTGCATGTAATCATTAGTGTAACCCGCGTCTATTGCACAGCATCCCTTGTGCAGGGCACTACTGGTGACATTTCCTGGGCCCCTGGGCAGGGCCAGGCACACTTTACTGGCGGCTTCTAATACGGACAACCCTTCTCGAGGCATCCGCTCCGAGCGCGACGCTCTCTGTAGTACAGGCAGCAATGTGCATGGGGACACCCCTGTTCCAATTCAGCCACGTGCTGGTCAAAGGGCCCTCCGTTCTGGGCAGTGTCAACGCCGGTGACGACAGGGGCCCCTACGCAAGCATGGGCCCCGGCCTCCCGGACTCACCAGTCAATCCGTGCAGGAGGGGGGTAAGCAATCCCAGGTGCAGCGCCGGCCGCCGCCTCCCCCGTCAGCCCACTCTCTCTCCCACTCGCAGGGCCTTTACCTGGGGAGGCGCTGCGACCGGCGGTAGACTTCCTCCGCACCGGGGGGAACCGGGCCGGCAGGCTCAGAGCTCCTCTTCTCCGAGGTCGGGTGGGCTCCGGCCTCCTCTTCAGCTCCGGTCAGGGAGCCAATCGGTGTGCGGCTTTTCGGGGGCGCGGCCTCTGACGCGGCCGTTGCTCTCGTTGCTGAGCAACACCTCCCGCCCTCCTCTTAGGCCCAGCGCGGCCTTCGCTTCGCCTCAGCGCCCGGGCGGCGGCGGTGATCCGGCTACGGCGGCACTTCCTTTGAACGGCGCCTGGGCAGCGGGGGTGATCTCGGCAGTCGCCGGTATTCCTCCCGCCACCGCGCAGGTGGGCCGCAGCGGGGGTCGGGGAATGTAGCGCTCCTTCCCTCGCGGCGCTGGAGGCCGCGGCGTTAATCTTGGGCAGCAGCGCGTCTTCACATGCAGCGCTTCTTCACATGCAGCGCTTCCCTTAATCACAGCGCTTCTTCACACGCAGCGCTCAGCTGACATACAGCGCTCACAGCAGGGCAGAGAGTTGGCACTTAGCGCTTGGAAGGGGGTAGCGCTTTACCTGGTGATCCCCAGTATTCTTTACAGTTGCCTGGCTTGGTTGTAGTTTCATGGATGATGTAGCAGTTTGCTTGTAGTTGCTCGGTTGCAGTAACTTGGGGGAAAGGGGGTTGAGTTGGTGGGCGCAAGAGGCAGGATGGTTCCCTGCAGGCACACTGGAGGTGGTTCCCTGGGTCCCCTCACGTTGGGCAAGGTCAGCAGGTGGAAGGTGGACCTCATCTATCTTGGTACAGCAGTGCCTAGGCCCAGTCAGTGCCAGTAGTGTAGGTCTCCCCCCTAGGCCCAACAGCCTTCACTCCGACAGAGGTTCCCCCAGGTCCAGTGGTGCTCCAATTAACTAGCTAGGTTTCCCTCCAGACCTCTTATACCCCTAGGTCAGGTGACCCTCCTGAAAGGCGGCAAACATAACTCCTCCCTGGGCTGGAAGGTTCTAGAAGCTTCCCTCATGTCTGGCTATGAAGCCCAGAGGCGGGGACGGCATGGATACAGTAACATTATGCCCCAGCCTGATCCTGACTACTAGTATGTGCGTGTGCAATGGCCACTCCGCAGTAGCAGGGGCCTGTGGCAGCCATCTTATTAGGAGAGGGCACCTGCACCTCAGCACTGTTTGGCAGTGGTAAGGCGCCCAGAGACCTAGGTCCAACAAAAGTGTAGTGGCTAAAATGAGGCGCAAAGAGAAAAAAATGGGGTAAGACCACCCTAGGGCTGACAGGTCTAACAGGGGGGCAGGGACAACCTTGTGGACTTTCCAGTGACCCTATACAAATCGCCCGTTGTGTGAGACCGTACACCTGTTGAAAGAATGCAATTGCATAGTTTTGAAGTGAAATGTTGAGAAAGGCAGGCATGTAGTCAAAGTTTGCAGGAATGCTTTATTGTTATTCACATTCACAAAGTAATTACACCAAATGTGGAAAAATCATGTATATTTTTTCATAGTGCTACTCACAGTTCACTCACACTCAGTTCTGTGATCTGCATACTACATGTTTTTGCAGCAGGCACACTAGCTCTCCTTGCTACTTTACGATGAGCCAAAACTTCCACTAGACAAAATTCCGAACTTTCACTAGTAGGAACATTAAACACCAGAGTTATCTTGACATTTTTATTGTTGCCTTAAAACTGCCTGATGCACAAGGAAGTTCATGCGCTTTGAAACCAAAAATTATTTTTAAACAAAGCACCCCCCACCAAAGTAAATGCCAGGTGGGGGGTGGAGTAGCAATGGAGCAGGACAAGTATTTCCAGAAACGGGGTCAGAGCTAACATCATAGCCATTATATGGGAAAAAAGATCTATGTAAGTGGTGGGGTGTAATACTTCCCCTCCAAATTCCAGCAAGCAAAACAATTTAACAGGTTTCTTGTAGATGATTTAAGGGAGAGTAGACTTTTCCCCTGAGATTTTTTTGACATTTCTGGGATCAAATTTCGAAAACGCTGTAGACACTTATAGGGCATTCATGAAATATTCCAATACTTTCATGGTGCACCAGGGAAGTCTGGATTTTCCTAGGAGTAGATCTGATTTTTTCAAATGTCTTAAGATCGAAATAACTTCCACTTTACCAAAGTCCTCATTTTTTCATGGGTGAGCCCCTTATGCCAATGAGTACATGCAATATGACAGTGCCAGAAATTTACCATGGATACTTCAGTCACAGTCATGGGTACCTCTACAAATTCCCTGCGGTATACAAGGGTCAGCATTTTGCCATTGACACCCCCTATAAAATGAGAACAGGAAATCTTATGGCAAGAGTTACCTCAAATATCAGTTCCAACATTTTGCTATGGATCCACCTCATATACTAAGAATTACGTGCATCAATTCAGGGCCTTCAGCCAGGTGTGTTGGCACATGTTCTGTGTCCCTGCCTCTGGGTATGACTGGGTTAGCGGCTTTCTCAGTTAGCCAGTTCGAGACCCCACAGCTAATGATGGTGTCTTCATAGAAGCATATCAGGGCCTGCAGTTTGCCATAGGTAACACCTCCCAACCATATGCTGTTAGTGCCCTTGTCCATAAGGCAAGAATAACCTCCAGTATGCCAGACCAGCAGCACACATGCATGCATTACACACATGCAATGCCACGCACATTCTCACTATATCTCTTGCACTCTTTCGTACCTTTGTACTCTGTCACATTTACACACAGACACACTGCCACTCACGCTTCCATTAGTCAATTTGTTTATTTGTGCTAGAAAGGCTTGTCCTGCTGCTTCTTCTATATCTGCCTTGCCTGTTAGTGAAACTTAATGAAAGCATATTTTCTATAGGCTATTCAAAAATTAGAATATATTGCCTTGTCAATGTTTGTTACAAGTATGATGTGAATAAAAAGTGCACTTCCTTAAAATAGATGTGTGGGGCTTATATTTGGTTTCACATGTGGATCAAGCAGTTACAGTATTGAAAATGAACGAATCCAGGTTCTAACATGTAATATCACAGCATCCAACTGACCTTATGAAATGCTTGACTACTTCAGTGCCATTGATTTTATCCAGTAACACTTTACATTTTGGGGGTTTTGAGACGCAACTTGCAATGTAAAAAAAAAAAAACATGTGTCCCGAAATAAAGCATTGTGGTGAATAGAAAGCCAGGAATGGCTGAAGGTGTCACACGATCCTCAATCCAGCACCATATCCCAAAGCCTCGGCCCTAGTCTCCCTCCTTGTGCCATCCCCTTTCTCAGTCCACTCTACCCCTCTTGCACCAGCCCCGTTGTTGAAGATTGAATTAAGTAGATATCTAGTACTACAGAAAGAGCAGATATTCTATGAGTGACTCTGTAGAAATATGTGGCCATTCATGAGAGTTGTGTAATTTGTTATATGTGCAGAGTAAGAGGTGTGCTGATGTAAGTGCTGGGTGAATGTGAATAGTGTGAGTGAATGCAGCATGAGTGGTGCGAGTGTAGGGGGAAAATGTGCAGCTGTGAGTGTTGGGTGAACTACATGAATGCAATGTGAGAGGAGGGCCCATGTGAGTGTTGGGTGAGAAAAGTGCAGGGTGGTGTGAGCGGTGTATATGCAGGGTGAGTGGTATGCCTGTGTATGGTGCAGGATGAGCGGCGTGAGTGAATGGTGATCTGTGAGAGTGACTGGTGAGTGCATGGTGAGAGGAGTTAGTGCAGAATGAGTGGTGTGTCCCTATGAGTTCTGGCAGACTATTGTCCCTGTGTTCAGACAGGATTAAGAGAGTGCCTGTATGAATGCAGGCTGAGAGGTTTGTCCGTGTGAGTGCAGGGTGAGAGGAGGAAGTGCAGGGTGAATGGTGTGACTCCAGGGTGAGTGCTGTGCTTGTTTGTGTGGTGTGAGTGCAGGGTGAGGGCTGGGCCCATGTAGTTAAGATGTGCGTGAAGATGTGAGTAAAGGGTGAGCTGTGTGAGTGGCAGGAGTGCCTATGTGAGTGCACAGTGAGCGATGTGACAGTGTGAGTATAGGGTGAGAGGAGTGACTGCAGGGTGAGTGATGTGACATACGAGTTTGGGTGTGGGTGAAAGTGCAGAGTGGGAGGAATGAATGCATGGTGGGAAATGTGCTTGTTTGATTGAGATTGCAAAGTGAACCGTGAGTGACAGGTGAGTGAAATGTCAAATGAGTGCAGGGTGAGTGGTGTGCTCATGTATGTGCAGGATGAAAAGCGTGAGTGCATGGTGTGAGTGCAGTGTGATCACTGTGAGTGCAGGGTTGTGTGCTGATGTGACTGCAGGGTAAGTGGAGGGAGAACAGCGTGAGTTCATGGCAAAGGACATGAGTGCAGTGTGGTCACTGTGAGTGCAAGGTGAGCGGTGTGCTTGTGTGAGCACAGGGTAAGAGGAAGATGAATGGTGTGAGTGTAGAGGAACATCGTGAGTGCAGTGTGATCGCTGTGAGTGTAGGGTGAGCAGTGAAAGTGACAAGTGAGTGGAGTGTCATGTGAGTGCATATTGAGCAGTGTGCTCATGTGAGTGCAGGGTAGGAAGAGGGTGTATGGCGTGAGGGCATGGTGAACAGTGTGAGTGCAGTGTGATCACTGTCAGTGCCGGGTGAACATGAAAGTGAAGGGTGAGCGGTGAGAATGAGGATGGAGTTGACTGAATGCAGAATGTATTTGCAGACACCCGGAGTAACTCAGTATTGTTTTGACTGCTGCGGTAGGGTTTCAGATATGTTGAACTATTGTTATTATGGCATCAATCAGGGATGGAGGGTGGAGGAAATAAATAATGTGCTGTTCCCGCAACAAACTTTCAGTCTCCTGACTAGGGTTGCCAACTGATCGGATTTATACTGGCACCACTGGTATCTTGATGTCCCGGCCGGTACAAAAATAAGCAAAATCGCCAAAATACGGTATTTTTAGCACTTATTTTTGTTTGCATACTTCAAACAGCAAATACAAATAGAAAGCCCTTTTAAATGTGTTCTAGGGCTGCATTAATGATCCACGATTAATAATTATGGTTTAAGTTTCATTAAATAAAAGGAAACAAAGACAGAAAAGTCATGTTACAAATGAATACATACCATTTTATTTACAGCCCTGTTTAGTTTCAAGGGGAGGCCTTTGCAGACTATTTAAACAACAACAGATGGACAGTATTTTTCTTTTTTGGAAAGATGGCATCCCTACTCATGAGATGCCTTTTCATGAAATGCATTCTCCCACTGTGGCAGTAAAAATAAAATACAAATGTAGGGAATAGTGAATAGGCAGAGTGGGGACCCACGGGGTACTGGAACCAATGAACAAAACAAACAAAGTCTCCTTAGCCAGTTCCAAAGGGATGTAAATGGTCTTTAAAGACCTGTGAAAAACTCAAGTGCTGCAGAGATAAGACTCCAGACACTGCCCAGCGGAGCCCAGAGCAACTCAAGCTGCAGCAGCCTGGGCTGAGACACACAATCACAGGTAACTGGGGGCAGGTCACAGGTCAAGTGCAGGGACGTTATAGGTAGCGCTTTTGTGCGCGTATGGCCCTGCTAATCACAGAAGGGAGAGAGGAAATCCCTCGTCCCACCTACCCTTGTCCCCTGTGTCCCCCCCACTCCAAACTCTGGGGGGGATACATCCCCTGCGTCCCCCACACTTCCTACGCCCATGCTAGATTATGTTCTCTAAGTCAGAATTAGTTATGTATGTTAAGGCACAGAGAGATTAAGTGATTTGCACAGTATTTATTTTAAGAATTGCCTGACTTCTACGAATTAGTTCAACCAAGCTTGTTATTTCAGAAGAAACTTCCCAGTTTTCCATCCAGAAAACAACACACTAGGCACGATACGCCATGATGACATCTAAACATGTTTTTCTTCTGTGTGGTATTATTTCATGCCCGAGAGTTGTTTTAAAAAACAAAGGTGTGGCCTTTCCCTGCACCCCATGATCGGTCACTGATTACAGTGTGGTGAGAAAACCAGCCACCACTGGTGAAGGTGTAAAGGAAACATTCCCAGTTGTGATCTCAGCTGGCAGTTTACAAGATCCCTGAACCAGTGTCCCTGAATCTTGGCAGGAGGGGCAGGAAAAAGGATGTTTAAATTCACAGCGGGTCATTGTTCTTTAACATCGACTCTGTATCCAAATGCACCTGGGTGTGTAGATATTGTTTGTATTGCTTGACACTCACGCTAACCCGTCATGATGAACTGTTTACTGGTTCCACAAAACTGGTCGAGATATGCACAATCTCAGGAGAGCATCAGCTGGTCACACAAGTTTAAAAACCGCAGCAAGGGTATAAAGGGCCCTAAAGCAAGGATGCAACCTGCCTCCTACCATCCCCTTGTTTGGAAGGAAGAGACAGTTATTAATTGGCGGAATGGGCTCTCCAGAGCTATCGGCCCTGGTGCCACTGTACCTGCTGCACAATCGATAGCAACACCCCTTCAATTGTCCAGACATGGAGCTACAGGCCCCTATACATGATTATTTAGCCAAAAAGCACATACTAGTTCGAAGGGTGTCAAAAGACATGTTTTAAACATATGTAGATCGTGACCATATGGAGTTGGAAGACACGTTTATATCATATGTAAAACCATGACCATCTGGAGTTGACAGACAAGGAATAAGTGAACCTGTGTTCGCTTTCATCGTGTTTAGGAGTGTGAATAGGTCTGCAGTTATTAACCGCTCCTCACCTGATATTACTTGAGTGATCGGAGCAGATGTGCTGCCGTCAACTGAATGACTGATGTACACATTGGAGGCACTGTAAAGACAGCACATGGTACCCCATCCTGTCCTCAATAGATACACATTGTATTGTTTTGATTGTTGCTTAATCGTTTATAGTTTTTGTTTCCAGAGCATAGCGCATTATCTTTCTACATGTTGTAATTGGGGCTTACCACGGATGGAAAGACTGTCGTGATTGCACTTAATATATGTGTTTCGTGTACACCATTATTCACGTTTGGAGGAAGCGGACTTCCTGTTAGCACAAGTGATGTCAGCTTTTCCACGTAGCATGGATTCAGTATACATTTTTATTTGGCAGAATTTAATTAATGGCTTGTTCGCTTCCTTTTTGGAATGCTGATATTGACCCATCCAATCTGAGTGCTAACATTTCTGTATCTGACTACTGTCATTTACTTTCTAGGATCAGTAGCTGGGAGAAGAAGCAGACAGAGGTAGCAGCCATGTTCAATTGCCTGTCTTGAGTGGCATGGCAATGAGGTATTAATAGCCATATGTTGTTGGGCACTAACAGCTGTTATTTGCCCTCTTCTCATTTTGATTCCTCACATCTAGCCCATATTAGTAGGCCGATAACTAAGATTTAAATCTCTGTGCAGGAGGCTTTAATACTGGCAATTCCTTAAGTAGAAGTCACTGACGTGTAAAATTATTAGTCTGGTGACCCTGATATGTCTCAGAGCTAATCTGGCAAACCGTATCACTATTCTTTCATTATGTATACCATAAGTAGGTGAGGAAATTAGCATCTAGATAACTGCTGCTGATTGTGTGCCCTCCAACAGCAATAACATCAGCTTGAAAACACAAAAGTGATGGATGAAAATGCTTAAATTAATCTGAACCACTGGTAATTACTCTGTGTGCACTACTTTCCACACTTTTTTAACTTGTGTGTATTAATCCCGACAAAGCCCAACCACCTGCACATTTTTCTTGAACATACATCCCCTAGCCTCTCTGTTGTCAGTCCGGTCCAAACTGATAACCCATTTCAATCAGAACACAAGCAACCCTTGATGCTATTGGCCTGAGCTAGAGATAATTATCTAAACTGCTGCCTGTGACCAGGTTTTCTTAATAAAATGTGGACTATTAAGAATATCCTTTTAAAGGTGTGTGATTAATACCTAACCTACTTACTGGGCCAGCAGAGATATTTGTATGACTAGTATGTTTAAATATACAGGTCTCATTCTTTGTATGTAAGCGTGGTTACATGAAAGGTTCATGTGGCAATTCCTGAGATGCGCTGGTCACACACAGACCTACTTGTCCAAGAGAGGCCGATTGCCCAGTTCTTACTTACACCTGCTCTATGAGCTTGCAGCCTTACTCCGTGAAGCGACAAGTACCGGAAGAATTGCAAAGGAGCTCCTTTTAACACCTAGTCTGCTTTCAAGTATTGTCCACCACAGAGTACATGGGACCTGGGATTTTTCTTTTTATATCTATAAATTAAATTTGACTCCAATTTTGGACTCTGCTACTACTAGATTATGAAGTGTTCCCCCCCCCCCCCCCTGCTCGTCAAATTTCACCAAGTTCCTTACGGAGCCTAAATAATAACTTAGCTTTAAAAAGAACGTTGGGCTGTACCCCATCGTATAGGGTGAAGCACGTGTTGGTTGACAATTGGAATAGCAAATAACCAAAAATTTTAGATCTGAGGGATTGTTTTGTTAATCTGAGTACAGCTCACAAATTGTATGTTAGAATGGTTCATGAAGACATTAATAATATTACCAGAAGCATCCAAGAATAACTGTCTTGCTCTCTGTATCTGAACCTTTATACCTTTGAGTGAATAATGCATAAAGCAGTAACATTTTGGTAGAAACATCTGCCATAGGATCAAATAATATTATTGTGATGACCTGCAAGAGCGCACATTTTAAAAACGTGATCAAAAAGAATATTGCTCAAAGGGAGAGGATGTAGCCTTACGGCTATATCGTCGACCTCGAAGTTGGGGAACAGGGTTCGAGTTTCAGCAGGGACGCTCGACATTCTGTGATTCTGGGCAAGTCACTTAATCACCCGCACCTAACAAAAGTGATTGTGTCCGTCTGCAATGCAGCTGGTGCTCATGTAAAGCGCTCCAATACCTGATATCTTCGGGTCCAGTTCGCGCTATATAAAACAAAAAAAATAAATAAACAAAAAAAAAGTAATCTTAAATTAATAATAATAAATGAATAATAATATTGGGCCCGATTCACAGAACTACCTTACTACAAAATCCTAAACTTACTACCATTTTGGTATTCACAGAAGGCACTTACTCATTTTGGTATTCACAGAAGGTACTTACTCATTTTGGTATTCACAGAAGGCACTTACTCATTTTGGTATTCACAGAAGGCACTTACTCATTTTGGTATTCACAGAATGCACTTACTCATTTTGGTATTCACAGAATGCACTTACTCATACTAACTTTATGTCCGCACTCGGGCCGGAGATTCCGGCCCGGTGGTGGAGATTCCGGCCCGATGGTGGAGATTCCGGCCCGGTGGTGGAGATTCCGGCCGGTGGTGGAGATTCCGGCCGGTGGTGGAGATTCCGGCCGGTGGTGGAGATTCCGGCCGGTGGCGGAGATTCCGCCACCGGCCGAAATCTCCACAACCGGGCCGAAATCTCTACCATCGGGCCGGAATCTCCACCATCGGGCCAGAATCTCCACCTCCGGCCGGAATCTCCACCTCCGGGCCGGAATCTCCACCACCGTGCCGGAATCTCCGGCCCGAGTGCAGACATAAAGTTAGTATGAGTAAGTGCATTCTGTGAATACTAATATGAGTAAGTGCAGTCTGTGAATACCAAAATGAGTAAGTGCCTTCTGTGAATACCAAAATGAATAAGCGCCTTCTGTGAATACCAAAATGGTAGTAAGTTTAGGATTTTGTAGTAAGTTAGTTCTGTGAATCGGGCCCTCCATTATTAGAGCTTAACATAGGAGCGGTATCCTGGTAAGACTGCTGGCGCCGGCTGTATTCACCGTGCTGCAGATTGTGAAACTTTGAATTGTGAGCCTTTTAACCTGATGACTTTTAGCTGTTTACCTTTTTAAAACAAACGATTTTAAACTATTTTAACTGCGACATTGCACAGTCTTGAGCATACCTGAGCGGTTCCTGATCGTCTCCCACCTGCTTCCCCGCCCCGGTCCACCGCGGTAAAGCGCCGTTTGTGTGGAGGGTGGAGCAGGTAGCATCTAGACCACTCACAAAGCACTTCCGGTCTAGGAGGGGGCGGAGTAACATTCCTGCCCGCTCTCCTATTTCAGGCCGATGTGCCAGCGTACGCGCAGCGTACGCACACAGCGGGCGCGCCTAAGGCAAGCCCATCTGTGCACATCCGCGCCTGGCCAGGACCAGGGGCCAGGATCCCTGTTCCTCTCATACCGGACCCCAGTATCGCATTCCGCTACCCTAGAGATTCACTCCTGGCACTATCCAGATGATGATGATGAATTCAACCCAGATCTGTGACTGGGGGTGAGTTTCTGAAAAGTTTCACCGCTCCGTCCATCATCTCCTTGGGTTTGCTTTGTTCGCCCTAAGTTGGCAGGGTATGCCCAGACGTGGGTCCCTTGCTCACTTTGCCACTGGATTCAAGCTAGCCTGGCTGATGAGGGCTGTTAGCCCGAAACTGGTCCCAGGATGCTTGTTTCCGGTCCAGGGAAGACATGGCTTGGCAGTTCGGGCTGGACTGTTCCCATGAGGCACAGGGTCAAGACTGATTTGCATATAGCTGTGTCTGAACTGGGGTGGCAAAGTGAGTTAAAGAACGATGATGGATTCAACCCAGATCTGTGACTGGGGGTGAGTGTCTGAAAAGCTTCAGCGCTCCGTCCATCATCTCCTTGTGTTTGCTTTGTTCGCCCTAAGTTGGCAGGGTATGCCCAGACGTGGGTCCCTTGCTCACTTTGCCACTGGATTCAAGCTAGCCTGGCTGATGAGGGCTGTTAGCCCGAAACAGGTCCCAGGATGCTTGTTTCCGGTCCAGGGAAGACATGGCTTGGCAGTTCGGGCTGGACTGTTCCCATGAGGCACAGGGTCAAGACTGATTTGCATATAGCTGTGTCTGAACTGGGGTGGCAAAGTGAGCTAAAGAACGATGATGGATTCAACCCAGATCTGTGACTGGGGGTGAGTGTCTGAAAAGTTTCAGCGCTTCGTCCATCATCTCCTTGTGTTTGCATTGTTCGCCCTAAGTTGGCAGGGTATGCCCAGACGTGGGTCCCTTGCTCACTTTGCCACTGGATTCAAGCTAGCCTGGCTGATGAGGGCTGTTAGCCCGAAACCGGTCCCAGGATGCTTGTTTCCGGTCCAGGGAAGACATGGCTTGGCAGTTCGGGCTGGACTGTTCCCATGAGGCACAGGGTCAAGACTGATTTGCATATAACTGTGTCTGAAGTGGGGTGGCAAAGTGAGCTAAAGAACGATGATGGATTCAACCCAGATCTGTGACTGGGGGTGAGTGTCTGAAAAGTTTCAGCGCTTCGTCCATCATCTCCTTGTGTTTGCATTGTTCGCCCTAAGTTGGCAGGGTATGCCCAGACGTGGGTCCCTTGCTCACTTTGCACCTGGATTCAAGCTAGCCTGGCTGATGAGGGCTGTTAGCCCGAAACCGGTCCCAGGATGCTTGTTTCCGGTCCAGGGAAGACATGGCTTGGCAGTTCGGGCTGGACTGTTCCCATGAGGCACAGGGTCAAGACTGATTTGCATATAGCTGTGTCTGAACTGGGGTGGCAAAGTGAGCTAAAGAACGATGATGGATTCAACCCAGATCTGTGGCTGGGGGTGAGTGTCTGAAAAGCTTCAGCGCTCCGTCCATCATCTCCTTGTGTTTGCTTTGTTCGCCCTAAGTTGGCAGGGTATGCCCAGACGTGGGTGCCTTGCTCACTTTGCCACTGGATTCAAGCTAGCCTGGCTGATGAGGGCTGTTAGCCTGAAACCGGTCCCAGGATGCTTGTTTCCGGTCCAGGGAAGACATGGCTTGGCAGTTCGGGCTGGACTGTTCCCATGAGGCACAGGGTCAAGACTGATTTGCATATAGCTGTGTCTGAACTGGGGAGGCAAAGTGAGCAATAGAACGATGATGGATTCAACCCAGATCTGTGACTGGGAGTGAGTGTCTGAAAAGTTTCAGCGCTCCGTCCATCATCTCCTTGTGTTTGCTTTGTTCGCCCTAAGTTGGCAGGGTATGCCCAGACATGGGTCCCTCGCTCACTTTGCCACTGGATTCAAGCTAGCCTGGCTGAAGAGGGCTGTTAGCCCGAATCCGGTCCCAGAATGCTTGTTTCCGGTCCAGGGAAGACATGGCTTGGCAGTTCGGGCTGGACTGTTCCCATGAGGCACAGGGTCAAGACTGATTTGCATATAGCTGTGTCTGAACTGGGGTGGCAAAGTGAGCTAAAGAACGATGATGGATTCAACCCAGATCTGTGACTGGGGGTGAGTGTCTGAAAAGTTTCAGCGCTCCGTCCATCATCTCCTTGTGTTTGCACTATCCAGATACGTACCAAGCAACAAAACCTCTTGCACGAAAATCCACCCAGGGTACATGGAGGGCCCGTTTACCTGTCTTAACTGTATAGGGTGCAGCCTAGCACAGTCAGACTGGCCACACAGAGAAGCGGATGACCAGTCCAATCTTAGCTGCATTTACTTTAATGCCAGGGCTGTACCCAAACACTCCCTTGATAGTTGGGACACTATAAACGAGATGAACCCTGACCTAGTTTTCATAACAGAAACCTGGCTGGACGAAAACAATTCCCCTGACATCGCCAATGCCCTACCTGCTGAATACGAAATACTAAAACAAGACAGGCAGGGACGGAAGGGAGGGGGGCTGGCAATTTTGTTCAGAGACCACCTCACCTGCCTTCAGGTTGCAGCGGCACAACTAGGAGAGCATGAAATATTATCATTTCAGGTGTCCAGGGAGGGCCACACAATACTTGGTGGTGCATTGATCTATAATCCACTTGGACATCAATCAGAACTCAGTGCCAAACTACTCACTCAATTATTTCCCTAATGTCTGAAACACAAAAACTACCTAGTAATAGGGGACTTTAACGTCCACTTTGAAAAAGCAAACAACCCTGCGGCAATGCACCTGGAAAGTGATATGCAGATTCTCCAACTAAAGCAATGGGTCAACGGACCCACACATATTGCAGGGCACACATTAGACCTATTATTCTCTAATATAGAATCCATTCTTGTCCAGGAGATCAAACCTCTCTTCTGGACAGACCATTCACTTATATCTTTCTCGCTCAGCCTGCCGGCAACCCCAACAAAATCTCCTAAGCCCTATCGAATGGCAAATAGAGCCTGGAGATTGGTCACCCAGGACTCATTTCAATCCCACTCCCTCCTCAACAATCCAAAGACTCTAGGTGTTCTCCCGGCTAATACAGGAGCAGTAAGCCTCGAAACCGAGATCACAAACACACTGGACCGGTGTGCACCTAAATTAAAACCTAAACTGATAAAGAGATCCCAATCCGAGGAGTGGTACTCATCTGAACTTAGGGCCCTGAAAAGAAAGTGCAAAACAACGGAACATTATTGGAGACTGTCTAAACAAGAAACGGATAGATTGATATATAAGACAGAGTTGAGGAATTATAACGATGCTATCAAGAAGGCCAAGAAAACTTACTTCGCAAAGCGAATAAACGAGAATTGTAACTCGGCAAAAGAGCTGTATAAAATAGTAAAGGAACTCTGCAAACCAGCCAGTATGTCCCAAACTCTGCCCCCCTCAGAAGAATGCTGCGAGGAGATCAGCAAATTCTTTTCCGACAAAATTAATAAAATGTATTCCTCATTTAGTATCAATACCCCATTAGTCACGACTAATTGGGAACACCTGGCCCCACACCCAGACGCCTTAGCATGTATGGGTAGTTTCTCCCCCTTTACAGAGGAAGAGGTTGCAAAAGCAATGGGGGAAGTCAAATCAGGGTCCCCCCTTGATCCATGCCCACATTTCATTTTCGCTCGGATCATACCCGTAATATGTCCATATGTTACTCAGTTACTCAATCAATCTCTCGACACTGCAGTCTTCCCAGAAACCTGGAAACAGGCTTTAGTGACCCCCCTGCTGAAAAAAGCAGGCACAGATGTTCACAATCCATCCAACTATCGGCCTATTTCTCAACTCCCGTATCTCTCCAAAGTCATGGAGAAGTTGGTGAACAGACAATTATCCAATTACCTAGAATCCAACGAACTATTAGATTCCTCTCAAACCGGCTTCAGAGCCACCAATAGTACGGAGGCAACCCTCTTGGCCATCCTAGATAATATAAGATTTCTGATCGATCAGGGGAAAGCTGCAGCCCTGATCCTGTTGGACCTGTCGGCAGCATTCGACACGGTCTCACACAACATCCTGCTGGAAATTCTTCACGAAAAAGGAATTCATGCCAAAGCTCTTCAGTGGTTCTGCTCTTTCTTGAGCAATAGAACACAAACTGTACATATGGGCGCGTTCTCCTCAAAACCAAAAAACATCAGCTATGGTGTCCCACAGGGAGCGTCCCTGAGCCCCATGCTTTTTAACGCCTACGTATCATCTTTGGCAAAAATTTGTAAGAAATGGGGTTTCAGTATCTGCTCCTATGCGGATGACACACAGCTAATGATAGCCATTGAAAAAAAGTATGAGGACACCAGGTTGAAACTGAACAATTGCCTCCTGGAGATGGCAACCTGGATGTTAGAACATTGTCTAAAACTAAACGCTGAAAAATCAGAAATTCTGCTCTTCGGGGGAGCCAACTTAATCTGGGATGCTACATGGTGGCCCCAATCCCTGGGTGATGCCCCAGCACCCAAGCAATGTGCTAAAAACCTGGGCATCCTTATTGATAATACCTTATCCATGCAGGACCATGTGCGGGTCCTATGTGGAAGAAGCTTCGCAACTCTGAAGCTCCTAAAAAGGCTTTTTCCCTGGATCCCATTGGAATGCAGAGGAACAATTACACAAGCCCTACTTATTAGCAAGCTAGATTATGGAAACGCACTGTTTGTAGGCATGGCGGATTACCTCTTCACACGCCTGCAGGTGATACAAAACGCAGCTGCCAAACTGGTGTGCAATAAAAGTAGATTTAGCTCAGCATCCGAGTGCATGAAACAGCTCCATTGGCTGCCCATGCATCAAAGAGCGAGATTCAAGCTGCTCAACCATGCACACAAGGCACTGCACCAATGCGGCCCCGCAATTCTTCAGAACAAAATCGAATTCTACGCCCTGACGAGGTGCCTGAGGTCACGCCATCAGGCGCAAGCCAGGACAAAACGTATAAAGAAAGCCAATGCAGGAGGTCGTACCTTCTCATACCTGGCGGCTAAGCATTGGAATGAATTACCACAGGATCTGCGCCTCACTGTTGACTACATAGCATTCAGAAAGAAACTCGAAACCCATCTGTTCCCCAAGGCCTAATATCGGACATCCTAGCAGGACCCACTACCACATCTACCATGAGACCTCGCTACTTTAGCGCCGTGATATCCTTTGGATGAATGTCGCGCTCTATAAATAAATAAATAAATAAATAAATAGGACACTATCTCTGTACAAGATAATAAACAAGCATTTGTAATTAAATAGATCTCGCATTTGCTAGAGTTTGAGCTATTGGCATTGTAAATGACAACGCCTTTTATTGATGTGTTTTGCAAGCGGTGCATAAGCATGCCCTTTGTACTTATAGTCCTAGCTTACAAGAAGCAAGGCAGGCAGAAAAAGAAGTGCAGTTACTGCCATCCTTGCTTCTCGTAAGCATCAACTGTGAGTACATAGTGTGTGTTTACACCGCCTGCAGGTTTTCAAAACACATAAATAAAAAGCGTTGTCATTTACAATTCCAATAGCTCAAACTCTTGCAAATGCGAGACCAATTGCATTGCAAATGCTTGTTATATATGTGCATGGAGGAGGGATGGGTTGAAGAGTGAGGGATATGTTAGGTGTTAGGACATCAGTTTTGTATTCGTATTTGGGTGGAGAGGGCTTGATAAATGCAGAATGTGGTGAGCGTGGTTGGCTGGTCACCAGGTAATTTTTTTAATATTTGGGGGGAGTTAATGCTGATGGTGGTGTGGAAGGGGGGCAGGATGCCAAATTTTCCTTAGTGGGAGATGGAGGGCAGTGATTGCAGTAGGGTGGTTCGGGTGGGTGGAAAGACACCAGGTGTAACATAGGGCAGGGTGTCGTGTAGTTCCTATAAACCTATATAGGATCTGCACGTTTAGACAACATACACTATAGGATTGGTGTCAGACTGATTCTAGACACCCCTAATGGGTATGTTAGCCTGTATACCAGCTAGCTCACAGTGCCACTAGAAACCCCTCTTACCAAGGCGAGAATAGTTCTTGGCAATTATCGAACATGACAACCCTGTCCCATCAGGGATCGTGGAAACAGTGTACTACTTTTCGCTCAGTCACTTGTGCTCATTTCGTCTCAGAGAGATACACAGAATAAACGGTGGGGACGTTTTTCAACAAGCATTTATTGAGCCAGCGTCATTCTAGTGTAAAATAGGTGTGCTGAAACAACCATTAGACAGTAACAGATATAAATGATTATAAGCACTAACAGAGTAAAAGGATGGTAGATTTCTACCATCGTGCTGAAACAATGAATACAGGCAAGTATATAAAATACATGACAGTAAAATGGGTACTCCTATGATGCGACCCTAACTAGATGTACCTAAGTGTACCTAGCATGTATGTTGGTGTAAAGCCAAGAATCCCTCTAGGATAAAGTCAACCCCATTACCTGAAGTGAGAGACTGTGAGACCCCGTCTTGGTTTCCAGATGGACACCCCACTGCGAGCTGGAGTGTCTGCGTGCAGGAGCCTCAGCGTCGCGCATCAGTGTGTCGGCATGGAAGTCCTTTTCTCCTCTGACTACCTCAGCAAGATATGGTGTATATATGCCCAAAGTGGTACCCCCTGGGGATATACCTTGCTGTGTCATGCCGGACTAGGATGACGGAAGGAATGACCCTTATACATAGTTATTATGCAGGAGATGATAGGCCTGCTGTCCTGCTGTGATTCCAAGAATCCTCATGCATAATGAATGAGGCTTAAGCTTTTCGGAGAAAACCCTATGTCATCTATGGACATTACCGTAACTAGGTAAAAGGTCAGTACTAGGAACCGTTATGTAGTGTAATGGTAGGGGAGAATATAGGTGAAAGGTTAGGTGACTACCTGAGCCTATATTGGGGTACCTATATGGAACATAATAAGGGGTTTAAGGCAGGTTAGGTCATGTGTGTATGGCTCCCCCGTGGCTTCTGTAACCTTGGAAAACTGTTGAAAGTCGGCATGGATGATTTGTGTGGTCCTTCCATAGCATAAAAATTATACTTGGGTAACACTAAATGATGGAGATGTGTTTTTACCATATGGTTGTAAGTGAAGTCAGAGACAACTCACGCTTCCTTCTAGTTGTCCTTTTGATGTCACTCAGATCCCCTATTTGAAAAACAGGCCTGTTGTTGCCTGTTACCCATCTATAATTCTTTATGTCATAAATGGGTCCACTGTGCATCCACCATCCTGAACAAGTGTTTCAAAATGTTGTTATTCGCTGCAGTTATGTCAGAGCATTATTTAAAATATCAAAGTTGAATGAATTAAAAAGATTTATAAAGTGCAACAAATAGCAAAAGGCGTCAAGGCGCTAATAGCAAGATAGTCTCCAGAAGAAGAGAAGTAGAAAAAGCTAACTAGTGACTGTCAACGAATGAAAAGTTAAAAACAACTTTTCACAATACTTGACTGGTTTTGACCCCTTTGCAAAATAAACCTTTGGATGGATAACTGTGAATAATGGGGACATATATCACTGTGAGGTTCGGAATGACATCATAGACAACTGTTGCTCGCTTGTTATTCACAGCTATCCACCTATAATTCTAAATATTATGGATCATGAATTGGAGGGTTACGTGGGGTTGGGGGGCATTCAGGGATAGGGTGCACTGTTACTGGCCAGTGAAGCCCAGGCTTCCTTTCCATTACCTCATCAAGTACCTGAGAAAAGTGTTGGCAAGCTGCATGCAGTTAAGCCTTTTGTTCTTTTCAGTAAAGTTGCCTACGCGATTGAAAATATGCGGCCCCGAGAACATTTTTCGCAGTTTACTCATGTATAAGAAGTTCAAAGAATGATTTAAAGTTTTGCTTCCATTTCTTTTGGAAATATTTTACCAAAAATGTGTATTTCCTGAGCTTCTCATTCGTCAAATTGCTCCGGTGTCTGAGGGAGTGGAACAAAGTAAGTTACAGCATATTAATGGTGTGCTCAAAAGCATATTTCCTTTCAATGCCTTTCTTTTCAGAGGAAAATCTGATTCTTGATGTAAAGTATGAGTTATTCCATGAACTGCCTCTGAGATTAAACGTAATGGTGTCTGCACTGCTGCCTTAAAATTCTTTCAGCATTTACAAATCGCCCTTATCAAAAAGTCATTCCTCCGTACAACCTGAACAATGCAACACAAATTGTAATTGCTCCTGTTCGTTACTTCTGAATACCATGTAGTACACAAATAAAGTACATCAAGGTGCACAGACACCTGTAACTGCTTTAAAGCCTTTGGATGAGACATAGCACACATAGAAGAGCATTGTAACAGACCCCATTCTGCATAGTTATAGGTCACTTGCATGTAACTAGAAATCATTGTACACATACATTATTAGCTAGGAATAGCATCCATTGAAGTTTGTCACACACATTCCCAAACCATCAGTTTCAATTCAAGTACATGTTAAAGCCGCATAAACACTCCTCACCAGTTTCTGGCCCTAATGCCCATGCAGTAATAACACATTTTACCGATTTGCAAAACTGTGTTTGAATTGCATTCTATGTCAATGCATAAGCCACAAAAACAAAAGTTCCAGTGATTTCCTAAAAAATGACAAAATCAAGAATTTGCAAACTGCGATTCTCAAGTTATCTAGTCGTAAGCAACAACTATTGAGAAAGATTGGCATATTGGGCTCTAGGACCCTCACAGCACACCAGAAGAATCAACAAAAGCACATAAAGAAACTCCCAAAATGCAATCTGAGCCTAATGTAGCACTGCTAAAACTGATAATTGTTAGACCTGTCATCCGTAGGTTGGTCTTCCCCCAACGTTTTGCCTTTTGCCCCCTACTTTTTGCTGTATCTTTTTGTTGGCCTTGTGACTCTGAGCACTTTACCACTGCTAATCAGTGTTAAAGTGCATGTGATCCTCCCCTAAACACTGTGACCTTGGTGTATGCTTGATTGGCATATTTAGCCTCCTTGTAAGTCCCTTGCAAATGGTACCCCATGTACCCAGAGCCTGTATGCAAAATGCTACTAGTGGGCCTGCAGCACTAGCTGTGTCTCCCACACAAGTAGCCTTTTAATCCTGTCTCAGGCATCTGCCCTTGCAGGGCCTGAGGGCGCAGTTTACTACCACTTAGAATTGGCATTTAAAATGTTGCCAAGCCCTCAAAGTCCCCTTTTATTACACGTAAGTCACCCTAAAGGCAGGCCCTAAGTAAACCTGAGGGCAGAGTGCTGTGTGACTAAAAGGCAGGACATGTACTTTTAGGTTTTACATGTCCTGGCAGTGACAAACAGCTACATTCGTTTTCAGTGCATTGAGGCCTACTCCTTCTAAAGGCTAGCATTGGGGATTCCTTAAAATACATGTAAGCTGTAATTCCTGATTGGAAAGGAGTAGCTACTTCATGTTTAATATCTTTGGAATGGTGTTGATAAATCCTCTTTAGTGGTAAAGTTGGATTTGACATTACCATTCTAGAAATGCCACTTTTAGAAAGTGGACATTTCTGTGCCGCTAGCTTTGCTCTGTGTGCCTGCAGCCTGCCTCCAATACACATCTGGCCTGGGTGATGGCTACACTTTGTGCATACTCTCTAGACAGCCACACACAGGAAAGGCTGGGTTTGGCATGGTGTACATCTGCATTCATCTGCATACTGATAGTCTTCCTGGGCAGGGAGAGGGAGAGGTGGTTCACTTTTACATCTGAATAGGTTGTGTCCTGCCCTCCAACCGAGGGCTGATTTACCCCTTACTGGTAGTCCGGAGGTAGGGCTGGGCTGAAAGGGATCCTTGTTCACTTCTCAGTTTTAAAAAATTAGTTTTTTAGAATATAATAAAGCACAAAATTAAGAAACAACACAGAACAAGTGAAAAAGGATTAGTTAAACATCTATACAACAATATAAATAATCTATAAAAGAGAAAAATTATGCATGGTCAAAAACAAGAAAAGTTTGATTATACAAGGTTAAAGAGAAAAAAAGAAAAAAGGGCATAGGCAATATACATAAAGTTGCATATGGAATTAAATTAATAAGCAGGATAATTAATTTATTAAGTGAAGATGGGAGGAAAGTCAGGGAGGCTGAAGAACTTCCTGTTGGGCGGGTGTGTGTGCAAAGGAATGTGGTGCACTATCATCTGAAAACTGTGTGATGGGAGACCACACAATCTGACGTTTCAGAGCTAGAGACATAGGAGAGACAAAGTTTGTGTCCAATCTGTGATTATAACACACCGCATACCACCAAGCTTGAAATGATAACTTGGTAGAATCTTTCCAAGTCTTGGTGATTTGGTGATTTGTTGGAAGGCCACTGCCAATAGTAGATCTAAAATACGAGTGTCACATTTGATATAGTAAACAGTACAATGGAGCTCAGCATCATTTTAATAGTGTCCAAACGACCCCACCAAGTGAGGTGGAGCGGGTGCCACCTGGTAGTTAAAGTGGTTAATTTATGTACACATTTTTCTAAATTTAGAGAAACTGAGGTAGAAATAGAGGGAGTAAACCACAAACCAAGATATTTAATGTGTGTAGCATTCCATATAAAATTGGACATAGTGAAATCTTCTTTAAATGTGAATTTAGTCAGGGGAAGTATCTCACATTTTTCATTATTCAATTTATAACCGGAGACACTACTATGCGAGGCAACTTCTTTAAAAAAAGCTGGCAATGATGAGAGGAGTTGTGAAAGGAACAATAGAACATCATCAGCAAAAGCTGCAAGTTTGGTCTGGAAGCCATTAAAGGGAAATCCACTAATATCCTGATTTTGTCTTAATAAGGAAAGAAAGGGCTCAAGTGCTAAGTTAAAAAGGAAAGGAGAAAGCGGACAGCATTGACGTACTCCTTTTCCCAGGGAAAAATAGGAAGAAACAAGGCCGTTGGCACAGATAGCCGCTCTTGGGGCAGAGTATAGGAGAGAGATGAGGGATATGCTTTTTGGACCAAAACCGAACCAACGAAGAGTATGAAAAAGCAAAGGCCAATAAACTCGAGCAAATGCTTTCTCTGCATCTAAAGCAATTGCCGCAGTGGATTCAGATTTAAGAGGGGACTTGGAAAGAACATCAAAAAATAGACGAGTATTATCAGATAGACAATGTCCTTTAACGAAACCTGATTGCTCCTTATCAAGCAGATCCAAAAGGTATGAATCAAGTCTCAAAGCTAAGGCTTTAGAAAATATTTTATAGTCAACATTGAATAAGGAGATGGGCCTGTAATTTTTACAAAACTGAGGATCTTTACCTTCTTTGGGGATAAGACAAATTAAAGCGTCCAGAAAAGAACCAGATGAAGAACCAGAAGGGAAAAAGAGGTTATGAGGGTTTGCAGTTTGGGGAGGAGTAACTTAGCAAAATAAGAATAAAATTTGGCAGTAAAGCCATCAGGGCCAGGGGCATTATCCCTTTTTAGTGTGTTTAGTGCAGTGTGTAATTCAGGCTGTGAAATATCAACTTCTAGCGAAGAAAGATCAACACATTTATCTGGTGGTCTATGAATAGATGAGAGATATTGAGAGATATTAAGGTCAGGAGTTACATTCTCAGGTGTATACAAGGATTCATAATATCGAACAAATTCATCCAGAATCTCAGAATCCTTATACCTCTACGTTTGAGTTGTATCAATAATTGATTCAATGCTAAATTTGTTGTTCTTAACCTTAAGGTAATTTGCCAATAATTTACCTGCCTTATTCTGACCTCCATAACATTTTGCACTCGATTTTAGTAAATACAAAGATGCATTATCTGTGGATTCTTTGTTAAACTGAAACTTAGTACGTATGAGTTCAGAGAGACATTCTTTTGACTTGGAAATATAAATGGAGTGTTCCAGTCTCTTTATCTGGGCTAAAAGGTCAACAGCATGAACATGTGATGCCTTTCGTTTCTTAGCAACATAGGAAATAATAAAATCATGTGCTGATGCTTTAAAAACATCCCAGATAATATGAAAGGGGAGACTATCTGTTTGATTAAGGTGAAAGTAATCCTGAAAAAATAACTCAAAAGAGGAGGTAAAATTGGGATCAATAAGAAGAGAGTTATTAAAACTCCATCTGGAAGGATTGTGAGAGCAGAAAGGTAGATCCAATTGGAGGGAAACAGGGGCATGGTCAGAAATTAGGATTGATCCAATATCAGCAGAACGTAGAGACTGAGAGATATTGTGGGATACAAAAAAGTGATCAATACGAGATTGTGTTTGATGGGCAGGGGGAAAAGTATGTGTATTCTCATAAAGTAGGGTTACAAAGACGCCAGGCGTCAATGAGCTTCCTTTGCTTAATAGTATGGACAAAAAGTTTGTGGGCATTATTTGGTATAAAGGTAACCGTGGAATTACGATCTATGAAAGGATCGACTATCTAGTTACAATCACCGGCTATAATAAAATTCTCTTCAGGATATTTAATAAAAATCTGATTCAGGTCAGACCAAAAATGGGAATCATTAACTATAGGGGGGTAGATATTTAACAAAGAGACTAGAACCTTCCCAATTGATAATTTAGTATACAACTATCTACCTACATCATCAGAATCTTGGGAAATCAGTTTAGCACACAACGACTTATGACATAAGGTAATAACTCCATTTCTTTTAACATCACCTGGGGAGAAAAACACATCACCCACCCAACCTCTTTTTAGTTTTAGAGATTCTTGTACAGTAAGATGTGATTCCTGGATTAAAGCTATACTTGCACCCAAATGCGCCAAATGTGATAAAACACGTTGTCTTTTAATGGGGGAGTTTAAACCTTTGACATTCCAAGAAACGATAGTTAAGGACATAAACAGATATTAAGAAGTAAAAAAGTACAATAAGTCATACCAAACATGAAGAGAAAAAACTGTAGACCATATCATGAGATATAAATACCAAAAAACCGTAGAGCATAGAGAGAATGAAAGTATGAATAAGAAGGAGAAGGAGAGAAGAAAAGAATAATAGAACAATACGAGAAAGAAATGTTGTGAGAGAAAAGGTAACCCATAAAACAAGAAAAAATACAACAATGATAGAAAAAAGGGTGGGTAAAACATACCTATGAAGAATAATATCCAAGGAAAGGTGGGGGGATGAGGCCACATGGGATATATGGTTCGTCGGGAGTCCACAGGGAGAGCACAAGAGGAGCACATAACATATTACATAATATTTTAACATTACATAATATGGGAGGACCACAAACACGACCAAACACGAATGAGATACCTGCAAGAGAAGCAAATAGAATTAATACTTAATATTAACCATAATAAAACTGTGAAAATGATGAAGGAGAAGAAGGCTCCTGAATACCCATAAGGAACAACAAAAATTTGAATATAATACAACAGAACATTTTATATAATGATCAGAATTTAAAGTTTCCTGAGAAAAACAAAGTAACATAAAGGAGCATCATTTAAGAGGTGTGGGGACCTGAGGTGTCCATATTTTCGATTTTGCACGCATTGATGAAGCTATTCAATTTGACCGGGTCCTCATAAGTTGTAGTCTTGTTTTTGTACGTAACTTTAAATTGGCAAGGGTGAAATAGGCCAAAACGAGCTCCAAGTAGACAAAGATCCAGTCTCAAATTAAGGAATTCCTTGCTCCTGTCAGAAGTAGATTTAGCATAGTCCTGGGAGAAAAATAAAGGTTTCCCTGACCAAGAAGTACGTTTTAATGACTTAACAGCGGCAAGGACTTTGAGGAGATCAGTGTATTCAAGAAAGTACATGATGACACCCCTAGGGTTACGTGCCTGGGAAACAGATGCTGACTGATGACCCAACCTATGGGCCCTTTGAATAATAAGGTGAGTGTCCTCAGGCAAATTCAGAAGCTTGGGAAGGAAGGACTTTAGAAAAGATATAGGGTCAGAGCCTTCCGATCCTTCAGGCAGACCATAAAGGCGCAGAATATTCCTTCTGCTTTCCAAATTTTTGACCTGTTGATGAAGAGAAGAGACTTGGCTTTGAAGAGACTGAATCTTGCTGGTAGCGGATCCAAAAGATGCAATGTTCATCTCTGCTGTATTCAATCTTTCCTCCATTTGGGACCATTTATCCATAAGATGCTGCAACTTAGAATTGATTTCTTCCATAAATGGTCTTAAGGCACTTATTTCTTCTAACAGGAGTTCCATCGAGACAACTGAAGAAGATTTTGTAAGCGAAGGAGGGTCTTTTTTCAGATGTTTGGTAGTAGGTTTCCCAGCTGTGGATGAAACAGAGGTGCCATTGGAACCAGATACCGAGCTACCCTTGTGTATAGTAACCAAAGAGTCCTCCATATTCGAAAATTTTGAAAAAATTGTGGAATTCTTGGTGAACTTATGAGCAGAAGATGAAAATGAGGTATTTGCCTCTTTCAAACATCCCATATATATACTGGCTATGGGACAATAACCAATGAGGCAAGTATCACATATACAGTTATGCAGAGCATAAAGAAACTGCCCCTAAAGAAGGAAAATATGGAAAAGAAATCATCCTTGTATTGAAAAAATAGGTAAAAGTCATACAGAATGCATAAAAAAGCAATACCTAGGGCAGAAATCTGTATATATGGAGCTGGGCAGAATGAAAAATGCTGAAGCGGTAGGCAGCTGTGAAAAATAAAGAAGACTTGAAGAAATCCTTAAGAAATACCCTTAGTGCTGAAGAAAGTCCCTTAATTCTGAAGGGAATGCAGCTTCGCGCGCGTCAGCTGGACAGGCAACATGGCGGCCGGCTTTTTGAGGAGATTCCAGCCGTCGCGAGCAATAGACGCTTCGCGGTAGTTACCAAGACTGCAGCTGCGGAGAAACGTTGCTGCTCTTGGATATGGATTACGAGCCGCCACGTTAGCTCTGCAATAGGAGACGTGCACTTAAATGTATGTTACTGTTAGACCTGGCATCCTTGGCGTGGGTCTCCCTTCCATTTTTTCACTATGCCTCCACTGCTGTTGACCTGTTTTTGCTGGTATAGATGCTTTGGGCACTTTGCCACTACTAATCAGTGCCAAAGTGCAAGTGCTCCCTATGATAAATTGATGTATGGATTAGTGACTCCATGTTTGGCCTATTTGATTCACTGTCAGACCCTAGTACAGTGCACTGTTTGTGCCCAGGGCCTGTGAATCAAATTGTGCTGGTGGGCTTGCAGCACTGGTTGTGCCACCCACAGGAGCAGCTTGTAAAATGTGTCTCAGGCCTGCCATTGCAGAGCCTGTGTGCAGTCTGGTACTGCCATGTCGACTTTTTTTTTCTTTGCATATTTATATAGCGCGAACTCGACCCGAAGGTATTGGAGCGCTTCACATGAGCACCGTATTTACATTACACATTCAGGCATGGGGAGATTAAGTGATTTGCCCAGAATCACAGGATGTGTTACTCACTTGGTAAGTGCAACCACTTACCAGTCCCTGAACCTTCCCTTTCCTGCATATTGGTCACCCCTAAGGTAGGCCCTAGGGCAGGGTGCATTGTATGTGTAAGGTAGGACGCCCTGGTGTGTGTGGCATGTCCTGATAGTGAATTACAGCTTCGTTTTTCACTATTGCAAGGCTACCTGTCCCCATAGGCCAGAATGGGCAGTTTGATTATAACATCTTATAATCCTAACTGACCCAGGGAACATGGTAGAAAAACGAATTTAGTATGCCTGAACTCAGAATGATAAAATACATCTTTTAGTGAAGTTGGTTTTAACATTCTGTGTTTGAAAATACCACTTTTAGAAAGTAGGTATTTTCTTGCCTAAACCATCCAGCCTGCCTCTGCTAGTTTGTGTATTGTATGTCTGGGTTTATGTGTGACAGGGGCTGGGGGGCTCCAGGAGACAGGGTGAGTCAGCACAGGGCTGAATAGACCCATCTGCATGTAGAGTGGTGGGAGGAGTAGCACCTGGGCCTGAATAGGGCTGTGCCTGCCTTCCACAATGCTGGCTCCACCTCCTGTGGTGCGTCTGATGTCCCTGGCCCACACTGACAAAGGAAGAAGGTGTGCACTGGCAGAATGCACCCAGAACTGGTTTGGACTAGGTACAGGACCCTCTGCCTTCAGAGGACAAAGGATTTGTAGGAGAGCAGGATCTGCTTCACATGGGTACCCCCACTTTTTGCTGATGCTTCACTGTTTTTCGACTTTAGTCTGGCTGGGGCCCTGCTAATCAGAACCCCAGCCTAGCTGCTTCCTCTCTAAAATGGTTTCCATGTACCTTAGGTACATCTTTGATTGGAATCTGGAGTGCCTTTATAAGTCCCTAGTTTATGGTATACTATGTACCCAGGGCATAGGTACCTCAGAGGCCTGCCAGGGGCTGAAGCATGTATTATGCCACCCCTGGAAGGCCAGCCAAAATGACACCACAGGTCTGCTACTGCAGCCTGGGTAAGGTGGTGCATGCACCCTTTACTGTGATATAGGCTACCTATATCACTACAATTGCACACACATATAAACCTACAAGTCACTCCTATGGCAGGCCTTTACAATCCTGAAGGCAGAGTGCTTGGTTTTTATGTGAGAGGGTGCCCCTGCATGAGCAGGGCCCCTCTGCAGCGTTCGGAGACAATCCTCTGATGCTGTTTGTGGTGCAGCCTGACCATATACTCTTAAGTGCATTATATCCTCGCGGTAAATGCTAACTTTGGGATGGCTGCACAGAAACATGTTGTGTTTGGTGTCAAACATCTTGGAATACTACCCCCGCCACCAATTCTGGCGGCGGGGGTAGCATTCCACCCTTCTAGAGGGAGAGACATGTACAAACTGGGCTACCCGGTAACTTCTTTCCAGAGCCCTGGCATCACAAAATGGATGCCGCTGCCACAGACACGGGTCTGGCCTCCTGCTGCTGACTGAAACTCCGGCAGGGGAGGCCTGGACAATAGGTTTCCTGTCCCAAGGAGGTGTAACCACCTCCCCAGACAGGATAGTGTGTATTGGGGATCGGCGGGAGCACCCTCTGGTGCTTTGAAGTCCTGCACTGGGGGCACATTTGGTATCCCTGTGCATATGCCAGTTCAAACCGGTTGCAGGGGCTACCTGCAACCTGCCCCTGCTCTGGCGCGAAACTGGACAAAGGGAATGGGTGTAACCAGCCCTCTTCCCTGACCCTCCCATAGATGGGTCTCCAGAGTATGTCCAACGCCCTAAATTAGTATAAGTATGGGACCCCAGTCCTTAGGACTTTAGATTACCCTGGACGAAACTCTGACACCGAATCCTGGACCTTTGACGCTCTACTTCAAGATTAGAGGACTGAAGAATCTCCCTTGGGGTCAAGGAGTGACTCCCCTGCTTGTCAGGCACCTAAGAAGCAATTGTCCAGTCTGCATCGCTGAAGCTCCCACTGGATGCCGAAGTCTTTGCATCACCAGAGGTAGATTTCCAGACTTTCCCGAGGCTGCCCTGAGTCCCCAGCAAAGCTGAGGCCCGTAGCTGTCGTGGGTAATGTGGAACTGTGACCCCTGGACACTGAGCACATTTGCAAGTGCATCCTCTTCCTGGTCTCTCACAAAGTTGTGCTTTGGGCTCCAAGTAGCCCCCATCTCCAGCACCAACTGCACCGAAGATCACTGGCCTCCACTCCTTGAGTGTCCTGCAAGCCAGCTCCAAGTGCGTCCACTCAAGGCTCCTTTGCGGTCGCTAGTCCGTTGGCTAGTGGGCCCTCACAAAGGCAACTCTTCTTCTGTTTGGGCTTTCCTGGTTGCTCCAGAGGTGCCCTGACTTACCCTCGCTGGGTGAGTCCCCCAGACCTTGCTGGTCTGCAACATTGTCCTTTCTTTGTTTCTTTGAGACTTGCCGTTGCCAAGGCTTGTTGGGTCCAATCCGGTCACCGACACTGCGGCAATCGACATACGTTGTGGGACAGCTCGAATCCAGCTCCTGGTTGTCGTCGACACCTCCTGGACCTCGTGGCTGAAGAGTCAAGATGACAGTCACCCTACCTGAAGCACCCGACATCGGTGGGCATCTGCTCATCGCCTTCCTGGTCACTGGCTAGTGACCCAGACTCTGTCCCCTCTGCTTTCAGGTTCCTCACATCTTCGATCCACCTTTGGATCCACCGAACACTTTCGACTTGGTCGCCAGCAGCACTTTGCAGCAGATCGCCATTGAAAACGACGACGAAACTCGACCCCGAAAGACACCTATGCACCCGGCTCCCCTGGGTGAGGTAACTCGAGTACTCCGGTGCTCCCGTGGGTATAGACTCTAGACCCACCTAGTTCTAAAGGGGTTTTCTCCAAGTCCTCCTCTAAGTGTCTTTTTTCTTTAAAACTCCAACCGCGACATTCCCCATAGAAGTCAACGGCGGCTCGCGGCTGTGTTCTCACACTGCACGCGTCCCCCGTGGGTCCCCTGTGTCACTACCTTGGGTGGTTCCTTGTGGTCCAAGCATTTCTACAGGCTCTAGGCCTTGTGTCTAGCTCAGTCGTGGTTCTTATACCACTTTATTGGTATATGGTTTGGTACGCCCCTAGGGCTCAAACGTGTATTTGTGCTATTACTGTTGATAACTGCCTTCTAAGTTATGTACTTCGAACTCTAGCCTCATAAAGAGACTAGAGGGGTGTGTTTAAGACTAAATACATATTTTATATATATACCTGGTGTGGTCCTCTTTCATTTGATCACTCAAGAGATTATAGACTGGTAAAACAAGCTGCTTTACATTCCTCCAAGACTTAGCCTGAAGGCTGCTCTCCATAGCTCCCACTAGGATAGCTTTCAATAAGGGTTGTCTTTAACCTATCTCCAATAAGGGGTTGTTTGGGCTGGTGCAAGGTGCCCACTATAATTAGTGGACAGCATATACCAGGCCAACTTCTCACATGATTTGCTAGTATAAATATTTGGACCCAGACCCCAAGATTTTAGATCACTTCTGGGAAACAAGAAGAACCTTTGCTGAGGAGAGGAACCAGAGAAACTGAAGGAGGAGACTATCCCTATGCTGTGTGCTGTTTGAGGGATTGGCCTGCAGTGGTTGCTTGATTGCCAAAGAAAGGAGACAGGAACTTTGTGCTTACTTTCATCATCTTGCAGAAAATCTCCAAGGGCTTGAAGATTGAGCTTGCCTCCTGCTGAAGTCTCAGGGATACAAGACTTCACCAACCAGCTCCCCTGAATTCCCTTGCTGGGAATTTGAAGTGCCTACTGTTGTGTTGGGCCTTCTGAGAGACTGCGTGTCGCTGGGAGCTGGAAGTGCGACTCACGAGGAAGAAGCGTGTCGCCGCCGCAGCCCCTGTCGTCGCATCGCTGAGCAAGCGGGCCGCCGCTGCCGCTGTCGCCATCGCATCACCGAAGCACCTCGCATCACCGGAGAAGAGTGTCGCCGTCGCATCAGACGCCGTCGCATCATCGGAGAAGCGTGTCGCAGGGCCTGTCGCGGCTCAGAAGATTCACCGGGTCGCCGCACGGCCGTCGGGCGTTCACGCATCGCCCCCTTCATGTCGCATTAAGAAGAAGACGCCATTTTGTTTCATTGCACCGGGTCGTCATCGCATCGCGGCGCTGCGGGTCACATCGCCACAGGAGCGCAGTAAGAAACCGAGGCATCACCTCCCCACGCGGTGAAGAACCGACGCATCACCTCCTCTCCGGTAAGGGACCGACGCATCACCGTCCCCTACGCAGCAGTAGCGAACCAACGCATCACCTCCGCATCACAGTTCTTGCGTGTAAGGAACCGACGCATCACCTTCCCTGCAACTCTTTTGTTTGTATCGCGTTACGCATCCAAAGGTACATTGAACGTTGAGTGTCGCATTTACCATCTTTATTGAACTGAACAATTTTCTACCATTGACAGTCATATTTTTCATAGTGTATTGTGGATTTTTGTCGTTTTGGGTCTTCTGTTAAGTCTATATAAAAATACTTATTTTTATAATACAACCTGTGTGGTGTCCATCTGTAGTGTTGTCACTGTGTTACTGTATGTGTTCACAAATGCTTTACACACTGCCTCTGAGATAAGCTTGCCTGCTCGTGCCAAGCTACCAAGGGGGTGAGCAGGGGTTATTTTAGTAGTGTATCCCCTTACCCTGACTAGAAGCAAGGGTCCCTATTTGGACAAAGGTACCTACCTCTGCCAACTAGAGACCCCCAGTTCTAGCATTGGTGGTCAGCGGTGAGGATTCTGGACTTCCATTTGTGACTCATATACAGTAATTGGTGAACACTACTAGTGAGTGCAGACCAAACGCAACCACATACATTTTTGGTAGATTATTTTTCCTGGGATTTCTATATTTTGTGCCAAGAACGGCCAAGTTTAGTCACCATGAGCAAAACAGCATCCATCGCATCTGTGGATTTAGATTTTGAAGAAGAAAAATTGGAAAGTTACACTGTAAAACAGCTGAAATACTTCTGCAAGAAATTGAAAGTTGCTATGACCGGTCTCTCCAAGAAGGATGAGATCCAAAAGGCGCTGAGGGCCTGGGTGGAAGCAAGGAGCACCCCTGAGCATGTGGAAGAGCATGAGGAGGGGGCTGAGGATACAGGAGGGCAGCTAGATGGGCTATTGGGTCCAGGGGAAAGGAAAGCACCTTCCCCAGCAGGCAGCAGTGTTTCTTCCAAGGGCCTGTCCCCAGGAGAGCTGGAGGACAGGGAGAGAAGTAGGGTTCATGAAATGGAGCTGACCAAGCTTAAGATGGGTGGGCAGTTAGAATTGGAAATTAAGAAAGTGGCCCTAGAGGAAAAGAGGATGCAAATGGAGCATGAGAGAAGTTTGAGGGAGTTGGAGTTGAAAGCTAGGAGCTTAGAGATTACTGCCTCTGGTGGCAGCACACCGTCCATGCCTGTTGAAGCAACGGTGTATATACCTAAAGATGTGGTGAAAGAGTTTTATAAAAATGATGACATTGGGCAATGGTTTAAAGCCTATGAGGTAGCTATGACTTCACACCGGGTCCCTGAGAAGGATTGGGGAGCGGGGTTGTGGGGCGGTTCCTTAGTGAGGGGCGGGATACCTTATTAGACTTGCCCTCTGAAGTCCACAATTCTTATGGTCATATGAAAGATGCATTGATGTCCAGGTATGGGTTGACTCCTGAACTGTATAGGCAGAGGTTCAGGAATTGCAAAAAGTTGGAGGGCAGTACATGGGTAGAATATGTGACTTTTTTTTGCAGAGCATTGGATGGTTGGGTGAAGGGTAGCAAAGTGAATGATTTTGAAGCGCTCTTTGATTTGATTGCATGGGAGCACTTGTCAGGAAATTGTTTTCCAGAGCTACGCCAGCACCTTATTGATAGTAGGCTGACTAACCCTAGGAAGCTTGCTGAGGAGGCGGACCGCTGGGTGAGCACCCGGGTCCACAAGGGTGACATGGGAGACTCCACCAAAGGTGGGCAAGGTCCCCAGCAGAGGAGTGGGGGGGACAAGGGTAAACAGAGGGAGTTCCAGAAAGGGCCCAAAAGTATTCCCCAAGGGAACCAAGGGAAGGGTTCCCAGCCTCCCCCTGAAAAGAAGCCAGGGGCCCGACAGATAGGCCTGTTCACAGGGGGCCCAAGACTTGCTTTAAGTGTGGTCAAGTGGGCCACTGCTCCTGGGAGACTAGATGTCCCTTGTATGGAAAATCAGCACCCACTGGTGCACCACCCCGGCAGGTAGCTAGTGTAGCCCTGGGGGAGGAGATGGGTGCCCAAGGTGGGTGGGGTCCCGTAGCAATGTCCTTGGTCTCTTTAGGAGACAGTGAGATGGCCCCGAGGACCCAACTGCCTGATAACACTAAAAAATAAAGGCAGTGGGTGACCATTAATGGCCAAAGGGTGGAGGCTCTGAGAGACACGGGAGCCAGTGTGACAGCTGTCAGTTGTCGGCTGGTGTGTGAAGAGGAGGTGATCCCCAATGCATTCTGCCCAGTAGTTGCCGCGGACAACTCAGAGAGCACTGCAGAGTGGCTCAGGTTCCCTTTGAGTAGGGGGGGGTCTCAGGTACCTTTCAAGTAGCTGTGAGGCCAGCCATGCCTGTAGAATGTCTGTTGGGCAACGATTTAGAAAGTTCACCTTGGAGAGAGGTGGAGAGAAGGTCTCATTTAGAGATGTTGGGTCTGCCTGAGTGGGCGTGCGCGACCACTCGGTCTATGGCAGCCAGTAGAGGTGTTCAAGAGGACCTGGAGCCTGAGAGGGTGGCCCAGGTGCCTGCCTTGGAGAGAAGAGGCAGGGGGTGCGGGAAACCGGCCCGTAGTTCCCACGGTCCAGGAGGAAGCAGAACCTGAGGGGGATGCTCTGGAACCCACAGGGGAGCAAGTGGCCGAACTGGGGGACCTGCCTGAGCTGACCCATTGCCAGCAAGAAGGAGGACCCTCCAGGGAGGAGTTCTGTGAGGAGCAGAACAAGTGCCCTTCTCTTGTGGGTTTGCGGCAACAGGCCACAAACCAGGCAGCAGGTGATCAGTCTGGATCACATTGGATCTACTGGGAGAATGGTCTCCTGTATAGCGAGCCTAAGGTTGCTGAGCCTGGGTCAGCCCGTGTGCTGGTGGTACGCCAGCGCTTCAGAGCCTTCCTACTGGGTTTGGCTCATGATGTGCCTTTAGCAGGACATCTGGGGCAGGGCAAGACCTTGGAAAGGCTTGTCACCCACTTTTATTGGCCCCAGATGCGCAAGAGTTCAGACACCCATTGCAGGACATGTCAGACTTGCCAGGCAAGTGGAAAACATGGGAGGAAGCACAAGGCTCCCCTCCAGCCATTCCCTGTGGTCAGCACCCCCTTTGTACGGGTGGGTATTGACATTGTGGGGCCACTGGACCCCAAGACAGCCATGGGCAACAGGTTCATCCTGGTCTTTGTGGACCATGCCACCCGGTACCCGGAAGCCACCCCTCTTCGGACAGTGACGGCCCCCGTGTTGGGACGTGCACTGATGGGGATTTTCTCCCGTGTGGGGTTCCCCAAGGAGGTGGTGAGTGACCGTGGTACAAACTTCATATCCAAGTATATGAAGTCTCTGTGGCAGGAGTGCGGTGTTACCTATAAGTTCACCACTCCTTACCACCCCCAAGGAAATGGGCTGGTTGAGAGATTCAACCGGACCCTGAAGGGCATGATTATGGGTCTGGAAGAACCCATGAGGCGTAAGTGGGACATCCTCTTGCCATGCCTTCTCTTTGCTTACCGTGAGGTGCCACAGAAGTCCTTAGGGTTCAGTCCCTTTGAACTGCTCTATGGTCACCCGGTAAGAGGACCTCTGAGTTTGGTGAAAGAAGGCTGGGAGAAAGCTCCCAGTAAACCTCCCCAGGATGTATTTAGCTACATGCTGGCCTTTAGAAACCAAACTAGGCAATTCAGACAACTCGCTGAGGCGAATCTGGAAGCCAGCCAGGAGGAGATGAAATGGTGGTATGATCAGAATGCCACTCTGATCGAGTTTCAGCCTGGGCAGAAAGTGTGGGTCATGGCCCCTGTGGAGCCTTGCACGCTCCAGGATAAGTGGACCGGACCATTTGAGGTGGTGGAGCACAAGAGTGAGGTCACCTACCTGGTGGACTTGCGATCTCCCAGGAACCCTTTGCGGGTCCTACATGTCAACCGCCTAAAGCCCCATTTTGAGAGGTCCAAAGTAGGCATGCTCCTAGCAACAGATGATGGAATGGAAGAGGAGACAGAACCTCTTCCTGACCTCCTGTCTGCAACAGAGCAAGATGGGTCAGTGGAGGGTGTGAACCTCTCTAACTCCCTGACACCTGAGCAGCAGGAAGACTGTCGCCAACTGTTGGGACAGTTTCCTGACCTGTTTTCCCTGACTCCTAGTGTCACTGATTGGTGCGTCCATGATGTGGACACTGGGGACAGTCCTTCTGTCAAGCACAAGGCTTACAGAGTGACTGACAGGGTGAGAGCTTTGATCAAGGAGGAGGTCTCTAAGATGTTTGCATTGGGGGTGATTGAGTCCTCTCACAGCCCTTGGGCCAGCCCAGTGGTCTTGGTCCCAAAGGCTGCCGCGCCTGGTGCCATGCACGAACTCCGGTTCTGTGTGGACTACCGAGGACTCAATTCAGTCACCAGGACTGACGCGCACCCCATCCCCAGAGCTGACGAGCTCATTGATCGGTTAGGGGCTTCCCGGTACCTCTTCACGTTTGACTTAACGTCTGGGTACTGGCAGATCACTTTGACTGATGGGGCCAAAGAGAGGTCAGCATTCTCCACACCAGATGGGCACTACCAATTCCGGGTTATGCCCTTTGGGATGAAGAATGCCCCTGCCACCTTTCAGAGGTTGGTCAACCAGGTGTTGGTTGGACTGGAATATTTCAGTGCCGCCTACCTGGATGACATCGCAGTGTTCAGCGCCAGTTGGGAAGAACATCTGCGCCACCTCTGGGAAGTGTTGATGGCGCTGCGGAGGGCAGGCCTCACGATCAAGGCGAGTAAGTGCCAGATCGGGCAGGGTTCCGTGGTGTACTTGGGCACCAGTTTGGGAGCAGCCAGGTGGCGGCCCTACAGCCCAAGATTGATACCATTCTGGCTTGGGACCCCCCAAGACCCAGACAGAGGTGAAAGCCTTTCTAGGACTCACCGGGTATTACAGGATATTTGTCAAGGGGTATGGCAGCATCGTTGCACCCTTGACAGAGCTGACTTCCAGGAAGCAGCCCAAGAGAGTGATTTGGACTGACACCTGTCAGAAAATGTTTGACGCCTTGAAGACTGCCATGTGCACGGCCCCCGTGCTTCAGGCGCCCAAGTTCTCAAAAGAATTTGTTGTCCAAACAGACGCTTCAGAGCATGGTGTAGGGGCTGTTCTAGCACAGTTAAATGAGGAGGGCCTAGACCAACCTGTAGCCTTCATCAGTAGGAGGTTACTTCCACGGGAACAGAGGTGGAGTGCTATTGAGTGTGAGGCATTTGCTGTGGTCTGGGCGCTGAAGAAGTTGAGACCATACCTGTTTGGGACTCACTTCCGGGTTCAGACAGACCACAGGCCCCTCAGATGGTTGAAGCAGATGAGGGGTGAGAATCCCAAAGCTGTTGAGGTGGTCCATTTCCCTACAGGGGATGGACTTCACGGTGGAACACCACCCTGGTACAGAACACGCCAATGCTGATAATCTGTCCAGATTTTTCCGCCTTAGTGATGAGAACTCCCCAGAGGTAGGATAGTTCTCCCCACATTTCAGCTGGAGGGGACACGTGTTAGACCTGGCATCCTTGGCGTGGGTCTCTCTTCCATTTTGTCACGATGCCTCCACTGTTGTTGACCTGTTTTTGCTGGTATAGATGCTTTGGGCACTTTGCCACTGCTAATCAGTGCCAAAGTGCAAGTGCTCCCTATGATAAATTGATGTATGGATTAGTGACTCCATGTTTGGCCTATTTGATTCACTGTCAGACCCTAGTACAGTGCACTGTTTGTGCCCAGGGCCTGTGAATCAAATGCTGCTGGTGGGCTTGCAGCACTGGTTGTGCCACCCACAGGAGCAGCTTGTAAAGTGTGTCTCAGGCCTGCCATTGCAGAGCGTGTGTGCAGTCTGGTACTGCCATGTCGACTTGGCAAGTGCACCCACTTACCAGTCCCCAAACCTTCCCTTTCCTGCATATTAGTCACCCCTAAGGTAGGCCCTAGGGCAGGGTGCATTGTATGTGTAAGGTAGGACATGCCCTGGTGTGTGTGGCGTGTCCTGATAGTGAATTACAGCCAATTTCGTTTTTCACTATTGCAAGGCTACCTGTCCCCATAGGCCAGAATGGGCAGTTTGATTATAACATTTTATAATCCTAACTGACCCAGGGAACATGGTAGAAAAACAAATTTAGTATGCCTGAACTCAGAATGATAAAATACATCTTTTAGTGAAGTTGGTTTTAACATTCTGCGTTTGAAAATACCACTTTTAGAAAGTAGGTATTTTCTTGCCTAAACCACCCAGCCTGCCTCTGCTAGATTGTGTATTGTATGTCTGGGTTTGTGAGTGACAGGGGCTGGGGGGCTCCAGGAGACAGGGTGAGTCAGCACAGGGCTGAATAGACCCATCTGCATGTAGAGTGGTGGGAGGAGTAGCACCTGGGTCTGAATAGGGCTTAGCCTGCCTTCCACAATGCTGGCTCCACCTCCTGTGGTGAGTCTGATGTCCCTGGCCCACACTGACAAAGGAAGAAGGTGTGCACTGGCAGAATGCACCCAGAACTGGTTTGGACTAGGTACAGGACCCTCTGCCTTCAGAGGACAAAGGATTTGCTAGTATAAATATTGGGACCCAGACCCCAAGATTTTAGATCACTTCTGGGAAACAAGAAGAACTTTTGCTGAGGAGAGGAACCAGAGAAACTGAAGGAGGAGACTATCCCTATGCTGTGTGCTGTTTGAGGGATTGGCCTGCAGTGGTTGCCTGATTGCCAAAGAAAGGAGAAAGGAACTAGAAGCAAGGGTCCCTATTTGGACAAAGGTACCTACCTATGCCAACTAGAGACCCCCAGTTCTAGCATTGGTGGTCAGCGGTGAGGATTCTGGACTTCCATTTGTGACTCATATACAGTAATTGGTGAACACTACTAGTGAGTGCAGACCAAACGCAACCACATACATTTTTGGTAGATTGTTTTTCCTGGGATTTCTATTTTTTGCCAAGAACTGCCAAGTTTAGTCACCATGAGCAAAACAGCATCCATTGCATCTGTGGATTTAGATTTTGAAGAAGAAAAATTGGAAAGTTACACTGTAAAACAGCTGAAATACTTCTGCAAGAAATTGAAAGTTGCTATGACCGGTCTCTCCAAGAAGGATAAGTTCCAAAAGGCGGTGAGGGCCTGGGTGGACACAAGGAGCACCCCTGAGCATGTAGAAGAGCATGAGGAGGGGACTGAGGATACAGGAGGGCAGCTAGATGGGCTATTGGGTCCAGGGGGGAGGAAAGCACTTCCCCAGTAGGCAGCAGTGTTTCTTCCAAGGGCCTGTCCCCAGGAGAGCTGGAGGACAGGGAGAGAAGTAGGGTGCATGAAATGGAGCTGACCAAGCTTAAGATGGGTGGGCAGTTAGAATTGGAAATTAAGAAATTGGCCCTAGAGGAAAAGAGGATGCAAATGGAGCATGAGAGAAGTTGGAGGGAGTTGGAGTTGAAAGCTAGGAGCTTAGAGATTACTGCCTCTGGTGGCAGCACACCGTCCATGCCTGTTGAAGCAAGGGTGTATGATGTGGTGAAAGAGTTTTTATAAAAATGATGACATTGGGCAATGGTTTAAAGCCTGTGAGGTAGCTATGACCTCACACCGGGTCCCTGAGAAGGATTGGGGACCGGGGTTGTGAGGGCGGTTCCTTAGTGAGGGGCGGGATACCTTATTAGACTTGCCCTCTGAAGTCCACAATTCTTATGGTCATATGAAAGATGCATTGATGTCCAGGTATGGGTTGACTCCTGAACTGTATAGGCAGAGGTTCAGGAATTGCAAAAAGTTGGAGGGCAGTACCTGGGTAGAATATGTGATTTTTTTTTTGCAGAGCATTGGATGGTTGGGTGAAGGGTAGCAAAGTGAATGATTTTGAAGCGCTCTTTGATTTGATTGCATGGGAGCACTTGTCAGGAAATTGTTTTCCAGAGCTACGCCAGCACCTTATTGATAGTAGTCTGACTAACCCTAGGAAGCTTGCTGAGGAGGCGGACCGCTGGGTGAGCACCCGGGTCCACAAGGGTCACGTGGGAGACTCCGCCAAAGGTGGGCAGGGTCCTCAGCAGAGGAGTGGGGGGACAAGGGTAAACAGAGGGAGTTCCAGAAAGGGCCCCAAAGTAACCCCCAAGGGAACCAAGGGAAGGGTTCCCAGCCTCCCCTGAAAAGAAGCCAGGGGCCCGACAGATAGGCCTGTTCACAGGGGGCCCAAGACTTGCTTTAAGTGTGGTCAAGTGGGCCACTGCTCCTGGGAGACTAGATGTCCCTTGTATGGAAAATCAGCACCCACTGGTGCACCACCCCGGCAGGTAGCTAGTGTAGCCCTGGGGGAGGAGATGGGTGCCCAAGGTGGGTGGGGTCCCGTAGCAATGTCCTTGGTCTCTTTAGGAGACAGTGAGATGGCCCCGAGCACCCAACTGCCTGATAACACTTAAAAATACAGGCAGTGGGTGACCATCAATGGCCAAAGGGTGGAGGCTCTGAGAGACACGGGAGCCAGTGTGACAGCTGTCAGTTGTCAGCTGGTGTCTGAAGAGCAGGTGATCCCCAATGCATTCTGCCCAGTAGTTGCCGCGGACAACTCAGAGAGCCACAGCAGAGTGGTTCAGGTTCCCTTTGAGTGGGGGGGGGTCTCAGGTACCTTTCAAGTAGCTGTGAGGCCAGCCATGCCTGTAGACTGTCTGTTGGGCAACGATTTAGAAAGTTCACCTTGGAGAGAGGTGGAGAGAAGGGCTCATTTAGAGATGTTGGGTCTGCCTGAGTGGACGTGCGCGACCACTCGGTCTAATGCAGCCAGTAGAGGTGTTCAAGAGGACCTGGAGCCTGAGAGGATGGCCCAGGTGCCTGCCTTGGAGAGAAGAGGCAGGGGGTGCGGGAAACCGGCCCCCGTAGTTCCCACGGTCCAGGAGGAAGCAGAACCTGAGGGGCATGCTCTGGAACCTACAGGGGAGCAAGTGGCCGAACTGGGGGACCTGCCTGAGCTGACCCATTGGCAGCAAGAAGGAGGACCCTCCAGGGAGGAGTTCTGTGAGGAGCAGAACAAGTGCCCTTCTCTTGTGAGTTTGCAGCAACAGGCCACAAACCAGGCAGCAGGTGATCAGTCTGGATCACATTGGATCTACTGGGAGAATGCTCTCCTGTATAGTGAGCCTAAGGTTGCTGAGCCTGGGTCAGCCCGTGTGCTGGTGGTACCCCAGCGCTTCAGAGCCTTCCTACTGGGTTTGGCTCATGATGTGCCTTTAGCAGGACATCTGGGGCAGGGCAAGACCTTGGAAAGGCTTGTCACCCACTTTTATTGGCCCCAGATACGCAAGAGTTCAGACACTCATTGCAGGACATGTCAGACTTGCCAGGCAAGTGGAAAAAGTGGGAGGAAGCACAAGGCTCCCCTCCAGCCATTCCCTGTGGTCAGCATCCCCTTTGAACGGGTGGGTATTGACATTGTGGGGCCACTGGAACCCAAGACAGCCATGGGCAACAGGTTCATCCTGGTCTTTGTGGACCATGCCACCCGGTACCCAGAAGCCATCCCTCTTCGGACAGTGACGGCCCCCGTGATGGGACGTGCACTGATGGGGATTTTCTCCCGTGTGGGTTTCCCCAAGGAGGTGGTGAGTGACCGTGGTACAAACTTCATATCCAAGTATATGAAGTGTCTGTGGCAGGAGTGCGGTGTTACCTATAAGTTCACCACTCCTTACCACCCCCAAGGAAATGGGCTGGTTGAGAGATTCAACCTGACCCTGAAGGGCATGATTATGGGTGTGGAAGAACCCATGAGGTGTAAGTGGGACGTCCTCTTGCCATGCCTTCTCTTTGCTTACCGTGAGGTGCCACAGAAGTCCTTAGGGTTCAGTCCCTTTGAACTGCTCTATGGTCACCCGGTAAGAGGACCTCTGAGTTTGGTGAAAGAAGGCTGGGAGAAAGCTCCCAGTAAGCCTACCCAGGATGTATTTAGCTACATGCTGGCCTTTAGAAACCAAACTAGGCGATTCAGACAACTCGCTGAGGCGAATCTGGAAGCCAGCCAGGAGGAGATGAAACGGTGGTATGATCAGAATGCCACTCTGATCGAGTTTCAGCCTGGGCAGAAAGTGTGGGTCATGCCCCCGTGGAGCCTTGCCCGCTCCAGGATAAGTGGACCTGACCATTTGAGGTGGTGGAGCACAAGAGTGAGGTCACCTACCTGGTGGACTTGCGAATCTCCCAGGAACCCTTTGCGGGTCCGACATGTCAACCGCCTAAAGCCCCATTTTGAGAGGTCCGAAGTGGGCATGCTCCTAGCAACAGATGATGGAATGGAAGAGGAGACAGAACCTCTTCCTGACCTCCTGTCTGAAACAGAGCAAGATGGGTCAGTGGAGGGTGTGAACCTCTCTAACTCCCTGACACCTGAGCAGCAGGAAGACTGTCGCCAACTGTTGGGACAGTTTCCTGACCTGTTTTCCCTGACTCCTAGTGTCACTGATTGGTGCGTCCATGATGTGGACACTGAGGACAGTCCTCCTGACAAGCACAAGGCTTACAGAGTGACTGACAGGGTGAGAGCTTACATCAAAGAGGAGGTCTCCAAGATGTTTGCATTGGGGGTGATTGAGTCCTCTCACAGCCCTTGGGCCAGCCCAGTGGTCTTGGTCCCAAAGGCTGCCGCGCCTGGTGCCACGCACGAACTCTGGTTCTGTGTGGACTACCGAGGACTCAATTCAGTCACCAGGACTGACGCGCACCCCATCCCCAGAGCTGATGAGCTCATTGATCGGTTAGGGGCTGCCCGGTACCTCAGCACGTTTGACTTAACGTCTAGGTACTGGCAGATCGCCTTGACTGATGGGGCCAAAGAGAGGTCAGCATTCTCCACACCAGATGGGCACTACCAATTCCGGGTTATGCCCTTTGGGATGAAGAATGCCCCTGCCACCTTTCAGATGTTGGTCAACCAGGTGTTGGTTGGACTGGAAGATTTCAGTGCCGCCTACCTGGATGACATTGCAGTGTTCAGCGCCAGTTGGGAAGAACATCTGCGCCACCTCTGGGAAGTGTTGATTGCGCTGCGGAGGGCAGGCCTCACGATCAAGGCAAGTAAGTGCCAGATCGGGCAGGGTTCCGTGGTGTACTTGGGACACCAGGTTGGGAGCGGCCAGGTGGCGCCCCTACAGCCCAAGATTGATACCATTCTGGCTTGGGAACCCCCCAAGACCCAGACAGAGGTGAGAGCCTTTCTAGGACTCACTGGGCATTACAGGAAATTTGTCAAGGGGTATGGCAGCATCGTTGCACCCTTGAGAGAGCTGACTTCCAGGAAGCAGCCCAAGAAAGTGATTTGGACTGACACCTGTCAGAAAGCTTTTGACGCCTTGAAGACTGCCATGTGCACGGCCCCCGTGCTTCAGGCGTCCAACTTCTCAAAAGAATTTGTTGTCCAAACAGACGCTTCAGAGCATGGTGTAGGGGCTGTTCTAGCACAGTTAAATGAGGAGGGCCTAGACCAACCTGTAGCCTTCATCAGTAGGAGGTTACTTCCACAGGAACAGAGGTGGAGTGCTATTGAGCGTGAGGCATTTGCTGTGGTCTGGGCGCTGAAGAAGTTGAGACCATACCTGTTTGGGACTCACTTCCGGGTTCAGACAGACCACAGGCCCCTCAGATGGTTGATGCAGATGAGGGGTGAGAATCCAAAGCTGTTGAGGTGGTCCATTTCCCTACAGGGGATGGACTTCACGGTGGAACACCACCCTGGTACAGAACACGCCAATGCTGATGGTCTGTCCAGATTTTTCCACCTTAGTGATGAGAACTCCCCAGAGGTAGGATAGTTCTCCCCACATTTCAGCTGGAGGGGACACGTGTTAGACCTGGCATCCTTGGCGTGGGTCTCTCTTCCAGTTTTTTCACTATGCCTCCACTGTTATTGACCTGTTTTTGCTGGTATAGATGCTTTGGGCACTTTGCCACTGCTAATCAGTGCCAAAGTGCAAGTGCTCCCTATGATAAATTGATGTATGGATTAGTGACTCCATGTTTGGCCTATTTGATTCACTGTCAGACCCTAGTACAGTGCACTGTTTGTGCCCAGGGCCTGTGAATCAAATGCTGCTGGTGGGCTTGCAGCACTGGTTGTGCCACCCACAGGAGCAGCTTGTAAAGTGTGTCTCAGGCCTGCCATTGCAGAGCCTGTGTGCAGTCTGGTACTGCCATGTTGACTTGGTAAGTGCACCCACTTACCAGTCCCCAAACCTTCCCTTTCCTGCATATTAGTCACCCCTAAGGTAGGCCCTAGGGCAGGGTGCATTTTATGTGTAAGGTAGGACATGCCCTGGTGTGTGTGGCATGTCCTGATAGTGATTTACAGCCAATTTCGTTTTTCACTATTGCAAGGCTACCTGTCCCCATAGGCCAGAATGGGCAGTTTGATTATAACATCTTATAATCCTAACTGACCCAGGGAACATGGTAGAAAAACGAATTTAGTATGCCTGAACTCAGAATGATAAAATACATCTTTTAGTGAAGTTGGTTTTAACATTCTGTGTTTGAAAATACCACTTTTAGAAACTAGATATTTTCTTGCCTAGATCATCCAGCCTGCCTCTGCTAGATTGTGTATTGTATGTCTGGGTTTGTGAGTGACAGGGGCTGGGGGGCTCCAGGAGACAGGGTGAGTCAGCACAGGGCTGAATAGACCTATCTGCATGTAGAGTGGTGGGAGGAGTAGCACCTGGGCCTGAATAGGGCTGTGCCTGCCTTCCACAATGCTGGCTCCACCTCCTGTGGTGCGTCTGATGTCCCTGGCCCACACTGACAAAGGAAGAAGGTGTGCACTGGCAGAATGCACCTAGAACTGGTTTGGAGTAGGTACAGGACCCTCTGCCTTCAGAGGACAAAGGATTTGCTAGTATAAATATTGGGACCCAGACCCCAAGATTTTAGATCACTTCTGGGAAACAAGAAGAACCTTTGCTGAGGAGAGGAACCAGAGAAACTGAAGGAGGAGACTATCCCTATGCAGTATGAGGTTTGAGGGATTGGCCTGCAGTGGTTGCCTGATTGCCAAAGAAAGGAGAAAGGAACGTTGTGCTTACTTTCATCATCTTGCAGAAAATCTCCAAGGGCTTGAAGATTGAGTTTGCCTCCTGCTGAAGTCTCAGGGATACAAGACTTCACCAACCAGCTCCCCTGAATTCCTTTGCTGGGAATTTGAAGTGCCTACTGTTGTGTTGGGCCTTCTGAGAGACTGCGTGTCGCTGGGAGCTGGAAGCGCGACTCATGAGGAAGAAGCGTGTCGCCGCCGCAGCCGCTGTTGCTGTCGTCGCATAGCCGAGAGCGTGCCGCCGCTGCCGCCATCGCATCACTGAAGCGCCTCGCATCACCGGAGAAGAGTGTCGCCGTCGCATTAGATGCCGTCGCATCATCAGAGAAGCGTGTCGCAGGGCCTGTCGCAGCTCAGCAGATTCACCGGGTCGCATCCAAAGGTACATTGAACGTTGAGTGTTGCATTTACCATCTTTATTGAACTGAACTATTTTCTACCATTGACAGTCATATTTTTCATAGTGTATTGTGGATTTTTGTCGTTTTGGGTCTTGTGTTAAGTTTATATAAAAATACTTATTTTTATAATACAACCTGTGTGGTGTCCATCTGTAGTGTTGTCAGTGTGTTACTGTATGTGTTCACAAATGCTTTACACACTGCCTCTGAGATAAGCCTGCCTGCTCGTGCCAAGCTACCAAGGGGGTGAGCAGGGGTTATTTTAGTAGTGTATCCCCCTTACCCTGACTAGAAGCAAGGGTCCCTATTTGGACAAAGGTACCTACCTCTGCCAACTAGAGACCCCCAGTTCTAACAGTTACCATATGAAATTCTCCTTTATTGTGTCCGTACACATATATAATGTACTCTGTTGAATGTAGGATAATTTGTAGTCTTTTAATAGTAAATTTAGGTTTATATTGTGATATCTGCAGAACTGATAAATGTGCCACGTTGAGCATAAATAAAGTGTACACATGGTCAGACGCATTTTGGGAATATAAAATGTCTGACGAATTATGTACGTGGTGTCATCGTCCATCATCATGACAGAGGCGCATACAAAATATCTAATACAGATGACCACATTTCAATACCACAAAATTAATAATTTTATGCAAAGTACATCTGTTTGACCTTAACATATGTGACTGAGTGTCATGTACAACTCATTTTAAAGTTTCATAATCTACTATCTAATCCTAAAAATAATAGCAAATGTACACACATAGACAAAAACATACAGTATGGTGCACCAAATGATACTTGCAAATCAGAATCAACAGTTCAAAAACAACAAATTTCCGACTTGTGTCAATCTTCTTTTTATTATAAACGTAGGTTGGAATGATACTTATATATATGACATTCAAGCAGCCAACGCGTTTCATCCAAGACTGGACTTCTTCAGGGCAAGAAATAACAAGAGCAGTGTCACAAATCGTAATGTTAATTTAAAATATTCCACCGTACAAAATAGATTCCAGATCTCAGTCTCCACAGCAATTATGCCCTGCTGCCATTGAATGTGTCCAATAATACAATGTATAAATTGTTATGTCGTATCTATCCACGCCAAGTACTTCATACTTTCTCTTTGCACTGCCTGTCTCCGCTTCCCCGGTCCGACGCCGGCGTTCCGCCGTTCGATTGGAGGGAAGCGGACACACCCCCCTACTTGGCCGACCTGATTTCCGGCCTGGTAGACTTCCGGCGAGGAGGGCGGAGCTTAGGACATTCACGCGCCCCGCCAGCTATTTAATCCTATGCTGGGCCGGTCGCGCAGTGGAGCGTGAGGTGAGAGGAACCCTCACCGTGCACTTATTGTGTTGTTTTTAACTCCGTTATACCGTTATACTGCAGCGTTTTATTTTGAAGCCTGATTCTACTTTTAAATGGTGTGTATCCATCCTGTATTTTAGACTGATAACTATTTCGCATTTTGCACATTTTTATTCGCCTCCTTGGGGCACTTACAGTTTCTCTTTGCACTGCCTGTCTCCGCTTCCCCAGTCCGACGCCGGCGTTCCGCCGTTCGATTGGAGGGAAGCGGACACACCCCCCTACTTGGCCGACCTGATTTCCAGCCTGGTAGACTTCCGGCGAGGAGGGCGGAGCTTATGACATTCACGCGCCCCGCCAGCTATTTAATCCAATGCTGGACAGGTCACGCAGCGGACGCGCGCAGCGGGCGCACCGCCGGCGTGCCAAAGGTGTGCCAAACGCAAGCCCGTCTGCACCCGTCCGCGCCAAGGACGTGACAGGGGCAAGAAACACTGCCCAAAACCACCTAGGAATTGCTTATACATCTGAGGCACTGAAATACTTCAATAGTAGGGGACACTGCAAGGGTCTGATTTCTCCTGACAAAATAATGGGGGCCTGCTCCTGCTATTGTTGCAGAACTGATCTTCCCACGGATCTTTCTATCTCAGTTAACAGTATTAATCCAACTACAACTCACAATGCCCAACTAAAAGGGGGATTAATCAAAGCCAGATCACTAAGTAAGCACTGTCAAGATGTCAGATATCTAATTATAGATCAACAGCTTGACTTTTTATTTATTACCGAGACGTGGCTGAAAGATTAGTGTAACCCCGATGTTGCTGTCGCTCTCCCACCCAATTATATGATTTACAGGAAGGATAGAAGGGATGGCAGAGGAGGTGGCCTGGCCATTATTTTACGTGACACATTAAACTGTATTAACTTTGACCTTGATTCGATCAAAGGAGCAGAAAGTCTTGGTTTTTGCCTCTCCTTAAATGCCTCCATGTCCTTCTCAGGAGCCCTGATCTATCGTCCACCGGGTCTGAGCACTACCTTTACAGACTCACTTGGGGATTCCCTAAGTCACCTCCTGCTCAGATACGCCAATTTTACTTTGTTAGGAGATTTTAACCTTCATTTAGAGGATAGAACTAAGCCAGGAGTAGACAATTTTCTTCAAATCATAGAACTATTCGCTATGCACCAATTGGTGGAGGCCCCAACACACCGGGCAGGCCATGCTTTGGATGGGGTCTGTTCCAACTTTGCCGCGCTATCAGTCGACACCCCTACCCCTCAGATATGGTCAGACCACCTCTTTGTTCCACTTACACTTAGGGTTCCACAGATGAGCCGCCCTGATAAGTTACCCACCTATCCCCAACATAGGCGCAAATGGGCACAATTAGCTGACAATCCTAAGCTAGTAACCTCTGCCAAAGCTCTAACCCCTGTTTTATCAGGGAACACAGGGTTGGATTCACGCCTTTTCCACTCCTGGCTAACCACTGCATGCAATGAACTTATCCCACCAGAGATACCTAACAAGTACAAGAAACCAAAAATCCTGAAAGTCCCTTGGTTTACGCCCGCACTGACACAAACACATCTTCAATGTAAGCAACATGAGCGTAAATGGAGACGATCGTACAATGCCGGAGAAAAAATAGCGTACAAAAATAGCAGAAAGCTCTATCACCATCAGATTAAACTCGCTAAAAAAGAGTACTATTCTAAGAAAATACAGGCGGCAAACCAAGACAAAAAAGTTATCTTTTCGGTCATAAAGTCCTTTACAAACCCCAGAGCAGTACAGAAAGAATTACCCCCATCGCAAAAACTGTGTGATGATATTTCAGTGTTCTTCGAAGAAAAAATTCAAAAAATTCAAAAGGACTTTGTAACGGTTCCTCTCCATGCCTAGGATGTTACTTACGAGCAAGTTCCCGTCGCCACTGCTCACTGTATTCGAACTTTTGAAGCAGTATCACTTGAACAGACTCGTGAGGCTATAGGAGCATGTAAATCAGGCTCACCCTTGGATGCCTGCCCCCCCATGATCCTCCATAAAATCATAGATACAGTCAATCCAATTATAAATCAGATAGTTAATTCTTCTTTAAGCTCAGGTATAGTTCCAGATGAATGGAAGCTTGCACTGGTAAAACCACTGAGAAAGAATCAAAACATCGACCCCTCTGTGCTCTCAAACCTTCGCCCTATTTCCCTACTTCCCCTGCTAGGCAAAGTCACAGAAAAATTCATACACAAAGAACTAACCAAATTTATTGAAGCCACTAATATCCTCCACCCTCAACAGTCTGGCTTTCGCCCCAAGCATTCCACAGAATCAGCTCTCCTGGAAATAACTGACGCGCTAAAAACTATAGCTGACTAAGGCAGGAAAGCGGTTCTGATCCTACTCGATTTGTCTGCCGCGTTCGATACCATTTCACACAGTATCCTCCTGAAGCGACTCGAACGCGGCGGCATCTCAGGTATCGCTCTGGAATGGATAAAATCATTTCTTACGAACCGCAGACAAGCGGTTACTCTTGGTACTTTCCTCTCGGTGGAACGCAACATAACAACAGGAGTCCCACAGGGCTCATCATTGAGCCCACTGTTATTCAACATTTATATGACCCCGCTCATCTCTTTGATAGGATCCTTTGGGATTGAAGTTACGTCCTATGCAGACGATACCCAAATGATCCTTTCTCTGGATAATAATTCCACAGACGCCGAACTTAACTTTAAACGCTGCCTGTCTGAAGTCATCCAGTGGATGAGGGACAACCACCTTAGATGCAACACCGAAAAAACCGAAATCCTCCCCATAGGGAAAGACGTCTTATTCCAGCCTTGTAAATGGTGGCCTGAGGGAACAACACCCCCGCCTGACATGGTCAAAGTAGCCAAAAATTTGGGAGTACAGTTCGATACTGCTTTTTCCTTTCTCCCACACGCAACAGCTGTAGCAGGGACCTGCTTTAACCTCATTAAATCGCAAAAAAAAATTGATTTGATTCCACTTGCCGCAAGGAAATCAGTTGCAGTGGCCTTGATTCTTTCGCGCCTTGACTACTGCAACAGCCTTTTGGCAGGTGTCAACAAATCTACACTAAAGAAATTACAAGTGGTCCAATACGCTGCGGCACGTCTAGTTCTAAAACTTCCACGAAGATCCTCGGCATCGGCGGCACTAAAAGTCCTTCATTGGCTTCCGCTACACAAGAGAATTCTCTTTAAAATTCTCCTAATCACCTATAGAGCCAAACTTAAATTGGGACCTAAGTATCTTTCAGCACGGTTCACCCCCTACATTACAACTAGGACTCTCAGGTCCTCATCAGCCAACCTCCTTAAACCACCCATTTTTAGATGTAAAACAAAAGGAGGAAAAACAGTGGCCGCCTTGGGGACTAAAGCATGGAACCTTCTACCAACCCACCTAAGACTGCAAAAAACAGAAACACTCTTCAGGAAGGCCCTGAAAACTTGGGTTTTTAGCACCTCAGACGAATTATGCCTTTCTCTCATTTAACATCCCTGGAGCCCCCCTTTCACCTCCATTCAACCAGCGCCAGGATGCTCCTTTCGGAGTGGCAGTTAGCGCTTTACAAATACCAATTTACATTACATTACATGTGAGGGAATTCCACGCCAAGTACTTCATGTGAGGGCATTCCAAAATATACACAGAGGGGTAACAATCAAACCCCAGACTACAACACCGGTATCAGTGACCCAGGGCTGCAGAGTAGCAATCTCATATCCGAGGGCCCTTTATCACATACCTCATATACGAGGGACCTTTACCATATACCTCATATCCGAGGGACCTTTACCACATACCTCATATCCGAGGAACCTTTACCACATTGTTAGATTAGGTGTTGTTTGTGTTAGGGTATGTGGTTCTGTGGCATTTGTTTCGTTGGTATTGTTTGTTTGTGTGAGGGTGTGTGTTTCTGTGGTGTTTTGGTTGGTGTTGTTTGTGTGAGGGTATGTGTTTCTGCAGTGTTTGTTTGGGTGATGGTGTGTGCTTGTCTGAGGAATTGTGTTCCTGTGGTATGGATTGTTTTTGTGAAGTCGTGTGGTTGGATGATGTTGTGGTGGTTGTGGGTGTGGTGGTGAATGAATTTCTGGTGTGGGTGTGGCAGTGGTTGTGGGTGTGATGGGGATTGAGGTTGCAGATGTGGTTGAGTTTGTGAATGTGATTGATTGTGTGGTGGTGGTTGAGGGTGTGGATGTGGTTGAGGGTGTGGATGTTGTGGAGGTTGTAGATGTGGTTAAGGGTGTGGTGCTAGTTTTTGTGTCTGTATGTGCATGTTTGCGTTTATGTTTTTTCTTTTTTCCATGAGTGTCTGTGTGTATTTGTGTGTGTGTTTGTGTTTGCCTGAGTGTGTGGGTGTGAGTGTGGAGCTAGTGTCTGAGGTTGGGACAGAGGTGGTTGATGGGGTTATGGAAGTGGATGGATGGGTTAAAGAAGATAAAGGTTTCTCATCAGAAAAGGTCAGGTGTTTGTTGGTGGGAGGCAATGATGTCTGAGGGGGGTCTTAGATGTGCCAAGCTTCTTTGTATAGCACAAGCTGCACTGTGTATACCATCCTGGGAGGCCAGTAACTGGGTTAACTGTTGACTAACCCCCTGGATGGCACACAACAGTGCAGTCTGGCCAACAGAAATGCTACGCAGCACATCCAGAACCTTTTCAGAAATCACTACTGGATGGATAGGGGCAGGAGCAGAGGTGCCTGTGGTGAAGACTTCAGCCCTTTAAGAGGCTGGATATTGGCCAACATTTGTGGAAATAGTGGGGAGGATACTGATCTTCTTGATTGTGGTGCTCGATGTTGTAAATCCATAAGATGGTGTTGGGTCCACCAGCACTTGGGGCTGGCTTTCTGTGGATGCCTCTAATTCCGATGAGGTTGAGTCCTCCTCTCCAGCTCTATCGACCTCCATGCCACTGGGCCCTTCGGTTTCTGTGGTATTAGCTTCGGATTCCCAGCTGACATCTGCTTCCCCACTTTCAAGGCCAACATCTCCCTCACTTGTCTTGGAGGGCACTGATAAATGAAAATAAAATGTATGAGTCTACATGTACCTGATGTTCATAACATGAAACTTTTTCTAATACTATTTCCTAACTTCCAACCATTGAGCTGCTGTGCGTAGCACAAATGTATCATGACACCATATACCAGTCAGAAAGAGCATTTTAGTTTTATACTTTAATATGAATCATACATTTTAAGGATGCTTAGCTACCATATTGTCAATATGGAAAAAGTTGTTGCTAATATGAAAAATGATACACTCATGTAAGAGAACGAAATTGCATCTTTATTAACGGATTCACCTGTTGTGAACTCCACATCAACCCCGACGTGCAAATACGTATTCAGGCAGGCTCTGAGTCCTAGGCCCAAGGTCACTGATTGATAGATCACAGGTGGGGTGGCACATAGCCTGCAGAAAAACTCACGGACAGGAAACCCTAGATCAATCCCACATATAGGCGCAGCAACACTCCAATGGTCCAGGGAGATTGGCCCCATTAAAGCCCACTTGGCCGGAGGGGTATGCGCGCTTCCTAAAACACCATAAAGTCAGATGCCACATGAGTTTGGAACAGATAGCCAACCAGAACAAAGCACATGCAGTGTTCAAGTGCTCCCCATGCAGGACATCTGGACCAGTTACCCACTGGCCACATTGTGTCCACACACGGTTGAAGCCCACCTGTATTTTCGATTAGACAATTAATTTATGACTCCAAAGGCAGAAGCTTACATTCCTTACCATACATGGACTACCAGAAATACTTTCTTGTCCACAATGAATTTTATGAAAAGAGGCCGCAGACCTATTGTAAAGTGAGACAGTCCTCAGAACCTGCGCCTGTAACTGTTCTCCTGGCTGCTAGGTTTAATTAAACAAACTGTTTCTGTTTTGCCAAACATCTCTTGTCTCTTGTTTTTCCAAAGTTTTTCATGTTCAAGCAACAATATGTAGGAGAGACGGTGTAAGTGGCTCACCTTCCATATGATAAAATGGGCATGAATTAAGGTACATAGAATATGGTAAACTAGTCAGATAGTATAAATACATCCTGTATCATTGGCATCAACACATATATTCATGTGTAAATGTTACTTTCACCAATATTAAATATTTCATGCCAATATAGATATTTCCACACAAAATTATGTGTGAATGTGTTAATGTGTTATATGTGTACATGATCCATATATATAACTTCATACATCATAAAGTGGCAACATCTATGTACTTGAAACCATAATATTGTCCTGTTGTTGTAATAAGTGAAGGCCAGTTTTGAAGATCCTAGAAAATGATTATATACTTCAATGTAAGATGAAAATGTTATACAACATCAATGTCTACATTTCAGAATCAAAATGATTGTTTCATTTGTAGTCAACAGCTGGTAAGACTAAAACATTCAGAAATGTCATTCCATTAAAATATATTGGTTACTGCTTGAAAGGAGTCTAACATGTTGGCATATTTACCATCATTTCCCTAGCAATCGGGCAACTTTATTTTTAATTTTTTTTTTTTTTTTTTTAACGGAGTTTTATATAGCGCGAACTTGACCCGAAGTTATCGGGTATCAGAGCGCTTTACATAGCACCAGTTGCGTTACATGAGGACACATTCATTTTTTGTTAGGCACGGGGAGATTAAGTGATTTGCCCAGAATCACAGGATGTTCAGCGTCATTGCCGAGACTCGAACCCTGTTCCCCAGATTCGAGGTCGACCGCCCTAGCCGTTAGGCCAACTCCTCTCCCAACTTCATTTGTTAAAGTCCAATAATGCACACCCCTGCCAACTATACATTGTTCCTCCCTTCATGTATATTTGAGAACAAAGTCCCTCATCTAATGCCACTCTTCTGTATAATGGATGATCCACTTAGCATAACACCTTAAGTTGTAATATATACCATAAATATCATGTGTCATGATTCTGTCGACAGGATGACCACTGACCAGTGCTACAGTGTTATAGTAATGTCTGTGACACCTGCAAATATAGCTAAACTTGCTCTTTAAAATGGTAATTTGGCTTGATCACTAAAAGGTTAAGTAAGTGCACATATATGTACACAATCTCTGACTTAATTTTAGTACAGCTTCTTCACCACTTCAGATGAAACACACCTCAGTGTAATCTGTATCAAAATCTTAGGCCTACGAGGCCCTGGATCTATAGTTATTTTCAATATGAACACTTATAAGAATTTTTTGTCCAATCCTACATTTTCAACAATATTTACCATAAGTCACCCCTGAGGAATGTAATATGCAGGCCATAGTCTAGGTTGATGCATGTGAATATTTATTAACAGCAACCAACCACTTTAAGGTTCAGCTGGATGTCACCTTAAATACATGGTCATGTGTATAACTACTATACACAGAGCATACGCATCCTCATTTATCACCTGCAGGGTTTGTCCTCAATCAGCTGACTCAAAACAGTAGACTACCTGAGATTGCTTTATAATCTCCATACAGGTTGTGAATATGTGTTATGGGTAGGCCTAAAGTGATCATCCTGGCTGTGGGGCCGATTCACAGAACTAATCTGAGATAAAATCCTAAACGTACTACTTTTGGTATTCACAGAAGGCATTTAATAGTAGTAAAGTTAGGACTCCTAACTTTACTACTACTAAACTGAGATAAAATCCTAAACTTACTTCTTTTGGTATTCACAGAAGGCATTTAGTAGTAGTAAAGTTAGGACTCCTAACTTTACTACTACTAAATGCCTTTTGTGAATACCGAAAGTAGTAAAGTTAGGATTTTATCCCAGTTTAGTAGTAGTAAAGTTTGGAGTCCTAACTTTACTACTACTAAATGCCTTCTGTGAATACCAAAAGTAGTAAGTTTAGGATTTTATCTCAGATTAGTTCTGTGAATCGGCGTGTGTGTGCGTGTGTGCGCGCGTGTGTGTGTGTGTGCGCATGTGTCTGTGTGTGTGTGACACTTGACCAGGGCTCAAAAACTTTTACATCTATTATTCTTATACACCAATAAAGGATATGTTGCTATATTGTGTTGTGACCATACTAATGTAGTATGCTGGCAGGAAACAATGACTACATTTATACCAAGAACATGGGTTCCTTGTAGAAGGCGGACACTTTTCCTATTCTGAAAACATCCTTTTTAGTTAGAAAATGTTTTTATTGTACCATATAATTGAGAACCTTCTGTATATTATACAAAATTTGCTGAATGTAAACATTGCACAGATTTGTGTCTCAGTTGTACCTCAGAAATATTCCTTCATGGACACTTTATTCAATACAATTTTGCAATAGATACTACAGTACATATTTATCGGGATCTACTAAATATATTTTGTTGTAAACACCTTTGTCACATGTACATATCTGTTATTTTCATATTACAAATCATCATCAGACTGTGGAAATCAATTTGACATGAGTGCAAATAAAGAATTTTTTATACAAATTCCACATACTTGCAAATTATATACTTACAACACCGTTTGTAAATGTGTTCTCAATGTTGTGCTGTCACAACATATACTCCTACTTATGTAGTTGGTCTACAAAATAAAAAGTTAGCTTATACAATAGGCCACACACAGAACATCATACTTACCCCCTTGTTGCTGCTTTCTGACCTTCAGCTCCCCATCCAGCAGAAGATAGGTAACCAGTAATATGCAGGCCATTAGGGGTCAGGGTGCGCCACACCTACTTCTGCTGCTGGGAGGACTTCCCCAGCTGGACCTAATCTACCATCCAGCGATGCAGGTCCTCCCATCACTTACGGCAGTACAGGCCACTGCGCCTATGGACCCTTGCATTCACAGTTTTGCAGCAATGGCCCTCCAGATGCCCTTTTTGTGATGGGTGCAGACCTAAGATATGAGAAACCTAAAAATTGTAGAACAAGTGCTAGAGTTCTCACCAGATTGATATTTATAACTTCAAAACAACCAACTTTGGTTGAGCACAATTTAAACAATACCACTTATAAGTGTTTTGACAAAATGTGCATGGGGCATTCTCAGGTATTTTAGTTTCTTGAATATACACTTATTTCTACATATAAGTATGCAACATAAATATGTACATATATATTTTAGTTTAGAGTTTATTCCTCCTGAGCCTTACCTTTATGTATACATATGTATGCACACATCCTGGGTCCCATTATTTTGGTTTTTATAGACCTAAAATCACATTTGGTTCATCACAAGTTTATTTAACATGTGTGACATCGACACAATGCTTACATGCCACATTGTAGGACTATCTGTGAAAAACAAATATTGTGTTAATCACCAGAAGCATATGAGAAATGGTGTTGTTATCTGTTGCTGTGGATTCCCATTCAGTTGGGTATACCAGGACAGCACCTCATCACTGAGCATCTCCAGCTCATCAGGGTTGAAGTTAGGGGCCCTGTCACCAGTAGTTTCCTCCATGGTCGTCGACAGTTCAGATGGAGCAACAAACTTTTAGGAGGTCTGTATAGTACCAAAACTAGGCGGCAAGTGAGAAACCATTACAGAATGCTATGGTCACTGCGACGTGTACATGCGTCAACAGACGTATTCCAAAACCGCTGGATAGTAGCACATTCACCAGCCCACGTTAACCTATGGGTGTGGACTCCATTGCTTACACCTACTAGACATACTAGTTCCATCTGTCATGACGCAGAGGTCAGACACTCTTCATTTGCAGAGGAACCATTCGAAAAATAATAACAAACTCCCTAGCAACACCTAAAATGGTGGATAATGTAGCTAAAATGCTGCTAACATTGAAAATATGTTTCTTAAAATGTCAATACTCATCAATGTGCAATAGCGGAAGTGAACTGCATAGCTACACTGTACGCGATACAATTTTTACCTCCATTGGCGGATTTAAAAAATGAAATTCTATTTTCTTGAAATATTTTATATCAATAAAAAACTATACATTGTGCTAATATTATTCTTCTCCATGCCTGATGTCATTTAACAGATTATTTAAAAATATGGCCTTCTGAAAGTAGTATTTCATTTTCCTTTTCACTTTCATTATAGTGAAGTATACGTTACAAAATTTGTAATGAAACCAGTTTTTCGGCTAAGGACATCACAAATGTAGTTCAAAATAAATAATCACATGTATGTGTTGTATTATGACTTTAAACATCAAGAAATTCAAAATGTTTTTGGATGTCATAATTCTCAAAATAAAACGTAACAATATAGTTATGGTATTTATTTTACATGTATACTTTTCTTCGTCAATGTTGTCTTACAGAGAAATCCTATCAAAGTGCATAGATGCAACCTAGAATGCTCTGTCCTTTTCCTGACCTTGCTACCATGCAAGAACATTAAGTCATCAAAACATTTCACCTATTCCGGCAAACTATCTTTGATTTATGCCATCAGCTTGAGCAACAACTTCTGCCCATGAACCTATATCCACCTGCAATCACACCACTATGGCAGTTCTCCATTTTGTTGCCACACGACCATTCCAACACACTGTAGGAGACTGCAACATGATGTCCCAAACAACTTTTAGTGGTGTACTGCAGGAATTCATGGCAGTGATGCTAAGCCACAGAAACTGCAGATGAATTGAACAGAATAAAACCAGATTTTTATGCTTGTGTGGCATTCCACAAGTCATAGTTGCCATGGATGGGGCACACATTGCCTTGGTACCACCACACAACAGAGAACAAGTGCACCACAACAGGAAAAACTTTCATTCAATAAATGTGCAAGTGGTTTTCCTACCTGTTACGTACATCGCTACCATCTGTATGTGCTTCCCTGGATCCACCCATTATTCTTTTGTGCTACACACTAGCAGCATACAAGAGCAAATGGCACAAGTGCTCTGTCTGAATATGATATGATATTTATTATTGTGTGGTTACTTAAAACCTTTACAATATACAACATTTAAAAACATATTGCAAAAGGAGAATGCGAGTCATATAAAAAATGGAAATTAAAAGTTCCTAATCTTTAAAACAGCCTTCAAAGTGATATATAAACCCCCAGTATAGTCTTAATGATTAAGAATCATTGGGACAGGATTGTTGCTCGATGATGCCCTTGGTTAAATCAACTATTCAGGGGAGGGACGAACCTCCAGACGGATGTCCCTGGTACAATAGAGCTCACTGGCTGTTTGGCGGCCTCTACTTGTGCCAACTTGTCTTTCAAACGTATGCATGTGAGATGTACAAATTTGCCAAAGTTGGCCATGTTTTTCACAATGTCCAAAGTGTAGAGCTGACGGACAGCCTCCTTTGCTGTACGAGTGCCCAGTTGAAGAAGGATGGGTCTAAGATAGATTCTGCGAGCTTCGCGCAATACTGGGCAGCATAGCAAAATGTGTACCAGGGACTCCCTTTTGTAGTTGCATAGACGACACTCTGGAATGTCTGACTGTGCTTTCCAGGATGTATGTAGTTCTTTCCAGGGGAGCGGGTGTAGTCTTACGGCTAAGATCCGGTGTAGTGCTTGTCTCCCCACGACCTGCGTGAGGTGGGGTTTATTGGTGTGCACAATTTGAGGAAGACAGAGGGTTTCATGAAAGTCTCTGGCTGCCAAGGATTCCACGTCCAGGATGGTAGAACCGGAGCGTGATTGCCTTTTTATAGATGTTTTGATGGTTGCATAGTTGATTAGGCTGGGATCCCAGTTCTCGGTCACTAATTGTAGCAGATCTTTGGCTTTGGTAAGACTGGTGGACCAGGCATTTCTTGGTTTTAGGAAGATGGATTTTATAAGGGCCTTCAAGGAATGCTCGGGTTCCACAGTTGTCAGGTAGAAGTATTTTGCCAAGGCGGCCAGCTCTTCTAATTTTTGCTGGGTGAGGCCGAATTCGAGGTGGATCAGCGTATTTCTTGTACAGGCTGGCAAGCAAAATATCTTTTTGTATGCTGTACAGTGTATCTTTTCTAGGTGCTGTGCAAACATTACCGGAAATGCCTGTTGCGCATAGTTAAGTGACGGTAATAGTTTGGCCCGCAATACCCTTTGGATTGCCGTGGTTGTTGGACTATCTAAGGTGGCATATAATTTACAAAGAGCGTGTGTGGCCATTTTCCCTTTCTGCCGCAGTTTTTGTAAATGGACCCGTGGGCGGCCGGTCTCGCTAAGCCAAGCCCCGAGAAAATTATAGCTTTGTGCACATTCCAGGATCAGGGGTCCCAAGCGCCACTTGGAGAGTTTTTTCTTCGGGTGGGAGCCAAAAATCACAATTTTGGACTTACTCGCATTTGCTACTAGCTCGTTCTTGACATTATATTCTGACAGGGCGGTGAGAGCTTTTTGGAGGCCTATTTTGGTGTGGTCCAAAAGAACGAGATCGTCGGCATATTGCATCAGGTGGATCTTTGTGTTGCCAATTTTTGGAGAAGCGAGGGAGGCTCCATGCAGTGCTGAGCCCAAGTCAGCGGTATACAGATTAAAAAGCATTGGTGCCAGAACGCATCCCTGCTTTAGCCCCCGATCTGTGGCGATTTTCTCCGTGGCGGAATTCCTGGAGAGTTTGACTTTTGCCCAAGTATGAGAGTACAGAGATCTAATGGCTTGTAGTAAATTCGGGCAGATGTTCCACCGTGCCATTTTCTGCCAAAGGGTGCTGCGGACTACCCCATCGAAGGCTGCAGAGTAGTCGATGAAACAGGCAAGGAGCGGGGGAGAGCATCAAGCTACTGCTTGTTGAGCTAAGTATGACAGAACTGTGATGTTGTCTACAGTTGAGCCCCCTGGTCTAAACCCCGTCTGGTAAAATGGCAACAGGCCTTCAGTGTGTACACGGTCTACTAATTCCTGCAGAAGTGTGCTTGCATAAGCCTTTTCCTCAATGTCCAGCAAGGCAATCATCCGATAATTCTTAGGGTCGGCGCTTGACCCTTTTTTGAAGATTGGTTGCAACAATGAGCCCCTCCAAGAGTCCGGGACGTCCTCCAGAAGACTACATTCTGCATAGAGCGCTGAAAGATTTGATGACCAGAAATCTATATCCTCTCTGAAAAGGGAGCCGGCAGCCCATTGGGGCCGGGAGCTCCATTTTGCCGAATCTTTTTAAGAACAGTGCAGTCAAATAAGAGGGTTTAAAAAAAAGGAAGTAGTGGCGCTCAGCTTAGTTAGCGTATATGTAAGTAAAAAGCTCAAGTACATACGGTGCTAACCAGGTAGGGGAGACCCCTATAACCCCTATATGCGTGCAGGAAAATTCCTGCAACAAAGTAGAACAAACAAATCCTGGGCACACGTATAAAATGTGTATAAATAAGTTAGAAATTGACAAAAGTCCATGGGAAAATCAGATGAAGTAAAGTTCGCAGAAGAGTCTTGTCTTTTTTTCTTTTATTCAAACCACGATGAAAAATGATCAGCAGAAAAAACCAACAACCAGCCAACACGTGTTTCGTCTAGGAGGTTACTCCCACGACTTCTTCAGGGCTGTAGTTATTGTAAATGGAACAGTGAAATCAAGAAGCCGGTGATAATTCCAACCCGGCAGGTCTATACTGTAAATTGAGTAAAGGAATACCTAAGTGTACGGATAATCAAAACTTATCTAATCGTATTGAGCTCAAAGCATGCCACGAAAAGTGAACCGTGGCTTGCGTCGATGTCACACCGGAAGGACATCGACGCGTCGATGTCACACCGGACGGACATCGACGCAAGCCACGGTTCACTTTTCGTTACAGCAATGGAAATCGTTGACACATACTCGTGTCTTGTTACTGATATCTGCTTTTAAACTTAACTTTATGGACTCAAACCTGGCGTATCCGCTTTTTTTCACCCTATGAAATCATTTACTGCATGATACATACCTGTGTCCTACTCGTGGCATGCTTTGAGCTCAATACGATTAGATAAGTTTTGATTATCCGTACACTTAGGTATTCCTTTACTCAATTTACAGTATAGACCTGCCGGGTTGGAATTATCACCGGCTTCTTGATTTCACTGTTCCATTTACAATAACTACAGCCCTGAAGAAGTCATGGGAGTAACCTCCTAGACGAAACACATGTTGGCTGGTTGTTGGTTTTTTCTGCTGATCATTTTTCATCGTGGTTTGAATAAAAGAAAAAAAGACAAGACTCTTCTGCGAACTTTACTTCATCTGATTTTCCCATGGACTTTTGTCAATTTCTAACTTATTTATACACATTTTATACGTGTGCCCAGGATTTGTTTGTTCTACTTTTTAAGAACAGTGCGGACTGCTGCCTCACTTGGAATTATAGAATCCGCCTGTGGCCCAGGAGTTTCCGCTCTGATGTTATCCAACTTCCTCAGTGGCATGTATCTGTTTGAACAAGTAGCTTTTTGGTCATCGGTATACAGAGACTTCACATGGGCCACCCAGATGTCCGCCGAGACTGTGTTCTCTCTACTGGAAGACCCATGGATTAAGTTGTTTAAGTATTGCCAAAACTCTTGGGTCTTACATGGCACCAACAGCTCAATGATCTTAAGCCATTTCGCCTCTGTAGCTTCTCGTTTTAATTTCTAAACGAGTTGCGTGTGAGTCTTTGCCGTTAATTTCAGCTGGGTTTTGGCAGCTACCGTTCCCATTTTTTTGTACGCCCTTTGTTTTATTTTTAATTGCTTCGCACTTTGCTTGATCTCTGGAGCTTGGCCAAAGGTGTGAGTTAATTTGCTTGCTTTACTATGAGTGGTGCTTTCTCGGAGCAGCGTGCCCAGATCATATGCAATGTTTTCCCATTCGCCTATGAGTGCCCGCTTGTTAGGCCCAGTCGCCAACCAGTCCATGTCGATTTCCTTGAGGCAAATTTATTGCTGGTAATCTCCCCCCCATTTAATTCTCCTAAGGAGCCTATGTTGTTCTTCACCATTAGACTCTCCGAGGGGGGAGAGAATATGACGGAGTTCCGCTGTGGTCTTTAAGTGCAGTAACAAGGCAGCATGGTCGCTTTCACTCCGTGGGAGCACTACGTAGCTTAGCATGTGTTTTCGTAGCTGCTCACTAAGTAAGATGTAGTCTATGGTTGTGTGGTTGTTATAAGTAGGTGCATGGGTTATTCCTGGCTCAGACACTGTGGACGAAAAATTTGCTGTTTCCAAGTTGTACGTCAGAAGCAGGGCGTTGATTCTCCCTGTGATCCCCAAGGAGCTAACATTGGACTCCCATTCCCCTATATTGTGCGTGTTAAAATCCCCAAGAATGATGATTTCCATGGATGCATGTTGTGTTATAAGAGTTTCAATCAGTTTGATCAGCTGAGTAAGCTTATCTTTGGATCAGTGCCCATGGGGATTGTAATATACATTGATTAAAAGTATAGGTAGTGGGCCATCTGCAGACTTGAGGCCGGTCAAAATGCCAGCTAAGATCAGAGGAGTTCTTTATCTCTGTAAAGCACAGCTTTATGGAGTGCTTAATGTATATGGAGATACCCCCAGAGGGTCTCCCAAATAGATTGAATCTGATTGCCGGTTTGAAATATTCTGCATATCCTGTAAGGGGAGTGGGTGCAGTTGCCCACGTTTCTTGGACGCAGATAAGATCGGCCCCTTTGAGGAATGAGATCACTGATGAGCTTTGCAAAATCTTAAGCATCCCTGTGACAGTCCAAGTCATGATGTTTAGGGTTTGGGTGTTTCCTGCTGTACTACTGTGTTGGCAGGGCTCTTTGCTAGGTGGGGGCCAGAGTATTATCGGCTAAGTTGGAAGCAACCCAACCCCAATAAGCCGAGTTAGGGGACGGTGGAGCACAGGGGGGGACAACGGGTTTGGCGGTGGAGATGACCTGTCTGCCCCCATGCAGACCATTGACTCCGCACTGAATATTCATGTTTGCTTGATCAACTGAACATTCCCCTCGGCTGGCCCCTCTCAGTACACAAGCCATCGGCATATTTTTGGGGGGGCATGCAAGATAAATGGATACTTTTCATTTTCAAGCATCCCGATGTCAATACCCCATTCTGCAAATTGTTCTTTTTCATTATGCACACTTGCTGCTATACTTGAGTTGCCCCAGGTTATAATGGTTTGTTCCTTCCCTGGTTGCGAGGGCAAAGAGACAAATTGCACCTTGACGATGTCGCTGCAGGTGATATGAAACAGGGACTGAGCATGTTGGAGAAGTTTCAGGATGTTTGATCTGTTGAGAATGTCGATGTTCCCTTTTGAAGTGTTTAGCGGAGTCATAGTCATCTTCGCTGAGTGACCTTCCCCTGAAACTGGGGTGTCTGGCTTCAGACTGAAGTTGTTGTAAGGAGGCCTTCGTGTGGATGAAGTTCTGTCGACATGTTTAAGCATGCTTTGTGTGTCTTGCAGATGGCCTAAAGAATCAGCTTGCGTCCCTTGGGCTGGTCTTGTGCCTTCTGTTGTCCTAGGTGCGGCGTTAGCCCAATGTGGCTGTGATGTCAAGCCTGCATTGTTGTTAGTAGGGCTTCTTTTTTTTCCTTTTTTTTTAAAGTTTTGAAAAACCTTTATTGAAAAGACAAAAAAAAGGAGTTGACATCAGCATATTGCCTACATCCCTGATAGGGCCGGCCTGTGCTGTGGAGCCAGTGGGGCTGTGGTGGTCAGGGGGGAAGAATACACAGCAAGTCGCCTACAACCACTCGGGGCTGGCCGCGTCAATAAGAACGGTGAGCATGAAAGACAGTAGGTCATCTGTAGTCATTCAATTGCAATCAACGCCTTTTGAAATAAACATTTCCACTTTAGCACTATGACCTTCCTGTATGTGTCTAATTTGTGAACGCATTCCATTCAAAGGGGTGTAGAGAGGTGTCCCTTAGTGACCCGTGGTCTCCCATTTATGGTAGGTGTCGGCTGAGGTGGGGGTTCTCCGCTTATCCCGTTACCAGTCCACTTGAAGGTGGTGTGGGGGAGGAAGTCCCAGTGGCTGTGGGGGCAGTATGTTCCAATAGGTATGTTTGTAAGGGGGCCCATATATCTCGCGGGCGGGAGGAAGGGGGTTGGAGGTCTGCATATGTGTGTAGTTGTTCCTGGCAGTAAATGAGATCTTGGAGCCATTCCTTGAATTTTGGAGCTCTCCTTCTACCCCATCGGCAGGCGATCTTTCTTTTGGCAAGGAGGAGTGCGAGAGAAGTATATTTCCGCATTGCGGTAGGCAGGGGTTGAGTATATCCCAGTATTGCAGTCAGGGGGTTGTCAGGAACGTGTAGCCCCGTCATGAGGTCTAGTGCTTTGAGTGTTTCCGTCCAGAAGCGTTGGACGGGCGGGCAGTCCCAAACGACATGTTTAAAGTCAGCGCCTTCTGCGCCGCAGCGGTCGCATCTGTCACTATTGCGTAATCGTAAGGAATGTAGCCACGCAGGCGTGTAGTAGAGGCGATGGACGTATTTGTAATGTATGATTCTAAATCTGCTACTGGCAGAGATATCTCCCGTCTGTTTGCAACAATAAGACCACTGTTCGTCAGTCAGGGGGTACCCCAGCTCCTCCTCCCATCTACGCCGGGCCAGGGGGGGCTCGTGTTTCTTGTGATTTTGTACAGTGCGGTATAATAGTGATATCACATGTGCAGGGGCCGCCTGTTGCAGGAGGGCGTGTAGTGAGAGCATAGTGGGTGGCTCTAGTGGGAAATCAGGGGTGAGGGCTCTCACATTGTGTCGCAGCCTGAGATAATAGAAGCGTTCCAGGGGTGTAGGGTTGGTGGGGGAAATTACCTTAACAACGCGGTCAAAACACTGCAGTACATTTAGATCGCTGCTTTTACAACGCAAGTCGTTACCACGACTTGCACTGGAGGGCGCTCTAGACTAAGGAATAGTGTGATTTACTATTCCAACACCTTCCCTACTGTACGTAGGCTGGAGTTGGAATAGTAAATCATACTATTCCTAAATCCAGCGCCCTACAGCGCAAGTCGTGGTAACGACTTGCGTTGTAAAAACAGCAATGCGATGTACCGCGATCTAAATGATCGCATTGTTACATCATACATCCGGTTGGTGGCGCCAAAAAATTCTGCGCTCGTTCGGAAATGGCCCCCAGCATAAAGTTGCTCCCAGGTATGTATAGTGAGTTTGCGAAGGAGACGGCAGCAGCCGCCCTCCTTTGTCACCGGAATGTCCTGTCGACCAGGCATGGGCAAGAGGGGGGAGTATAGTAGTGGGCATTGTGTGGAGTTTGCGAGATCTCGCCAAGCGCTAGTGGTACATTGTACAGTGGTGGAGGCTAAGTGTCGTTGCATTGCGGGGGTGCTCAGGTATGCCATGCAGGGGGTCGGGCCCATGTAGCCGTCTTCAATCGCGAGGTGGGGCATGTAGGGGGGAGGTTTCATCCAGTACGCGGTGAAGTGGGCATGCGCACAGCTATAATATAACTCCAAATCCGGTATCTCAAAACCGCCAGCGCAGAACGGTCGTGTGAGGGTGTTCCATCGTAACCTGGCTTGTTTGCCTCCCCAGGTGAGTCTGATGAGCTGGGTCTTAATGGTCGAGAAGAAATGACGACTCGGGGCGTAGGGAATATTGACGAACATATATAATAGTTTGGGCAATATTATCATTTTAATAAGGGCGGCTCTGCCGGCCATTGATAGTGGCAAGGCGATCCATCCCGTGATTTTATCAATGAGGGAGTCCAGTGTGCGTCCATAATTTGCGCGCATTAGCTCCTCCCGGTCACGGGAAATGACGATACCGAGATATGTAAGAGTGTCGTCGCACCATGTTAGGGGATAGTCTGGCATGAATTTCGGGGTGGAGGCAGTGAGGGGAAATATCTGTGATTTTCCCCAGTTGATGTTTACACCAGAGAGTTGCCCAAAAAGGCTAAAAATTCTGAGACTAGGGTTTAGGCTAACGTCCGGTTGCCGCAAATAGAGGGTAATGTCGTCAGCGTATAGGGAGATGAGTATCTGCCTTTCAGGATAGATAATAGCATGGTCACGGTGGTGTTGCCGGATCTTGGCGGCAAGGGGTTCGACAGCCAGGGCAAATAGGAGTGGGGACAAAGGGCATCCCTGTCTGGTACCCCTGGTTATTGAAAAGGCGGGGGAGCGCCTGCCCTTGACCATCACCGTAGCCTGGAGGCCTGTGTATAAAAGGTTTATCCAGGCTAAGAATGGGGGGGGGAACACCATACGCTGCAGCACAAAGGATAGATAATCCCACTCCAGGGAGTCGAATGCCTTAGTGGCATCTAGGAAAATAGCGGCCGCATTCTCATCCGGGTATATATCATGAAGCAACGCAAAGAGAGTGCGCAGGTTGTTGGGATGTGCCCCTTGTCGGAACGAAGCCCAACTGGTCAGGGAGGGCCAATACTGGCATAAGAGGGCTGATGCGATTCGCAATTAATTTGGCCAGGATTTTGGCGTCGATATTAATAAGAGACAGGGGCCTATATGAATCCGCTTGTGTAGACGACTTCCCTGGTTTAGGCAAGGAAATAATTAGTGCTTCGCTCATTGTGGGAGGTAGGATACCTGACTCGCGTGCTTCTTCCAGCACCTGGCGTAGCGTCGGGATGAGCAGATGGCGAAATGTCTTACCGGATTGCAATTGCATAATATCAGAGGTAATCTCTGGCCGTCCCCCAACCAGGCAATCGCGGTATCATCAAAAAATGTGGCAAAATCTGCTGGGGCCTGTCTGTGGGTTTTATATAGCGCTTTGTAGAATCTTTTAAAGACATTTAGTATGTTCGAGGTATCTCTATGTATTTGGCCGTCCTCATCTGCCACCTCTAAGACAGTGTTAGCAAATCGAGGAGGTCATATGGAGGAGGCCAGAGCCCGTCCTGGTCTCTCTCCCTCTCCATAACAGCGTGCCTGGTGGTATTTCCCTCTAAATTTGCATTCCCTCTCAGCCGTTTTCTGATAATCCGTGATCAGGGTGCGTAAGTGCGTTTGGAGTTCAGGGGTGGGTGTGGACAGTATGGACGTCTCCGTGCGTTTTATTTCCTGTTCTAGGCTCCGGAGTGTATTGCGGATGTCTTTTAAGACTCCGCCGCTCTTAGCGATGCATATTCCCCGCACAGTGACCTTGAATGCCTCCCAGATCGTTGAATAGTGCGGGACGGAGCCATTATTGCGAAGGAAGTAGTCCGATATTTCTTGTTCGAGTTCGGCTTTGAAGGCGGAATCTAGGAGGTTCTGTGGTTGAAGGCGCCAGGCGAGGAAGGGGGGCTCTTCATGGGGTGGCGTGAGAGTGAGGAGTACGGGGGAGTGGTCCGAATATGTGCGGGATAGGTGGGCCGTTCCCGACAACCAGGTCGCCAATCCTCTGTCGAGCAGCCAGGTGTCGATGCGTGACCAGGAGGAGTGCGCGGTGGAATAGCAGGTTCCCTCCATTGTGAGGGGGTGAAGGGTTCTCCAGGCATCCAGAAGATCGTTGTCTTCCACAATGTGTTTGAGGGTGCATTGTGCATTGGTGTAGTGGTGACTCTGTGGGTGAGACCTATCCAGAGATGGGTTAATTGTGACATTAAAGTCCCCTCCCCATATCAGATGCGTGGAACCTATGTCGAGTATTTTCCCCCATAGGAGCCGGAAAAACTCCGGATCATCAGTGTTGGGTCCATAGCAGGAGACGAATGTGATGGATTGTGTGGATAACCGCCCCCATAGGATGCTGTACCGGCCGTGCGGGTCCCTGTATGAGCCGATGGGGGTATAGGGAAATGTGCGTTTCATCAGGATAAGAGTTCCCCGGGCGTATGAAGAATATGACGAGAAGCATCTGCTGCTAGCCCAGCGGGTTGCGAAAGTGGGAGATGTAACGGGAGCTAGATGCGTTTCTTGGAGCATAGCGCAATGGACATTGTGGCGGTCTAGGTAGGACAGAATTTGGCGAAGTTTGCGTGGGTTCCCCAAGCCTCTTACGTTCCATGTTAGAAAGTTGCATTGGAGGGGCCTGGGTCAGGACTCCATGGTGTATGCAAAGAGGTATAGTGGAATGTAATGCAGAATATGTATTTAGAATGAATATTGTCAACGTGAATGTAAATAAGGGTGTAGTACAAAGTGGTGTGCGAACAACAGTCCCCGTTCCCTCCCCCTCCCACATCAGCATCCCAACCACGCCGTGAACATTCCCTCCCCCCGCCCAATGCTTCCCAGATCCCTCCATCCCAACTGGGGATAGTGAGGGCAAACACAGATTCATGTAGAAAGTACAACTCCGTAGGGTTCACCTGCCGGGTAAGAGCCAGAGGGCATCCAGGTGCGCCTCGCGGAGGCGAGGGTGCTCGGGATAGTGTTGGAGTTCATCTCAGTGTGGTGGCTGGCGCCGGTCTGGGTCTGGTAAATTCCGCCCGCTGAGATATTGTGGTGCATGTGGGGGGGAGCAGCCCCCACAGTGCCGGCGCGGGGCATCGTATATTCGCTCCGTGGCGGAGATCAGCCTTTATTCGAGGCAAGGTTTCAGGTTCCTTCAGGGGCCAAGGGAACGTCGTGGTAGAACGGGAAGTATACAGAGAGATAATGGGCAGTTCGTTACCGCCCACAACTTGTAGGGATGGATGCCATGTCCCAGCTTGTTACGCAGTTCATGCAGACTGGGTGTTGCGTACTGTGAGTTCCGGATGGCATAAGAGGTCTTGCAAGTACCCAGTCTCGACCCGTGGGTGTCTAAGGGGTTGGGTTCATGGACATGTGCACCATGGCATCGTTGTTTAGGGTCCGATTCTTCCGTTCCAGGTGTCACTCAACATCTGATGTGCCTCCGTTGTCCCCGTGGCCGCGCTCAGGGTAACGCCCGTCCCGCGGGCTGTCTAGGCAGGGTTTTAAGGAAGTCCTGGGCAAGTTGGGGATTCGTAAAGAAGTGTTGTTTGCCATTGTGTGTCACCTTGAGGCGAGCTGGGAAGAGCATTGCGTATGGCATTTTTAGTTGTTGTAGTTTTTTCTTCACTTGGAGCAACTTCCGTCTCTGTTCTTGCACGGCCATGGTGAAGTCTGGGTAAAGCGATATCTCCGATCCGTCGTGGCTGAGTTGACCCTTTTCCCGGGACAGGCGGAGGGCAGTGTCCCGATCGCGATAGTTAAGCAGTTTGGCTATGAAGGGACGTGGCGGGGTTCCGGGAGCGGGCCGGTTAGCCAGTGATCGGTGCGCTCTTTCCACGACGAGGACCGAAGAAAACGCCTCTCGCCCAAACAGTGTTATAAGGAGACGTTCCACATAGTCCTCCATTTTCCCTGTGGCTGTCGACTCCGGCACACCAATGATACGTAGGTTGTTTCTCCTTGAACGAGATTCCAACTCTTCGTTTTTTGCGGCTATCACTTTCAGGACTCCCTACATCTCAAGCGTCCGGTGGGTGGTGGAGCTCGATGCGTCCTCCAGGTCCGATATCCTTCGCTCCACTTCGGTCAACCGATCGTCGCGTTTTTCCACCCTGTGCGTAAGGCCATCCAATCTGGTGTTCATGGTGTCCATTTTTGACTCGATGGATGTCAGGCTCGACTGCATCACCAGGAGCAGCTCTTTAAGTTTAAGGTCCGCGGTCGAGGTGGCAGGAGCCTCGGCCTGGTCGTCGTCCACCTCCGGCTGGGAGCGGGTTTTTTTTCGGGTATCAAAGTTTAGCTTCGGTTGTCGCCTGTCTGGTTTCCCCATGGCGGCGGGACAGTCGGCGTGGTGGTGCGGTCAGGGCCAAGAGCAGGCTGGTGGCAGAGGTGGAGAGGTCCCCGCACTGTGGTGTCCTTCCAAAGGAGATGGGCCGGGGGACGCACCAGGGGGGGTGGTGGACTCCCACCTCTATGCACCGGGGCCCCAGTGCTCAGTCTCCGCTTCTGTCCGGCACAGCGCCTTTTTTGTGCTGAGCGATTCCGTCCTACAGGGCAGACCGGCGGGTCCGGTGGTGGGGCGGGCTGATCCAGGAGCGGGGCGTGGGCCCCTGTAGTGTCGCTCTCCCTGCAGTCTCACTGGGCGCTCACAGAGGCAGTGGCAGTCGTTCAAGCCTCTGGCAGCACCGGAGTCCTCGGTCTAGTGCAGTTGGCGCAAGGTATGGGCGTCCTGATGGCCGGGAGAAGGGGGGGGCAGCCTCGGCGCCATCCACCATCTAGCGCCGTGACGCGCGGCCGCGCATGGGCTCGCGCTCCCCTGTTCGTGGCGCCCCCTCCCAGCACAGGTGTAACGCGGTGTTGGGTCCCAGAGGCCAGCGATATATACCTCAGTCCAACCGGGTTAGTGAGTTGGGAAGGGGGGGGACGGCGGAGCTCCCCTGCCATGTCCCCCGTTCCCTCCGCAGGTCAGCTGCTCGGGCCTACGGTGCAGGGCGTGGGTTGAGGCTCCTCACCGCCAAAGCAGAGCGGTCGCCCGGGACGGGGCAGCAGCGCCAGCAGGGCAGCAGCGGGGTACGGGTCTCCGGGATGCGCAGGGGCACTCACTGCATCGGGCCTCCAATCACGCCCTCAGGGCCCACGGCCCCGTCGTATGCCTCCGCCCCCCGTCCCGGAGGAGCCGCGGTCTCCCGCCAGAGGGCAGCGAGGCCGGTTGCAGCGTCGGAGGGCGGAAGTTGTCGTCGGCGTCAGTCGCTCCTCCGCAGCAGCGCTGGATTTCCTCCCCAGGCAGCTACAGTCCCCCGAGGCGGGCAGCGCCGCTCGCGGCCTCGCTCCGGCGTCCCCAGCCCCCCGTCGGGAAACCGCAACCGCCACTTTGCGGTCGGCCGTCGGCGGGATCAGAGGGGGATCTTCCTCGGATCTGAGCAGGTGTACGGGGCGTTGACGGCACCCTCAGGCGTTCCTCTGCATTAGCGATCGGGCAGCACCGTTTCAGTAGCGTGGAAAGTAGGAGATGAGCCGGATAAACATCGGATGAGCTCCCGAGCCGCAAGAGCCTCACGCAAGTGCGGCCATCTTGCTTGGCGCCCTCTAGCGCCCCCCGTTAGTAGGGCTTCTTAGTTGGTTTACGCCTCGCCCAGGAGCGTTAGAGGCTCTATTAAAGATTGAAGCCCAAGTTACGGTGCAGTTCCAATTTCCATGGGCTCCGCCTGTGTTGACGACCGCCACACAGGCTTCCTTGGCTTTGATTGTTGATGCGCTTGTGTCCATGCCAGGGCAGAGTTGAGTGGGCATTGGATCAGGTCCCACGGCGTGCTGATTTTTGGTGGCCATACCTGGATCACTGGGCAGCGTACTCGGTTCATTATCTTGGGCGTTTGTGGCCCATGGATGGAGATTAGGAGTGATGAATGTCTCGGGTGTTGTCATCTCTGCCTGTGTTGCTATAACCTCATGCGTGACGATCCCTGTCTGTGTGGAGGAGGCCTCCATGGTGGCCTGCATGTTTGGCTGCGCAATGGTTGTTTGTTCTGCTGGAGGGCCCAAGTCTTGTAAGGCCTGAGTGTGAGCGATCTTGCAAAATATGGGGAAGAGAGGTTGATTATCTTCTGCTTCGGTGGACCGCCTTTATCAGTCTTTTTTGGGTCACAAAATTGTTGGATTGCGCTGGGGGATTGTCACTAGTAGTCGCTTTGAGTGCTTTTGTTGTTTTTTAAGTCGTTTCTTCTCTCTCCGCTTCCTTGATGGTGCTGTCAGAATTGCGTCCTGCAAGCATACGGCCCCTAAATTGTAGGGGGCGGGAACCGCTGTCTGATTACTGCCCCCTATTGTTGTCTCTGGTTGTAGCGGCCAAGTTACTTTCCTTATTGTCGGCTGGTGGCGTTGAGAAGATTCGAGATCTACGTCCCTACTGGCTGCTGTAAAGTCCTTTGCGCCAGTCCCCGAGCTCTCGGAGTTTGAGCAAGATTTGATATTAAACTTTAACTCCTCCACCAGTGAGGTGAGTACCGTTGGGAGGGATGCCAGTTTGTCGACTATCTCTGGGCACCGACATTCGAAGGGGGGAGTTGGAGAGCTGCTGGTTGCCGTCATCCTATCTACCTTCTTGGCCATATCAGTCATTGTTATTGCCATGACAATTGCTCTGTCTGAATATAAACCTGCATTTCTAAATGTTACATTATGTTCAAACTTTATGTTTTGTAGAAAACTCAGCGTATCCTAATAGAACTAGGTTATTGCCATCACTGAGAAATCCAACAGCGCCAGGGTAAGTCCACTTCATTGTGGAATGGTAGAACTTGTTGACCTGTGGAGTGGGCTTTTAGGCTCCTGAAGGCAAGATTCCATTGTCTGGGTAAGTCTGGCAGAGCCTTCCTCTACTCACCTGAGAAAGTGCGCAAGATAACAATGCTCTGTCGTATGATGCACAACATTGCCCTCAACAAACCATTCTGTTAATCCCAGATGATGACTACAATGAGGAGGCCCAGGGTGATGTAGAAGAATTGCCAAATGAATGTGACAGTGGTGCAGAAGAAGGGAATGATTTACTTTAAGATGTCATCAACAGCTTCTTCTCATGAGGGTAAATATCAATTAATGGACATGAATTTAAATGTCACAATCTTTGTCTGAAGGTGACAGACTACTGCAGTCTTTGCTTAATTAGTAGGTGTAGTTTATTAACAATGTAATGTGGTTCTAAATAGGTATTTGTTCTACTGTGATTACTACATGGAAGAGAAGAAATCCTTGAATATGATACTGTAGTGTTCATATCAACAAAAGAGGATTGTGTTTTTGAAGTTGTTACATTGTGGTAGAGTCCTTTTGAGTCTACCTAAGTATTATATTAAGAGCGCTTATTGATGTTTAACAGTATTTTCCCATAGGTAAACATACACTGTCATCTTCAGTTGCACAAAAGAATCAGTGGTGACTTACTTGTGTTGTACAGATGTACTATGTCATGAAAATGTGTCATGCTGTGGTACTTTGTATTGTTTTAACATTCAAATATGTTGTCACAGATGGCATTTTTGCAGTGTGCTTCTAGGAAACGCTAATAATCCTGTGTGAGTATATACATATGTAATGTGATGGTAATGGTTTATACATAAAATGTGAAATCTGCATACATTGAAATACATGAAGAACAGAACTGGGTAATTTTGTGACATTTAATAAAACCTTTTTTCTCAAGAACATCCAAGTCTGTGTCACTTTTAGAGATAAGCTGTGAACAAGTGTTTATTTTTGACTATTCAACTAAACTTTTGTAATATAATGTATGTGTATTATATTACAAATGCTGACAGTATATGAACCTTTCAAAAAGTAACCACATTTTACAACACCAGCCAAAAAAGAACATTTTAAAAAAACTTTATAAAATTTTGCACATATAATGCACAAAGTGGGATAAGAACACAACAAATAATGTTCATTAGCACAAAAAAAAGAAATAAACATATCAAACACAGATTTTACTATCACGATGGATGAGATCTTCAAGGGTCCAGCCACAATTACTTGGGGAACACCCCCAAAATACAAATAATACTCAGAAGGCAACTGTGTTGGAAGAATTGTCCCAAGATTCACTGTTGTAGTTTCACAGGAGGAAATCTATTTCACGTCTTAGTGGTGGGTTTTGTGGGATCCTCTCCCACTGGTCCTGATGATTGGCCCCACCTTAGGGCGACTGTTGGCTCAACAGTTGCACGGTTAAAGGTGATGGCAAGTGGCTTCTGGGGTTGCAGGGCCTCCCTCTCTGTAGAACAGGCTGCTGTGTATTCCTCTGATGTTGTGGGTCCACAGAAGGGGGGACTAAGTCATGAATAGCCCTGAAAATGTCCCTAAAGCCATCCTGCACCACCCCAGACAAGTAGCACAAAACAGATATTTGGCTCTCAATGAGGCCATTGTGATCTCTCTGCAACTGCATACTATCACCCATGACCTCTCTGTTGTCTCTGAGGAGCTCTATGACATGGCCCATCTGTTCTTCAGCTGGGAGGCTGCTCTGATGATGTTGTGGTCCACAGTTTACCTAAAACTAATGGCATCAGTGGCCTCACTCTGCTCTCAAAATGATGGCCTCTCCCTACCCACACTGTCCTGTGGCCTTGGCAGAGCTGGAATCATCATACTGGGTCCTGGCTCACCTGCAGCTGTTGATGTCGGAGTTGTAGCTGCCAAAACAGGAGCCAGGACTTGGGTGCGCACTTCAGATGGAGATTGTGATGTTGTGTCACAGGTAGCAGTGATGACTACTGGCTATTTAGAAGGGGGAGACACAACAAGGGTGTTATAAGTGGTGATAGGCAGAGTGAGGCTCACCCTAGCAGCCTGCCCAGACACACCTGATGGACCAGGTTCCACCTCATCTGCTCAGGACCAGCAGGAGTTGTGTCCATACTGAAGGCTTCTGCAGGAGTTTGAACAGTGGTCGGAGTTGGAAGTGTGGTTTCAGGACCTTCTGGTGTGGGAGCTAGCCCTCCAACATGAAAGGACATGATGATTGTTAGTACATCTATGTGTAATAGTATAATTATTGTTAGAAATTGGGTCTCTAGTTGGCAGAGGTTTGCACCCTGTCCAAGTAGGGACCACAATCCTAGTCAGGATAAGTTGAACACACACTTTAAATTAACCTGTACTCACCCTCTGGTAGGTTGGCACAGAGCAGGCAGGCTTAACTTAAGAGGCAATGTGTAAAGTATTTGTGCAACATATACACACAGTAACAAAATGAATACACCACAAAAAGACTCCACACAGGTTTAGTACAATAGAGAATATTTATCTGAGAATAACAAGACCAGAAAAATAAAAATCCAATACGTAGAAGTTGAGATATGAAGTTTTAAAGATTAAATCCCAAAACAGTGCTTAGAAGTCAATAGCTCTAAAAGGTTACTTGAGGTCGCGCTGGACCAAGGTAAATCCAAAGTTCAGGCTAACCACAATGGAGGGCCAGCAGGCTACAGGACCCATGCAGGGTCGGCCAAAAAAGTACCTTGGATGGAGCAAAGCGTTGTCGTCGAGAGCCTGATGGGTCGGTTCCAATTCACGCAGTTGGTTCAAAGCATCGAAGTTGAGCCTCGCAGTGGGGACTTTTGATGGGCGCTGCATCCTTGTCAAATCTTGCAGTCGGATCCCACATCGTCATCGAGCCGCACAGTGATGACTTTGGATCGGCACTGCGTCAGCGTCGAAGTGCACTTCATCGGTTCTGATCAGCGTAGTGATGATGATGCATCAAGTATCTAGCAAATCAGCTGCAGAACCCACTTCTTAGGCCCAGGACTGGAGGGGGCACCTCAGGCAAGGGTAGGACTCACAGATGGCAGAGTCCAGCAGCTCCAGCTAAATTGCAAGAAGTCTCTTGTGTCCCTAAGACTTCAGCAAACAGGAGGCACGCCAGCAAGGCCTGTGAGTCACTCTGGGTTCCAGTGAGATGGGTCCAGCCCTTGTCCTCAGCAGGGCAGAGATCAGCAGGCAGCAGGATCAGCTCAGCACAACAGTGCAGCAGTTTCTTGGAACAGTCAGTCAGGCAGAGTGGCAATCCTTGTACCACAGCAGTCCTTACTCCTGGCAGGGTTTTTTACAGGTCCAGTAATGTACTGATTTGGTAGGTTCAGAGCCCTAGTACTTACATCCAAATGTGACTTTGAAGTGGGGGTGACTTCAAAGTAGCTCCTTGAAGTACACAGGTCCCCTTTCATCCCAGCCCTGTCTACCAGGCTATCTGTGGGACGTAATCAGTCCTTTGTGTGGGGACAAGACACAGCCTATTCAGATATGTCAGCTCCCTCTCCCCCTTCCTGCCCAGGAAGGCTTTCAGAAGGCAGATGAGTCTTCTATCACATCCACCCTTCCTGGGTTTGTGGCGGTCTAGAGGTAATGGGAATGCACAAAGTGTAGCTGTCACCCAGCCCAGACGTGTATTGAAGACAGGCTGCAGGCACGCAGAGCTAAGTTAAGAGCAGAGAAATTTCCACTTTCTAAAAGTAGCTTCTTTAAAATAATAATGTCAAATACAACTTTACCACTAAAGAGGATTTATAATTACTATTCCAAAGATAAGAAACACTATTTAGCCACTACTCTGGAATTACAGTCTGGGCAGAAAGTATGGTTGATGGAACCTGTGGAACCCAGGGCCTTCAAGGACCATTGGACTAGGCCATAAGAGGTGATTCAAAAGAAGGTTAAGGCTACCTACCTGGTGGACCTTAAGAGCCCCAGGCAACCCCACAGGGTGCTTCACATCAATCGCCTCAAACCCCACTTTGAATGGTCTGAGATCACCATGCTGTTGGTGACAGATGGAGAAGAGGAAGAGGAGAGTGAACCTCTCCCTGACCTTTTGGATTCCAAGGAGAAGGATGGGTCTGTGGAAGGAGTAATCCTTTCCCCCACTCTAACTCCTGAGCAACAGAGGGAGTGTCACCAAGAGTTGGGACAGTACTCCTCTCTGTTCTCCCTTATTCCTGGGACTACCGACCTGTGTACCCATAATATGAATATGGACACAGGGGACAACCTCCCTGTTAAGAATAAGTCTTAAAGGTTGTCGGATAAGGTGAGAGCCTGCATTAAGAGCGAAATCTCCAAGATTCTAAACAGGAATTACAGCTTTCATGTGCTTTAAGGAATTCCCAATGTCAGCCTATGAGAGGAGTAGATGAAGGCTAGAGTTTGGTGCAAGCCCCCTTCATTTTAGCTGTGATACCACTGCTCCTATGCCATTTTATGAGGCATCTGTCGGAATGATAAATTCCTCGGAGGAATAAGGGGCACTGAACACAGGAGCTGTGAACATGGCATGCTTCAGTGAGTCAAATGCAGTTTGGCATGCCTCTTCTTAGAAGTCAGCGCTGTCAAGGGGGCGACAATGGTTATATATCCCTTGAGAAACCTCCAGTGAGGCCTAAGAATGCTCTGACCTCAGTCTGGGTTTAGGTTGCACCTTGCCCTGTCCACCAGGTGTCCCAAGTATACCACAGACCCTTGTCCTATCTGGCACTTACTGGCCTTGATAGTCAGGCCTGCCTGTTGCAGAGCCTGAAGCACTTCCAGGAGGTGAAAAAGGTGGTCCTTCCAAATGCTACTGAAGACAGCTTTGTCATCGAGATAGGCAGCTGAGAAGGCCGCCATTTTTTTGGATCATTGTTATGTTCAATAATATAGCAAAACAAAGGAAAACTGAAGTAACCATTACACTTAGAGATATGTAGTGCTTTTTTACATATGGTAACATTTGTTTTGCAAATCATTTATTTATTAGGTGGTACGATAAAACAATACAGCATTATCATCTCTCTCAGAACTTTTACATGGCATCCAGGTCAGTTATTGTATTGACCGTGAGAGGGTCATATGCTTTCTAACCTCTTTTTACTAATTAAATAAAGAAAGAGAAATAAAAGGGGGCAAAACAAAGGACATGGGTAGCAGGCCATGGCAGTAGATGAAGTTGGGAGGGAGTGGCATAAGATGACTACCATGGAGGAGACCCAGCAACTAAGGGGAAGGGTAGGGAAGACACTGTGTTATGTTGCGTGTGCTGTAGAGTGATGGGGAATACCGGAAATAGCGGTAGTATAGGAGCTATGCAATCAGGGTGGGAGGTTGTCATTTTTGGTGTACTGTAAGAATTGTGTTAAGAGGGTTGCCCAGTGTGGGGGAATAGGCTGTTTTCACAAATGTCACACCTCTTTATAGCGAAGGGCATCTTCCTCCACCATTACCCATTTATGCACTGCTCCATACTAGGTCTCTAGTGGTGGGGCTGTTGGAGACCGCCATTGTAGGGTGAGTGTACATTTGGCAAGGAGTGCCAGGGAGGCAAACCGAATAAGTACTTTGTGTAGTTTACGGCGTTTAAAGATGCCTAATGAGCATACTTCCCAGGCGTGTAGATCAGCCAGTTCCATGACTTCCCATAGATTGTCATGAACCTTTTGCCAGTAGTGTTGTATGGTCTGGCTGGACCACAGATTGTGCTTTAAGTCTGTGTCTAGTGCCCGGCAGAGTGGACAGGGCACCTGCGCGCTGGGGAAAGGATGTTTTATTTGAGCTGGGGTGAGATATGCCCTGTGGAGAAGAAAGTATTGTATGTTCTTGAAATGAGCATTTCGAGAAACTTGTCTGGGGAATTCCAGGGCATGTGTTCATTCCTTGTCATGGAGCACCCTCCCAAAGTCATCCTCCCATTTCTGCAGAAGTGTGTCTAGTGAGACCACCAATAAATCCTGAATGCCTTTGTAAAGCCAGGTAATGAGATGCCGTGTCCGTGATGTCCCAAAGTGCACAGCAGGTGGGAACTACATGTCTGTGGAATTAGCTGTGGGGACGGTTGTAGTCCCAATGTAGCATCCCCTGATAGGGTCCGTCCCCCTTAGCACTGCACAAGCCCCACTGTCCTGGGGTTGATCTGTTTCCAAATTTCAAACATAAATGAAACATAGAATGCTTCTCTGTGGATAGGCGATATTTATTCCTCATCTGGTTTCTTCAGACTTAGTTCAACATATCACTTAATTTCAGCAACCATATGTAAATCAGACCGCTCGGTAGTGCTGGAAGGTCCGTATTGTCCCCAACTATCCCCTGATGAAGGGCTCGAAGCCCGAAATGCATTAGGATGGAGGAAGGGATGAGTGTATCTAACAATGTAATTTGATTTACATATGGTTGCTGAAATTAAGCGATATGTTGAACTAAGTCTGAAGAAACCAGATAAGGAATAAACATCACCTATCCACAGAGAAGCATTCTTTGTTTCATTTATGTTTGAAATTTGGAAACAGATCAACCCCAGGAGAGTGGGGCTTGTGCAGTGCTAAGGGGGACGGACCCTATCAGTGCACTACAGAGCGGTCTGAAGTGGTCAGACCGCTCCGTAGTGCTGAAAGGTCCGCATTGTCCCCAACTATCCGCTGACGAAGGGCTCGCTGCCCGAAATGCATCAGGATGGAGGAAGGGATGAGTGTATCTAACAATGTAATTTGATTTACATATGGTTGCTAAAATTAAGCGATATGTTGAACTAAGTCTGAAGAAACCAGATAAGGAATAAACATTGCCTAACCACAGAGAAGCATACTTTGTTTATGTTTGTAATTTGGAAACAGGTCAACCCCAGGACAGTGGGGCTTGTGCAGTGCTAAGGGGGACGCTTCATTGGGATTACATGCTACACTCGATGGTCAGAGAGTGATACCCCTGGGGCACTCTACAAACTGAATATGATAGTTATCACAGAAGAAACATTGTGCGTGTCCTCCCACATTTTCACAAGGTTGTAGTCCGACAGAAGCTGGACGAACAAAAGCATTTGTCCATCTGCAAAAAGGTTGCCCATGGTATAAAGTGACTGGGCCATCAAAGGCGCCATGTCTCGATGTGTGTAAGTACCGAGGAGGTGTGAGAGGCCAAAAAGGGGAACGCTGGGGTGTAAGCCGGAGTATTCTTCGTTATGTGATATGCGCAAAATTGGCATGTCCTGGTCACCGCTACTTGTAGCAGTCGCCCAGGAAGGGGCTTGGATTTGGGGAGTAAGAGGCCGTGAGTTGTGGATGAGGAAAGGACTCCGTCCACCCCACAAGTCTCTCCCATACACAGATGGCAGTCCATCTCAACAACCTTTGCAGCTGAGCTGCTAAAAAGTAGGTTTCAAACAAAGGAGTGCCCAGACCCCCGGCGGTCCACCAATAGCTACAATTTCCATAGAGCAACTTGGAGGCATATTTACAAGGCCCTATCGCCATCACAACGTCACTTTCAGTGACGTTGTGATGGCGATAGGGGCCTCGCCTTATTTACAAGGCAGCATTAAGAAACTTAACACATCATTGTAAAAGAGGTCCCCTTTCACGCTATGCTTAGCGTGAAAGGGGAGGGCAATGTGTGTTGCTGTGGGCGTTCCACCGCAACACCCATTGATTCTGACGCTGCCTCCTATTTACAAGGGAGGTGCAAATAGGAGGCAGTGCCAGAATTAAGACCAGGGAAACCCTGGTCTTACCCTGGCGCAACGAGGAGAAATGTTTCATTTATCCTCGTTTTTGCTGTTATCATGGGTGTTGCATTGTACAGCACTTTTGAAAACGGCAAAAGGACAATGATTGTTTATGTACAGGAAGGTCCCCCTTCCTGCACATAAACAATCATTTTAAAAGAATGCTGTTTTACAACTTCTGTGTGTGCTGCATTAAGCAGCACACATAGAAGTTACACAGCGGCATTTAAAGATTGTTTATGTGCAGGAAGGGGGACCTTCATGTACATAAACAATCTACCCCTGAACGCAGACACCCTTGCATTATGGTGCAAGGGTGCCTGCATTGGCGCTAGGCGGCTAAACTTAGCACCAGCGCAGGGGGAAACACAGGGCTGCACCATATTCTTGTAAATATGGTGCAGCCCTGTGTTTCAGAAGTGGCGGAGCGTGTCGATAAGCCAAGGAGGCTAACGACACACTCTGCCATTTCTTTGTAAAAATGCCCCTCGGTGTCTTGCGGTACCCCAAAAAAAGATGCCTAATAGGGTGTTTAATTCTTTGAAGAATGGACAGGGTGGGGAAACTGACAGATTAGCAAAATAATATAGTTGCTGAGGTAAAATAACCATTTTAGCGAGTGCTAGCTGGCCTATAGGAGCTAAAGGAAGGGACTGCCAAAATTGGATTTGGCATCTGATGCCAGGCAAGGCAGCACAAAGTTACCCTTGTTCAAGTACTGTGGGGTATGGTAGAGCCATATGCCCAGGTACCGGATTGCTGCTCCCTGCCAAATGAAGGGGTGTTTCGCCTAGGTGGACAGGGCATGTAGGTTGGGTCAGGTTGAGGGTGTATATGCCAGATTTCTCCCAGTTCACTCGCAATCCAGTGGCTGTAGTGAACTCGTTGAGGGTATTTCATATCAGGGAGTGATCCTAGGTAATATATTGGAGGTATAATAGTAGGCCATCTGCATATAATGACACTGAGTGGGTCCTACCTGCCTATGGTATGCCCCAGTCTAGTCCCTCTGCCTGCAATCGGATGGCCAGTGGCTCCATCGCAAGAGCAAATAACAGAGGTGATATTGGACAGCCCTGGTGCACCGGGAAAGAGGCCTAAACGGTGCAACCCAATCACACCCTAGAGGTTGGTCCAGTGTATAGATACCTGGTATAGCCCAGAAGTCAGGGAACCACTCCCAGGCGGGTAAGTACAAGGAAGAGGTATGGCCATGTTAGCATGTCTACCGCTTTCTCCAGGTGCAATATGAGGCAGGCGGCCTGTGGGAACTGACCCTGCATGCAGTCCTGGACATGGAAGAGACAACGAATATTTTGTGATGCACTGCGCTCCGGGATAAAGCCATTCTGAACAACATGGTTCAGTTCCAGGAGGATTCAGGCGTATCGATCAGCAAGGATTTTCCCAAGTATTTTGTAATCCACACCCAGTATTGCTATTGGGTGATAGGATATTAATCGCAAGGGGTCTCTGCCCGGTTTGCATAGAGAGAGCAAAAGGGACTCACGCAATGAGTGGGGGAGCTCCCTTGGTGATAGTGAAGCCTCATACATCGCTGCCAGATGGGGAGCAAAGAGTTGTGAGAAGGTGTTATAATATTCTAGCGGTAGGCTGCCAAGCCCAGGTGCTTTGTTGCGGGCAAGATCTTGAATGGCTTGTGTCACGTCTTCCATGGGGATTGCACTGTCAAGAACTTGACTGATGTTGGTGGGAATTCAAGGCAGGCCAATCCCAGCAATGAAGCTTTGTGAGGACTCCTCGAGAGAGGGTGCTGGAGCACTGTAAACTGTGGAATAGTAATCATAAGAGGTCTGGAGGTTTTCCTCTTGCATGAGAACTGTGTTGCCAATAGGTGATATTATCTCGGTCATTGTGCTATCCTGTTGTTTCAGCCAGGTGAGAAGGCGACCGGACTTGTTGGTCTCCCTATGCACTTTTGCCATGTGGGCAGTAACATTAAAGCGCCAGAGTCGCTCCAATAATTCAACATACAATGTATTGGCTGTAGTGAATTGTGCAATCATTGCAGTATTGCTGTTTGCTGCCTTCCCCAATTCGGCAAGCTGTCGTTTGACAGTTGTAATTCCCCTATTGAGTAACCTTCTGACCCCCACTATCTGTTGCATGCATTCCCCTCGAAGCACCACTTTAAATGCATCCCACTTGACCATTCTAGCGGATGCCGTGTTGTGATTGTCAGCAAAGTAATTTTGGATATGGGTGCCTTGCTCAGCACAGAAGACGGGGTCTTCCAGGCAATCACGCTAGAGACGCCAGGCTGGCATTGGTGGTCATCCAACAGAGGTCAATGAAATGTGGGTCATGGTCCGAATCTATGCATCTCAAATAGTCGGTGTGATGTATCTGGGGCACCAGGGAGGTCGAGCACAGGAATTGGTCAAGGTGCACATACAGCTGATGGGGTGTTGAATAAAAGAAGTAAACCCTTGCAGCAAGGTTATGGGATCACCATACATCTAATAACGACCAATGTTGTGCCCCGTTCCGAAATCGCTATGTCTGCTTGTGGGGGAGGGAGAGCGCAGTAAAGGGGGATGTAACCGGTCAAGGTCGAGGTCCAATACGCAATTATAATCCCCACCAAGGATCCAGGGGCGTGTGGTATTGTGGGCTAAGACCATGTAGAAGGCATCCCAGAAATGCCCCTGGTCAGAGTTAGGAGTGTACCTGAGGTGTAAAGGTCGACCATCAACATGGCCCTCAAGAAATGCATAGTCTCCCTCCTTGTCTATGATAACATCTTGCACCTGGAAGGGGACACAAGGTCGAATCCAATTGAGGTCTACCTGTGCATACGCTGAGTATGTGGTTGTGGTAATACTGCCCCCCAACGCTTACGCAGGCGCTCAAGTTCTTCCTTTTTTGTATGTGTCTCCTGCAGTAAGATAATTTGGACTTTCTGACGCTTTATAGAGGAATAGATTGTGTATCGTTTGCGCGCTGTATGCATTCTGCATACGTTAAGTGTAAGGAGGCGGAAATCAGAGTTTGTTGGTAGCATGTTTTTGCATGTTTGGTGGGGGATCCGGAGGGGGAGTTCATTGCTGGGGGTGGCACCCCATTGGTATCATTCTGCCATCATGTTGGGGGTATGTATTCCTGCTCTGCCATGGTAGTCCAATCTAGGAGGAGTAACTGAGGGTAAAGAACCATGGTATGGTGAATAACGAAATAAACTGGGAGGGCCTACCACAACAGGAGTACGCCCAAACTATTTGTCTAGATTTAGAGTCCTAAGGTAGTACGGCGGGTGACCAAGTTTAAGGGGCAGGGCTGTTGCACATGGGCCCATGTGTCTAAGCATAAAAGAGGGATGTGGGCCTCCCCCCGGCGGATGCAAGAGAGGTCTTCAAATGGGATGTCCGGGAGAGAAGGGCAGGGCAGCGCGCTGTGCAACCTAGGAGAGGGTCACCGGGGGCTCACATGTAGGAAGCGCATGCCAGGAGCCCAGGGGGGGCGCCCAGAGGAGAAATCGGTAGCCAGCACCTGGTAGAAGCCAGGATGAGCCATTATGAGTGAAGGTTGAGTGTATAAGTTACAGTAAATCACAGCATCACAGCATAACAAATATAGGAGAGCGTATACATTTTAAGTACGTTGGGCAGGCAGCTTCCAGTTGATACACTTAAACGAATGGGTCTGTGGTTTGAGGTGTCACACTTGGAGGAGTCAGTGAGCTTTGCTGAGAGTTGTCTGACAGGAGAGTGTCATCGTCTGTGATGAAGATATGTGGGTCCTTGTCATCAGTAATGTCAGTGGTGGTGGTTCCCAAGGTGGCAGCTTCTTGAAGGGCCTGATGTTTGGTTTCTATGATTTGTTTCCAGGTTCAGGTTCCAGGTTCAGAGGTGTAATCGGGGAGGAGCGGGATGCTGGGGTCTGTTGGGCTTTCCTCTGTGGATTCCGGTGTGGCTTGGCAACTGGTGAAGGCTGGGTCGGAGGATGTGTCACCTGTATGCCATAATGTTTTTCTGCCCAGTCCCATGCCTCTTTGAGATCTGTGAAGAAGTGAGATGTGCCGTTCACCATGATCTTGAGGCGTGCCAGGAATAGGAGTGAGTATTGGACACATAATTGTTACAGGTAGTGTTTGATTTCGAGGAAGGAGGTTTGTGGTCATTGAACTGCCTGATATAGTTAGGGAACACCATTTTCACTTTGTGTTTGATCTGGAGAGAGCCAGTGCAGACAGCAGCATGAGTGTAGCAACTTTGCCAACCTTGGACATGGAGAGGAGCCAGGAGGGGGTCGTCTAGTCGGTACGCGGTGCACTCTCTCCAATATGAAGAAGGGGTTGAGGTCAGAGGCCAGTGTGAAAGTCCTGAACCAGGTCTCCAAGTAAGTGATGGGATCTAGTCCCTCTACTCCCTCCGGCAGCCCCAGTATTCTTATGTTGCTCCTCCGAGATCAACCCTCTATTTCTTCTGCTCTCTCCTCCAGGTAGCCGAATTGATCCTGCAGATCATAGATAGCACGCTTGTTGTCTTCCACTGCTGGTCCACCTCCGTGACTTTGTCCGAGAGCTTTTGATGATCATCGCAGAGGAAGCTGAGCTCAGTAGTCAGTGTGCCAAACTACGTCTCCATTGTGTTAGGGGAATGTTCAATGGCAGCCAACACCTGGTCGAACTGATCAGAGGTGGACATCTTTAGGGCGGAGTCCACCATTGGTGTGTCTGGGATGGCCGATGGTGGAACTGCAGTGCTGGTGGAAGACGGGCCTGGAGTATTTGACCAGAGTCTGCCCATGATGAGGAATCAGGAGTGACTCCTTGCCGAGGCAATCTTATGATTCAAGGATGTGTTCTTCTAGCCTCTACTCCTATGAGCTTGATCATCTAGAGCAATCACCTGATGGAGTTGCTGGAGGGCTGGCAGGATGGCATCAGAGACTGTGGAAGTCATCCCCTGTCACCACTGACCCCAGTTCCAATACTAAAGTAGATGAGGTGATAGAGTAGATGTTTGTGGTGCTGTGTTCAAAGTAGAACTCAAGGGCGGTGTCTGGTAGTTTCTGCGATTCCCTCTTCACCCACGTGTATCAATTCAGCATTGAAGAGGGGGAAAGGAGGGTTCCCCAGTGCGTGACCGGTAGGGCTTAAAATGTGCTTCACAAGGGTGGTAAGCAATTTGGTACGGTACAGTGGTCTAGTCAGTTTGCACCAGGTATTTCACGATCCACCGGTTCCTCCCACATGAACCAATATGAGAGAGAATGGAGGAGTCCTGCCCAGTCACCCGGGGGCACACCAAAAGTGGGGGGAAGGAGGCAATAAGGAGGCTGGCACTGGGCCCTGTGGTTTATGATGCTGCTGGAGAAACTCTTGAGAGGCAGTCCAGACCTAGGGGCAGCCCCAGGTGCAAGATGGTGCCCCAGTCCCCAGGATAGCAATCTTCAATGGGAGCGGTCTCCCTCCCATGCACTGATCTGAGCACCAAGGTGAGGGAGAGATGTGAATTGGCTCTGGGGTCATGCCGGACAGGAGGGGCCGTGTTGTGCTGTGAGCCCCATGCTTTGTAGTGTCAAGGGCCGCTGTACGCTTCCTCATGCTCTGATCTGAGTGCTGGGAGAGGGGAGGTGGTCAGGCACCCCCATCTCACTCTATCCTGCCTCCGCTGGCCAGGGACACCCTTGCGAGGGAGGGATGGCAGGGGCCCCACTAAGCACGGGCCTGGGAAGGCTGTTGTGAGGGACAAACTTGTGGGGGCCTGGGGGCCATCACATCAAGAGGGGCCCCCATCGCCCCTCACCTGGAGCCCCCAGCATTAGTATGTTCCACTAGGGGAGGGGCTGCCCTGGCAGTACAGATCGCTACTCATCCTCCATCCAACAGGGCCGGGCGGGTGATGGGCCCGGGGCCACTGCAGGTCCCAGCATGGTGTTGTGGTGGATGGGGGAGACCGCCATCAGCCCCCACCAGCGAGGGGCACATCCTCCAAGAGGAAGGGGGCATCTCCTAGCATTCTGCGGATCAGCTGTGCTGTAATATCAAATGGAGGGCCCCACCACTACTCACCTGGGGCCCCAGAATCCATAGACTTTACCAAGGGGGGGTCAGCTCCGGATTACCTGCTCTGGTCTTCCAGGCTGCGGCTCTCCCTGCATCCGTTAGGGCCGGTCAGGAGTCTGGCCCTGGGCCGCAGCAGGCCCCAGCTGCATGCAGGCAGCCAGAGGTGTCATTGCATCCAATGGGGGCATCCACTGTCCCTCACCCGGGGCCCCTGGTCTCCATATGCCCCACCGGTACCAAGCTCAGCACCGGGCCACCTGCTCATGGGTTCTGGGTCGCAGGCCGTCGTGTGCCGATCAGGGCAGGGTGATGTTAGGCCCAGGGCCTAGAAGCGGCGTGTGAGGGTCAGCTAGACACTGCAAAGTTCACCTTAGAGAGAGTCAAGGGGCTTGTTTCCACACATAGGCAGCCTCAATCCGTCCACCGAAGGGGGTCCAAGCCCGGCTGATTGTTGATTTGCAGGCCGGTGAACAGAGCCTCAAGGAATAACGTCCGCTCTCTTGTCTGGCTTAGCCACACTCCCCCTTGAAACTGAGAAGGCCTCCATATCAGCAAATACCTGGTCCCCCAACCTCTGGAAAGTGGCAGGCACATTCTTGAGTCGAAAGGGCATCACTCTAAACTGATAGTGGCCATCTGGAGTGGAGAAGGCTGACTTCTCCTTGGCACCTTCTGTTACAGTGATCTCCCAGTACCCTGATGTAAGATCGAATGTACTTAACTGCAGGGCAGCCCCTAACCTATCAATAAGCTCATCTGCCCCAGGGATGGGATGAGCATCAGTCTTTGTCACCAAATTTAGCCTACTATAATTCACATAGAAACCCAGTTCAGGTGTGTTGCCCGCTGGGGTAGCTTTTGGTACCAGAACCACAGGACTGGACCAGGGGCTACTGGATGGCTCTATCACCCCCCATTCCAACATCTTAGAGACTTTGCTCTTAATGCTGGACCTCACCTTATCTGACAACCTGTAAGACTTCTTCTTAACAGGGATGTTGTCCCCTGTGCCCACATCATGGGTACACAGGTGGGTAGTACCAGGAATAAGGGAGAACAGAGAGGAGTACTGTCCCAACACTTGGTAATAGTCCCTCTGCTGCTCAGGAGTTAGAATGGGGGAAAGGATTACTCCTTCCTCAGAACCATCCTTCTCCTTGGAGTCCAAGAGGTCAGGGAGAGTTTAAATCTCCTCTATCTCTTCTCCATATGTCACCAACAGCATGGTGATCACAGACCACTCAAAGTAGGGTTGAGGCGATTGTTGTGAAGCACCCTGTGGGGTAGCCGGGGGCTCTTAAGGTCTACCAGGTAGGTAGCCTTACCCTTCTTTTGAATCACCTATTATGGCCCAGGCCAACAGTCCTGAAGGGCCTTGTGTTCCACAGATTCCATGACCCACAGTTTCTGCCCAGGCTGTAATTCCACAGTGGTAGGATGTTGGTCAAACCACTCTTTCATATTAGCTTGACTGGCTTCCAAATTCTCAGAAGCTTGTCTTCACAACTTAGCCATCTGGCTTCTGAAGGGCATCATGTAGTTCACTAAATCCAGGAAATTTTGACTAGGAGTATGCTCCCACTCCTCCTTCACCAGACTCAGAGGTCCTCTAATAGGGTGCCCATTCAGAAGCTCAAAGGGACTGAAGCCCACTCCCTTCTGTGGTACCTTCCTTTAGGCAAAATACAGGCTTGATAAGAGGATGTCCCACCTCTTCCTCAGGGCCTTAGGTAGACCTCTATTCATGCCTTTCAGGGTCTTGTTGAATCTCTCAACAAGCTATTAATATTAGAAAAGTTGATTATGATGCGCCCAATGATGCATTTATGTATAAGAATGAGATCGCATCATTATTATCAAATTGAACCGTCATGAACTCTCCATCAACATTGACTCAGAAATATGTTGTCAGGTAGGCTCTGAGACCTAAGCCTGAGGATACTGATTGATATGTCACAGGTGGGGCGACACATAACAGGCAGACAAACCCGTGAACAAGAAACTCAGATCAATCCCACAGATAGGTGCAGTGCCACCACAATGGTTCAGGGACATTGGCCCCAATAAAGCACACATTGCCAGAGGGGTGCACGCATTCCCAAAAACATTATAAAGTCAGATGCCACACAAAGTTAGGAACACACAGCCAATCAGAATACAACAGACACAGAACAAGCAGCGATCACGTGCCCCTCATGCTGGATATCTGGACATGTTACCCACTGGCCCTCATTGTGTCCACCCAAGGTCGAGGCCCATCTGCATATGTTATCAGGAGCCTTATTTATGACTCCAAAGATAAGACCTGCATTCTTTACCAAAAACTGAAACAGTTTATGATACCCAAAGAAATGTATAAAACCCTGTTCAGATCTATTGTACTTTGAGTCAGTCTTCAGACCCACTTCTGTAACTGAAATCCTGGCCACAGCGTTTAATTAAACAACTGTTCCTGTTTTGCCAAATGCCTCTTGACTTTTGTTTTTTCAAGATAAATTCATATTTGAGCAACATTTTGGGAAGCCAGATAGTAGAGATTGGTACCTCAGACCTACTTACAGCCGAAGGAAGGGGACCCCGCCCGGACGGATTCACATTTGCTCAGCAAGAAAGGTGAGCAGACACCGCAATTGATTGGAAGTTCTGCTGAATCTGCAGTGCGCAGGTCTGTCCTGAAGCCACTGTCACAGTGGGTAGGAGATCACATCTGATCATTAGTAACAGCATTTGGTGACTGGCAAACTGGTTAGAAGCTCAAACATTTTACTTGAGTGCCCTACAACTAACAGCAATCTGGAATGTTACCTATTTTCTGTGTCCAAACTGAGTAGTGGCAAGGCAGCATTGGAGGCGATCCTAGGTCTCATTTTTTTGATAGTCTGCAGGCTAGGAAACGTGAATATTGGTTGTTGCTTGCACTGCTGGGCTTGATACAGATGGTACACTTGTCCCCTGGATGTGATACAGGGTCACCTCTTGGACCACTGGGCATGGTAAGCATGGGCCCTGGGTGTGATATAGGGCCAGCACCTCAATCTAATTCTTAATTCAAAAAGGCTTTTCTCAGTGCTACCGGTTTCTTAACACTGTTGCTATCTCAAAGAACTGAGAGGTGTTTTTCGCTTGGACCACTGAGCGTGATACAGATGGTATGCCTGGCCCCTGTGTGTGATATAGGGTGCGAACCGGGCATTAGGAAAAATATTTGTACCCTTGAGATTAAGTGTAGCTTGTGTTTGGCCAAGAAGGGCCTGTGGTTGTCGAGTTATTCCTTTTTCTCAGCATAAATTGTTATTTCCTTTGTCCCGAAGCCGATATTGACAGTATATCAGGCTCACTTAGTCCTCTGTATCACGCAGAGCTTCCCCTGGTCACAGGATAGCATGCGTTAGGAGCGCGCTAAAGTATTTTTTAACAAAGTCACCATTTTTTCTCTATTAGTGTTGTCTTTATTATAGTTGAAATTAATGTATCTTTGATGTTGTGGTGCTAATTATTAACACAACTGTGCTTCTCCTAACTGTTTTTTTTGTCAATGATTCAATGTGGTTTATGAAGGTGCTGCTATTTCTCAAATCGTTATTTAGATGCCAAAGCATGAACTCATTATTCGTTGCCAAATTTTCTTGTCGTTTGATTAACAAGTGCACTTTTTTCTAGGTTGTGACCCTTCATATGCATTGCTATTTGTGTTTGTGAAATATTCATGTTGATGCATCTGTAAATAGCGCTGAGCTCATAGTAAAGTAGTTTGAACCCAAAATCCCTGTGAATATATTTTCCCACGACCAGAGTAGAACTTAAGATTCCCTAAATTAGAGAAACTAGGGTGCATCTGTCCTCCAAAACTACCCAACTTATCATGGAGTCGCCACTAAAACTCATGCAAATCAAGTTCCCCACACAGGTTAAAAAATGTAACAAATTTTGCCAAGAAGGGAATGCACACAGTAAGGCACACGTATTTCCCTGGCCAAATGAGGGAACCTTTGACACTAACATAATCGATCACATGAGGACACACATAACGGACCAAATACGTAGGGTAAAAAAAGAACAGGAGAGAGGCACTATTAGAACAATGGATCATCTTCAAGTAGGCACAGACCAATAATTCTAACCGGCAGTCAGCAAGCAAAGCATCCGCACCTCCTCTGCCATATGCAGGAATGGAGGTGCTCTCCCCAATGCCTGCTATTCCCGCATTAGGTTATATCAATCCGCAGGTCGAGGGAGCCAAAAGGCCCCCTACTGAACAACGAGCTGTTAGGTCCAGACATGAGAGTTTAACAGGCCAGTAGGCCCAGGCAATCCCAACACCACCCCAGTCTAGTGCTAGAGCCCCCCAAAGTTCGACCCCCCGTCCATCGCATTCAGCCCATTGAACACCAACGGCATGGAGAACATGCACTTCCACTGGTCCGGATGAACATAGTCCAGTAACAGGGAGATTCATAGCAGTTCTGGACTGTGAAAGAACTAGTGGGGTGAGGAAAGGGGTCCCAGTCTCCGGGGATCCGATGGTGAGAATGAGGCTATAGGGTTGGCCCAGCTGACCAAGGGGGAAAATAGTGAATAAATGCCAGAAGCAGAAGAGGCACCCTAAAACACCCACACCCTGCTGGCCACCCTGGGCCGATCAGAGGGATTACCCATTGTCACGGTGCTTGTGAACAATACACCATACAGTTTCCTGATAGACACAGGGGCGATGAAGTCATGCCTAAGGAAAAGGACAGTCCCCTTATAAAAAAGCACTGCAGTCATACAAGGATTCTCGGGTACCGCGACAGGGATCCCTTCACAGAACCTCTCGAGCTAGAGATAGGGAGGAATAGTATGAGAGAACAGTTATTATATTTTCCCTCAACACTAACTAACTGACTAGGGCAAGACCTGATGACCAAGCTAAAAATGTCCATCTAGTTTGCCAATGACGGGATTATAGCCTGCTCCTCCCCTGGATCTCCTTCTCTAGAACCTAGGCCATTGTAACACTTTCGCATTGCATATACCCTCTTTGCTGAGGCAGTCTTGGAATAGACGGAAAATTTCTTTGAATTATGTGAATTTGCTCCACAGGGCGCATGCCACGCTCATCGCCTCTTAGTTGAGACAGCCAAAAAGACAAGGTCATTGATAGCCTTTAGGGTATGCAAGGAGGGAGAGAGTCAAGACTGCGACATGCGCACACAGGCTAGGTCCCCAAGACTTGGAGGGAAGCAGGGCCAAGGCGCATAGGGGCAATAGCGGTCACAGCCAGGGCACACATGCCTCTGGTACCACCAAACGCAGCCTCTGCCACCACCATGGCACCTCTGTGTGCAAGGAGATGGCAGAGATGGAGCTGCCTGGCACTATGTGATGCGTTCCCCACGCCTAAAGCCCCATTTCCTCTGACAGACAAGGAACCAAACGCATTGCTATCATAGAAAATATGTTACGTAAATTAAATAGAAAACCACCACAAGAAAGTTTCCCCGCTGACTACATGGGGAGGGAACTGTAGCATGAGATGGGCAGGCAACCACACGTAACCCCCCCCCTCTGCAACCCACTAGGAAAATTCTCAAACAGGAGCAGGCCCAGAGAGACACTGCTAAGCTAGTCCAACACACATTGGAAATGAACACCCTCGAGGGGGCTGTGTTGGCCACCAGGTTTGAAGGGGGCTCCACGCAGAACCCCAGAGGGTTATAACTTAGCTATATTGGCAGACGTCAGGGAGATTGGCAGCAGCCAGACCTTAGAGAATGTAACTATTGCTCCTGAATGGGCCACATGGCTGACCGATGCTGGCTAAAAGCACATCACGTACAGAGGTCAATGAGCTTGTGCCAGCCCCCACAGAATCTCCATCCACAAAACCATGCTCTGGGAAGCCTAAATGGATGGTACACTCAGCCACAGGTAAGTCAGCTGGCCACTGCACCACCACAACAGGGATCAAGTAGTTGGACAAACACATGGCAATAGCAACAACCGACAGGGATCACAGCCCAATAGGGACTCGGGCCACACCCACAGCAGGTAGGGGTAACTGTCTGGGGAAGCAATGCCTTTACACAAATGCAGAACCCAAATATGTAGTAAGTTAAAAACCTCCAATGTATACCACCCATTTTATCCACACCCCAAAGTTCGCTGCACCCCAAAAACATAAAAAATAAAATAGAAGGACCAAAGGAGACAACCAGGTATTCTTGCTAGAGTCCACCATTCAGGGAGCCTGCAGGAGCCCGGGCCCCATTCTGCTGCCGATTCCCCAGGGCAGGGCTGGCTGACCACACCCCAGGGGAGGGCTGTCTGACGAAGGGGCAGTGCGGCTCCCTGACAAGTCCTTAAAAGCAGGCACCCAGGTCCCCGTAGCCAAATCCAATCGGGATGTGTTCCAATTATCAAGTCGAAAGGACCCTGTTCTCGCACATGCAGCCCAGGACCAAAATTCTTTCATGGCGCATAGCCCCAACAGTGATAACCTACATATTATGCCTGGCAATAATCCAACACACAAGGCCTTACATACACGATCTCTAGAAAACAGTAAGCCCAGCCTCAAACACCGCAAAACGACACGAGCAGGGGTACACAGTGCCACAGAACAGCTTCCGACCACCTCTGCTTTCATAAACAATAAGACAACAGATCAATTGAGATATAGGGAGGTGCCCAAAAGTCCAACAAAAGAAGCCCAAACTAGCCCAAAAGAAATCTCCAGAAAAGGGCAAAGCGAAGACACCTGTCGCCATGAGGATCACGTTGCACGTCACAGGCCAGGGCCTAGAGGGGTACAAATATGACCTTAGCACAGGTTGCAGCTACCAATACCATTCAAATAGTGACACGCCCTCTCATTACACATTGTCCAGTGCACATGTAGGCTTTAAGACACCACCTGCACCGTTAGCACACCCATGCACACACTAGGAGAGAAAAGCTGGCAATGCACATGGAACCTTAACGGAATTGATTTTATTCTCAAATGTTCACGAGATCACCCCTTAAACAATTATTTGCCAGTCTAAACACCAAGTCAGGTACAGAGAGGGGGGAGGCTTAACAACTCATAATAAGCTGACGTGCTCCGTAAACAATACCCTCTCTTTAACGCAAACCATCAAAAATAGATACCCTGGCTGGGGCCACCTCCCGGTGCCTCACTAAACTGATGTGAATGTGAGTCTGTGACAAATACACCTTTAAAGAAAAGCACAGGAACTCCGAAGAAAATGATTGATGACGGCACATGCAATAATGCACTTTTTTTTAACTAACCAATGAAGGCAGCTTTTTACCAACAGGTCGACAATCAAATATCCAGTTGCCCCTCCTTTTCAGCGGCCACATCAGCACCCCGACCGGATCTACAGTGTGCGAATTGAGAACTAAGAACTTCTTTTTGAACTATTTTGCCTCAAACTTTGCTAACTAAAGACTTTCCCAGTTACCAGAGAATTACAGACATCTCCCTTGGATTCATCCCAAGACCTGAAATGTTCAATAAGTTATGTATTGTTGTACATCCATGTACCTTGCTCTGTTTACTAAGGGTATTGCTGCGTCCATTTATCGCCATTGACCTACCTAGTCAAATGAAGTCCACCCAGAAATTGTCACAGCCCTTGCGTAGGGAACTCTCCCATATCACTTATAATGACACCGAACCCAACACTAGCATTCCACTTGCACTACGCAGCGCTCTTACACAACACATGGTATCAGCACATGACTGCCGTGGTATTCAAGCCATCAGCCAGGTCAAGTTACGTCTGTTCACTGATACGGCATGCAGTAGGCGCAGACAGGCTTTACTTGCCCGAAGAGGTAGTCCCTGAAAAAACAAAATGCCTTCTCCACCTATACCTGTGTAGGTTTAGAGCCAAAATACAACCCAACAGAGTAGAACCCCACAGAGTAGTAATGAATCTGACTAGATACGAGACCAATTCCACAGCACTATACCTATTTACTGAGCCTAGCGATATTCAAACTGAGCTACATAGAATGTGCAGAAGGGGATTCATGGGGAGGATACTGTTTGGCCCTGAAACTTTCCAGAGAAGAGGTTCATGGAGGTAGGAAAACACCAAACCAATGCATGAACAAATCCACTCCCACTTCCAATATATGGTCCCAGGGTGGCCCTTAGCATGTCTGGGGCTGTCTTCTTTAATAACAAATGGACCTTAGTCATGGCGTTACAGTGTAGGTCCATTCACCTCCATGGTATGAAAGGAAATCAGTCTCGTAGGCAAGGGTTGAACAACAGCATAGATACTCCATGTCAGGAAATCTGGGATACTGAGGTATATAGATATACGTGGTTAGAAGGTAAGGGGCAACCCGTACTTGTATGGAAAATGTTACAGAAACCTATAATGTATTCCTTTTGTGTCCATACTTGTAGCACACATAGCACTTGATGGGTTTGGGCAGGCACATGCAATAATGCGCTTTTTTTTTTAACTAACCAATGAACGCAGCTTTTAACCAACAGGTCTACAATCAAATATCTAGTTGCCCCATCTTTTCAGCGGCCACATCAACACCCCAACCGGATCTACAGTGTGCGAATTGAGAACTACAAACTGCTTTTTGAACTATTTTGCCTCAAGCTTTGCTAACTAAAGACACTCCCAATTACCAGAGAATTACAGACATCTCCCTTGGATTCATCCCAAGACATGAAATGTTCAATAAGTTATCTATTGTTGTACTTCATGTACCTTGCTCTGTTTACTAAGGGTACTGCTGCGTCCATTCATCGCCATCGACCTACCTAGTCAAATGGAGTCCACCCAGAAATTGTCACAGCCCTTGTGTAGGGACCTCTCCCATATCACTTATAGTTACACCGAACCCAACACTAGCATTCCACTTGCGCTACACAGCGCTCTTACACAACACATGGTATCAGCACATGACTGCCGTGGGATTCAAGCCATCAGCCAGGTCATGTTACGTCTGTTCACTGATACGGCATGCAGTAGCTGCAGACAGGCTTTACTTGCCCGAAAAGGTAGCCCCCGAAAAAGCAAAATGCCTTCTCCACCTATACCTGTGTAGGTTTAGAGCCAAAATACAACCCAACAGAGTAGAACCCCACAAAGTAGTAATGAATCTGACTAGATACGAGACCAATCCCACAGCACTATACCTATTTACTGAGCCTAGCGATATTCAAACTGAGCTACATAGAATGTGCAGAAGGGGATTCATGGGGAGGATACTGTTTGGCCCTGAAACTTTCCAGAGAAGAGGTTCATGGAGGTAGGAAAACACCAAACCAATGCATGAACAAATCCACTCCCACTTCCATCTATGGTCCCAGGGTGGCCCTTAGAATGTCTGGGGCTGTCTTCTTTAATAACAAATGGACCTTTTTTCATGGAGTTACAGTGTAGGGCCCTTCACCTCCATGATATGAATGGAAATCAGTCTCGTAGGCAAGGGTTGAACAACAGCATAGATACTCCATGTCAGGAAATCTGGGATACTGAGGTATATAGATATACGTGGTTAGAAGGGAAGGGGCAACACGTACTTGTATGGAAAACGTTACCAAAACCTATAATGTATTCCTTTTGTGTCCATACTCGTAGCACACATTGATGGGTTTGGGCTGTTGACCGTTGTCAGAGTAGTTTCTCTTTTGTTGGCCAGATTGGGAATGAAAACCAGACCCTTTCCTGTGTGAGTTATTTTGGGGCCTTTAGAGAACTCTGTCTTTTTATCTCCAGCTCCTTCTTCTGGTGGGAACCCTGACCATCCTTTTGGGAGTCCCCCTAGATGCCATCTTGTACACTCTGGTGCTGACCCAGATGTCCACCTCCTCAGCAAGGCTTGTTGGTGCTCCAGCCAGACACCGACCCCTCAGCACTCGACATCCTTCGTGGGGCAGCTCACCTCCGGCTACTGGTCATCCTCGACGTCTCCTGGTCCTCGTGGCTGCAGAGTCAAGCATCCCTTCTTCGCACCTGAAGCAACCGACATCGGTGGGCATTCGTCTACCAAGCCCCTGGTCACCCTGAAGTGACCCAGACTCTGTCCCCTCTGCTTTCAGGTTCCTTCTTTCCCGAATCCAGGCTTGGATTCCACCGGACCCTTTTCACCTTCACGGCAGCAGTACTTCTTTGCAGCTCTCCATTGAGAACGACGGCAGTTTCCGACGCCACTTCAGACCTATGCACCCGGCTCCTCTGGGATAGGTAACTTGGGTACTTCGGTATCCACGGGTGGGGTGGCTCTTCAAACTCTTAAGTTCCAACGCGTTCGCTCGAAGTCCTCCTAGAAGTGTCCTTAAACTTTAAAAGTGTAACCGCGACTTCCCCATAGAATTATACAGAGCCCGCGGTCGGGTTCCCACACTGCACCCGGCCTCCGTGGGGTCCCTGTCTACTCACCTTGAGGTCCCAGCGATTCTACGTGCTCCAGACCTTGTCTTGATCTCAGTCGTGACTGTTATACCACTATTTTAGTATATGGTTTGGTCTCCCCCTGGAGCCCACTGTGTATTGTGCTACTTACAACTGTTCTATTGATCTTGTATTGTGTGCTTTGTGTTCTATCCTCGTGTAGAGGATAGTAGAGAGTGTTATATTAATAAATACATATTTTTATATAACTACTGTGTGGTTCCCCTTCATTTAGTCATTCATGAGGTGATGTTCTGGTAAAACAAGCTGCTTTACATTCCTTCAAGATTAAGCCTGAAGGCTGCGCTCCACAGCTACCACTAGGATAGCTTTCTAAAGGTTATCTTTAACCTCATACATCATAAGGGTCGTTTGGACTGGTGCAAGGTGCCCACTTTAATTAGTGGAAAGCATATACCAGGACAACTTCTCACAAAGTTAATTCGGGCAACAAAGAACAACGCGTTTCGACCTCAAGCGGTCTTGCACACATATATATATATATATTCATAACTTTCGGAAAAAGAAAGGAGGTTAATATATGTTGAGACATTATAGTTTAGTAAGAAAGGTGGGCCCCACAAGCAGTTATGAGCAGTTATCAGGAGATTTGCAAGAGTCTTTGCAATACATGTATGGAAAATATATAGCTTTAAAACATATTTATTGGAATTACAAGATGCAATTCAATCTAGTATAATGCAAAGAAAATAATTAATAGTTGCTGTCTAATATATTGTGCTTGTGCTTACCTTTCTCCAGTCCACCTGGGATTACTGCAAAGCCTTCTGTGTGTAGGATCCCATATGCCTTTCCCACCGAGGCAAAATGTTCAAGGGCCTGGGAGAACCACCACCAGTCTGATGGGATGCTAGGTGGACCTTGGAAGCCAGGTATCTTACCCCCCCCACCCCCCCCCGTGATCATTCCAGAGCTTCCTGATTTCCTCCTGAATACCTACTGTAAGATAAAGCTTTCACTCTTGAGCTAATTCTCTCCCACATTTACCTTTTCTGAGTAATAGCTGTACTTTGGACAAGGGCTCCAGATAGATGGGGCTCTACCCTAATGATTCTGTGTCCGTGAATCTGGGGTATCTTCTCTCAGCCATGGTTTGGAAGTAAAACATAAGTAAAGTAGGAAAAAACTAACTGTTGGGTAAATGCAAAAAAAGACACTGAAGGGAAATTACAGTGACAAAAAAATGTCTAGTTGCTGCTTCTTGCTTCTGAGAAAGGCCAATGATCATGGTATGGGGTGTGTTTTCTAGTATGCTCTGCAGGTGTAATCACTTAGATTACTAGAAGGTGTGTGACTTATGCATCCGTCTTTAAGACTCAAGTCTATACCATGGCAAACAGCTCTGCAACATATTTTCTCTAACAGAACACGACTCCGAGCCTGCCCCGATGAGGGACACTTATAATATGGGGGGTGGCATCTTTCTAAGCCAACACAGAAGGATTGTTATCCAACAGCAGAGGATTAACTGTCATCTGCTTTGCAGAACCGCTAGTAGGAAGGATCTACCTCCACCAAGACTGACTGCAGTTTTCCTGTCAAATATGTAAATCAGATGGGAGGTACTTCGCAGAGGACTGACGGCCCGACTGCCAAGATTTAATCGGGCCCCTAGTGTGTTCCATGCAAAAATCAGGTGGTGAATCCATGGTATAATGACACAAGCCAATGTACTGACACTTCATCCCTTTCCCCCTTACAAATGTGTGCTACTACCAAGAATGCACTCACAGAAAACCTTTTTACAGAACCCAGTGACCCAAAACTTGCATTATGCACATATATGTTGCTAATTGAAAAGACCACTTGTTTTCAATCTAGAACACTCATTGCATGAGCTTGTCCCAGAGGATAAGGACATGGAAGAAGTTACCCTGAAGTTGAAAGACATCATTCCAGCCATGTCATCCAAAAACGTACACTGCTATGCCCACAGCCTGTGTAACAAACTCACAAGCTGCTTATTCTAAATTTCATTGGTTGTTGTTTGGGTGACGCGACCACTGCATTCATAGATGAATGAAGTGAATTAAGCAGACATGCATATATGTACCAGGGCATACAGGGTACAAGCAGACTATGTCAAGGATGGCAGATAAGCCATCTTCAACATGGCGCCATAGAGGTGTAGAAAGTTCTACACTAGGTCGTGGGTCATTTTGCCAATCCCATTGCTATCTTAAGCAAATGCATATCATGTTTCAAATAATCATAGGTCGCAACACAAAACACTCACTACAGATACTCGTCCTGTCACCTAATTATGAAAGAGCCATTAATAACGTATGTTCTGTTGAAAATGATCGTACATTTTATATATACAACACATATATATATATTTTTATCTGTACTGTACCATCAAAGCCCTCATCACTAAGTTTGTCATTTTTGTTTAGTTGGTGAAGGAAATAAAATATCACAGTTTGTCTGAAGTCTGTGTTAGAGTAGATGCATTATACTGAGCAACTCTTACATAGAAAAAAAAAAATTCTGTAGAAAAGCATAACTGAGAAATTACTCATTTTTAGTACCTGTAGCCATTACCTACCTGCTGTTGTTTGTGGGCTCATTCGGCCTGGAGCTGCGTGGGGCTTCATTCCTCTGCACTTTTGCTCGCCTGCCTCGTGCTCAGAAAGCGCCAGGAGCCGGGATTTGGGACCCGGAAGTACCAGCAGACACTACACTTCCCAGAGCCCCTGGCGCAGAGGGAGCGCTAAAAGGAAGGCGCCGGCCCGCGGCGCGCTGTAGCCATTACCTACCTGCTGTTGTTCGTGGGCTCATTCGGCCTGGAGCTGCGTGGGGCTTCATTCCTCTGCACTTTTGCTCGCCTGCCTCGGGCTCAGAAAGCGCCAGGGGCGGGATTGGGACCCGGAAGTACCAGCAGGGACTACACTTCCCACAGCCCCTAGCGCAGAGGGAGCGCTAAAAGGAAGGCGCCGGCCCACGGCGCGCTGTAGCCGCTGTAGCCATTACCTACCTGCTGTTGTTCGTGGACTCATTCGGCCTGGAGCAGCGTGGGGCTTCATTCCTCTGCACTTTTGCTCGCCTGCCTCGGGCTCAGAAAGCGCCAGGAGCCGGGATTGGGACCCGGAAGTACCAGCAGGGACTACACTTCCCAGAGCCCCTAGCGCAGAGGGACCGCTAAAAGGAAGGCGCCGGCCCGCGGCGCGCTGTAGCCGCTGTAGCCATTACCTACCTGCTGTTGTTTGTGGGCTCAGTCGGCCTGGAGCTGCGTGGGGCTTCATTCCTCTGCACTTTTGCTCGCCTGCCTCGGGCTCAAAAAGCGCCAGGAGCCGGGATTGGGACCCGGAAGTACCAGCAGGGACTACACTTCTCAGAGCCCCTAGCGCAAAGGGAGCACTAAAAGGAAGGCGCCGGCCCGCGGCGTGCTGTAGCTCTTACCTACCTGCTGTTGTTCGTGGACTCATTCGGCCTTGAGCTGCATGGGGCTTCATTCCTCTGCACTTTTGCTCGCCTGCCTCGGGCTCAGAAAGCGCCAGGAGCCGGGATTGGGACCCGGAAGTACCAGCAGGGACTACACTTCCCAGAGCCCCTAGCGCAGAGGGAGCGCTAAAAGGAAGGCGCCGGCCCGTGGTGTGGGACGTGCGCGGGGACGCTCCCGGGCCGTGCCCGGGCAAAGCCCGGGCCAAGGGCGGGACCGCCACGCCCGTCAGAGCCCGGAGGTGGCTGGGCTGGGCCCCCTCATTTACATCTGCAACTGGAAGTAAGGTACTGTTGTCTTGTTAGTTATAATCATGGCTAAAAGAAAGGGTCTAATGGAAAAAACTGGAAGTGGGGCGGTAGCTACCCTGGACTCATTTCTGGTGAGAGCGGCTAGTGTCTTGTCACATGAGATAGAGCTGACCGAAAGGCGACTATCCCTGGAACCGAATATTCCTCCATCGGGTCTGACCACAGGGAACATCCCTCACAAGAAGCAATCACTACCGTTAAACTCATCCGATTCTGCGCACGGCCAAGATGTATTTTCACCTCCTAACGCACCTACAGTGCTTCCTCTAAGAAGAGGGATAGATCTTTCCCCTCAGCATCTTTCCCCAAAGGACCCATCGCCAAAACCACCGGCTAAGCGTACTAGAGCAGGGGCCGCTATTAACTTGAAGCCAAAACATCCCAAGACATCTTGCCACTCTAAACTTAAGGGTCCACAGACAAGGCTGCATCCAACGAATCTTGAAACATTAGCACCCTTGGGGTCTCCAAACATCTTGTTGCCCCAAGTGGCCCCAGAAGACTCTATCTGGCCTGAAATGACAGTTAGGATAAACAACATAATGGCCCCTATCTTAGCCAAGCTGACTCAAATCGAATCTCGCCTGACGGACTTAGAGACACAGAACCAGCTATTACTAGCACGATTGGTCCCTCCAACTGATTTTCTTTTGGAGGCACCTACAACTATAGTCCCTGTGCAATCAAGGGAACCACGGGTGCCATCCGTTCCTTTGACACTGACAACACCAATGACGTCCCAAACACATACCTCTTCCAGTGCTCCAACACAGCCCCCAAATGCTATGTTTAATTCAATTCCACGGGATGACTGGGTTCGTCAAGAGAGGAGTATAAGAAGTACAAGGGACCCACTGGGGCAGCCACCATCAATACAAGAGGAAATAAGGGGGGCCCATCACTTAACAGGGGCAATTGAAATCCCCATGGGAGCACCTGAAAGTGAACTGCATCAATACATCCACCTCCCACCTGCCGCTGCCCCACTGGTACTGGTTTTGGCAAATGTTCCCCCCCTTCGAGCTGACCAGAGCGAATCTACGAGACAGTTGATGGATAAAAGTCTCCACTGGTTATCAAATAATGTTAAGGTCTCATAAATTGGGAGGGTTCAACTGGCCAACGAAATTATTATGGCCAGGAGAGTAGGGTGGGTGGGTGAAACAAGATAATTCTATCCTGGTGACTGCGTAATCATTAATTTTAACAATGCCCACACGGGTCTCTCCCTTTTAAATAACCTTCATAGATATTCTCAAAGGAAATCACAGATTATACCCCTTCCATTGGAGCTTTTTTATAATGCTCAGGGTGCAATTCGGGGAAGTGTTTATAGGGTCAACAAAACTCCAGTCTTTTCAGGCCTGAGAGGAAATGAGGGCTCTAATACTCATTTTGGGATTAGACTGCAAAATAGATTCACAGCCCTTTCGAACTTGGATGGGTGTGATTGACTAACTCCTCCAGTTCTTCTACCACTAGCGAAGGCAACCATTGCGGCCCCTACTGAGTTTAGCCCACCAGAGTCATCATCCACCATAACATCTCCTAATAGCCCCCTTATAGTAGTACCTCCTATCATGATCCCGCAGGAGAATAGGTCAAGTACTCAACCCCCTTTGCCTGACATAGAGGAAATTAGGCCCAATATGATATCATGGAATGTGGCAGGTATATCCTCTAAAATGGGAAACACCCATTGGCTAAATAAGTGGCAATCTATGGAAATAGTATTTTTTCAGGAGACCTGGGCTAAAGACCCAGTCTATTTCTCCGGGTTCCGCACTTTCTTCTGTCCGGCAACTCCATCACCTTCCGGAAGGGCGAAAGGGGGCCTACTAACCCTCATTTCTAACACTATATCCTCTGAAGTTAGGCAGGTGGGCCCCTTAAATAGTAATTTCCAGATTATTCAGCTAGGCCACAGGAATCAAGAAATGTGGACACTGGTTAATTATTATAATAATGAGTTTGGGGGAAACATGAAGGCTGTGGTAGACGTCTTAGTGGACGAGATCGAGAAACTCAATGAGGTTGGAAAAAGGGACTCTTTAAATCTTATTTGGGTGGGGGATTTTAATATCCATCTTTGCAGGTTTAACGGGACTGGGGTCTGTGGAGTGGTTGACCCTTATGATAATCCCCTTCAACATTTCGCACACACTGAGTATGGTGAAACCCTAAATAACTCATTATACAAGTGGAACTTGGGGATAATAAATGAAGTGAAAGAGGGAGAGAAAGGGAGTACTTTCAGAAGGGGAATCCAAGAGTCTACCATTGATTTTATTCTAGTGTCGGAACACTTACATGGGAAAGTGCTCCATACGGGCACCCGTTTTTCGACTCATAGCGATCATGCCATTATATTTATCCACCTTAGCAGCCTGCTTAAGGCTAAAGCCCACAAGCATACAATTGAGGACCTGAACCTGACTAGGAGAAATGGCTATCAATTGAAATGGTCACAGGCCCACAAGTTAAACCTAGTCCCTGATATTATAGCTCAGGTCAAGGAAGAAATAATATTATGCCTGGGAGAGCATTCATCGCCTTCATTCCTTGTTACCCAGTTCTGTGCCCTTTTGGTAAAAATAAAAACAGCACTCACTCGTCCACAGTCATCAAATGCCACTGCAATTAATGGATGGTTTGATACTGCCTGTTCTTCAGCAAAGAAAGCCCTTGTAAGTGCAGTAAAAACATATCCTAGAGACCCTAACAAGATTCGGGCTTTACGTAAGGACTATAAAATAGCGAGGAGGGTTAGAGAAAAGAACCTTAGGATGGAGGCCTGGGAAGACCTGGAAAAAGCAGCTATCTCAGGAAATAGCAGGGACTTCTGGAAAATCGTGAACGCCCCCCACTTTAAAGACCCCACCGATTCATCGCTTGATACACATATAGATGAAGAGGTATGGGTGGACTTCTTTGAGAAAGTTTTTGGTTTAACACCCTCATCAAATCATCCACTAATTGGCTCAGAATTCACATCTCAGGGTGGGTTAAGGTTCTCTGTTTCTGAGGTCAGAAAGGCGTTGGAAGCCTGTGTCCCTGGTAAAGCGCCAGGGCCGGACGGCGTTCCAATAGATCTCTTTCAGTACAATTATGACATGTGGGCCCCCCTTTTAACAAATGTTTTTAATAACATTCAGTTAGTGGGCCCCCCTTCATCTTGGAGTCAGAGCATAATTGTCCCTATTTATAAAAAGAGGGATATGGGGTCCCCAAGTAAGTATCGCCCTATTTCTCTCCTTGACACAACAGCTAAACTCATGGGACAGGTTCTTTTAGCAAGATTGGAAGAGTGGGCTGAAACCCATGGTATTTTTATGAAAGCACAATATGGCTTTAGAAGAGGAATGGGGACGGTGGATCAATGCCTAAACCTCTCTTTATCCATAGGGAAATACACCAAGGCTAAAAATGGAAAGCTCTATATGGCCTTTATGGACTTGACTGCAGCCTTTGACTGTGTCTCTCACCAGAGGCTGTGGTCAATGTTGGGGGGGATGGGCATTGACCCACCGATAATCGGCTTTATCCGCCAGCTGTACGCCAATGCCACTGCCTGTGTACGGTATGGCAGGAAGGGGGAGTGCACACGTCCTTTTAAAATCGAAAAGGGAGTCAGACATGGGTGTGTTCTCGCCCCGTTTCTTTTTTCACTCTATACAAACGGGGTTGAGGCCGCCCTGTCTGCTCCACCTTTGGACGTGCCTAAATTTGATCATACCCCCCTTCCACTTCTGGCGTACGCTGACGATGCAGTATTAATGGCCAGATCAGGGCTCGCCTTACAATCCCAAATTACAGCTTACTCCACTTTTATGACCTTCATTGACCTAAAAGTAAATGAATCTAAGGGGGATATTCTCAAGAACGTGCGATAAACATCGCCAAAATAGGTTAACGCAAGTTTCCATATCGCTGTCTATCGCGGGAAAATAACTGAGTCAACGTCGTATTTTCAACACGCCGGTAACATGCGATAGTCTCCCGATAACATTACCGGGACAGCGATGAAAATCCAAACCCGAACGCGAAAAAAGTTGCGATGGGCCCAACCACGATAAGACAATCAGCAAAAAGCAGCGCCAGGCCTGCAAATCACACACGTCAGGCGGGAAAAATCACTACAAAAGCAGAAAAAAAAAACCAAACTACAGCGAAGCACAATGGAGGCAGACGGAGCAGGTACAGAAGACGGCCAGAACCCCACAAGCCCCCCGGATGAGCAGCCTGGGACCTCGGGGACAGGGAAGGGCAAGGACCAGAAGAAGAGGAAGACGCGGTTCAGTCCGCAGGAAAACAGGATCCTGATCACGGAGGTGATAGAACACCATCAACAACTGTTCGTCACCTCCACTGTGTCATTGGCAACAAAAAATTCAACATGGCAGTCCATCGTGGACAAGGTGAATGCAGTCGGAGTGCTGAGGAGGACAATGGAAGAGCTCAAGAGGTGCTGGAATGATGTGAAGCGCAAGACCAAGCAGAAACTCGCCAACAACCAGAAGTCAGCAATGCAGACTGGAGGTGGGAGTCCAGCGCCACAGGAGGAGCTGGATGAGATGGAGGAAATGGTGTCCACAGTCATCAGTGGGGCGACGGTGGCAGGAGTTGGGGGACCGGACACTGCTCAACATGACCTGACACAACAGCAACAGGGTGAGTAACGACCAGGGACTGGGGGGATGGGGGGAGATGGGCACAATGGCACACATGCACAATCAAGCGGAGCACAGTGCACACCCACAATGACTCTGGATCATGTCCCTTATCCCCTTGGCATACTGCAGCACACATAGAAACAGCACGTAGGCCCCCGTAGACTATGTGCCCAGAGGAGGCCCGCCCACACATCCCTTATCTCATAACCAACCCATACACATGTGCTGAACCCAGCAAAGCTGCGGGTCCGTGAGCCACACTGACAATGCAAGTGACACTGCATGACGATTAGCATGGCTGCAGTCCGATCATCATGACATGGTGCACGCCACCACACTGAGGTGGCTGAGTGTGGACCACATCCGTAAAGGATCAGGTCACACTCTGACACATCCACCTGCACAAACAACCCCTGACGTCAACAACACATCTGCGGACAACCCATGCCCCAGAGTCCCAACTCCCACCAAGACCCAAATTCACCCAAGTCTGCAACATCTCAGCACTGTATGGGCACAGAAGTCAAAGGCACACCACCTGAAAGGGACAAGGGGCAGCAAAATCAGAGCTGCAGGGGCGACTCTCCAAAAATGCAGCACACACACATGACATTCAGAGCACATCAACATTGACAACAATGTGGTACAAACTGCAACACGTTTACAACAAGACAGAGGACACAACAGGTGCCGCTTGTGTGTAGAAACTGGCCAATCACATTTGGCATAGCAGGGAAATGTGAGATGTCAATGTAAAAGTACAAACACATATCCGTGATATCGTTGAAATGTCCACTGTCCCGCATCAAATAGGCAGCTCCTCCCAAACAGTCACAATGTACATTGTCATGCAGTCTGTATGTGAACTTGTACAATGCGTCAACATACATATGAACACAATGTAATACTGCATCTCCCCTTCACATTGCAGAGGGAGCATCAACACCTCCTGCAGAGCAGCCCCAACAACTCTTCACTGATGACGATGAGGACATCCCCAACATCGACACCGAAGCCCTCCAAATCCTCAATGACAGCTTCGGCACCCCACCTCCAGGAGCAAGGCAGCCCAGCTGCATCGAGGAGACCCCACCCCCTGCACAGACCACACAGCAGGAAGCACCTACCACCCCGGCTGTCTCCCAGGACCCCCACGAACAACGCATGGCCTTCAAACGCCGTGTGTTAGAGGTCCAGGAGAAGATGGCTGGTCAGGTGCGGGTGGGGTTCGACCTCATGGCAGCCAAACTTGATGCCATCCATGGGTGTCTGATTCCCATCAGGGACCACTTACAGTCCCTAACGGACACCCACAGTCCGCTCCATGCTCTCCAATGATCCATGGCTGACATCGCTGGAGTCATGATACTGAGACAAGAACAACTGTCCAGTCAGAGTGGCTCCAGCGATGTCAGCTGGGAGTTGGGACAGATGCGGGGGTTCATGGAGAACATGGAGCGGATGACAGCGGAAAGAATGGCTGCCACGGCTGCACACCAGCGAGTTGTGGCTGGGACCTTCCATGCCCTGCAGCACATCGTCATGGCATTGCTGCCTCAAGGCCTTGCGCAGATGAATGCTGATGCTGCTTCTACATCCACATCTCCTCCCCCTGATGTGTCTGTGCCTCACAGTGCGGCAGACAATCCACCTCCGGCCCCTGATGTGTCAGTGGCACACAGTGCGGCAGGCAATCCACCTCCGGCCCCTGATGTGTCAGTGGCACACAGTGCGGCAGGCAATCCACCTCCGGCCCCCGATGTGTCAGTGGCACACAGTGTGGCCGACATTCCACCACCACCCACGTGTGAGGCACATGTGACATCAGAGGACGAAGATGCGGGTGAATCAACCTTACTGGTAAGGAGGAGGCAGTAGCATTCATCTCCGCCATATGGCCTGTTTCTGCTTGGTTCTGCCCTTTGCATCATCACCTTCCACTGTCCCCCGATACACTCTACGACACTCACCTTGGACCTCGACATGGACTGCCATTTTCTGTTTGGTTACCAATGACACAGCGATCAGACTGCGGACTGAACTCTTCCTCTTCCGATGTACTTGTCATTCCCTGAAGGACCCTGGCTGGCCCTCCATGGGCCAATAATGTGAAGTGGGGTTTGCATGGCCCTGTACTGCTCCAGCTGCAACACTCCACTGGATGTGAATTAAACATTCAGAATCGCACAGATGTTTCATGTCGTTGATCACTCAAGTATGAAAGTATGGATGAATGTAGGGTCAGTGATTCCCCCTTACGTCCATGTTGCTCATGTCGTGGGACTTGAGTCACAGGGTGCAACATTACTGTTTGCGGACCGGGTGGCGTAGACACTACAACAGAGACACAAGCATCAATTACTTCCTTGTTCAGCCCAGAACTGAAGCACGCCCAGAGCCCCGGGCTCATTGTTCCCACCCCTACGCTGGCCTGCCATACGCCAGGCCAGTCCACTCTGCTTACGCTCAGAGTGGGGGGACAAAGCTACATGTCCCAGGTCTTCCCTGTAGTGATTTGCTGATCACTGGTCTAGATGTCAGCATGCCACAGCCACTCCCTGAGGGCTGGTTAACACCCACACCACACCCATCCAGCACAGGCATCACAGGACATGTGACCCTGCCAATAAAAGGGGCCTAGCACTTCACATTCCCCACTGCGGGAGATGACATGATGGCGTCCGCACCACGAGACTCAATCATGAAGGGTCCATGACATGTGGCGCACTGGGTTAGTGGCACTGCGGCCGGCACGGGCCTATCGCCACGGGACGATGACTTGCGTTGCACAGGGTTAGTGGCACCCGCTGCACTGTGGCTGGCAGGGGCCTACCGCCACGTGACGATGACTTGCGTTGCACAGGGTTAGTGGCACCCGCTGCACTGCGGCTGGCAGGGGCCTACCACCACGTGACAATGACTTGCGTTGCACAGGGTTAGTGGCACCCGCTGCACTGCGGCTGGCAGGGGCCTACCGCCACGTGACGATGACTTGCGTTGCACAGGGTTAGTGGCACCTAAAGAGCTGAGCGGGTGTGCAGCCTGCGATGATGCGTAGGTCTCGATGAGCCGTCCTGCTAATTGTGGTTCGATTTGAATTGTGAGCCCTGCTGGACGGTGGTGCACGCCAAAGGCAGCAGTCAGCACACACATGACTCCGCGGTGCCGTGCCGCAGGGTGCGCTGGGGGCCTGTGGTGCGGAATCCAGAGATCGGCTGAGGAGGATGCACCGGCACATGGTGGGCCCTCTTGGAGACACGCCGGTGGCGGCAGGTGAGCATTGAGGCCTGGGTGCGCAGGGGCAGCCAGTCAGCGCTGGGCGGAGGACCGGTCTGGGGACCAGGGCTGGGGTGCAGCAGGCGCACAGAATCGCGCAGGCACCACCGGTCACGGCGGTGGACTCGTGGCTGGGTGGGGGGCGCCGCCCTGACTGACACGACCCTGCATGCGATGACGTGATGTGGGCGGGTTGGTTTGGGACGTAGCCACCTCGTCTCCAGTGTGAATGTGCCCATTGAAGGTGGTCGGCCACGTGTGTGTAGGCCTATGGACAGGTTGTGGCGGAAACTGAGACACACGCAGTAGTCACTTTGGTGGTGGATTTGTGACGTGTGCATTCCCACAGTTGTGAGTTGGGGGATTGTGGAGTTGAGGTGTGTGGTGTGTTCAGTTGGTACTTGCAGATGGGCAGTGCATTTCCATGGGGGCCATCCTCAAAGCGCTGGTTGGTGGCGCACTTGCGGACATGTGGGAATCATGCACACTGCCTGGGGAGTTTGCGTCGATATTGGTGGACAGGCCACGGTGGTCCACTTTTGTATGTACATTGATGGCATGCGTGTGGTTGCTGTTGCGGTGATTGTGTGCAGTGTTGGCAGGGGGCACAAGTCGTACACGTGTGCTGTGAATTGCCCCAACACGTGCGTGATGCCATCTATGGCGTAGTTCCCTTGCGTGGTCTCAAGATGTTCCTGCGCAGTGTGGGGGGAGTGAGGGGCAGGGGTGTCGAGCTGACACACACCGTGATGCTTTCAGGTATGATGAGTCCTGCATGATGTGACCGTAACAGCAGTTAGTGTGGTCGTTACCTTCCTCTTCATTCCTACGACGGTTACGGCTACACGAACTTCTGTTACGGTCTTCTCATGCATGATTTATCATGCCTGTGAGCATTCCGGTTTGTCCAAGTGCAGTACACTGTACCAGATTAGGCATGTGACTATACAGGAGTTTGACCATTGTCACGATTTCTCCCACAGGTTTCTGAAGACACGTTGCCCTGTTGAAGTTCCCCGTTGGGAATGGAACGCGTTGGCTGAGCTTTTCGTTTTGTTTGTTTGTGTATTTGTAATAAAGTTCTGTTTTTACACTACTGTTGACTACTGGACTTCATGACCTGGCGCACCCACATTTTGGTTATGACGATCTTGGGTCTGGGGCACGGAGGCGTCTAGCACGGCTGGTGTTGGGGTTGGTTGCGCAGGTACACTACGAATTTGAACTATCGTGTGGTGCGGATACAGGGGCCCGCTGTTGCTTTTGTGGACATGCATCCATGACATGTGTGAGGGAGTTTGATGGGGCTGGATGTGAGACTCCTCCGACTCTGGCAGTTGTTGGTTGGGAGGTACCAGGGGCCAACAGGTGCAGAACAGCCAGCAGCTTTGTCTGCAGGGGGATGTAGGTTGTCCGCTGTGTTGGTACCGTCAGCCTGTGGGCAATGTGGATCAGGATGCGGAGGATGGTTGTCCTTTTGAGCCTGTGTTGGCCAATGGCTTCCTCTGGCATTGAGTCTCTGGGGCTGGTGCGTTTTAGGGTCGTCCGCTGTCCTGCACTGCCTAGGTGGTAATCCTGAGAGGGTGGTCTGTGGGGGGGGCCTGGGAGTGGTGGCGGTGGGTGTTGTGGCCCTCTTGGTTCTCCGAGCTGCATGATCAGTGGCTCCATGGCATCTGTTGGTCTTCAGATGTGGCTCTGGGCTGGGCTCCCTTTCATACTACAGGTAGTCGCCCTGCTTAACACCAGCAAAAGGCAGGTGTTAAATCCCTGCTGCTAACGCGCCTCAACGCCTGTTCTTGGTTCGCATCGCAGATCTGACTGGTCATTGAGAATCTCGCAAAGTGGTGTTTTCGTGTGTTTTTGCACGGGAACACCTACTCTGCATATCATTAGCGTTAGTTGTCGCACTCATCCGTGGCGATGTTTTTTGCGGTTGCTATCGCAGGAAAACTGGCGATGTCAGCAGTTTGCACCGGCTTGTGAATGGCGCGATATATCTATCGCCACTTTTGTGGCGCTAAAGTGCCGATAAATCGGCGATAACTCCTTGAGCATATGCCCCTAAATCTTTTATAATTGTGGTAGGAGCCGCTAGAGGCGAGAAACATCCTCATTTTCAGTTGGCAGGAAAGAAAATTGAGGTGGTTTTCATACCTTGGGGTTCTTTTTGACAAAGATTATTCATGGTCTAAATTGGTGCTGGGAAGGGCCCAGGGTATGGAACGGAGTCTCCAAGCTATTAAAAGGTTTGCAAAAAAGTTAGGAGGCAGCCCCCAGAAATAATTAAAAACATCCATTCTGCCAAAACTAAGACCGCAGCAATATATGGGGCAGGAGTCTGGGGGATGGTTGACGCCAAGCCCCTCCAGCAAGCGGAAGATAGATTTTTTAAAAACCGAGTATCCTTACCTCAATCTGCCCCTAATCATATTTTACATCAAGAATTAGGGCTTCCTCACCTGACCGACTGTATTAGATTGGCACCAATTTTACTGTGGATATCTATATGGCGGAGGACCACAGTTGACCTGACCCAAAGTATTATCAATGATTGCTGTAAGCTGGACCACTACAAGCGGATTGGATGGTTAAAATATGTTGAGGCCCAACTGAATGAGTTAGGGATGGGCGAATTATTTCAGGATCCCAAGAAGGTCACAAAGAGTAGGATAACGGAACTATTTATGCAGAGAGCAAACTATGCACGACGGGCAATGAATAATTTCCAAAATTCAACCACTGCCTATGACCTGATCCCACCAAGACCCGGGGAAGGCTTTTTCTATCTTTGTTGCATTAATAGTGCGCAACATAGTGGCAGGAGGAGGCAAGATGGCGGCCGTGAGCGCGGCCGTGTGAGCTCGAGCTCCCGGCGTTTGCTCTTTCCCATAGGTTCTATGATCCTATCCTGGCAGCATTGAAAGAATTAACCGAACCTAAAATGTTTCCCGATACTGACGGCATGTTAAAGGATTAAAAAAAACTTACGGGCATGCTCTCGAGTCTTTGGTTTACGGTGGTGCTATCTCGGGTGTCTCTCTTGCGGCGGCTGGGGCTGTTCTGGCGGACTTCCGGAGAGACGCACACCTGTGGAGTGCGGAGGTCACGTACGGAAGATTGGCAGCGGTCCGGAGGCGGTTGTTTGCGGCGGTTTGATACGATGCCCCCTAAACCCGGCCGCGTTAAGGTCCGCAGCACGATGGAGAACTCTGGCACTGTTGGATCACGGGACGGGGAGAAGAAGAGTGATCCGGCATCGGTCAAGAAGGACGGCCCCCGTGTAGAGAGCAGCGGTAAGAAGAATGTTCCATCTTTGTTTTTTACAAACAAAACAAAGAAACACCCCCTCCCAGTGCAGGCAAGTCCGGGAAAGGTCCAGAGTGGCAAGAACAATAAAGGGGGAGACAATTCACCATTACATAGTCTACTTAATCAAGCTGGCTCAAAGGATGACACTCTAATGGGCGAGAAAGAGAGCGATGGGGACATTTTGGAGGACATACATCAAACTGCCGAAACAGCCCCCGAAGCGGCTGATTCAATAAGACCCCCATACAATGCTATAGCCTCAAATTTGTCAACTAGTTTGATGAAGGATCAGGAATTTGTACTTGGCAACCCTGAGGCTCTCAATGATAAAGACAATGTTGTTGACTCAGCAGATTATTTTTTTCTCTGTCTGATCCCTCCGATACTTCAGAGGATGAATGTGATGTAAAAGTATTGGCTAAGCAAAAAGCTGGTTCCTTCAACAGTGGGCTTAGGGGTTAAGTAAGCTACAGCTGAGCGACCCTGGGACCGATCTACTAGGTACGCCTGAGAATAGCCCTAAAACTGTACGCAAGCGAGATGAGCCTCGCATGGGGCTCCAGACCACTGAAAATATAGAACCCCTACAATGGGATTATTCCTTTCTAGGCGAGTCTGGGATACATGGAGAGGTTAAGGAACCGCAATCAAATGCATTGGCCCTGGAGAAACAAGAGGACATTTCACTTGCTGTTATATATAAAAGTATAATGGCTCACAGAGAAGAAACGCATATTGAAAGCCAACGTACACAGGGAGCTTGTCGGAAATTGCAGAACTCTGTAAAAAGGATTGCTAAATCATGCTCCGCATTTTTTGAAAGGTTTAATGTGGCTGAAACACGCATTTCAAATCTGGAAGATGAGTTAGTTATACAAAAAGCAGCAACGGAAGCTATGCGCACTGCCAAAGACGATACCCTTTGGAAACTTACAGATATGGAAAATCGCCTACGACGCAATAACTTGCGGGTTTTGGATATTCCTGAGGGGGCCGAAGGGCAAGATGCTCGGAAATTTATTATTGAGCTTTTTTCAGAGGCCTTTCGGGGCTAACTCAGTGGGACTGGAGTAGGGAGATCCAGCGGGCACATAGATTTCCCTTTATACAGCGTACCAGACCAGGACAGGCCACCTCTCGACCAAGAGCAATTTTAATATCATTAAATAATTTTTTGGCTCGCGAAGCAGTTTATGATTTGGCTCGCCCTGATCGGAAAAAGAAGGGGAAAGGGATAGAATTTTTTGTGCGCCCAGATTATTGTCCCCTAACAGTTGAAAAGAGATGGCAGTTAAGACAGCTCATTACGCCGTTTCAGGATAAAGGAGCTCAAGCTTATCTATTAAACCCAGCTAAGCTGAAGGTCATTCATAAGGAGCATGTTCGGTTTTTTACTGCTGAACTGGCTGCTAAAGAATATTTGCAATCCCTGTAACTTTTGTGAAGGCAAGTGGGACAGGGGAAATAAAACCCAAAAGTAAAGAAAAAAAAAAAAAAAAAAAATAGCAAGAAGAGGAAAAAATAATAAATCCCCGTTAGGAGGGAGGGTTGTAAAATTAATTGAATGTACAATTAGTCATAATTGGCAGGATATTTAGGATGTTTTTTTTTCTCTCTCTTTCCCCTGATTCCTTCCTCTTTAGTACTTTGTTTGTTTTATCTTGATAGGTGCTGGGGGTGGGGAAGGGTTGGGAGGTGGTATATAAGGTTAATGGGGAAGAGCAACCCGGGGGCCAGTAGCTTGTTCCATCTTGGAGACCTTGAGTCTCTCAGCCTCGTGTTTTGGTGGGGGTGGGGAGGGGCAGGGCCGCGTCTGAGGCCCTGCAGGGTCTGGGGTTACAGGGGGTGTGGGGGGTGTACAAGGTAAAACAATCCATGATGATGATATAGTAATACAAAATACGAACTACATGTATATAAGGTACAGGATCCTAATGTGTAAGGATATGTTTAGAATCGATGGGTGATAAGAATGTCAGAACGGGTTTACGGATATGTACCCTAATGTTTCTGGGTTAAATAACTATGGGAAGAGACAGAGGGTGGCAGCAGAGTTGCGGATGCTGCAGCCAGATTTAGTTTGCATCCAAGAAACGCACATTGCATGGGGTAAAAGAAAATTATTGACGGGGCTAGGTCTATCAGTATTGGTTTGTACCCAACAGTCAACAACAACACGTGGTGTGGCTATCTTAGCAAAAAATACCATTCAGGGAACGGCAAGAGTTTCGGCTGATAAACAGGGGAGGTGGGCTATAGCCGAATGTATAATTGGCAATATTAAATGTACGATTTGTTCTGTATATGGCTCGAATCTGGATGAGGTGTTAGTATTAGAGACCCTGAATTTGGAATTAGCATCGTGGCCCACGCCATTAATTTTGTGTGGAGACTTTAACATCCATATAGAACCACAGGGCCTGCAATTCCCGGCTAGCCAGTATAAGGGAAGGAAACCTAAAGTGTTTAAAGTATTACAACATCTTTTGGCGGACCATGGCTTGGTTGATGCATGGGCCAATTTACGAGGGTCCGAGCATGGATATACATTTTATTCACACCCGCACCAGAAGCTTGTACGATTAGATTATTTTTTTGTGTCAAATACAATATTGTCACAAGCTGATATTGAAGTGCACCCACGGATCACTTCAGATCATGGACCACTGGTTCTGAGTCTGCGGGCTCTCAGGATAGGCCGTAGGCCCAGATCATTTACCTTTGACAGGAAATTATTATTTGATGAGGTGTATGTGGGACATATGAAGGGGTGGATTAATCAATTTTTTACCATACACCGCAATTCTACTGGGCCTGGCTTTGTTTGGGATGCTTTAAAGGCCGGATTTAGGGGGGAGACCCTCAGCTTTGGGTTATATAAGCAGAGGAAACTGCAAGCAACAGCTGTGGAATTGTGTAAAAACTTGACAAATGCTGAAGTCAATCTTATGCGGGGGATACATGCAAAAAGTGATACAATGGATGTAGCGTTATTACAGGCAGAAGTTGCTCGCTGTAAGGCTAAAATAAATTCACAGTGGAGCAAAGAAATAGCTATGAAATACGCGCTTAGTAAGCAACAAAGTAATGAGTATGGTGAGGCAGCTGGGCGTTGTTTGGCCCAAAGACTTCGGTCAAGGGAGGCGGCCCAAAGGATTGGATCCGTAGTCAATATTCTGGGCGATTCAGTAGATACTCCTGTCGGGATTCTTAAAGTATTCCATGATTTTTATGAGGCCTTGTACACCGGAGAGATATATGATGGACAGGCAAGTGAGACACTTTTGCAGAGCCTTAATTGTGGGAAGCTGAGTTCCCAAGATATAGAAATGTTGGAGGCACCTATAACGCTTGAAGAGCTAGAGGCAGCGATTAATAACTTAGCGAGTGGTAAAGCATCAGGACCTGATAAACTTCCTCTGGAGGTTTATAAAACTTTTTTTGGAGCGCTGAAAGCTGATATGTTGGCTATTTTCCAACAAGCACAATTAGGTGTTGTCCCTCTGACCTGGGACGAGGCCAGTATAATTGTTTTTTTTTTTTAAAAAGGCAAGCCACCAGAGATGCCAGGTTCTTACCGCCCTATATCATTATTGAATGTTGATGGTAAGATTTACGCTAAAATCCTTGCGACCCGATTGGCTGATGTTGTTACTCCATTGGTTATGATTCGACAACACGGGTTTATACCCAAGAGGGATACAACCAATCATATTAACAGGGTGGTAACCTTACTAGATATAGCTAAAGTTATGGAGAGTAAATTCGGCTTGATTTTATTAGATGCCGAAAAGGCATTCGATCGGGTCGCATGGGAATTTTTATGGGCAGTTTTACGACAGCTTGGCTTTCAACATGGTTTTATCACAGCTATTCAGGCCCTATATCGACGCCCGATTGCCAAAATTTGTTTAATGGGTCTTGAATCAAAAAAAAAAAAATAGTGCGCAACATAGATTTATTCTACTCCGCTCTCGTTTGAATATGATTCCGTTACTACTAGGGTAACCTAGAAAATGCTATAAATTGGCAGATCTGTCACCCTGCCCTTGTAACAATCACTCACCGCAGTCAGACCTCCATATAATACTTTTTTGTAAGAAGTATACTGCAGAAAGGAAAACATTTATCATCCCAATTCTGAGGCACCATAGATTCATGCAGTGTCGGGTGGCACTTTACTTTTTAAAACCCGTACCGGATTTATTCGTATGTTTTTCCATAGCTTCATTTTTGTGGGCTTGTTTTAAAAAGAGGAAACAGGGGATGTTAGTTAGGCTGCAATAATCAATATGAATTTTTTATTTAATTGTTTTTAATTAGTTTTTAACTTGTTTTTAACTTGCTCACTGTGTAATAGGTAAATTGGTCATATCGGTCTTTTCTCTCTTCTTTCTTAGCTTTTGAATATATGGCTACATATCAGTGTTGAATTTTAGGATGAATTTGTACTTTTATGGTCTGTTTATACAAAAGATCGAATAAAGTTGTGAATTGAAAATTAGTACCTGTATTAAAATTTGGTGTGTTTGTAATTTTTACAACTTTATTCACTAACTAGGATTTGATATGGGGTTCACATTTTTTCCAATTGTTAAAAAATATTCAGTTGCAGATTTCTAATTTTTTATTTTTTTGCAGACTTTTTAATTTCTAAGTATGACAAACTATATTGTGTAGTTATTTTTTAACTTTAACTTTTTTTACCGATTTTAATGTAATTCTCGTTTTATTTGAGTTTCTTTAATATTGTCTTTCCTATAGTACAATGAAGTTTCCTATAAAATGTTTCCTTCACTTTTCACTTTATTTGTGTTTCCTTAAAACTAACTTTCCGTAAATCTGGTTTTCCATGTTTTGGTTTCCTCTAATGTGATTTATCAGTTTTCGCTTTCCATTAATTGATTAATTACGTCCAAACAGATGCACAGATTGTATCTCTTTGTTTGTGAATAAACCCTGATGCACTTAGGAATGCCTTTTATACTTTTATTCTTTTCATGCTTTGTTTGGTTTTGTTGCATCTGGTCCAGGCTCACGCTTCTTTGTGCTTCTTTCCCACTCTTTATTCTAATTTTGCAATCATTACATTTTTTAGACATCTCAAAAGAGAATCACTCAGTACCATTTGCAATATTGCACTGCAAAGTCACTAATTACTTTCTCTTTTCCCAAATGGAGTCCCAAGTAACCCCGGGCAAAGCACTATGCTACGCTCGCGTAGTTTGCGAAGTTTGCGCTACTTCGCACAACGCAAATTGCACGTAGCACAGTGCAAACACGCGTAGCGTAGCGTAGTGCAGCGGTCATTTTTTGCTTGCTCGCGGTCCTCAACGTCAAGTTGGCGACCGCGAGCAAGCAAAATGACATCCCGGCGAGATTCTCAACGCGGGAGGTCAGGTTTCTCATTGCGAGTGGTCGCGTATGCTCGCGACCGCTCGCGATGAGAAACTACCAGTCCGCGTTGAGAAGCTGCCGCTCGAGTAAAAATCTACTCGAGCGGCAGTAAAAGACAGCTCGCACTGTGCAAGATGCCGTTTTCAATGATTGCACAGTGCGGACAAGCATCCGGCACTGTGCAATCATTGCGAACATTGCACTACGCAGTTCGCGTAGTGCTACGCGTAGCTCGCGTAGTGCGAACTGCACTTTGCGTAGCTTCGCGTAGCACTACTTCGCGAACTACGCCCAGGCTTAGTCCCAAGTCAATCTCAATGCCAACATTGTATTGTGGCTAGATTTGCCACTTATTGATAACTTCGTGCAGAGCAAATTCACTTTCAATGGTTTTCAATAGTTTTACAACCCATTGCAAATTTGCAGTGCCTTTCTCACTCAAAATGTGCAATGCCTTTCTCAATCACTATGCTCGCAGTTAAAGTAACAAACGGGCGGGAATCTTGAAAAAACGCTGCTTCCTTTTTATTTAGTTAGAGGAGATTCTGATATCATAAGCTTAGCCAACACCTTTGTCTAGAGAAAAAAAGCTTAATAAAAACAATATCTAATTTCACATGCACCCAAATACCTCAACTCTCACAACTCTTCTGTGGAAAAAATAACAGCCTATTAGGAGCCCTTCCCGTAAAACATATGCTTGGGGGTATCAGCCTGTTGATAATTCTTCATATAATTGTGCTCCTGATGCTAGCTCGGCCGTTCACTCTGAGTAGAGAGGCTATTAGACTCTCTCATAAATGTTCCATAGAGAAAAAATTTAAGAAATTCAGGCTACTGGACATTTTTCAGCTCTGATACATTGCAGACAGTTCCGGTAATTACCAAAAACTGCAGCGATAATACTGGGACATGAACGAGTAATACCATCGCCCAGTAATCATCGAAAACGCGTAAGGCATCCTTTTGCTGATGGAGGGAAAATGCACTAATGACTAGCGCAAACAATGTTTTCACCTCTTATTCCCCAGAATCGCTGTATATATAGTTCAAATATTGCAGACATGGCTGTTAAATATCGGGGGGAAAGCTGTCACGCCTATTATGATGAGGCCCTTATTGGGAACTGTGCTTGTAAATACAGCGGAAAAGGACGAGCTAAAATTAGCATTCTAAAGGTTTTTCCTGATATTGATATTTTGGCCTAGTTTGTGGATTAACAAGTGGAAACATTGGGGGATATTCACAAGAACGTGTGCTAAACATCTCCCAAAAATGTTAATGCAACTTTACACATCGCAGCCTATCGCGGGAAAACAACCCTGTATTAACGTGGAATTCACAACACGGCGGTACCATGCGATAGTCTCCCGAAACCGCGGCCAATGTCCGCGATAGAACCACCTCGACGGAGATAAAAACACAAACGCCAACACCAAAAAACATGCGATGAGCCCATTCGCGAGGAGGAAAGCAGCGATAAGCAGCGCAAGGCCCGCGACACATATACGGCATGCGGGAATAAGCACAACAAAAGCAGGGAAAAGAAAGACAAACCAAACAGAAAACAGCGAAGCACAATGGAGGCAGTCGGAGCTAGCACACAACCCCACAAGCACCATTGGCAACAAAACATTAGACATGGCAGGCCATCGTGGACAAGGTGAATGCAGCCGGAGAGCGGAGGAGGACAATGGCAGAAAACCAGAACAGCTGGAATGATGCGATACGCACAAACAAGCACAAACACGCCAACAACCACAAGACAGCAATGCACACCGGAGGTGGGAGTCCAGCGCCACACCAGGAGCTGGATGACATGGAGGAAATGGTGTCCACCACATCAGTCTGGAGATGGTGGCAGGAGTCGGGGACCGGAAACTGCTCAAAATCTACAGACACAACAGCAACAGGGAGAGGAATGACCAGGGACTGGGGGGACGGGGGGAGATGGGCACAATGGCACACATGCACAACTGCAGACAAACCATGCCCAAGAGGAACAACACCAACAAAGAGCACAAGTCACACAAGTTGGCAATATCACATCACTGAACAAGCACAGAAGTGAAAACCACACTGCCTGAAAGGGAGAAGGGTGAGCCAAATCAGAGCCGAAGGGACATCTCACACACAATGCAGCACACACACATAGGAAGCAGAGCACCCCAACATCCAACACAATGCGGTACAAACACCAACATCAGCACAACCGAACACAGGACACAAGTGCACCCGTTTGTGGCCGGGAAATGGCCATACGCATCTGGCAAAGCACGAAACAGGGACATGATAATGCACAAGTACCAACCCACAGCCCTGATGGGGCAGCAATGCATGTAAGGCAGGGACCCAGATAGGCCGTGATACACACATTGGCATACAAATAAACACTCACAGTTGGAGACAAGTGAACGTGCGGAAACGTTATCAACAATTGCGTGTCAGTACAGCCAAGGTGCAGACCAATGCAGCAGCATGTCTGAATGAGGAATGTTGGAAAGCGCCCATGTCCACCCCGGGGGAGTCCATCACCAACACAAGTCATTGCCAACCCACGTATGTTGTCCGCGCATGGACCAGGAGTCCAGGCCAATGCAGCCATGTCCACTGCCTCCCAGGGACATGTGACCAGATCCCCAACATGCAACCAGGCGTCGGGACACCTGCAATGGGTCACATGCAGTCCTGGCTGCAGTTACCTTGTCACTCGTCCATGAACGCGAGTGCAGCAGCATAGGCCAACATTTCCAATGCGAGATCGTTGTCCACCACATCTGACATGACGGTGACGTAACCCATCAGCTGTCCCGGACAGATGTGCTCACTCCAACCCCATGCCCCAATATGCACGAAAGCCAAATCAGGGAGCGGCTCAATGTGGTCACTGCACACGACGACTCCTGCAATCTCCCAGGTCCAGCCCCCAGCATGCATGCCAAACATCCAGGCATGCCATAAACGGGCATCACGGTGACACTTCTGGTCATGGTCTAACAGGGGGCGCACACACACGTCGAAATCCAGGTCAGCTACAGTCACGTTGGAGAGGCAGACATCCATGGACCACTCGAATATGCACGAGCGAAAGTGCAACACAGGCTGAACGCAGGTGACGTTGGCAAGGCGGAAGCTCAGCCTGTAACTGATCCGCAGCACTGCCGATGGCAGTGCCCCCAGTACATGCAGCAGATGTGCACGGTACAGGTCCACGTGACTGGAGTAGAGCATGTGTCCGGGATGGTCTGCCATTGCGTCAGTGGCTCTGCTTGAAGCAGCACTGTGAGGACCTGCGCCAGTCCTGTGGATGAAACGCCACAGCTCGGAGCAATGAGCAGTGTCTGTGTGCAACGGGTGCAGGCCTGGGGTGTGGTGGGAGTATGAGTGAAGGTCATTTCACACATGCAAACTACGACCAAGGACTTCTGCGTGTGGGATGTGTACACGTTGGCCTCATGTCTGGCAATGCGTAGTGTGGGAGTCGCCTGGAAATGCTATCCTATCTGTCAGGGAGTGCTGGGCACATGCAAGTCACATCTAGGAGCTGCAGATATGCTACCGCCAGATAGTGCAGACAAAGGACCATTCATCCCTACAGTAACTACACCATCTGCATGCATCCAGGAGATGCACAGAGGCCTGCTGTGGGTGTGGTGGGATGTCTGCGACCCTGCGAATCATGGATGACATGCCCAGCACGTGGCACATGTGCGGCCTCACTGTGTGTTACGTTGCCTCACAGCTGCTCCACCCTCCCACGAGCCCCCACATTTGTGTGCCCTGCGTGGTTGTATCACGTGCACTCCTACAGCATACCATTGAGATGCCTGTCCGCGCATGTCCAGCGGCATGCCACCAACACCGTGACGCTGACCTTTGAAGGTGTGCGGCCAAGTGAGTGTAGGCCAATGGTCCGGACAGGGCGGACACAAGTGTACAGTCCATGGCTGGCTGTGATCACGCTGCGAATGAGGCTAGGCAACTGACTCATGCAGCTGCAGGACCGATACACATAACACTTGGCATGCATGTGCCAAGACCCCGAGCGGTCTTGCGCGCCTACATTTCCCGGTCCGTGCGGGCCCGCCCTCCTGGTGCATGCTACATTGCAACATCGTCTACTGTGGCCCTGGTGGTGACAACACCCCAACACCCCAACACAGAGACACACTTACCGCACATCCTGCCCAAGGCCAGGTCCGAGCCACGCCCTGCTCCCCCTGCCGATGCAGCACACCCCTGCGCTGAACTGACATACGCCGGACCAGCACACGCCCCTTGTGCATGCAGGGGGGGCCGGGCGAAGCTACATGTCCAAGGTCACTGCCAACGCTGAGGTGACATGGTATCGTCCGCTGAGGATAGCACACTGTGATGTTGCACTGCCGTGCCCATCATGCTGACACAATGACCACACAGACACACTTGCTCAGATGGTGTGAATGGCTACGAGCACGTGCGCCCGGCCACATTTATTAGCAGGCAAACATATCGAGTGACACCTGTGTTGGATGTGTGTGGGGTGTGTGCACACCAGCCGGAAAGGGCTGCCTGATGCAGTCAGAAATCGACAACAGTGTACATAGTAAAGGACACAACCATTCAACCGTAAAGGACCCATGACCTGAGCTGCACAGAGTTAGTGGCCCCGGATGCACAGCGTCCTGCACAGGCCTACCGCCACGGGCCGCTGACTTGGGGTGCACTGGGGCAGGGTCACGAGGGCAGAGCAGGTTCCCGCAGATGACTAGGGGGGTTGTCGCGGAGTGTCTTGGTGGACAGTGGAAGGTGTACCCCCAGGGCATGATGCCGAGGGCAGAACCATGCAGAAACAGTCACCATGGTGGAGATGAGTGGACCAAACACATGTCAGACACCAAGTCCGTCCCAGCCAGATGATGATGCAGACAGCCCCCAGGCCATGGACTCAGATGACACCAAAGTTCAACCAGAGAGTGCCCATGAGTCATTGCGCACAGAGTTAGTGGCACCTGTGCTGATAGGGGATGCCACCTGCGATGAGGCGTGTCCAATGGTGTGGACTCCTCCATATCCTACCCAGGACACAGTTCCACATGTGTGGCCTACTGGACCGCAGTGTAGGCCTGAGGCAGCGGCCAGCAGGGGCCATTGACCGAGTGTCGCCGGGTTAGGTTGGATGGTCCCACCGGCCTGCGTAGTTCAGGTTCAGTGGCACCACGGGACGCGGACTTGTGTTGCACAAGGTTAGTGGCACCAGGTCAGTTGTTGCTAGTGTTCGGTCACCTCCGTAACGAGGATCCGGCTTTCATCCGGACTGAACCGCATCTTCCTCTTACTCCTCTCCGTGCGGTCACTGGTATGGACTCTGCCATCCATGAATAACGACTAAGTGCTGGATGTGGGGCCTACTGGACCGCAGTGTAGGCCGGGGGCAGCAGTCAGCACGGGCCCACAGACACGTGTCGTGTGCTTGTGATGCATTCGTTTGCTTCTCTGGTAGCAGGGAGTTTAGTGATATCACCCCTGCAGTAGACATCTGGTCACTGCCAATCATGACTCAGGACACAGTTCCACATGTGGGACCCACTGGGCCGAGGAGGATGCCGGTGGAGTATGTAAATGTAAAAGGAGTACTGTTAGCCTGCGCCGTGGAGGCCAGGGAGGTGCTGCGGAGGCTGCAAAGGTCGCGGGCCTGGGGCTTGCTCCGGCACGTGGTGGGCCCTCTTTGACACACGCCGGTGTCGGCAGGTGAGCGGAGCCTCGTTGGTGCGCTGGTGCAGGCATGACAGGTCGGGGGCCCAGCGGCCCGGGGTGCAGCAGGCGCACAGGGACGCAGGCCCCGCCGCGCTCGGCGCTGGACTTGTGGTGGGCTGAGAGGCGCCGCCCTGGCAGACACGTTGTCCATTCCGAATGAGGACCACGCCCAGTGCGACGGGCTTTTTGTTCACACCCCTACGCAGGCCTGGCGTACGCAGGGCCAACCCACTCCGCCTGCGCATGCAGGGGGGGATGTAACGTGTGACATTTCCGCGTTCTGCCCCACAGCATGTGGGGACATGGTAGCGTCCACTGGCCACTACACTCCATGCTCCAGCAGTTGATACCCACATGGCCATTTCCGTGTTTTGCACGCTGTGGTCTGTCCAGCATCTCCACGCCACATCTGGCATTGGGTAGGTTCACATTCCTTAGTCACTTGCCGCTCTCGCACATGCCTGCTCCATGCCTCTCCTCACATCCTGCTATTGTGTGTCTGTCATAAGGTTTCTGCACATACACAGAGCTATGCACAGGAAAATGGGACCCCGGAATACAGTGGTTTGCCACCATATACCGTAGCACCCAAAAACCCCAACCCAACTAGCTTAGCATCCCATTAGCACCCAAGTACCAATGATTGGACAACCCAGAACACGGTATCTTTATCTCAGGACTCGCAGAAGCAAGAACACTCTTTCGTCACTCACTCGTACTTGTCCACAAGGTGCGTAGGAAGAGACACTGGATAGGTTAAAATGTTTATTCCAACTTACGTGCTCTAATGTACAGTACACGTGTCAGTACTAATAGCATAATGCATATGACTAATATAAGCAGCATGGTTACAATTCCATAGAATACAAACGGGGAAAGCATTTCAGAGCTCAGTGGATAAACGTATAAATAACATTACCACCCTCCCCTTGCAGTAAGATAGTTTATTATAATAATAGAAGACCTCTGGGCTTTGACTAGCGAACCCCCATACCTCAGTCTCTAGATGCAGAATTACATCAGCAGGACAACACAGCTCTTCTCACTGAAAAGGATTTCTCCAAGTGTGTTAAGCGCTAGTAAACCACAGTATTAAAAGCACACCAAATTCTTCATGGCAATTGCACCTAATGTTATGTCTGGGTGCGCGAGACTGGCCATATCAGGAAGAACCAAAATACATTGTTATGTGACCTTGTACATGTTTGTGCAGACCGAGCCCAAAAAGGTGAACAACAGAAAATGCAGACAGTGCAAAAGAACTTGGCACGAGCAAAGGGCGAGGGAGACCCGGCTCAGTGTAACGTGCGCAAAGAAAAGCAGCATGGCAGCCAGGCCTAGGCCAACATAACAAGGCAGGCAACAATCCACAAGACACCCTCCCCTGGTCAGTCCGGCGGCCAGGACAGAGGCCCATCAGAGGACAACACTGCCGTTGGAGCACAGGGAGCGCCCAAACGGCGAAGGGCAGGTCAATCCATGAAAGTGTAAGTGCAGAAAAAAGCCATACCCTCCAAGAGTTCATCATTGGAATCGTCAAAAAACATAGATGCCATCCAATCCATGAGATCAAAAGAGCAGGAATGCTCCTCAGCAAGGGGAGCATCCAGAAGCAATGCGGGACAGCTTGCGTGATAATTGAAACAGCTTCGTTGTAGGAGATCCTGGGCAGCCGCCCAGATATCCCATTGCGCCAAAATCCCCAGTGCAGCCGCACGCGCCATACAGCCAGCAACGGAACAGTCCTGTTCATGGGCCTCTAAGGGACCCATCAACTGAACAAAATCCGGAACAGACAATGACGAATTGGAGAGGCAATAATCCAGAGTCCAGGTGAAAGGACAGCGGATACAAGTCATCACAGGTTGCACGCAAGTGAAATACGCAAAGCGAAATGAAAGAGTATATGACACACTCAGTGTCGCCAATGGCAAGACACCAAAACCAGCCAAAATGCGCTCACGGAGCAGCTGGAGGCGTTCTGGATCGAGCAGGTCCCATCGGGGAGCAGCCATTGCGCAGAAAGCAAATTAGGAGCAAGACACCAGCCGCTAAAGCGAGGATCAATGGGAAACCGCCAAAGACGCTGGAAAAAATAGAATGTATGAATGCTGGGATGACACCAAAAATAGTTTGGAAGGAGGACACCAAGCCCGACCCCACGACCTTAAAAAAGTGTACTAGGCCTTCAGTGTTAGATGCGTTAAAAATACGATGTATTAACTCCCCAAAATGTTGGGGGAGATTAGTGTTTAAAAGGGCCTGTATTTCACTGTGGGTACTCGCCACCTGGAGAATGAATGTCTCCCGGGCGGACGTGAGCATAACTTCCTCGTTCAATAATAGTGCCTTTATTCTGCTCAGTCTATTGAAATCTGCCTCCATGGTAGGGATGGAAGGCCAAATAGAGATATCAACCTTGCCATGAGGGGGAGGAAAAAGCACATTTTTGCAGCAGACAACCCTGTGCGAAACTGTTACAATGTAAGGAATGCCAGCCTGCAGGCCACAACAGTTTTCGTGATTTAAAAGTAAATAACTACCATTGGAAAGGAGAGTGAAAGTAGGAGAAATAACAGGAGCAGGAATACCTTTCAGCACACAAGCAAGATTAGGAGCGGAAACGCTACATGAGCCATGCAATTTAATGTGTTTACAAATAAGCGAATGACCCATAGTCGAGTCGCAGTACTCCCCCGTGAGAAAGACTTCCTTGCCGTCCCGAAGGCATTTATACATGAAAGGCAAGGACCAGAGTTCATGCAGGAAAGCACTGCCCAAGGGCCGGTAACGGCCCACAGGATAATGTTTCATGCACGAGTCAAATTCAAACAAGGAAAAAGGTAAAGCGATAACCCCATGGACTAGCCATACAGCAGAATCGAGTTCTGCAACAGAGAACGGCAAAGGATCCATCTTTTCGATATGTAATAGAGTGTAAGTTGCATCTTTCATGGACATAAATTGCTGTTTGTCAGTTAAGTTAAAAGGTAGAAACAAGGCAGAGGTGTTCAAAAAATGCCAAGGCACTTTACCCAACTTAAGCGTTTGTAAAGTCCATGCAAACTGCATAATTGAGCGCAATTGATTCTGACCATGATATAACACAGAAACATCATCTTGTACAATATCGACAACAGAGGACACAATATTCTCTAAAGTGTAAATGCGAGAAGACAGGGTATTAATACTATTGTCGACAACAGCAAGCACCTTTTCCATATTTGCTTGATCTATTTCCCGAAGACGGGAAGCAGCTTCAATTTGTGATAGCTTCCAGAGTTCATTATACGTTTCATAAATGAATCTCTTAGGTCGGGGACCACGAGGTCCCAAAACAAAATCGGACAGATCAATATTGCCTGTAAGGAGGGACAAATGTTGTTTAACAGAATCAAGGGACGAATGTTGCAGCCATTGTTTGCATAATTTACCAACAGAATATGTAGTGACAGTACGGGAATCAGTAAATCTCGGATCAGGCCTATCCTGTGTGTAACTAGCTCCTGAGTCGTGAAAACGCATTTGACATGCATTTGATGATGTAGGCCATACCAACCAGGGTGACTGAACTAGCTCAGAAACATTAAACGAATTATTTTGTAACAGAGCCTGCAGGGACACGAGGGACATATTGAATCGTGAGCTTTCATTGGGAAAACTCGACAGGGATGGTATTGATGGAGTATTCAATTGTTTAGTGGTTGCTAAGCCCCAACATGTAGTCTGATAGATGGAGACATTGAGGAACATAATTTGTGTAGGGATGAGGCAAGCACGGTGTAATGCCTCGGTTCCCTGTACCTGCCATGGCTTGGAGCCCCAAATAGATTTTAAATCCACTGTATTATCCCAGTACTCATAACCACCCACAGCTAGGGCACTTAGAAAGGAACCTGAATAAAGCAATTTGGTGTGTGTTAACATAATTTTCTGAGTTGATGTGTTATTAAGTCTAAAATAATAGGATGCAGGGTTCGACCGATTAAAATCAGTAAAATAATTAAACTTATTTCGAAGAGTTTGAGAGCTACCTGGCAAGGGGTTTGGACAATGTTCCCATTGGGTATAGTTAACAGAACTACGCAGGGCACTGGGCTTATGGAGAAAATGATTACCCCAATGTTGGTAACAATACAAATCGGCATAATTAGCAGAATTCATATATAAATCTTCAGCATTAAAAGATGCATAATATTTTAAATCGGCAAACAATGCTTCAACGGCATGCACATCCCAATCATCAGAATGAATATTATTTTGTACTACATCACCCATTGAAACACGAAGGACATTAGGTACATTAATAATTTCCGTCGGACCATGGATTTGATAGTTCACTGCATCCCATACGATGCCATCAGCAACTGGGAAAGCTGAAATGTTCACAAATGTGTGGTCACGCTTCATGATGTGAGACGAGGAATGAGGAGCCAAAGTTCCAGAAACATAGTCTACAGCAGAGCGTTCAGGTAAATAGTGACCATTAATTAGTAGAAAAAACACTGTGACAAAGCCAATGGACATGAACAAAAAAATCAAGAAAAGTACCAACCAGATGTATGTCCAGGGTGGAATCAGAAAATTGTCTCTAAACCAGGATATAAAAATACTGAACTTGGATGGAACTTTTGAAGATGTGGAATCCGAATCAAAGGAATAACGAGTCGGGCTTAGTGGCGATATTGGTTGATGTGCCACCGATTCAGATGCAGGATAAGTATACTCGTCCTCGTCGATGTTGGTGGAGAGTTGGGGATCAATTATAGTTTCAGGCAAATCAACCATCTCAATTACAGCATCAGCGATCGTTCGCGCAGATGGACTATGAACATATGTCCGATAAATGGCAGGACAAGAGACCGCTGGTGTGACACTATTCAGGATCGGCCAGGCGCTGTAGCTTGACATTTTCAACTGAGATGTATCTGTTCTCTTTGCGACCAGGAAGCGGTGGTAAAATGACTGTACGTGTTCCCTTCAAGCCCAGAACTGGAACCGGTGCACGAAAAGAGGGGCCAAATTCTTTTTGTTTTCAACCTTCTCTCGAACCAGTTCTCCAACTTTCGGAAGCCAGCCGGCTACCGGAATCTGCAACGCAGGATCTGTGGCTGAAGGCAAATGTGTAGTTGCAAGTTTGTCTCGGGCTTCTTGTAAGTCCTGTAACATAGCAGAATGGTTATCTACATCAAACTTGGCGGATTGCGCCGCGATGTCTGGACCCTCAAGGTCAGGCACAAACATTCTTATGCCAAAGAGCATTTCGTATGGGGTCCGCCCACCCAGAGGTCTTCTAGGGAGATTATTAAGTGCACGCTGAACGGTATACAAATGGGCCAGCCAGTTCCTGCCAGTACCTATAACCCTAGCTGTTAAGGATTGCTTTAAGTCACGGTTCATTCGTTCAACGATAGAGTTGCCCTCAGGCCTATACGGAGACGAAAATTTCACCCGCACCCCAAGCGAAGCCATTGCATCCTTGTAAGCCCTAGAGGCAAACGCTGGACCTTGGTCCGAATGGAAGGTGCCGCATGCGAAAATTCCCACAAAGACACGCAAATCCCTGATTACATTTCGGGCGTCAGCACTCCGTTGTGGCCAGACCCAGAGAAACCGTGTGCACGAGTCCACTGCCACTAAGATGTATTTATAGGCAGTGTCTGATGAGAATGGACCGCAGTGATCCAAGTAAACACACCCAAAGGGTCTGTTAGCAATGCAGAGCGGTGTTTGTGGTGGACGTGTTACCGTGGAAGGCTTAATCTGTTGACAAACGTCGCAAGAAAGCACAAAAGCACGGGTGTCTTTATATAACCCACGCCACCAATAACGCTGCTGCAAGATGGAAACCGTAGCTGACACACCTGCATGAGCCGAAGCCATGCCTTCGTGTGCAGCCGATATCAAGGCACTCCTGCGGTCCGCGTTGGGGATCAGCCGATCTCCAACGTCAGGTATTGTTACATAAGGAACCTGATCGGGACTTAATTTGTAAGAATACTTGGAAGGGAAACCTGTAGGGTAATTATCACCTTCCTTGGTTGCAGCAATAGCTGCTAGGATAACAGAGTCAATTTTAGACATGGACCTGGTAACCGCTGCTACTGAACACGTGACTACTGCTGAACGGGCAGCTTCATCTGCCAGATCGTTACCAATAGCGTGTGCGCCCACCCGCTGATGGCCTAAGGTGTGAACCACCTGTGTGAGGGGCAGACGTTGTTGCAATTCTGCCACTCGAACCCAAAGCATTTTATGCTTAATTGTGCTCCCTTTTGAGTCCTTGTAGTCATTTTTCGACCAGAAAAACAGATTGTCATTGTAAGATTGTACACAGTAGTAGGAATCACATACAATAAGAGTGGTCTCATCCTGAGAAGCGAACTCAAGCGCAAGTAGCAATGCATGCAGCTCGGCCAATTGTGCGGTACTATCTCCAAGTGTGCGAGTATGCACTGCAGAGGATTTGAACTTTCCACTTACAAAGGAACCCGCAACAATAGCACATGCAGCTGAATAAGCGTGCTTGGACCCAGTGGCCGGTTGCGCCGAACCATCGGTGTAGATCACACATTTGTAATCCTCAAGCGGTAGTAAAAACAAAGGAGGAGGATGAACGAATTCATACTGCAAAAACTCCTGAGTCTGAAGAGAAGAATCAAAAACAAAAGTGACGTCCGAAGACGTCAAGGATGTAGCCCATTGTATCCAACGGGGATGCATTGCTTTTGAGTTCGGTACACTTGCCTTTGTTACTGCCTCTAGGGCAGGACAGGGTGTTACCACTAGAATCCGCTTTCCCTGTGCCAGTGCGCGTTCTTTTAGAATCGCCATTTGCACTGCAGTTAGAACTTTTTCGACAGATGTAAAGCGCAATTCAGCGGAAGTGTACAGATGTGACTTGTATGCGATGGGTACTGTATCACCTTCAATAAAGGTTAAGTATGTGAATCCCACCGCCCCGGAATTATTCTAATCACCAGGTTTGTGTGGTTATCACGAGTCAAAAGATATTTAGACTCCAATAGGTCTGTCTGCAAAGACTGCAGAATCGAGGTATGCTCAGGCAGCCAGCAAGACCTTGAATAAGTAGGTTGTATCAAAGCATACAAAGGCTTGATACGCTGGGCATATTCGGGAATGTAAGTACGCCCGAAATTCAGGAAACCCAGCAAAGACTGAAGTTTCTTCAGAGTATTTGGGGGGCACAAATGTGCACATTTTTCCAAGAAATGGGGGCTAAGCCCTTACCTTCGTTGTTGAGCTCATAGCCCAAGAACAGAACGGTAAATTCCGCAATGTGTGACTTAGCAAAGTTAAATTTGTAACCCTGCTCCGCGAATTCAAGAATAATGCGGTCCACACGGGACAAATGCTGAAATAATTCGTCGTCCGTCAGATAGATGTCATCTACGTACGAACATGCGTCTTGATCAATGTCATTTAACAAAGAAACAACACGGGCGGCGAATATACCCGGACTATTTATGTAGCCCATGGGTAAACGCCGGAACTGGAATAATTTACCACCGGAAGTGAATGCGGTCCATTGACCACTCTCCGGGGCTAGGTTGTGCGTGTAGAAACCGTTTGAAAGGTCAAGTGTCGTTTTGTATTTTTTACGAACAAGACTGTCTACAAGCGCAGAACTGTGTGTATTTTGCACCGCAAAGTTCCGACAATGAGTATTTAAATGCCGGTAATCCAAAACTAAGCGGTACGATCCATCGGGTTTAGAAACCACGAAAAGGGGATTGTTCATAGGTGATACGCATGGTTCAATTACTCCCTGATATTCCAACTGTGTCAGAATTTCGGAGACGGGGCCTTTTGCCTGCCGTTTGATGGGATATTGGGGTTGTGGCTGCGGTAGTGACCGCAAAGGTATTGCATGAGGAGGTGATTCTTCATCCCATCCCACATGGTTGCGGTATAACGCTGGTGCCAGGTACACAGCCCACTCAGCTGCAAGTGCTTCAGCTTTGTCTTTTGGGACATGCCGTGAAAAGCTTGGAAGGATTACCTCCTCTCCTTTATGTGCAGCTAAAACGAATGGGGGTGGCCAATCCACCTCTGCTAACAAAATGTCATATGAAGAGGTTAGATTTTCCCAAAAAATCCCTTTTATTTCACGCGGTATGTCACCTTCAATTTGTATGACTATGTTATAAAGTCTGTCAGGGGGTGCCACTCTCGTGTCAGCTGTCTCTACAGTAACGAATGTTTCAGTTGCTGTCGCCTCCATATGAGGACGTAGCGCCTCCCGCACTATGGTAACTTCCGCGGCGCTGTCTAGGAGGGTCACTGCCCACGTCCAATTCTGGAGTCTCGTTCTCACGGTCTGAGGCATATTTCGCTGTGACAGCGGCAACTTTTTTCTTCTGAAATTGCGGTCGAGGAAGATGAAAGTCTTCTGCTTTCCCTCTGACTTGTTGTCGAGGTTGGTCTCGCTCCTGGGGAGCCTCTCGGCCCCTTCCTCTATCTTGCCGTCCTCCTCCACCAGCCTGTGACGACGTCTGGGCCTGTGAAGAACGAGGAGAACGCGTATCAGAGCTCTGAAACCTTTCTGGTGATTTAATCCTTGACCTATCACGTAAATCATAAGTACGTTCAGAAGAAACCGAAACTGGGGAAGCGCCTCTCGACCCCGGCTTCTTTTGTTGCTTACCCTGTTTTTTCTGTCTCCAACTCTTTTTAGTGAAGACTGGTTTATCATCTTTCTCAGATGTACTTTTTGTTTGTGTAACTTGTGTTTGCGATTGAGTTTGCATTTTTACAAAAGGCTTGTTGCCCAGGCTATTTCTTCCAATTGTTTTATAAGCCCGGGCAATAATTTTCGGTAATTCGCAGGGCCTGTCCAACTCTGGGACCAAAGCCAAAGCATTCGCTACTTGAAAGTTCATAGCATCGCCCTTGACATTTCCAAGGATCAGCTCAGCTACTACATCAAACACTCCCACTAGTCTCATCCCTAATTCCACAGCCGCTTCAGGGCCATGTTCATCCTGTACTTTTTTAATTACAGAGGGTAGAACCGTCATGGAAGGAGTTCCAAAACATTTTGAATAAACTGCTGCGAATACCTTACCCCAGTTTTCACATGATGTCAAATCGGGGATTATGTCTTTTGGCAAACTTATCGTGAGGATGCAGTGTTTATCTACTGGGGATGTATGGGGAAACACTGCTTCTATCTGATCGAACTTTTCTGCAAGCCAGTAAGGATAGTCGTCCTTATTTTGTGGACGTTTGCCCATCACAGAATTTACCATGACAGGACTTATGGTAACTCCAGCTGCAATAGCTGGTTGGCCAGCGACTACAGGAGCAGCTCCACGGAGACTACCTGTAACGTATGTCACTAAGGCTCTATGCACTCGCACCAGTTCGGTATGCATAGTGCGCAGTTCCGCAATCGGTAATGCCAGATAATTTGGATGCGGGGTATACCCGGCCAATACAGGCCAAGTGGCCCCCTCAATGGATAAGGGGCCTAAACGAACTGCGGTATTTGGTTGTGGGAGGGCGCCATTAAACCAAACACGGTGCTGCCAAGCCGTGAGAGGCACTTCAAGATTAGTATAGGGTCGATAGGCAGCAGGAATAGCGGTGGGTTTATATTCATGAAACAGCTTATCACCTGCATCCACCGCTTCAAAAGTGATCCAAGTGTAAAACACTTCAAAGTGATAAGCCGGATCGGCTTGAACCACAAAGACCAACTCGACCCCAGCATCGGGCACTCCGTATACACCTAGGTGTTCTCGGATTGGTCCTCGGCTATGTGCAGCTATCGCCACACCAGCCATAACTAAACAATTGTATTCGACAACCTAACAGGGAGCACAAAATGGGTTATTTATGTAACCTTTTTTAATAATTTCAAGCTTGAAAGAACCTATAAAACGTTCAATATAGGAGGTATCACCGTCACTTACGCCTCCGGAAGCGTACGTGAGGGTTTTGTGGACAAGCACAAGTACTACTCAAGCGTCTCGCAGATAAGCAGCCCCACGTTGGGCGCCATGTCATAAGGTTTCTGCACATACACAGAGCTATGCACAGGAAAATGGGACCCCGGAATACAGTGGTTTGCCACCATATACCGTAGCACCCAAAAACCCCAACCCAACTAGCTTAGCATCCCATTAGCACCCAAGTACCAATGATTGGACAACCCAGAACACGGTATCTTTATCTCAGGACTCGCAGAAGCAAGAACACTCTTTCGTCACTCACTCGTACTTGTCCACAAGGTGCGTAGGAAGAGACACTGGATAGGTTAAAATGTTTATTCCAACTTACGTGCTCTAATGTACAGTACACGTGTCAGTACTAATAGCATAATGCATATGACTAATATAAGCAGCATGGTTACAATTCCATAGAATACAAACGGGGAAAGCATTTCAGAGCTCAGTGGATAAACGTATAAATAACATTACCACCCTCCCCTTGCAGTAAGATAGTTTATTATAATAATAGAAGACCTCTGGGCTTTGACTAGCGAACCCCCATACCTCAGTCTCTAGATGCAGAATTACATCAGCAGGACAACACAGCTCTTCTCACTGAAAAGGATTTCTCCAAGTGTGTTAAGCGCTAGTAAACCACAGTATTAAAAGCACACCAAATTCTTCATGGCAATTGCACCTAATGTTATGTCTGGGTGCGCGAGACTGGCCATATCAGGAAGAACCAAAATACATTGTTATGTGACCTTGTACATGTTTGTGCAGACCGAGCCCAAAAAGGTGAACAACAGAAAATGCAGACAGTGCAAAAGAACTTGGCACGAGCAAAGGGCGAGGGAGACCCGGCTCAGTGTAACGTGCGCAAAGAAAAGCAGCATGGCAGCCAGGCCTAGGCCAACATAACAAGGCAGGCAACAATCCACAAGACATGGTGCCATGCCGTGGCTGGGTTGTGGGTATGGCAAGGCCAAGTTCCTAATGGAGTCGTGTTGTCGTGTCTGGTCGGTTGGCATGTTGTGTGGCATGTTGAGTGTAGTTGTGCTGCGTGCCCATTGCCAGTATCGTGAGTTGCATGACTGTGGGCTGGAGGTGTGTGGTGTGTTCATTTGGTACTTTCCAATGAGCACTGCATTGCCATGGGTGCCATCCTGGGTGCGCTGTGTGATGATGGACTGTCGGGAGATGTGTGAATCAGGCACTCTGCCTGGGGAGTTGGCCACGACATTGTTGAGGGGTCCCGGGCAGTCCACTATTGCCTGCACATTCATGGGATGCATGTGCTTTCAGTTGTGGTAGTTGTGTGCAGTGTCGGCAGGGGGCACGAGGGGTACATCTGTGCAGTTGGCCCTGACACGTGAGAGAATCCAGCTATGGCGTAGGGGCCTTGCTTGGCCTCCAGCTGCTCCTGCGCAGTGTGGGTGAAGTGGAGGGGCTGGGGTACCAGGCTGATGTTGGCATCCAGGACAGGTGTGATGCCCTTGTATGGGGCTGGCTATGTGACTCCTCCGACTCTGGCAGTTGTGGGTTGGATGGTACCAGAGGCGGACATGTGCTGCGTAGCCGGCAGCTTTGTCTGCGGAGGGATGTTGGTTGTCCACTGGGTTGGTACCGTCAGCAGGTGGGGAATGTGGGTCAGGATGCAGGGGTTTGTTGTCCTTTTGGGCCTGTAGTGGGCAATGTCCTCCTCTGGCGTTGGGTCTGGGCGGCAGGTGCATTTCAGGTGGGTCCGCTGTCTTTGTGTACGCTGCCTCTGTGGTGTTCCGGGGGGGGGGCGGGATGGGTCCTGGGGGTGGTGGAGGTGGGTCTTGTGGCCCTCATGGGTATCGGAGCTGCATGATCATTGTCTCCATGGCATCTGTGGGTCTTCAGGTGTGGCTCTTGGCTGGGCTCCCTTTCATGCTGCGGGTAGTCGTCCTGCTTAGCACCAGCAAAAGGCAGGTGTTAAATCCCTGGTGCTACCGCGGCTTATCGCCTGTTTTTGGTTTGCATCGCGGATCTGGCAGTTCGTTGTGAAAGTGGTGTTGTGGTTTTTTCGTATGTTTTTGCACTGGAACGCCTACTCTGCATCTCATTAGGGTTAGTTGGTGGTGTCCACCGTGGGGATAAATTTTGGGGCAGTTATCTCGGGAATACTGGCGATGTCTGCAGTTTGCACCCGCTTGTGAATGGGGTGTTAAATCTATCTCCACTTTTGATGAGTTGAGGTGGCGATAAATCGGAGATAAGTCCTTGTGAATATGCCCCATTTTTTCTGTTGGTCATTGGGCAGGATGGAGTCAGGCAGAAAAGAATCTATAGTCGAGATTACTAGGAGGTGAAATGATAATACCACAGTCTATATATTACCATTTCAATCGGAGGTAACACTGGAGACGTTTCTTAAATGGTGAGCTGCAGAAACAATGCTCAGTTACTGCTTCCCAGGACTGGACTGAGAACACAAATTAGCCCTGGCAATTGTATAGGACCGGCCCGAGGGGAGGGGGTGCGGGGGGGTTGGTGTTTGGTTCGAGTGTGAAGCACTGCTGCTTAACTAAACCGGCCCCCAGCACTGCTGCATTTGTTACTGGGGGCCGATATAGCAGCACTGCTGAAAAACTGGCCCCAGTAACAAAACCGGCACCACCGCTTAAAAAACGGCCCCCACCAATCCAGCCTCCCAGCGAAACGCCGATAACCGCTACGGCCAGTCCGGCTCTGCTGCTTCCCATCATTTTCAAACAGTGTCTGATAAAGGATTTAAGGTCTGGTGTCAAACAAATCAGAAAATATGCCATGATAAATCTGGTCTGGTTTGAAAATTACCAGCAGCCGTATTTTGTTACATTTCAAACTTTTCACAGCGTTTTGCAGAATATCAAGTGGACTTCAAGAAACATTGCAATTGTCTTCAAGATGTAATATCTGGATATTTCCTAAAGCTGCACAAAAGAAAAAAATTGAGGTGTGTGGGTAGTTTCGCGACACTAGCTAAGCTTGTGTACTCAGTGCATACTTTATATTATGAGAGAGTACTAAAACAATCCCTTGCGGCTGCATATTTAGCCACTCTCTTCTTCTCTGTTGGTTTTCTGTAGCGCCATCATCACTGCAATGGAGGAGTAGCCTAGGTAGAGAAGGGCAGAGTTACGGCAGGCAGTCCGGGACCGGAAGTCAGAGAGCATACAAAAGTCTTGATAGAGGAATTGCATGTGATAACTTTTGCTTCGAATTGGGGAATGTGAATGATCTGAATGCATGCAGCTTTGAAACTTGGTTCACTTCCATTAACCCAACTGGCCTTGTGTAATCAGGAGAATCTGCAAATGCTTTTGTCAACCGTTATAATTTAATCAGTGGGAAATTCTTAAATTATGCTATGATTTTAGGATCTAAATGGTAATTGAGATTTTTCATGTTTATTTCCATCACAACTGATGAATGAAGCATGACTTTATGGCCTGCCGTCATCACTGCGAAAATTGTTGCTACCATGAAGCCATCCACTTAGAGACTCCATCTGAGTGGACCACGCCTTCAAGAAAGGACTCCTACCCATCAGCGAAGCACTAACACCCATCCTCAATGCATCCTACAACCCAGCCACATTCTCGTACACCTGGAAACATGCAACTGGCATGCCCCTGCTCAGTAAACCATCCCCTGACCCAGCCATGCTTTCCAACTACAGATCCATCTCCCTCCTTCCATTCTCAGCAAAGATCGTGGAGAAATTAATCAACCAATGCCTCACCGACCACCACAGCAACTTCCAGCTCCTAGACGTCATGCAATCTGGATTCAATCCCAACCACAGTACAGAAACAGCACCCATCGCCGCCACAGACGACATCCACATGATCCTTGACACAGGAGACATGGCAGCACTCATTCTCCTGGACCTCTCTGCAGCATTTGACTTGCTCTAACAGCCCATCCCATCAGGTGCCTGCAAGAAATTGGCCTCCAAGGACCCACTCTCCACTCAAATCTCCTCCTTCTTAATGGATTGAACACAAGCTGTCAGCCTGGAACGTTACTCTTTGGAAGCCCACAAACTCATCTGGGAGTGCCTCAAGGTTTATTGCTCAGCCCCACCCTCTTCAATGCATACATGATCCCTCTGGCCAATGTCATCCATGCACAAGACATCAACGTCCTCTCCTATGCAGGCCACAAGCAACTCATATTCTCCCCCTCGGACAAGACCCCAACACAAGAAAAAAGTTCACGTCCTGCATGACCGAAATCGCTAACTGGATGAAAGCCAACTGTCTCAAGCTCAACATTGACAAGACAAAAGAAGTGATCTTCGACATGAAACTTCACAATGGGACTCTAACTGGTGGCCATCCAAACCCAAACCCAGTCCCACACCCACACCTACACACAGAGCCCTAGCTGGGAACCTCGGAATATTCATCAAGAGCAAACTAGGCATGACTGCACAGGTCAACTCCGTCACTGCATCCTGCTTCCACAACCTAAAGATGCTGAGGAAGATCTTCAAATTGTTCCTAAGCAATACTAAATTAACTGTCACTCATGCCCTAGTCACCAGCAAGTTGGACTTTGGGAACACCGTCTATGCCAGGAGCACCAAGCATCTCACTAAAAGACTACAAACCATCCAGAAATCAGCAGCCAGACTTCTCCTCAACCTCCCACACAGAACTCACATCACACCACACCTCAGGGAACTACACTGGCTCCCGAAACAAAAAACGTCCTCAATTCAAACTCCTCACTCACACATTCAAGGCACAACAAATGTCAGGCCCTACCTACTTGAAGAATTGCATTTCTTTCCACCAACAATCCAGACACCTCCGCTCTACAGGACTTGTACTCGCACGCATCCCATGTGTTGGACTTGGCCCTCGCTGCAGTGTCACCCCCAAACATTTTGCCTTCTCCCCTCCTGTTTTCTGAAATTCGTTTTTGTTAGCAGTAGAACTCTCTGAACTTTACCACTGCCTCCCAGTGCTAAAGTGCTTTTTCTCACCCCTTTAAAAATGTACTCAGGGCCTGTAAATTAGATGCTACTAGTGGGCCCGCAGCACTTATTGTGCCCGCCACTAAAGTAGCACTTTAAAACATGTCTCAGTCCTGCCACTGCACCCCATAGTGAAGTTTGAGACTGCTTATTCGACCTGGCAAAATAAACACTTTTTCCAGTCCTAAAACTCCCTAAGTCACGAATATGGTAGGCCCTAAGCATCCCTTTGGGTAGAGCGCATTGTATTTAAAAAGTAGGACATATGCTTTTAAGTTTTACATGTCCTGGTAGTGAAAAACTCCTAAATTTGTTGTCACTACAGTTAAGCCTACCTACCCCATAGGATAATGTGTTACCTTGTTACATTTAATAAGTGCTAACTTCTGATTGGGAACTGGTAAGAATCTCATGTTTGGACTCAAATAGATTTGGAATTTAAAATCCTCTTTCATGGGACAGTCGTATTTTATATTGCAATTTTGAAAATGGCACTTTTAGAAAGCTTGCATTTTCCTGTCCTAAACTATCTGAGGACTTCTAGGAGTTTCTAACTGTCTGGGACTGTTAATTGCTCCCCCATTGAGAATGCGTATTGGGCCCAGGCAGAGAACAATAGGACATGGGTGTAGCTGGGAGAGAGCCATCCCACAAGGATGGGAGGGGTGGAGCTGTTCACAGCCCCACTTGCATTTCAGGGCTGGCTCCAGCACACCCACAAAGGAACTTGATACCAGCCTTCTGTCACCCTAAACCTCTTGGAGCCTGGCAAGGGACGAAAAGGTAGGAAGGACATTTCCAGAACCAGATGTGATGGTGGACTAGATGTTTTCCCCACTTCAAAGGGTGGCACCAGTTATAAATATTTGACCTCCTGAGCCACTCATCAGTACACTCCTGGACCTGCGTTGTTCCCCGGAGGACTGATCTGCTGCTTGAGGCCTGCCTTGTTCCCCAGAAGACGGCACTGCTGCTTGAGGCCTGCCTTCTTCTTCAGAGGACTGCCCCACTGCTACCAGAGGACTGCGCTACTGCTTGAGGCCTACCTTCTTCAGAGAGCACTGCCTTGCTGCTTGAGACCTAACCTGCTGTCTGAGAAGGAAGATCAGACCTGCTCCCTTCATCCCAGTCTACCTGAGTGACTCCAAGGGACAGTTGTCTGTCTCTTGTTCTGTGCTACTGGGAAACAACAAGCTCCAGAGGCCGCTCTAAAACTGCCCAGCTGACCTGCTGCAACTGGCCCTGCAACTGCACCTGCCTGGACATGCAACTACACCTGCCTGAGCCCTACTAGCCTCTGCTGGGGTGATTTCCTGATCCCCTTGAGATGCTTCCCCATGTCCTGGACCCTTGGCTGGCATCAGTTGAGCTCCTACCAAAAAATCCTGAGGTTTTGAACTCTGCGTGCCGCACTTTGAGAAGGTATCTTTTTCAGCTGAGCCAACCTGGTCCATGTACTTGGCCTGAACTTGTGACTTTGTCCTGGCCTAGAGAGCCCACATACTGACAGTTAGCCCTTTCAGCTTCTTGGCACTATTTTTCTTTTAAAACTGCATATCTCTGGTTCTCCTGATTGGATGTTTGTTGATTTGATCTCATTTTATTTATTCGATTTTACCCTATTTTTAAAATTTGGTGTGGGATTTTTCTTGTGTTGTGTTTTCCCTTTATTACAGTTTGTGTGCTGCAAACAACACTTAACACAGTGTCTCTAAGTTAAGCCTAACTGCTTTTGTGTGAAGCTACCAGAGGATTAAGCAAAGGTTAATTTAGTAATTTTTGTAGTTCATCCTGACAGGGCATGTGGTTGTTGCTTGATAAGGGTCCTCATGCCCTCAATGAAAAACACAGTTTACCACACCATGCATACAGAGAATCAGATCAGGAGGAAGGGCGTTCTCTTACTTTGTTCCTAAAGCGTGGAATGACTTTCCACTCCACATCAGAGCCTCCTCCCTCTTCTTGACTTCTGCAAGAAGCTGAAGACCTGGCTTTCCAATTTACCAGCCTACCATAGGCAGGGCTAGGCTCACACACCTACTTAGCACCAACATATCCTTGCAGGTGATAGTGCACTTTACAACAATACACAACATTATATGTGTGTGTATTGTATTTTCTGCACATCTTGTGTTTTTATTAGCTTTTTGCCAAATAAATATAAATTACGTCTACTACTACAGTACCACCAACCACCCCTGTGCCTATGTGGAGGATATACAGAATGACAGTGAATTGAATAATCAATGCACCAACAAACCACTAGATTCAGAACTGTCATAGTATGAAACATCTTTCATAGAATTGGCGAAACAGGTAGACCATGTTCTGACAGGCCCCGTATAAATAGATAAGGCCCGTGGACTTATTTTGGGCAATTCTTAACAATAATCACATTTGAAATATTGATTAAAATGTTGGAGTTTCTCATCCAAATCTTCTATGGACAGTATTTGCAAGATTTTGAAGATCCACGACATTAACGGTACATCTAGGCAAGCATGGCCTATTTCATCCGCCTACAGGTGCGAGGCTGCTGGCAGCTTGATGACAAACCCACTGCAGGATGGCATATAATTGGAGGAGCTGGAATACTAGGCCCTGGTTCCAATAGACGTCCTATTCTTTCACCAGGACCTTTTATCAGAAATAGGGATACAGACAGTGCCAGTAATCTCCTCACTAATCTACATTTTTATGCTGCCATATATAATGTAGAGACATATATGAAAACGAAAAACTACAGAGATGTGTATTGTTGTAATTGGTATGATGAGCAGTACACATTTCTAAAGCAGTTAGGGTGGTTGTATATACGTGCAGTGGAAAAACTGCTATTTCAAGTTAGGACAGTACACAAGAATATGCAGCGCACTTCCACTCTTTTCAAGGCCAACAAAATATCAGTTTGAAATTCTCATTTATTTTTAGAATTAAAATGTAAGAATCTCACTCAAGTATTTATTTTTAGAAAGAAAGTCATATATACCCCTTCTTTTCTAAATGAATGCCTTGGAATGAGCTAGAGCTTTTCAATAAAATTATTTCCTTAGCCAAAATGCATACCCCTTCCAAGAATCTGTTTGAGAATTTCTAGCAGGTGCAAACAAATCTAAATTCAGTCGTGTTTACCCACGAAATGATCCTTTGTAATAGGCCCCTATATCTAAATTAGGAAGTATATGCTTTCCTGCAACACCACGCACTTTACCCAAGGCTAGCAATGATTCCTCCCACAATAGGAACATCGCCCCCCAACTCTCTTCACTCTAACAAGAAGTATTTGAACAAATATACAACTAAATTGCTAACCTGACAGCTTTAGTTTTCAAGAGCTGAAAAACTGCTATTCATTTCCGACAGAGTAGAATTCCCTCACAGTTATTCCTACAATTCTCCAGGCCTAGTTCTCTAAATCACTGTTATAATAGCCTTTGTGTCTGTGAGCTGCTGCTGCAGGGGCAGCTGTGAGTTTATGATTGGTGGCCGCTGGTGGATAGTGGTTGCATCATTTTCTTCTCTTCTTTAAACCAGCAGGAAGAAGACTAAATTAATCTCACCCTTGTCCTTCTGCTGCATATAGTTTGCAATATTCTTGGTTTCCCCACCACTGTGCTTCTTCCTGCGACTCATTCTCTAGGTCGGTGCCATTGGGCTGAAGGGGGAAGAAAATAAGGCACTGATTAGTAGTACTTATTACAAAAAGCTCATCTATTTGAAAAGGCATATAAAGCTGCTGGATCAGTACCCTACCATGCCTACAGCACACACCGCTCAATTGTTATACAGTCGATAACTTCTTAGCACCTTACTATGTGGTCCTACATAAAACACTCCTTGGATTCCGCCATGTATCAGACAGATGACTTGACACTACAAATCACCAGGGTTGCATTGAAACTGTACATCCGAATCTGACAGATGCCTTTCCATTCAAAATCATATTGAGTATGCCATCATTCTGCAAACATAACGCTAACATCGATTGGATGAAGTGCACTGTCACCATCTATTTGGAGGATTGCATGGTCACTTGAACTAGGAGTATGGATAGGTTGTCTCAGACTGCAGCCACCTTTTCATGGATATTAAAGACATATTGCTTAGCTGTAATGCTTGTAGAGAATCATAAGTACTTTTATGTTTTCAACAAGGCACAAATATTTATTTTGCCTCCCCAACAGCAATACCTTATCCTATAGACCTAGAAATGTGGGCATCTGTGATATGCGGTAGGGTTTAAGAATTGACTGAGAAAGAGAACTTCTAGTCCCCACTGGAGAGTCAAGAAGGAAAGAAACCCAAGTACATCCTCCTGATTACAACATCATAATAACTAAGCTACTTGGGTGCTGCAGGAATCAAGTCAATTTTGTCCTATATTTAAAAGTAGCAGCTGACAGGATCATAATAAAAAAATATTTGAGAGGTGTTCTCACCCATAACTTATCATGGCATGCTTCATCTTAGGCACCCTCTCACACTGGAGTAGGACAGTGCCACTTCACTGGACTCAACCAAAGAAAATTGGGAGCGCTTAGATATTTTTTTTACAGGAAAAGTGCTGTAAAACAATATCTAAAAACTCACAGTTTTGGTTGGTTGAGTCCACTGAAGTGGCAACTGTCCTACTCCAGTGTGAGAGGTCACCTATGATGAAGCATGCCATAATAGGTTATGTGGAGGTGACCTCTCAAATATTTTTTTATTATTATCCTGAAGAAGAGAACAACTATCTGAAAGTGTATTTTGAAGAATTGAGACCAATAGAATCTTCTGACTGTCCCCTTCACTGCTGCTTCTTGTTTCGTAAAAAAGTGGGGGGTTCTATACATTTATAGACTGCTGTTCATTAAATCACATTAGTTCAGCCTCCTTCAGTACAAAGCAATGTTGTATATATTATGTAAAGCACCATTGGAATACCAGCATTTCATGAATGACGTCCTACAGGATACTTCAGACAAATTCATTGATGTTTCATCAATTATATCTTGGTATTCTCAGCAACCATTTTGTAACATAGCCAGCACGTACACATGGGACTACATAAGCTGTGTGAGCATCACCTCTAAGCAAAGATGCATCCACCGTGGAATTTCTGGACTTTGTTATATAACGTACCAGTCTGCAAAAGGATCCGGGAAAGGTCAGGTTAGCAGTGAATGATCCTCATCCCAATCAGTCCGGGAAGTTCACAGTTGCTCTCTCTCTTACTATCTCTCTCACAGTGATCGGCAGACTAAACACATCAATCAGGCACTGAAACAACAGCTGCATGGCTATGTCTCCATGTAGAATGAGTGGGTGACATCTCTGTTAGGCAGAATTCATCTGTAATAATACTGATAACAGTTGCACAGGCTATGCTCCATTCTAATACTCCAGCAGAGCATGTTTGTTACCTCTTCCCATTACCACCTGATCTTAGGCCCTATCAGCATATGGATTTTTAACTACTCTGAGAACCACAGGGGACAAGGTCACCATCCATATTAACGGCACACATGACCTGTTCCTGACATTTGGATACAAGAAAAAGTGACTAGTTCCTGCCTAACCAGTGGTGGAAAAGGCCTGACTCTTCACCAAACATCTCAATATTCACGCACCAGTCATCTTGAGGCCTTGGCCCCTCCTTCCCAATGAGGATTCAGCAGAAGAACAGCTTTTAGTTTTGCTGTCCCCCTGCAGCAAGAGGACAGTGGCCACAGACCCAGAGCCCTTCCCATCATCCTAATCTGGTAAGTGTGCAGTGAGCTGCGCTTGAAAATAAAGTGAAACCAGAAACAGGCTCATATTAGTGCTTGATATTTTAGTTATGAAGTCCATGAACTTATACAGAATTAGCTAGAATAAGTAGTGCTTACTAGGACTGACTAAGGTTGTATAAAAGCCCAAATGTACAATGACTGCAGTGCAATATGGCAGAGACTTGCCATAATACCAGGGCCATGACATATCTAGGCAGAATTCTAAGACGACTGGTAGGGCATGAAGATATACACACCTGGTAGGGGTTGTTAAACTTTGCCACTAACTAATCAGAATGTGAATCAACAGTGGAAGAATTCATTTTCACAAACACATTGTACCTTGTGGGTCAGTGGTGGCAACAGCAGACTTATGAAGGATGGAAAGGTCGCTAACCATTGATATGCACATATCCTGCTGAATAACCATTTACCTTAGTTGCTGTATCCAGTAAGTCTATTGAAAGATCTTCAATCCATAGAAACATTAGCTAAGGCTGTAGTAGACATTGAAGAAATGAATGCAGGTACTGAAAGTATAAGGGATAAGGGAAGCAATGTGCATGAATGTTATGAAAATGTTGGAGAGGTCTGTAAAATCTGCTTTCTTACACATCGGCCACTAGGTCATCTAGTGCCTGGAAGCATGTTATCCTGCTAGCATTCTTCTTAACATTCTACTAATAGGGCAGGTATCCTACTCTACATAAGGATTGACTTGAACCATGATCCACAAACCGAAAAACCAAGATCCTCCCGCCAGACAGCATGCAGTGTCTCTCTTCCCATTCTCCTTTCTCCTTGGTGGCTATATATATCACACCTTTTTCATTGAAGGGTGATGTGGATCACTGTCAGATGAGGTGGAGCAGTCAATGGCAGCCCTACGGTGGAGTACCCATGTGATGGACAGCACATACGTATCTGAGACACCTCAAGTCAAATATGTAAATTACTGGAGCAAGGTAATATTACACTTAAATAAAGACCTTACAAAGATACCGAAAAGCCAAAAAACGATCTACCAATTGTTAAACTTTAATGCAAACATCTTTGCTGAGGTGCTGTCCAGTTGGCTCAGATGGAATCCATGATGCCTGGAGGCCACTCCTGTCCTCTCTTTGTCACATTTGTCAAGCGCTGAGGTTGCTACATAGAATGTGGTGGTCCATGGCAGAAGGTGGGCATGTTATCCTTGTCATATGGTGGACATCCCATTTCAGACATTCAGTGAGCCTCCTATATCCGGTACCTGGTGGCCACTCTTGGTGTCTGGTGGCCATTGTTATCAAAGACCAGGCATAATTTGGTGATGCTTTGCATATGGTGGAAAACACTAGCATAACATGGGGATGTCTGCCATCTTTTTCTCTCCGGTCAACCAGTGATAAGTAGTGACCACAAATGACAAAGTACATTTTATAATGTGAGGATCACTTACATCTGGCGGCCATGCTTGGCTTATAAAGACCACTCTTGGCATCTGGTACTTCCCTTAACTTGTTGGACATTCCTATAATATGTTCAATGACGTAACACAGGCCGCTGCAACCCCTGAGGTGCGGGGGGCCCCAAGATCCAGGGGGCCCCCTCATCACAGCACTTTGGCAGGAGAGCACCTGATAGAGTCCGGAGGGGGGTGTAGGAAGGTGGAATCTGACTATATGGTTGCCCCCACTTTTTTTCCTGGTGTTTTGCTGGTTTATGACTTAGTTGGACTGGGATCCTGCTATTCAGGGCCCCAGTCTATCTGCTTCCTCTATAAAATGGTTTCCATGTACCTTAGGTACATCTTTGATTGGAATCTGGAGTGCCCTTATAAGTCCCTAGTATATGGTATACTATGTACCCAGGGCCTAGGTACCCCAGAGGCCTGCCAGGGGCTGAAGCATGTATTATGCCACCCCTGGAAGACCAGCCAAAATGACACCACAGGTCTGCTACTGCAGCCTGGGTAAGGTGGTGCATGCACCCCTTACAGTGGTATGGGCTACCTATATCACTACCATTGCACACACACATAAACCTATAAGTCACTCCTATGGCAGGCCTTACCAATCCTGAAGGCAGAGTGCTTGGTTTTTATGTGAGAGGGTGCCCCTGCATGAGCAGAGCCCCTCTGCAGCATTCGGAGTCCCTCCTCTGATGCTGTTTGTGGTACAGCCTGACCATATACTCTTAAGTGCATTATATCCTCGCGGTACAATGCTAACTTTGGACTGGCTGCATCAAAACATGTCGTGTTTGGTGTCAAACATCTAGGAATACTACCCCCCCGCCAATCCTGGTGGCGGGGGTAGCATTCCACCCTTCTAGAGGGAGAGACATGTACACACCGGGCTACCCGGTAACTTCTTTCCAGAGCCCTGGCATCACAAAATGGATGCCGCTGCCACAGACACGGGTCTGGCCTCCTGCTGCTGACTGAAACTCCGACAGGGGAGGCCTGGACAATAGGTTTCCTGTCGAAGGGAGGTGTAACCACCTCCCCAGACAGGATAGTGTGTATTGGGGCTGGGCGGGAGCACCCTCTGGTGCTTTGAAGTCCTGCACTGGGGGCACATTTGGTGTCCCTGTGCATATGCCAGTTCAAACCGGTTGCAGGGGCTACCTGCCCCTGCTCTGGCGTGAAACTGGACAAAGGGAATGGGTGTAACCACCCCTCTTCCCTGACCCTCCCATAGGTGGGTCCCCAGAGTATGTCCAACCCCTAACTTAGTATAAGTATGGGACCCCAGTCCTTAGGACTTCAGATTACCCTGGACGAAACTCTGATGCCGAATCCTGGACCTTCGACACTCTACTTCAAGATTAGAGGACTGAAGAATCTCCCTTGGGGTCAAGGAGTGACTCCCCTGCTTGGCAGGCACCTAAGAAGCAATTGTCCGGTCTGCATCGCTGAAGCTCCCGCCGGACGCCGAAGTCTTTGCATCACAAGAGGTGGATTTCCAGACTTCCCTGAGGCTGCCCTGAGTCCCCAGCAAAGCTGAGGCCCGTAGCTGTCGTGGGTAATGTGGAACCGTGACCCCTGGACAACAAGCACATTTGCAAGTGCATCCTCTTCCTGGTCTGCCACAAAGTTGTGCTTTGGGCTACAAGTAGCCCCCGCCTCCAGCACCGACTGCACCGAAGATCACTGGCCTCCACTCCACGAGTGTCCTGCAAGCCAGCTCCAAGTGCGTCCACTTGAGGCTCCTTCACGGTCGCTAGTCCGTTGGCTAGTGGGCCCTCCCGAAGGCAACTCTTCTTCTGCTTGGGCTTTCCTGGTTGCTCCAGAGGTGCCCTGACTTACCCTTGCTGGGTGAGTCCCCCAGACCTTGCTGGTCTGCAACATCGTCCTTTCTTTGTTTCTTCGAGACTTGCCGTTGCCAAGGCTTGTTGGGTCCAATCCGGTCGCCGACACCGCAGCAATCGACAGACTTCGTGGGAAAGCTCGAATCCAGCTCCTGGTTGTCATCGACGCCTCATGGACCTCGTGGCTGAAGAGTCAAGACAACCGTCAACCTACCTGAAGCACCCGACATCGGTGGGCATCTGCTCATCGCCTTCCTGGTCACTGGCTAGTGACCCAGACTCTGTCCCCTCTGCTTTCAGGTTCCTCACATCTTCGATCCACCTTTGGATCCATCCGAACACTTTCGACTTGGTCGCCATCAGCACTTTGTAGCAGATCGCCATTGAAAACGACGACGAAACCCGACCCCGAAAGACACCTATGCACCCGGCTCCCCTGGGTGAGGTAACTCGAGTACTCCGGTGCTCCCATGGGTATAGACTCTAGAACCACCTAGTTCTAAAAGGGTTTGCTCCAAGTCCTCCTCTAAGTCTCCTTTTTCTTAAAACTCCATCAGCGACATTCTCCATAGAAGTCAACGGCGGCTCGCGGCTGTGTTCTCACACTGCACGCGTCCCCCGTGGGTCCCCTGTGTCACTACCTTGGGTGGTTCCTTGTGGTCCAAGCATTTCTACAGGCTATAGGCCTTGTGTCTAGCTCAGTCGTGGTTCTTATACCACTTTATTGGTATATGGTTTGGTACGCCCTTAGGGCTCAAACGTGTACTTCTGCTATTACTGTTGATAACTGACTTGTAACTTATGTACTTCGAACTCTAGCCTCATAAAGGGACTAGAGGGGTGTGTTTAAGACTAAATACATATATTTTATATATATACCTGGTGTGGTCCTCTTTCATTTGGTCACTCAAGAGATTATAGACTGGTAAAACAAGCTGCTTTACATTCCTTCAAGACTTAGCCTGAAGGCTGCTCTCCATAGCTACCACTAGGATAGCTTTCAATAAAGGTTGTCTTTAACCTATCTCCAATAAGGGGTTGTTTGGACTGGTGCAAGGTGCCCACTATAATTAGTGGACAGCATATACCAGGCCAACTTCTCACATTGGTGTGCAGCGTGTGGGATTCCAGCTTGCTATTGTTTTACCGGATAATCTCAATTGAATTGATCAACTGAAAACCACTAAGGGTACCTTAGATACATATAATTCAAGCTTAGGATACAGTAAGTTCTACTGAACTTAGAGTTGTGTGTTAAGGGATAGCACACCCTTTCTACAACTCAAGAGAGTTTAGTAGGCCACACTAGAGTAGGTAGTGCATACACCACACCACACTAGTAATGTCTTCACTGCCAGGAACCAGTGAGCTCCTGCCATCCAGATATGACAAACTCTCATTCTTGGAATTAAGAGAGTTGTGCAAAGTTAGGAAGTTGAAGACAGGCAAAAGTGCCAACACCCAACGTCTCTTGGAGATGCTTCTGCTTGATGATCTTAGAAGACCCCTAAGGTCTGAAAGGGTAGGCAGAGAGGGTGGGGCAGAAGATGAGGGAGGGTCCAGGGATGAAAATGCCCAGGACCTGACCTCTGAAACTGGCCAGGGGGATGACAATGATCCTGACCTGGAAAGTGCAGCTACTCCTGAGGATGAGGAGGAGGCCCAGAATGACCTCCCCTTTGTCCCCCAGGAAGAGTTGTGAGTGTGCCCAGAAGGTCTAGATCTCCTTCTCAGGAGTCTAACCACTCTGACACCTCAGTAGGGACCTCTGTCTCCTCTCATAGGAGGGAATCCTCTCATGAGAGGAGAAAGAGACTGCTTCAGTATGAACAAGCCCAGCTTGAGCTCAGAAAACAGCAGTTGGCTATAGACAGGGAGTCCCTAGATCTCTATAGACAGAGTAAAAAGATGGGACTAGAGTCCCATGGTGGCAGCAATTTCCCCAGAGATAGGGAAAGGTCTTATGACCATAGAAACCTGAGCAAAATTGTCCCTCCCTACCAGAGTGGGGATGACATCCACAAATGGATAACTGCTCTAGAGAGGGCCTGTAAAGTACAGAGGGTCCCTCAGGAGCAGTGGGCAGCAATCTTGTGGCTCTCCTTTGCAGACAAAGGTAGAGATAAGCTCCTCACTGTTAGAGAGGAGGATGCTGACAATTACAAAGTCTTGAAGAGTGCTCTGATTGATGGGTTTGGCCTAACCCGTATTCCCGTACATGATTATTGTATTTACTCCCCTTAAGTCATTATGCCCCATCGCCTAACCCACTCGTCGTTCTCCCAGGTGTATAATTGATCTGGTAGGTGTTCACCATTTGTTTCTATGCCATTAGACTCCCCATCTAACTCACTTTCTGTTTATCGTTTTGATATTGGTTATTATGTCTGTATATGATTATTGTACTTACTCCCTTACGTCACTTTGCTCCATCGTATAGCCCATTCCCCGTTCATTCAGGTTTATGAATGATCTATCATGTGTGCATTAACTGATTCAATACCCATTAGATCCACCATATTAGTCGCATGTTTCGATTTGTTACCTCTTTTCCCTCAAACTGTAAAGCGCTCTGATATCCTTCGGGATCAAGTTCGCGCTATATAAAACTTTATAAATAAATAAATAACCACTGAACAGTATAGGTTGAAGTTCAGAGATACCCAAAAGACTCAGACTCAAGACAGGGTTGACTTTGTTGATTGTTCTGCTAAGGCTCTGGAAGGTTGGATACATGGCAGCAAAGTGCATTACTTTATAGGATTGTACAATTTGATTATGAGGGAGCAGATCCTTAATAATTGTCAAAACCAGCTTTTACACCAGTACCTGGTGGACTCTGATCTGACCTCTCCCCAAGAATTGGGAAAGAAGGCAGACAAATGGGTCAGAACCAGGGTAAGGCCTAAGAATCAGGGTGGTGACCAGAAGAAAGATTCTACCAAGTCCCAAGAGAAAGGTGGGGATAAATCTAAGGATAAGTCCACTACAGGGCCCCAAAAGTCCTCTTCTGGGGGTGGGTCCCAAACTCCTTCCTCTCCTGAAAAGAAACCCTATTGCCATGTCTGTAAAAAGCCTGGGCACTGGAAATCTGATCCCAGTTGTCCCAGGATTGGCAATAAAGAAAATGTTCCTCCAACACCTACTACCACCCCTCCTGGTACTACCAGTAGTAATCCTCCAGTTGGGAGTAGTGCACCCAAAAAGTTAGGTGCTTTTGCAAGGGGAACAGAGGTGGGCCCTAGTTTAGACAGGACCCCCTCAACAGACTCCTCTGACTCTGATGGTGGTATAGGATTTGCCACCTTTACCATGGGTCCCAATGCATTGGGCAGGTACAGACTGGAGCCAATAATTAATGGTCAGAAAGCTGTGGCATTTAGGGACACAGGGGCTAGTGTCACCATGGTGGCAGGGAAACTAGTCCCCCCTCACCAGCTTTTACCTGAGTTTAAATACCAGGTAACAAACATTGATGGTGTCAGAACCGATCACCCCATGGCCATAGTCAATCTCAGCTGGGAAGGGGTCACAGGCCAAAAAAGAGTGGCAGTGTCCCCAACCTTGCCTGTAGATTGCCTGATGGGCAATGATCTGGAAATTTCAGCCTGGGCTGAAGTTGAACACCAAACCCATCTGAGAATGCTGGGCGTCCCTGTAAAGGTTAGTGGGGCTGTGATGGCCACAGCCCAAGCCCAGAAAAATTATGGAGAGATGGAGCCTGGAAGAATGGCCCACTCTCCCCCAAAAGAGAGCACAAGGGTTGAAGAAAAGTCTTCTTCCCCCCAGACAGTAGGTAAGGGTCAGCCTCCTCAGGGAACTGACCCTACCCCTAGTGAAGGAACTGCCCCAGAGGTAGTCAGGCCTGGCCTGGCTACACCCCTGATGGCAGAGGACCCTTCCAAGGTGGTACCCAGTCTGGAGCAGGTAACCTGCACCTCTCTACCCTGCCTCAGTCAGCCCAGGGCTGCAGAGGTCAGGGAGGTCAGTGGACCCCCAAGGGCCCCCTGTCCAGAGGAACCCCCTATCAGCAGATTAGGGGCACCCAGTCTAGTAGCCCTAGCCAGGTGAAAATTCCTCAACACACTGAGGGATCCCCCATACCTTTGTGTAGAGACCTCCCCCAGAAGGACTCTGTTAGGCAAGGGCAAACCTGGGACCAAAAGGTTCCAAACCTGCCATGTCCCTACAGTGGTCCATCCAAAGGGACCCAACCCCCAGCTGTAGGCAGCCAAAGGTTGACCCTTAGAGCAAAGTGCAACTCAGTCATGGAAAGACAGGCATACATGGTGACCAGTGATCTGAGGAAGCTGAGACCAACCTTCCTAGGGCCTCACTTCCCTACTCAGACACCTCACCAACCTTGTACTTTACCAAAGCACGCCACAGGTAGTAATTCCCCATGGTGGAGACCCTCTCATACCCTTAGGGTGAGGGATTGCTTAGTGGACCATAAGACAGGGGGCAACCATGCTAGTGCAGGTGCTTCCTTGTATGGCCACTTAGTCAATAAAGACTCAACTGGCCAAGGTTAGCCTTATCTCCTTTCGTTTGGGGGGGTTATGTAGGAAGGTGGAATCTGACTATATGGTTGCCCCCACTTTTTTCCTGGTGTTTTGCTGGTTTATGACTTAGTTGGACTGGGATCCTGCTATTCAGGGCCCCAGTCTATCTGCTTCCTCTATAAAATGGTTTCCATGTACCTTAGGTACATCTTTGATTGGAATCTGGAGTGCCCTTATAAGTCCCTAGTATATGGTATACTATGTACCCAGGGCCTAGGTACCCCAGAGGCCTGCCAGGGGCTGAAGCATGTATTATGCCACCCCTGGAAGACCAGCCAAAATGACACCACAGGTCTGCTACTGCAGCCTGGGTAAGGTGGTGCATGCACCCCTTACAGTGGTATGGGCTACCTATATCACTACCATTGCACACACATATAAACCTATAAGTCACTCCTATGGCAGGCCTTACCAATCCTGAAGGCAGAGTGCTTGGTTTTTATGTGAGAGGGTGCCCCTGCATGAGCAGAGCCCCTCTGCAGCGTTCGGAGTCCCTCCTCTGATGCTGTTTGTGGTACAGCCTGACCATATACTCTTAAGTGCATTATATCCTCGCGGTACAATGCTAACTTTGGACTGGCTGCACCAAAACATGTCGTGTTTGGTGTCAAACATCTTGGAATACTACCCCCCACCAATCCTGGTGGCGGGGGTAGCATTCCACCCTTCTAGAGGGAGAGACATGTACACACCGGGCTACCAGGTAACTTCTTTCCAGAGCCCTGGCATCACAAAATGGATCCGCTGCCACAGACACGGGTCTGGCCTCCTGCTGCTGACTGAAACTCCGGCAGGGGAGGCCTGGACAATAGGTTTCCTGTCGAAGGGAGGTGTAACCACCTCCCCAGACAGGATAGTGTGTATTGGGGCTAGGCGGGAGCACCCTCTGGTGCTTTGAAGTCCTGCACTGGGGGCACATTTGGTATCCCTGTTCATATGCCAGTTCAAACCGGTTGCAGGGGCTACCTGCCCCTGCTCTGGTGTGAAACTGGACAAAGGGAATGGGTGTAACCACCCCTCTTCCCTGACCCTCCCATAGGTGGGTCCCCAGAGTATGTCCAACCCCCTAACTTAGTATAAGTATGGGACCCCAGTCCTTAGGACTTCAGATTACCCTGGACGAAACTCTGACGCCGAATCCTGGACCTTCGACGCTCTACTTCAAGATTAGAGGACTGAAGAATCTCCCTTGGGGTCAAGGAGTGACTCCCCTGCTTGGCAGGCACCTAAGAAGCAATTGTCCGGTCTGCATCGCTGAAGCTCCCGCTGGACGCCGAAGTCTTTGCATTACCAGAGGTGGATTTCCAGACTTCCCCGAGGCTGCCCTGAGTCCCCAGCAAAGCTGAGGCCCGTAGCTGTCGTGGGTAACATGGAACCGTGACCCCTGGACAATGAGTACATTTGCAAGTGCATCCTCTTCCTGGTCTGCCACGAAGTTATGCTTTGGGCTACAAGTAGCCCCCGCCTCCAGCACCGACTGCACCGAAGATCACTGGCCTCCACTCCACGAGTGTCCTGCAAGCCAGCTCCAAGTGCATCCACTCGAGGCTCCTTTGCGGTCGCTAGTCCGTTGGCTAGTGGGCCCTCCCGAAGGCAACTCTTCTTCTGCTTGGGCTTTCCTGGTTGCACCCAAGGTGCCCTGACTTACCCTCGCTGGGTGAGTCCCGCAGATCTTGCTGGTCTGTAACATCGTCCTTTCTTTGTTTCTTCAAGACTTGCCGTTGCCAAGGCTTGTTGGGTCCAATCTGGTCGCCGATACCGCAGCAATCGACAGACGTTGTGGGACAGCTCGAATCCAGCTCCTGGTTGTCGTCAACACCTCCTGAACCTCGTGGCTGAAGAGTCAAGACGACCGTCAACCTACCTGAAGCACCCGACATCGGTGGGCATCTGCTCATCGCCTTCCTGGTCACTGGCTAGTGACCCAGACTCTGTCCCCTCTGCTTTCAGGTTCCTCACATCTTCGATCCACCTTTGGATCCACCCGAACACTTTCGACTTGGTCGCCAGCAGCACTTTGTAGCAGATCGCCATTGAAAACGACGACGAAACCCGACCCCGAAAGACACCTATGCACCCGGCTCCCCTGGGTGAGGTAACTCGAGTACTCCGGTGCTCCCGTGGGTATAGACTCTAGAACCACCTAGTTCTAAAAGGGTTTGCTCCAAGTCCTCCTCTAAGTGTCCTTTTTCTTTAAAACTCCAACAGCGACATTCTCCATAGAAGTCAACGGCGGCTCGCGGCTGTGTTCTCACACTGCACGCGTCCCCCGTGGGTCCCCTGTGTCACTACCTTGGGTGGTTCCTTGTGGTCCAAGCATTTCTACAGGCTCTAGGCCTTGTGTCTAGCTCAGTCGTCGTTCTTATACCACTTTATTGGTATATGGTTTGGTACGCCCCTAGGGCTCAAACGTGTATTTGTGCTATTACTGTTGATAACTGACTTGTAACTTATGTACTTCGAACTCTAGCCTCATAAAGGGACTAGAGGGGTGTGTTTAAGACTAAATACATATATTTTATATATATACCTGGTGTGGTCCTCTTTCATTTGGTCACTCAAGAGATTATAGACTGGTAAAACAAGCTGCTTTACATTCCTTCAAGACTTAGCCTGAAGGCTGCTCTCCATAGCTACCACTAGGATAGCTTTCAATAAAGGTTGTCTTTAACCTATCTCCAATAAGGGGTTGTTTGGACTGGTGCAAGGTGCCCACTATAATTAGTGGACAGCATATACCAGGCCAACTTCTCACAGGGGGCCCTCCACGTATCTTGCAGGGGGGGACCCTCAAGTCTCGTTATGCCACTGAATATGTTATGCATCCCTGCCATGCTAAGCTGACATGGAGGCAACTGAAAGCATATCTTCCCATGTGATCCTTTACTAAATATGAATGGTTGATAAAAATAACAGACTAATGTTTGACATCCAAATTAGTATATTTATTACATGTGGAATGCTGTTTGATACAAAAGATGTTTCTTTTTAGAAAATGACATGCTTTTGTGTGGAAGTTGGTGTGTGAGTTTGTTTATCAAAATAAAATGCTAGTATTTACAGGAAAAGCATTTCCAGAAAATAAATGCTGATGTCTAAAGGAAAGACAGCATAATTGGCAGTTTATTTTTTTAAATGGTGGTTGGGAGCCTGGTTAGTGTATTTTCATAAAATCAGAAGCTAATGATTTAGGATGAAACAAAATAAAAAAAGATATTTGAAGGATATTGCATTTTGACTTAGGGAGGTGCATTTCTGCATTCATTTATTTGTTGCCAAAGGGTAATTGCTGCTCGAACTACTATTTCATGACAATTTGTCTGCTATGTTCACCTAATTTGATCATCACTACTGTTGAAGCATGAGACTGAAGGACTCCTGCTAGGGCTGCTATGTGAATGTGTAAGGCCAGTCTAGCCAGTATTATCAGCTCTTCTGTCTGAGCCTGTAAAATCTGTCTGATGTGAAGACTAGATCTGTGGTATATGACCTGATATTATGAGATCTGAGTATCTTTTACTTAGAATAAACTAAGCAAATGATGTAAGTAAGAGGAGGTAAAAAAAAATGCTGTGTTTTAAAAAATGACTAGATTATTGTCAAATGCCATACCTAGCATTTTGAAGTATTTGTGAAAACTATTGCTTTTAGCCAGAATTTTTTAGCATTTTCCTTCTGGTCTCATTTTTTTTTAAAAGTCCTCGCGGACTGGAAAAGGCCCTGTATCTCTCAAAACTGAAGCCAGGCTCTTTGAGAATCATCCATTTACTTGATGAAATCCATAGCATCACTTTATGACAAATCACTTTTCAGTACACAATTTGCTATATTTGTAAGGTTGTTAAATAGACAGGGGCTTCATGTGGTCAACAATTCTGGGAAGCTGTCCATGGGAATTTGTCGACAACAAATGCAATATTTCTCTTCCATGACTTGAAACTAGCTAAATCTAGAAAATGAAGGGGTTCGCAATGGATTAGACAACACTAATATGCTCAAATGTGTGGAGAGAGGTAAAATGATAATCATTCAACGTATTTATTTGGAGGAGACGAAGTCACCCCTACTTTGTCCACTGTGATATCTGGAGATAAATGGTACAACCACTTTTCTCAAACATATTCCTTTGAGGATAGGTCGGAGTTAGCTATTCTAAACACTGGTATTAAGGTCATGAGCACCTCTTGCCTCTCCTTTTCTACTACTGAAGTTACGTGTGCTATTAGACGTTTAGCCTGTAATAGGCCCCTGGTCCAGATGGAGTGCCAGTTGACCTTTTTAAGAATGACGTAATTATCTGGGTGCCCTTGTTGACGAATATCTTAAATGCTGCTGCATCAATTGGCGCTCCAACTTTTTGGTCTCAATCCATTATTGTACCAATATTTAAGAAGGGTGACTGGCGGAACCAAGATGCTACAGGCTTATATCTCTTATTGATGCCACTGTCAAGGACTTGGGTCAGGTGGTCTTTAAAAGGCTGTCTGTGTGGGCTGAAAATAAGAACATCATCACTGACTCACAGTATGGTTTTAGGCCTGGTTTGGGCACCATTGACCAATGTTTGAATTTGTACATTTTGATTGAGAAATTCACAGTGGCCAAAAGGGGTACCCTTTTCTTGGGTCATCAGCTTTCGATTGGGTGAATCATGCAAAGTTGTAGTCATTTTTGTTGTCCCTTGGTGTTCAGCCAGCCCTGTGCTCCTTTTTGACAGACAGTCATTTGGATATGTCTACCTCAGTTAAATTTGGGAAGGATGGCTCATGCACCAATGTTTCCCCATCACCTGAGGAGTTAGACAGCGGTGTATCCTGACCCCCTTTTTATATACCATCTATATCAATGGTCTAAAGGCAGCACTGGTGAGAGCACAATATGACCCCCCCTTGTGTGGGCTCCCAGCCACTACTAGTTCTCTAATACGCGGGTGATGCTGTCCTTATGTCAAAGGATGGCACTAGGTTTCTATGTGCCTCTTGATTCCTTTTTTGAGTTTATGGGTGGCCTGTTTCTCTCTGTGAATATCTCAAAATATTTTGTGATGGCTACTGGTGTCAAACTATCCAAAACCAAAAGTTATTTTTGTATTAAACACCAAGATCACCCAAGCCCGCTCCTTTACTTATTTGGGCATTTTGTTTGATGACAGGACTTCTTGGGGCCCCTCTGTTCTTTAGAAAAGACTTACGCTAGCCACATTTATGCCTGCACTTATCCACACTTATGTGGGTCGGTCCTGGACTTTAGCTTAAGGGTGGGCAGGAAACCTATAAAAGCGTTGATCCATATTTACAAAGCTAAGTGTGTCTATGCAACATGTTATGGCAGTGACATTTGGGGGTACTGGGATTGCGGCCCTATCCAGCTGGAAGAAAATAAATTTGCCAGGCGGTTGATGGCGGTCTCGCAAAGTACCTCAACATTTGCCGTGCATAAGGAACTTGATCTTAAATATATCTCAGTTACCATCAAACTCATGTCTCTTCTACGCTGGATTTCAATCTGGAATAAGAGTGAGCGAAATCTTAATAGGTTGATATTCAGGGATTGTCCCTCTCTAGACAAATTAAAAGTGATTGCCTGGCTGAGATATATTAAGTCTGAACTCACAGCTCTGGGTTGCACCAAGTTTATTTACGTACCCCGAAGAAATTGTCAAGGCTGATTATTTGTGGGTTAAACAGAATTTCTTATCATGCCTTTCTGTTGCCAGGGAAGGGCATGAAATGCAGAAACCAGTTGCTTGGGCTCATTGCTTGATAAAGACTGTTAATTCCATTGAGCCGTATCTGACCTGGGTTAATAAGGTCTATCACCAACAGCTTTTATCCAGGCTTCAGCATGAATTATTTTCTCGCATTAATCAGCTTTCTCAAAGTGTGGGCTGCTGAAGGCACCCTAGGCCCATGTGAGTGTGACAAAACCTCAGCTCAGATCATTTACACATATTGTAATGTTTTGCACCTTAAGCACCTTTCCTAATAAAAACATTTGGGGGCATATTCTCAAGGACTCATCGCCGATTTAGCGGCACTTTTCCGCCACAAAAGTGGCGATAGATTTATCGCCCTATTCACAAGCCTACGCTAACAGCCGACATCGTCAGTTTACTTGCGATAGCTGCCGCTAAAAACATCGCCAAGGCTGACAGCAACAACTAACGCTAATCATATGCAGAGTAGGTGTTCCCGTGCAAAAACTCACGATAACACCACTTCGCGATATTCTCAACAACCAGCCAGATCGGCGATGCGGTCCAAAAACAGGTGATAAGGCACGTCAGCAGCAGGGACTTAAGACCTGCTTTTTTCTGGTCTTAAGTAGGACGAAAACCTGCAGTATAAAGGGAGCCCAGCCCAGAGCCACATCTGAAGACAAACAGATGCCATGGAGCTACTAATCATGCAACTTGGAGCCCCAAGAGGGCCACAACACCCACCACCCCCACCCCCACCCCCAGGACCACCCCACCCCTATGGACTACCACTGAGGCAGCGCAGAACAAGACAGCGGACCTTCCGAAAACTGTAGTTGCTCCAGCTTCCTCCATGGTGCTTCTCAGTTGTTTGGGTTTTGTTTTTATTTTATTTTTTTTTGCAGCTTTTATGGTGATTTTTCCCGCCTGACGTGGGAATAGGAAGCCTGGCGCTGCTTATTGCTGATATTTTTATCGCTGTTGGGCCCATCACCACTTTTTTCACGTTCGGGTTTCCTTTTTTATCGGTGTCCCGGTAATTTTAACGTGGACATTTGACGCGTTATCGGGAAACTATCGCCTGTTGCCGGCGTGTTGAGAATACGCCGTTAACACGGCGTTGGTTTCCCGCGATAGACGGCGTTACGTAAAATTGCGTTATCCTAGGTTGGCGATAATTATCGCCCGTTCTTGAGAATATCCCCCTTGGTGTCTATCCTAAGAGCGGCATATTTTAAGCAAGTAAGACCAACAAGGCTGTTTCTCCTCATGCTGGGGAGATTCGCACCTGTGTAAACACGGGCCATTTTTTAAATAGTGTCAAAATTCGAGGGGCCTGGCCATAATTTCTTCTTTTTCTTTATTACCTGCACTCTGGGGGTGATGGTTGGTGTGTCATAGTTTATTGCATTCTGACGATACACTTCGCCTTTTTTCTCGTACCATTTGACATATTTTTAGTATATTGAAGTCTGCTGGACATCCTTTGCCCTCTTGACTTAGTTATTGAATACGTAATGACTGAATATGTTTTTATTGTCTTGTGTATACTGTACTGTGGTTTTTATCCTGTACTCTGATTGAATTTTTTATGACATTATTGTGATTTTATAATGTTTATATGCATCTTTCATGGATATATTTATATTAACCAAATAAAGAATTTATTTTATCTTATTTGGAGGAGTCATAAAGATATGCTACTTTCTGAACATGCTTTGAAACTTCAGGCCACTGTGTTAAATATGAAGAAGCATATCCTCCAGCAGAAATGCTTTAAAGATGGATGGCATTTTGTCAATTCAATCTATTTTAAATAAGGTTCAGCATAAAACAGTCTCCTGTAGGCGGGAAAGTCGAAGAAGCTCTCTAAGATGCATTTTCTAATGTTCACCCCCTTTCACAAAATAAAGACTTACCACAAACAAGCGTTGCATTATTTACTGGCGCGTTCTGCTTGTGCTTCACCTGGTTTAATGTGCCTTTGAATTTAGAAATGCGACATGGTTTTGGGTAGTCATTTTAGGAAGCACTATTTGAAATGAACTAGTTAGCATGCATACCTTGAGCTGGGTTTTGTCTAATGAACAGATAACTGAGGTAAACATAATTACCATTCAAACTGATACTATCTAAGTGTGGCAGATGGTGTTTTGTTATTTAATAGTTAAGAGGTCATGCAGCAATTGAGTGAAATGGAACACAGTTTAGACAAATCTGTGCAAGCACTTGAAGTCTTCTACCTGCAAACAGAACATATGCAGTGAGCAGCATTGGAAAATAAAATGAGGGAGGCTGAATGAGTTAATTCATCCAAATGTTCAGCGCGTGAAATGAATACAGATCACGGGCAAACAGCAACAGCAAGGAGGTAAGGAACACACATTCCAGGCAAATATTTCATAGTCTATAGCAAATAATGCAATGTGAAAAACACAAACCTCTTTGCCCGGGCAAGGGATTAAAGCGTCCCATGATCCTGTGGGGCATATTCACAAGCCCCTATCGCAACCACAACGTCACTTTCAGTGACGTTGTGTTGGCGATAGGGGCCTCGCCTTATTCACAAGGCAGCGTTAAGCCACTTAACGTGGCTTAGCGCTGCCTTGTGAATAAGGCCCCCTTCAAAGCTGTGTTTAGCGTGAAAGGGGCGTGCAGTGGTTGTAGCGGTGGGCGTTCCACCCCAACACCCATTGATTTTGACGCTACCCCCTATTCACAAGGGCAGCTAAATAGGAGGTAGCGCCAAAGTTAAGACCAGGAAAACCCTGGTCTTAAGATGGCGAAACAAGGAGAAATGCTTAATTTCTCCTCGTTTTTGCTTTTTCCATGTGTGCTGCCTTGTGCAGCACGCATGGAAAAAGCAAAATGCCATGGTTTGTTAATGTACAGGAAGGTGTCCCTTCCTGTACATAAACAAACCTTTTTTTAAAATGCCGTTTTGTAGTTTACATGTGTGCTGCATGAAGCAGCACACATGTAAGTTACAAACTGGCATTTTAGGTTTGTTTATGTGCAGGAAGGGACACCTTCCTGTACATTAACAAACCTCCCTGCTTGCAGACACCCTTGCACTCTGGTGCAAGGGTGCCTGCGTTGGCGCTAAGTTGTAAAACTTAGCGCCATCGCAGGGGGAAACGCAAGGCTGCACCATATCCTTGTGAATATGGTGCAGCCTTGCTTTTCCGAAGTGGCGGAGAGAGGCGTTAAGCCAAGAAGGCTAACGCCTCTCTCAGCCACTTCCTTGTGAATATACCCCTGTGTGTTTTATTATTTATCTTGTCCCAACCGTCTCGTGCTAAACTTCCTTTAGAAGGGGGAAAACAGGACAATGTTGTTAGAATATTACCTGTGTAACCAGATCACCATAACTCAGCGGCAGGAGAATATGCGATAAAATTGAAACACTGTTATTAGCAGTGATATAGCTTATTCCTTAGAGAAAACCAATATAGTTATTGAAATCTTGTGATAATGACACCAGGGGATTATACGGACATTTTAACAATGATTTTTCAGCTGAATTTGGTACTGTAGCCCAACTGGATCATTGCATTAAAACTTCCCCTGCCATTAAAAATTGTGGTCAAGTCACCAAGAATTTAAGGGTCAGATTTACTAAGCCCCTGCGTTGCCCTTGTGTCAGGCAAGGCAACGCAAGGGTGTTGGAGGATGGGTTATTGGTAGGGGTAAATATGCACCTACCACTAGCAATGAAGCCACCAACGCAATATAAGGTCCAGACAAGGTATCAATACATTAGTCCCTGGCTCAACCCTTGGTAGCTGGCTGCAAGCAGGCAGGTTTAACTCAGGAGACAGGCATTTAAAGCATTGAAAAACACCAATACATTAAATAAGTAAGACACAACACACAATAACAACCCACAGCAACTTATAAAAATAGGAAATATTTGTATGTTTAAAATTACACCAAAACAACAAAAATCCAATATAGAGAACCGGAGATATGAATTTTTAAAGATTAACCACTTTATAGTGCTTAAAAACATATAGACCAACTTGGGATATCTGGTCGCGCTTGACCAGGACAAAGGCAAAGTTTGAGGCTGATTGTGATGGAGCCCCGGTCCGATACACTAAGGGGTATATTCACAAGAACGTGTGATAACTACCGCAAGAGTAGCGTAACGCAACTTTCAATAACGCAGCCTATCACGGGAAAATAACCCTGTGTCAACGTGGAATTCACAACAAGGCGGAACCATGCAATAGTCACCAGATAACGCGTCAAATGCCAGCGTGGAAATCAACACCACGCCCAAAAAATGCGAAATGCGAGAAATAATGCGATGAGGCCAATCGCAGTAAAAAAAGCTGCGAAAAGCAGCCTCAGGCCTGCAACTCCCACGCATCTGGCGGGCAATTGCACCATAAAAACCACAGGCACAACACACCAGAAACAAGCCAAAGCACGTAGCAACATCCATGCACCCTGACCAAGCACAGAGGGCAACGCGAACCCCACAACCCCCACAGACCACCAGCAAGGAATAAGTGGGTCGGGGAAGGCCAAGGAGAAAATGGAGAGGAAGACCGGGTGCAGACCGCAGGAAAACAAGACCAAGGCCACGGAGGCGACAGAACACTACCAGCAACTGACCCACAAGCAGACCGCCTGGAATGCAGTCGCAGAGCCCAGGAGGCCAATCCAGGAGGCCACGAGGCTCCGCCAGAACGTGACAACCCAAACCAGGCACAAACCCGCTGCCAACAGGAAGGCAGCAACGGCGACAGGAGGTGGCAGTCCAGCGACACAGGAGGAGCAGGAGGAAAGCCAGGCCACAGTCATCAGTGTGGAGAGGGTGCAAGGAGTAGGGAGTACGGACACAGCTCGACAGGACCTGACACAACAACAACAGGGTGAGGATCCAACAGGGACTGGGGGTACGGGGGTGATGGGCACAATGCCACACATGCACAATGAGGTGTAGCACACTGCACATCCACAATTACCCAGGGACATGTCCCCCATCCCTGTAGCACACTGCAGCACACACACATAGCAATCACAGCACATACCATGACAATGTGGCACAAAGTGCAACACCCACACTGCAGAACAGGGGACACAACTGGGTCCACCCAGGCACAGAAACAGAACAATCACATTGGACAGAGCAGGGAACTGTGAGATGCACATCTACCCCTACAACCCCACATCAGCCATGTAGGCCAAATGTACACTGTCCCAACTCAAATAGCCACCACCACCCAAACAGTCACAATGTACATTGTCACACAGTCTGCATGACGACAAGAACAAGGCGCCAACACAATGCCAACATGCACCTCCCCATCACAATGCAGAGGGACAAACAACACCTCCAGCAGGTCTGAACAGACAACCCATCAGTGATGCCCGAGACGAACACCACACCCCCGACCACAACGCCCTACAACAGCCCATGGACATCCCACACAACCCACCTCCAGGACCAGGGCAGACAAGCTACTCAGAGGAGAACCCAGACTCTGCAACAGACCACACAGCATGAAGCACCCGCAATCACGGCTGCCTCACAACACGTCACCCATCCACACATGGCACCCCAATGCCAGGTGGGCGAACGCCAAAAGGAGGTGGCCCAACAGGTGAGGGTGTTGCCTAACCCATGGAATGCGAAGTAGAACACATACGTGGGTGTCCAATACCCTTCAGGGACCACCTACACCCCACAAAGGAGACCCACACCTCCACAGAGACACATGCACATATCATGTTGAACTGGCTACGGGCACGTGCGCCCGGCCCCTTTATTGGCAGGGCCACAGTTACAGTGGCGCCTGTGCTGGATGTGTGTGGGGTGAGTATAAGCCAGCCCGCACGGAGTGCTTGGTGCTGGCAACAACCTGAACAGTGGACACCAGTGCAATGGAAACAGAAAACACCAGCATAACAGAGTCAATTGCAGAGCAACATGGAGGGATCCGGAGTAAGGACAGAGGTCACCCAATATTCAGTCTGGACCTTCCGTGAGTTGCAGTGCACTGAGGTAGGGGCACTAGAGAAGAGCACGCTCATGTGAAGGAATTGCTAGGACTGTGTCCCTTCAGGTTAGTCCTGATGCAGATGCAGTGGGGTGTGGTACACCTGCATCAACTTCCTCATCAACGTCCCAGGTCTCCCACACTGCCTGAGGTGACAGTTGCATGCGCAGTCCACAGCGCAATACCCAGTATCAGATCCGGGTGTGTAGCTTGACTACCGCCACCAGTCTGCATTCCTGCCTTGGGGCTGCTGCCACCTGCCCTCCCATTGTCTGTGCCTTCTCCCGTCCGCACACTTGACACATCCTCCTCCTCATGGTCCCAGATCTTCCACACTGCATGAGGTGACATTGCTGCGCAACCTCACAACAGCACAAAACTCAATCAGTAACGGACAATGGCTTGTGGTGCACTGAGTCACTGGCACCTGGAGTGCTGAGCAGGGCAGCAGGCCGATGATGGCATCCACAACAAGACCTGCCGTGGGCAACTCCGTAGGTCTGTCAGGACCACCCTTTCGACTCTGGCAGATGGCGGTTGGAGGTGGTCCTTGCTGTGGTGGTGTGTGCCTCCTGCGGTGATGCGACGTCCGGGCCGGTCAAGACTCGATGCCATGTGTGGGCCCTTGTGGCCCGCAGTTTGGGCAGGAGGAGGCGGACAGCGCAGGGCCACAGACACATGGCGTAGATGACCCCAAGACCATCGCTACAGAGGCCATTCAATGTCTCAGAAGAAGGGGTCCCAGGAGTGACCAGCACAGAGTTAGTGGCCCCTGATGCACTGCGGCCGGCACAAGCACCCAGCCACGGGACGGTGACTTGCGGTGCAGTCAGATGGGCCATGCGACCTGAGCGGGTCCCCATCAATGTCCGAGGTGTATGTTGCGGAGTGTTGCAGGGGACAGTGGAAGGTGTCCTCCAGGGCACGATGCGGAAGGTCTGATGTTATCCGGAAGCAGCAAATTGAGGAGTGGAAAGCGCAACCCCCGTTGTCACCAACAATTCGGGATCAGCTACATGAGGATGAAAACTAGCCTCTATTCCATTGACACAAATGCCACCAATGTACGACCAGTGAATGTCCATACACACTTAGTGGCACAGGTGCTCAGAGGGGATGCAGTCTGCGATGATGCCGGTACACAGATGTGAACTCCAACATTGCCAAATCAAGTCTCTGTGATCTACTGGACCACAGTGTAGGCCGGAGGCAGCGGTCAGCATGGGCCCACAGCCACCTGTCGTTGGCTGGCGGGGCACAGAGTTGGTGACACAGTGGCAGTTGTCGGTAGTGTTCAATCACCTCCGTGACGATGATCCTGTTCCCTCCGGCCTGCAACGCGTCATCCTCTTACGCCCCTCCGTGCGTGCGAAGACATGTATTCAGCCTTTTGAATTACCGATGTTCAGTTACAATTCTGTGATCCCACTCGAGCGCAGCGTAGGCCGAGGGCAGTGGTCCGCGTAGGCCCACAGACACGTGTGGTTGTGATGCCATGCACAGACTTGTTGCCACCACATCGAAGGGTGTATGGTGAATAGTTCTCTGCCTCAAATAATGTTCACTGCCATGGTGTAATCAAGACTCAGTTCCAAATGTGTGACGTACCTGACCATGGTATAGGCCTGAGGCAGCGGTCAGCAGGGCCCATTCACCTTGTGTCGCCGGCATAGGTTGGATGGCCCCACCGGCCTGCGTAGTTCAGGTTCAGTGGCACCACGTGTAGCAGGCTGGCGTTGAACAGGGTTAGTGGCACCACGTGTAGCAGGCTGGCGTTGAACAGGGTTAGTGGCACCACGTGTAGCAGGCTGGCGTTGAACAGGTTTAGTGGCACCACGTGTAGCAGGCTGGCATTGAACAGGGTTAGTGGCACCACGTGTCGCAAGATTCCCATTTGGAACTATGCCTCACTAAACTGGAGGGGTCTGGTGCTGTGGCCGCTGGCCGGGATATGGGGTCACTGCCATTCATGACTCAAGACACAGTTCCACATGTGGGACCTACTGGTCTGAAGAGTAGTCCGGGGGCAGCAGTGGAGTACGTCAACGAAAAGGGAATAAAGCGGGCCGGTGTTGTGGCGGCCGTGATGGTCTGAGGTGGCTGCCAAGGTCTCGGGCCTCGGGCTTGTGGCTTGCGCCAGCACGTGGTGAGCCCTCCTTGACACACGCCGGTGTCGGAAGGTGATCAGTGGGGCCTGGCTGCGCAGGGGCTGGCCTGATGGGTTCGTGGACCAGCGTGCCGGGGTCCGGCAGGCGCACGGCATCGCAGGCAACTCCGCTCACGAGGATGGCGTCAGCCTGGTGGCGAGGTGGGAGGCGCCACCCTGGCAGAGACGTGGGTCTTTCCGGAAGAGGACCACGCCCAGGCCTACGTGGTTTTTATTCACACCCCTATGCTGGCGTGGCGTACGCCGGGCCATCCCACTCCGCTGACGCTTAGGGGGGGCGTAACAGGCAACATTCCCGCGAGGTCCCCCACTGGCTGTGGTGACATGGTGGCGTCCACTGTCCACTACACTCATACGCAAGCGGTGTATGTCGCCATGGATATGGGTGTGTTCTGCATACTGCGAGGTGTCCAGCACATCTCCGGCACTGTTGGCATTGTGTACTTTCCCAATCATTGTTCTACTGCATCCTTCACACATGCCTGGTTGCCACCTCTCCCCACATTCGGCTAGTATGTGGCTGAGGTGCCATGCCGTTGCTGGCTCATTTTCAGGGCTTGCCCATGTGGACATTGTAAGTTGTTCTGTCGTATCTGGTGGGTGGGCATATTGTTGTGCCTGTTGTATGTGATTTTGTGACGTGTGCATTGCCAGAGTTGTGAGTTGCATGGTTGTGGTGTTGAGGTGTGTGGGATGTTCATTTGTATATTGCCAAGGGGCTGTACATTTCCCTTGTTGCCATCCTGGGAACGCTGGTTGATGATGGACTGTCGGAGGATGAAGGTATCATGCACACTGGCTGTGTATTTGAGGGCGACATTGTTGGGTGTTCCACGGTGTTCTGTTATTGACTGCACATTGGTGTGATACGTGTGCTTCCTGTTGAGGTGATTGTGTGCTGTGTCACCAGGGGGCACAGGTAGTACATGTGTGCTGTGTGTTGCCCCCAACACGTGCGTGCATCCTGCTGTGGCGTATGGTCCTTGCTTAGTCTCCAGCGAATCCTGCGCCTTGTGTTGTACATATGGGGACTGGGGTACCAGGGTGATGGTGATGTCCAGGACAGGTGTGGGGGACTTGTATGTGGCTGGCTGTGAGACTCCTCCGACTCTGGCGGGTGTTGGATGGGGGTCCCAGGGGCCAACAGGTGCAGCCACGCCATCAGCTTTGTGTGGGGTGGGATGTTGGTTGTCTGCTGTGTTGTTGCCGTAGGCCTGTTAGGCGATGATGGTCAGGATGCATAGGTTGGTTGTCCCTTTCAGCTTGTAGTGGAAGGTGACATTGTCAGATGTTGGGTCTGTGCGGCTGGTACGTTTCCTGGGGTTCAGCTGTCTTTGTCTGCGCTGCGTCTGTGTTGGTCCGGGGGGGTTCCGGGTGTGGGATGGGGTCCTGGGGGTGGTGTCGGTGGGTGTTGTGGCCCTCTTGGGTGTCCAGGCCGCATGATGGGTGGCTCCATGGCATCTGTTGCCCTTGGGATGTGGCCCTGGGCTGTGCTCCCTTTTGTGGTGCTGGCTGCCGTCCGAGTTTACACCAGGTCAGAGCAGGTGTAGATTTCCTGGTGCTAATGCGCCTTATCACCTGTTTTGTGTTTTTGTCGCGGATGTGGCTGGTCGTTGTGAATGTTGAGGTGTGCTGTTGTCTCTGCTCTTGTCACGGGACCGCCTACTCTGCATCTCATTAGCGATATTTGCGAGGGTCCTCTGTGGCGATGTTTTTTGCGGCTGCTATCGCGGGTAAACTGGTGCTGTGGGCTGTTAACACCGGCTTGTGAATGGGGAGGTAAATTTATCACGACTTTGGCTGCGATAAAGTGCTGTTAATTCGGCGATAGCTCCTTGTGAATATGCCCCTAAGTGGGAGGCCCCGGTCAAAATGTAACCTTCGGACTCAGAAACATTTCTGGAGGATTTTGTGCCGACCCCTCCAGCAGGCCGATTTCGATGCAGCATCATCGCATTGCTTTGCCATGAGTCCCTGGTCAAGTCCTGGAAGTCTGGAGCTCCCGAGCTTTCAGCTGGACGAACCTGAAATCCAGGTAGCCTGCTTGACCCTCGAAGTCGAACTGGTCCACTTATAGATCTTTTTCCAAAAGTTCCTCCAAACTTCTGGAACTTCTTCCTGAAGTTCCTCTTAAAGGGTCCAAAGTGTCTAAAACACAAATCCAAGAGTCTAGAAGTTATGAGATGGTCCTTGGAAGTTTGAACTACAGTTCATATAATGCACCTGGCCAAATCCTTAAAAGTCCACTGGACGCACTACAGGTTGGGGACGTCTTGGGGGAGATGGTGCAGGGATGTTCTGTTAACCTGCTGCTTTCAGGGAGTCCACTCCTTAATCCTTTTTGAAGCAAGGCAAAGTTCTCAGGGCTGTAGTTTCAAGTGTGCAACAGGGAGCAATCCTGTGTGGTGCAGGCCAGGGTTACAGTAGGGCAATACTTATTTTTAAGTTTTAGACAGCAAATCCAAGTTGCTATGTAGCACTCACATATTTATTCAATGATCTGGAGTGACAAGCAGGGGCACGCCTGTCCAATGAGGTGCAGGGTGCCACCCAAAAACATGACAGCTTCCTCCAAAGTGTGGCATATTCTTGTCCCACAAAGCACTGCACTTTAAAATTCAAGATGGAGATGTTCTCTCTTTTGGAGTAAGAGCTGGCTAAACCAACCTTCTGGAGTGGCTCATTTACATTAACACTCCCCCTTCACCTCCTGCAAATTCCATTCCTGGACCTGCCATCTAGCTTGGGTTATAGTAGGAGAGGGTAGACCTGGCTGGGATTCCTTACTATCCTGCTCTCTTTGAAGCCCAGTTTGATTTACCCAGCCCCCGACCTGGCCTTTTTTATGCAGCTGCAGAGCTCTCCCCATCAGATAACCTCTACTCCATGCAGGCCACTTTTCATCTCCTCAAAGCAGCCTGGCTAACCCTGTTAAGGCTAACCAATGAGGAGAAGGCTGCTTGAAGGCTGGATTTTGGCTCACAGAAAAGAAAGTTCTATAACTTATTTTGTGTACTAGTTATGATAAACTCAACAGTGACACGTTGTTGGATTTATCATTGCCCATCTTCCAAGTCTTTGAATTACATTTTTAGCTTCTTCCTAGCAATATTTATATTTAAATAACATATTACTATGTTAGCCTATGGAGCTAATAATCTGCAATGGTGAAAAATGGAATTGGCAGTTTTTCCCTCACCTGGGCTTATAGAACATCTTTCATTATGTCTCTGTTTATAGCTACATGGCACCCCACCCTTGGAGCACCCAGGGGAGACCTTGGGGTGATTTTTATGTAAGAATAATGTAGATAACCTCTTTGGAAGCACCTTTAATTCCAAAGTCAAAGTTCATATAATGTACTATTAAAAACAGTCTGCAAAGCAGGGCTGCCTTTAAAAATGACAGCAGGAAACACAGTAATGCACACTCCAGTGCAGGATAGCTACTATGCCTCTAACCCCCCCTGCCTATTATATACTAGGGACGTATATGTAGTTTGAATCCTCCCTGTCCTATTATATACTAGGTACTTACAGGGTCTGTCATTTCCAATTGTATTTATACCTAATTACCATATTCCTTTTTCATCAGAGCACTGCCCCAGGGCCTGATTAGAAGAGCCGAGGGCACAGTCAGAGTCAGTTACCGCGAGCATCCGTCAAAAAAATGGGAGTGAACAGGGCTAAAAGGATGATTTTCTCACAAAGGGCTTAAGCGAGATTTACTAAACAATGCAAAGCCACCTGGATTGGCTCTGTGTGGCTTAGTAAATCCAGAGTAACGCAAGGTAGCACAAATCGCTGCCTTGCGTTACTCTGTGTTGGGAAGGCCTTCCATGGGGGGAGCATGGCCATTTGCATGCATCCACCCATGGATTCTGATGCAATCCCAAATTTACCAAGGATATTAACCTGGGATTACACCCAAATGGTACGCCTTCCCAACAGAGGCATAACAAGGAGAAATATCTACATTTCTTCTCATTAGTTCCTCTTTCTACAAGTACTATATTCGGCAGCACACAGCGAAAGAGAAAAATGCATCTAAGGATTGTTTTTCTGCAGCAAGGTGTCCCTTCCTGAACATTACCAATCCTGCCTGTAGAGAATCAACAAATACATATAACAAGGGAACCTATGATTGAGAATAACTCCGTGCCTCAACATTCCAATATACAAGAAAAAAACATAGATGGAAAATTTTTTCTGTTCAAGCAGCCAAACTATGGAATTCACTACCCCAACATATAAAATCGACAAACAACCATTTTAGCTTCAGAAGCTTACTCAAGAGCTGGCTCTTCCCCACATGACAACTATACTCGCAGCAGTGTAGTAGTACAGTATATCCTGACATGACCAACTATGCCTCTCACAGCATAGAGATGAAGTTGTTGTTATACATGTGTCATTGCAAATTGAACTATGCTTCCTGTTAAAAGCACATGCATTCTTAAAAGGAGAAAACAGCTACATTGCACCACAAGAGAAATGTGCATATCAGACAATATCATAATTGCTGCTTCTATCTACATATAGGTACATATATGGAAGAGTTTGTGCCTCCTACAAAACCCCCAAAAAATGTTGTAGTTAGGCCCTCTTGGACCCACTTTGGCTTTCCTTTTAGTTCTACATTTTACATGTTTTTAGCTGATTTAGTTTTAGACATATTTTATTTCCACAATATTATTCTAGGAAGACGTTGTACATGCTGCCTTGTTTTTAGAAAGCCTTTCCTGCTACACCGTCTGTACTTTTCATTCAAGGCTAAGAACAGAAAGAGATATCCTAGTGGTTGTGCTTCCCGCTCGTAGACAGCTTCTAACCTCTAGATACATTATTCCATCAAAGCTGTACCACTGACACAGTAGTTTTATTATATAAAAAGTGCACTGTCCCTTAACGGGTCTGAGGGGCACTCCAGCCACTACTTATCTGGAACCAAGGCTGTGTTCTACATGAAGCTCTGCTAATGTTGATCTTCCATCCTGATCCTGCAGAGAGGGATTACAAATCCAACTTCAGACCGAGTTGTGAGAAAGTGCCCTCTTTCTGCATGGTTGCCCCCACTTTTTGCTGAATTGCTGATGTGCTTTGACTGAGTGTGCCCTGGGCCCCTGCTAATCAGGTACCCAGGGCCTATGTTCTTTCCCTAAAACTGCATTGAAGCCTAAACCCAATTGCATCTCTGGCCACAGGGCAGCCCCTGATAAATGGTACCACAGGTACCCAGGGCACTGTGACCAGAGAAGGCCTCTAAGGGCTTCAGCACTTATTGTGCCACCCTTAGAGGTCCTGTACCCTTACACACCCACACTGCCTTGCAGGCTGAGTGTTTTGGTGCAGACATAAGTGAAGAGTCGACATGGCACATATCTCTGTGTGCCATGCCTACAACCCACTGCCCTGGCATAGATCAGTCACCCCTCTAGCTGGGTGCACTATACCAGTGGTGAGGGTACAGGTGCATGAGCCCTGTACCCCTACAGTGTCTAAGTCCATTCTTAGACATTGTAAGTGCAGTACTGCCATTAAGAGTATATGGTGCTGGGAGTTTGTCATTACGAACTCCACAGCACCATAATGGCTACACTGAAAACTGAGAAGTTTGGTATCAAACTTCTCAGCACATTAAACCCACACTGATGCCAGTGTGGGATTTAATGAAAAATACACACAGAGGGCATCTTAGAGATGCCCCCTGAAAACTAACCCACCTCTAGTGTCCAGGTTGAATGGCTGTTTTCAGCTGCCACCACCAGACATGTTTCTGGACCCCTGGGTCGAGAGCCTGCTGCTCTCTGGGGCCTGAAACAATGCACATCCTGGGACGAGGTGCCAAGCCTCCTCCCCCAGGATGGGCAGGGTTCACGAAGGGGAAGCTTCAAAGGCTTGCCACCTTTGTGAGCTTCCCCAGGCCACTTGCTGCTCTCAGCAACTGGTCCCCACTGGTTCTAACCCCCACTTTGGGCGGGAGAACCGGCGGGAAAAACAAGTGAGGAAGAGAGGTGTGCCCACCTCTGCCAACTCCACCCCTCAGGTGGGGGAGGCGAGGTGAAGCACAACTCTCAGTCCATGCCATCTTGAAGATGGGGGGACTCAGCCAATCAGGGACAGGCTCATGCCCTCCTCCCACTGGAGGGTGGCATAATAGGGGGTGTACTCACCCCAGGGAAGGGACCCATTGGTCCCTGCCTTTTACGTACCTGTAACGCCCTTTAGTATTTAGGGGCACCCCTGAACCTTGCTTCCTCAGACAAGAAGAAACTGCAACAAGAAGAAGAAGAAGGACCGAACAGCCGTGCAGCAGCTAACAAGAGGAACGCCCATTGACTTGGCCCCAGCCCTACCGGCCTGTCTCCCCCTCGAACCTGCTCCTGCGAAATCCCGGTGTGTCCTGCAGCCAGCAACCTCGAAAACCCCGGAGGACCTGCCTGCCTTCAAGCACAAAGACTTTGTCTCCCGTGAACACCGGATTTGTTCATCTGCAACCTCTGGCTCCGGCCGTACACCACGGATCCGCCCCACTCTGCACCCGCCGTCCACGGCCCGAACTCTAGTGGGCAAACACCATGAGGAGGTCACCCCGGCAATCCTGACCCGAGATCCGGCAACCCCTGACCTGCCTCAAGCCTCCAGCCGACGTCTGCAGCCTAAATCTGGAAGGCCCCCCTAACCGCGACCAGGAGCTGGTAAGAAGATCTGACCCCAAAAGGCACCCCTGCACCCGACGCCCCACGGCCTTGTGTGCCCAAACCGATGGTGCCTAACCAACCCCTAACTTCCCAACTTACCTCTCGAAGTGGTGGTCGCACCCAGAAGGCCTTCGTCCCCAAGCCTGCAGTGCCTTTGCAAACCGGAGGTTCCCCATTGAAAACAACAGGCCGCCCGACGTCGAAACAGCACCCTGCACCCGGCCGCCCTAGTGCCGCTGAGGGTGCACCTTTGGTGCTACTTTGTTTCCCCATTTGCCCTGAGCTAAAGTCCAGGAGCTTTGCTCCCACAACCCAGTCGCCTGCTTGCCAGTAGCCACCAACCGGCGGCCCCCTATCCCCCATTGGATAACATTGGGCCTCATCACTCTGCACCCGGCCGCCCTAGGGCCGCTGAGGGTGTAACTAGAGTGCATCCTTGACCTTGGGGGACCCCTGAGTCTACCCCCAGAACCTCAACTCCCACTACCAAATACTTACCTCAAAACCGATAACACTATTTTCCTCCATAGGATAACATTGACTGTTTTTCTTGGAAAAGTTTCAAAGTGTGGAGTTGGAAAACCTTAAGAAATTCTTTAAAATTGCTCTAACTAACAAAAACGATTTTACTTACCTGTTTGCAGGAAATGTCCCAGAGTAGTATCCAGGTATACTACTCTGAGTAAGAAAAGTAATCTCAAAAGTAACTTACCTGTAATTTTACTGAAAAGCCCATTCAAGTCTATGTAGTGTATTTACAAAGTATTGCATTTCTCTGAATCCATACTGTAAGTCAAAACAAAGTGCATATACAATTTCATTCAAACTGTATTCCAATTGCATTACTACTGTAAAGTATTTATTGCTTACCTGTGCCAGGCTTGCTTGGTTCTAGAAAATAAAATAACTAAAAGGATATTTTTATACAAAAACAATTGGTCTGAAGTTGAGTCTTTGAGTGTGTGAATTCATTTGCTGACTGAGTGTGTACAACAAATGCTTAACACTGTCCTCTGTTACTGCCTTATTGCTCGACCACACTACCACAAATAGAGAGTGAGGTGCTAACTAACTTTACCTCTGCCTACCTTTGGGGATCCACTGGACTCTGTGCACACTATACCTCACTTTGGTATAGTATATACAGAGCCAGATTCCTACACAAGTCATTCAGGTATGGAATCTCAGGCTAACCTAAGAGATCAGGCAGAGTGTACACTGGCTATGCTCTCAGAGTAGGCGTAGTGATAGGTAGGGATATATAGATATTAGATTGTCATGGTTGGACTGTTTATTCTTTTCACCATGTTCTTGAAATTTGACTGTGGTTGTTGCCTGGGTGGGTCTTCCACCCCCTCACCCAATAACCCGATCTCTTGCACAGCACATGATCATGGTGAGGTTTTCTTTTACAAATGTGGATGACCCTAACCTTAAGGCACCTGTGGTAAAGAAAATAAATGTACACTTGAGTGCCGCAGTCAAATTGCACTATCTAGGCCCCTTCTTGGCCAATTTTGTTTGAGCTTTGCTCAAGGTGATCTTCCCTAGCCACCATTACCATCAGCTGGGGAGACTGCCCGGACATTTTGTACTTGGCAGCCATTTTAGTTAGCCATGTGCTCGCCATGTGCTTTCTCCCTCTTCCAGAGTCTTGCACATGCTCAGAGAGGCCTAGCTGGTAGAATGCACCTGCTCCTAGTATACAACTGTCAAGCTATTCTTACTCATGTAAGCAGTTTAGTCTCCCCTCCCACTTTGTGGAGCAAGCAAATTTTGTATGCCCATATTAGTCAATAAGCATGCTTGTATGTGCTAGGACCTCCCCTTGATTTTATGCTGACTATGTAACAAATACATATATAAGGACCCTGTTCTCTGCACTCATTAGAATGCCTCCTACAGTGGCCTGCGGGTACCGTAAGATGCAATCTCCCTCATCTGAGGTTAATAAAACATGTTTTTTTGATATTACAGCTTCTGTGCCAATCTCTTCTTTGTTGGTCTTAAGGACCAGATGTATCAGTGAACCCCTAAGAGGATTTGTATTTCTACAAATGGCGCCCGAACAGGGACTCATCGGTGCAGCGGCTATTCAAGGGAGTGGTCTTGAAGGGAGACAGGAATCTACTGAGGAGTACAGGACAGGAATCTACTGAGGAGGTACCCAGCGCACGGAGATTGTTTTGTTTTCCAGCCCAGTATATTTCTGGTCTTCCTGCTCTGATCCTCCAAGTGTTTGCCGCTCCCGACTGAGAACTTCTTTGGCGTGAGTATTTTAAAATGACCGTTAGGTCACTCAGAACTTGGCAGTTGGAACCTGGACACCATTTGATTGGTAAGAGCCGTTTTGCGGCACTTGCTGTTGGTTTGATGCCTTTGATTGGTAAGGTAGTTTTAGTAACACTTACTGTGGCTTTGTTTGTATGATTGGCCAATTTTGGAATTTGTTTTGAAATGATATATGCATTGCAATTCATATAGGCAGGTAATGAGGAGATTTTTCTCTAAACTTTGAAAATTTGAACGACACACATTGTGTTAAGTGTCACTTGGAGTATAATATTATATATGTTATAATATTTTTGGCATGCCTGTTACCAGTACACTTTGTTGAAAGTGTTGCTGTCTTGGAGGTACCGATATGGATTTAGTAAGTACTCAGTTGACTCCCCTCAGAGGGGATACCTAAATAGGTTTAGGTATAGTAAAAAGATATTTCTTCCTTGGTGACTAAGTACCCCATGGAACTAAATATGTACATAAAACGGATCCGGATCTGCGCACTTAGTAACATTCATAAGTGGTGATATGCAGAGCGCTTTTTGAGTGTTCTACCAGCCAAAACTGGCGAATTTGACCATGGAACAGTTTTTTGGGCTACTTTTGAGAGCTCTTCTTGTAAATATGACTTACAATTAGTATTTACAAATAGGTTGGTCTTGCGTACACTTTGTAAGCTGTCCTAAGTATTGATTTGTGGGTTACATGTGTGTTTCAATGTCTATGTGGGGTTTTTGGTTTGACATTGGTAATACTTGTGTGAGTACTCTGTGTACGAATGGCTAGCTTTAAGCGCGCTGTGTTGTGTCCTTCTGTAACTGTCTGAATGAGCTCAATGAGTTTGTTTATGTTTTTTTGCTGTCATTATTCTGTTATGCAAAATGTCATTTAGTTACTTGAATATTAAATAAAAATCCAGAAATAAATTATGTAACATATGCTAAACAGCTGCATGTTACTATTTAAATTGACAGAGTAAGACACTATACATGTGTGCAAATTGCCACAATGCTAAAGATAAAATTAGAATTCGTATTCAATAGGATTAAAATAGGCCTCATACAGAGAGGTAGAAAAAACGAAATTGTGTGTTTTGTAATCAATAGACTTAAATGCACAATGTTATAGCCTTTTCCTTAAATACATTGTATTAGACATTAAAAGGCATGCACATCATTTGAGTGAATTTGGTCGTTGCTGAACTAAATATACATTATAGAAAGATAGATTTGACTGCATTGAAATGCCTCAGTTTTTAAATAGACTGTGACATGCCTTTCTTTCAGCACCCGAGAAAAAAGCTTTCCGACAGCTGTGTTTAAACTAACTAACTAAAAAGCAACTGTTTGACACAGCAAATGGGGATTTAACTCTGTCAGGGTATTTCAAATAATAAAGGGTTTTTTCCTGAGAAAGGCGTGCAAATTCGACGCCTGCTGACACACAACAGCTGCATAAATAGCATATGGCTATTCCTGCTCACGGCCACAGACAGGAATGTTGAATCAGCGGAATTTTAAGTCAGTGTAAAGGGCCTGCCCTATCTTAAAAGTTTCAAAAAAACCAGTTTCATTATTTTGGATAACAGAGAACAAAATTGAAAGTAGGGATTTCCTTTCTTAATGCCTTTTTATAAGTATATCTATGGTTCCGATGTTAAATGATAATTGTCTTTTTAAAAAAAAGTGGCGCAGACTTTTCCTGTTTCAAGTAAGGCTTCTGTGCTTAGGGTTATAAATGAATGCGTTTAAATATGATAGGCTACGAATGAAGCTTGCTTTTCAAATGTGGAATCATCAAAATGGTTGGTTTTATTGATAAAAAATAAAAATTAATTATATGACAAAATATATTGTTAAAAACAAATGCTTTAAATTCGTTTTCTCATCTTTATAAAGCCTAATCATCATACTGTGAATTCCTAGCATCAAAGTTGAATTTAAGCAGTGCTGTAGCGCAATAAAAAGGGAACTTAAATGTGAAATGTCACTTTACCCAGCCGTACAAAACTTGTTTTTATAAGGGTATACCAAATACATTTCTGATTTCCCATTCCTGAGCTATCTAGAGAACACTTTGGGGGTTCCTATTATGCAAAAATATTGTAGGATATTCATTTTTAAGTGCCCCTACCACCAAAGTCGAAATTGAGCTAAAATTCACAATTTTACAAGCAGTTCTACCACTCAAGGCAGTTTTAACGTGCTCTTAGGCTTCAATAAAAGTATACATATGCAAATATAGAATAAACAGCTGCCTCTGCATTACTAGATTGTACACCACTGTACATAAATGAAAATAAGTATAGGACTGCTTTTCGCTGTGATTCTCCAGAGCTGCTTTGCATTACAAAACCGCATGGCAAGCCTTGCACGCAAAAATGAGCAGCTGCTGAACGGGTCAAAGGTCGGAGTTCTGTATTTAGCAACTTAGCAGGGTGAAGGGTAATGTTTGCTTTGACACTTCGACCTCTGAAAAGTTTTTTGAAAGACGAGATGATAGCGCAAAGAGAGAAAGAGAAGCTTTGCTTCCTATTTTTGGCAAACACACGTTTTGCGCAGTCCTATGCCACGAAGAAAGACAACCCTCAGTTGAACACTGATCTGCCATTTATATAAAATAATGGTTTTAGTTTAAAGAATACTGTGTAGGGGCTACGATAAGGAGGAAATGGATTTTAGTTTGCATTCATGCGCCCTCATGTTAATCTAGTACAATTGCTGTAGAAATTGGTTTAAAGTTACCTCAATTTGCATTGTGTTAGACTGAATCAGAGAATAGCCACTTTATAAGATATCTCCTACAAGTTTGTTTGTGCCCAGTTGCTACAAATAGGGGTTGAAAGTGTTGACAGAAGTAAAACCTGTTTCGGTTTTCCTACTGTCAAAATGGGGGAAGGAGGCTAGCTCCTCTACAAATTAAGGGTAGGCAAAATTATGTTTTCTCCCTTCTTTTTCTCACTTTTTTTTGAGTCTGTCTAAAGCTGTCTAGGAAATGGCCATATGACAGTTAAGGCACTTTGCATTGTTCATAAGGCGGCACACAAAATGGGGCCTAAACCATTACAGAGAATGTTTACTTGGTATTCCCCAGCTAGAAGTCTTCGTTCCTTGGCAGCCCACCTAGTATGTACCCCACGAGTCAAGAAAACCTGACTAGGAGGTAGATCATTTGGCTATGCAGCCGCAAGGCTATGGAATGAACTACCAAGTGAACTCAGACAGACTGATGACTTACTGCAGTTTAGAAAAAAGCTAAAAACCAGGCTCTTTCCAAAAGAATAGCCTTGAGAGATTGGCGCATGATGATTCATAGTTTTATAGCTGCACAGTGATTTAGGTAATCCCAGCGCCAGGATGCCCGTTGGGTGAGAGCTGCGCTATATAAATGCTACTTACAATTACAATTACAATTGACTATGCTGTAATACTGTTTTAAAATTGTTAAAAAGATGAAACACATAAGCTATGTTACTGCCCATCCTGTATGAAAGAATGAGTAGAACAGATTGATGTTCCCTTATTTGATCTTTAAGGAAAATTGTATAGTGGGGGTTTCTGTTCAAAAATCTCAGGTGGCAACACTATTATTGTTTATGTTATTCTCATGTTCTATACAGTTTTGCAAGGGCATTGCTAGTCTTTTATTAGCTAGTCTGTGTAAATAAGCTGACAGCCCTTATTAGAGCTGGAGATAGGGTTTTTTTTCCTTTTGAAAATGATGTTGCATAGTCCAGATCGTGAAAAGTACAATGCAGGAAAGACGCTCATGTGATCCTTAGCAAACATTTTGAAGGAAAATATTGTTTTATAGGAGTTTGTTTGTCATAACATGTTCTGCTGAAGAAAAATGTACTCACTATGTTGAAGTTTAGTTCTTTTTGCAATAAGAATCCCTGTTAGATTAGCAGTCTTAGATTTTCCTGCTGCACCTATAACATGAGAACATGGTCCTAAGCATAACATGTAAGAGAAATTATTTTACAAGTGTCTGCAGTCCTGTACAAGTAATGTAAAATCTATGAGTAAAAGTGTAGAACATTTCCTTTTCTTGAGGGTTCTTCAGATTAGTAATATAGGAATACACCAATGTAAGTATTTGGAGTATGTCTGTATTGTTTTTCTTTTTCCTCAGAATTTAGTAAATGAACACAGACTTCCTTGGCTGTTTGGGATTGGGTGATGTATTACTCTTGTCAGTTCACCAAAACGTTCCTTTTATACTTGCCAATAGGTCCAGGGTTTTCTACTCTCAGATAGATGAAGTGGCTCTTGGGTGCCTTGCTAATGTATGGGGCGCCCCAAGACTAAGGAAGTATTCTGAGACTATCCTCTCTGTTGTTAGATTATTTCTGTGCCTTGTCTAAAGACCTCTTGTTCTGTCCACCAATAGATATTTGCTGCCTTACAACCATTGCCAGAGGGGCCCGGACATCAGATCCAGCCTGGGAGTCAGCGTCACTCCAGTTTGAAGCCAAAGTGAAGGTAACCAGCATAAGCGTTGCTGGCAACTAGGACCTCAGTGAAGTCGGAAGCACTGGGACGTGAAGTGTGTACCCCTGCCACTGTCTTGGGCGAAAGACGGGGTTACAAATCAGGATGGAGAAATCTTTGTGTGGATCCAGTTTTTGATGCCCAGCTGAGAGAGTCACAGAACGACAAGGACGGCAAGGAGGCTTTTGCTTGAGGTGACCCCCTTTGAAACAAGGGTTGCTTCAGGCCTCTAAGTCCTGGTCCCAAGTGAATGCAAGTCTACGCCTTTGTTTGTTGATCAAAAGATGCCCGAGTACACTGGGTACAATTTGTGCCCCAACAAAAGAGCAGTGCGCCAGAGGTGCAAATACAGGAGTTAGGGAAGGACTTGAGTTTAGGGTACAGGTGCTATGCCCTTGGTGCCTGTTAGATTAAAGTGAAGAAAACTGGTGCACTGCCTGAGACACTGGACAGGATCATTGAGGGTATTTGCCCTGGGGGGTGATTGCCCTATCCTGAAAGAAAGACTTTTTCTTCTCCGTGATTCTTGAGTTGCGAGTTGTGCAGCTCCACCGTGGGAACAACAAGAGCCTGCCTGTGAGGCTCAAAACGGACACAGGGAGAAGACTCCCCTCTGGCTGGTGGTTGTACTAGAACTTTCCCAAGGACTCTTTTTTTGTTAGTAATGTACCCCTTTGGTCGTCCCATTTTTGAGGAGGAGCAGCCCTTTGCGGCTCCTTGTCCTAATTCCTATGGTCTTGTGTGGTCCTCCTGGTCCCCTGGAGCCAGGATTGTTTTTGTAATAATCTATTTTGACTTCCCTGACATTAGCATTACTTATCATTGGAAAATATTGAGATTTCTGTTTGAGATAATAGTCATTATTCTCTCTTGCTACCTGTATGACCCAATGCTCTGTTCACTTTGTACTCCTGCTTATACCTTGTATATACCTGCTTAATGAAATGTTTAGAATGTAAATGCCCACCTAGCATAGGATGTTGATGAATTTATGAGAAGAAAATGTGCAAAATATTTTCTATGTCTCTACTAGATCATGGTAATGTCTTTAGCTCATGCTAAAAGGATCGTCTGTTAAAGATTGCAGGAATCGCTGTTAGCATGAGCTGAAAGCCATTTTGTACTTGGCAGCCATTTTAGTTAGCCATGTGCTCGCCATGTGCTTTCTCCCTCTTCCAGAGTCTTGCACATGCTCAGAGAGGCCTAGCTGGTAGAATGCACCTGCTCCTAGTATACAACTGTCAAGCTATTCTTACTCATGTAAGCAGTTTAGTCTCCCCTCCCACTTTGTGGAGCAAGCAAATTTTGTATGCCCATATTAGTCAATAAGCATGCTTGTATGTGCTAGGACCTCCCCTTGATTTTATGCTGACTATGTAACAAATACATATATAAGGACCCTGTTCTCTGCACTCATTAGAATGCCTCCTACAGTGGCCTGCGGGTACCGTAAGATGCAATCTCCCTCATCTGAGGTTAATAAAACATGTTTTTTTGATATTACAGCTTCTGTGCCAATCTCTTCTTTGTTGGTCTTAAGGACCAGATGTATCAGTGAACCCCTAAGAGGATTTGTATTTCTACAGGACCAGGACACAGGGAGTTTGCTAAGGGCCTGATTTAGATTTCGGCGGATGGGTTACTCCATCACAATGGTGATGGACATCTCTTTCTGCCGAAATATAAATCCCATAAGATATTATGGGATTAAAATTTCGGCGGATGCAATATCTGTCAACGTTGTGATGGAGTAACCAGTCCACTGAAATCTAAAGCAGGCCCTAAGTCTAGGACAAGCACTGCCGCTACTCCTCAACTTCACACTTCAGACGATTCCTCCAGCCCTCCACAGCCACTACACTAATGCTTCATCTTCATGTCAATAGCAACTTCATTGGAAGGGCCCTTCTACCCATCCTTGCTGTTCTCCTGACTTGGGGCACTTCTGCTCCTCACCAGGTTTCTGCAGGTCCTCTTCCTTTTACAACTGCCTGTGCCTAATCTCCCTAGTCATCTAGGAGTTCAACCCCTTGCAAGCTGTCTTTGTGCAACAGTCAATGTCTAGAGTGCAAGTCCATTCACAGCAAGAGTTTATTAAATAAATAAACCGATACCTGAGCTACAAAATGCAATCAGTAGAATTGGAGATACGCAATTTTAAAGTTTTTAAGTAAATATAGCACCTAAAAAGCACAAGGAGCCACGGGAGGTCATCTGATCGGGTGAAAGTAAGAAATTCAGGCAGAGTGCGATGGAGTGCGGGCCAGATATAGGGACAAGGTTAGTTCCACTGGCATTGTTACCTTCTCACAATATGGCACAAAGAGTACCGGGTGTTGTGGGCTGTTGTTGCTGAAGCCCAAAGAAACAGTCAGGCATCGCAGATGGTTGTTGCTGGAGCTTTGCTTTGGTGGTTACCACGGGCAGTTATTGCTGTAGCACAAAGTGTAGACTTCGCTTTGCTGGCCCTCAATGGCGGTCACTGTAGTCTAAAGAGAAGGTTTCACCATAGATTTACATTGACAGTGATTGTGGGCGGCAGAGTCTTGGCGTGAATGGGCCCATTTGCAAACAGCTCAAACTTCAGGATTTCATCTTACTTCTTGGAAGGAGCTCAGACTGATGCCAGCCAAGGGTCTAGGACCGGGCAGCAGGCACCTCTTGAGGATCAGGAATTAACTCCAGTGGAGGGCAGCAGGGCCCAGGCAGGTCAAGTTGCAGGTCCAGGCATGTCCAGTTACAGCAGGTCAGCTCGGTAGTTGCGAGGGAGGCCTCTGGAGCTTGTTTTGTCCCTGTAGCTCAAACAGGAGGAGGTCAGCCAACTGACCCTTGGAGTCACTCAGGTTAGTCTGGGATGAAGGTAAGCAGGTCTAGTCTTCCGTCTCAGGCAGCAAAGCAGTCCGCAAGAAGTAGGGCAGTCCTTTGGCAGCAGGGCAGTCCTTCTTCTGCAATGTCCACAGGTCCAGGAGATTTTTACTGAGTGGCAGTGGAGGTCCGATATTTATGCCTGGTGCCAGCCTGTGTATTTGTGTGGGTTCCCTATACTACTCCCGCATATGGTCTGGAATGTTCTTCCCTTCCCCTGTTAAGGTTCCAAGATGTTTAGGGGGGCACAAGGTTGGTGTTAGGTTCCTTGATGTGTGCTAGAAACAAGCCCTTTGAAGTGCAAGTGTGGCAGGGCACAGTTCCACCCCCAGCCATCCTGGCAGGATGGCCCATCCTGCCCACACACAATCTCCTTTGCGTCACTGTCTGGGAGGAATACATAAACAGCAGAGTCACAGAAGACACAAATGGTTCAGAAAAGAAAATAGCAACTTTCTAAAAGTGGCATTTTCAGAATTGTGACTTAAAATCCGACTTTACCATTACAGAGGATCTTACATTGTAATTCATTTTAACAATATATTGCTATCTGCTCCAAATCTGAAGTTATCACTTATTAAATATGATAAGGTAAACCAATGTTATTCATTGGGAGAGATAGGCCTTACAACAATGAAAAAATGCCTTTAAGGGTTTTTCACTACCAGGACATGTAAACCATAAGCACACCTTTCCTACTTTCTAAATACAATGCCCCTGCCCTATGAGCCTTTAATGCCTACTTTAGGGGCCTGGAGAACAGTGGTCTCAGGGAGGCCTCAGAGGTCCTCGTGTAGCCTGGGCTACTATTAATGGGTGCAGTATTAATCTACAGAAACACTTTCAGAGGGAGTCCGAGCAGGACTCATTAAGCAATGTATGCCAGGACACAGGGTACAGAATGACATCACATTTATTAACACCATAAATGGAGTATCATTTAATTTTCAACAGTAATAGTTCTGGTGCTCACACAAAAAAAGTGCAAGTGCGTGAAGTGAAAGTGCCGGCCCTGGACATCGGCACCGCGTTTACCCACGCGTGTTGACCTCATCTCCACGTCCTCGTAATTGAGACGCCTTAACTAGATTCTAATTGCTCACACACCAGTCCTGATGATGATCTTTTAGTTAACAAGATCGAAACGCCGTCGACCTCACAACCAAAACTCCTTCATCGTAATTGAATAGATTGGAGTTTTGTAGCTTGTTGTCAATGCGATGTAATGCTTTTAATGTCACTAAGCACTTTCACTTCACGCACTTGCACTTTTTTCGTGTGAGCACCAGAACTATTACTGTTGAAAATTGAATGATACTCCATTTATGGTGTTAATAAATGTGATGTCATTCTGTACCCTGTGTCCTGGTATACATTGCTTAATGAGTCCTGCTCGGACTCCCTCTGAAAGTGTTTCTGTAGATTAATACTGCACCCATTAATAGTAGCCCAGGCTACACGAGGACCTCTGAGGCCTCCCTGAGACCACTGTTCTCTTCAACCATATATACCACCCCTGGTCTTACTACGGGGGTACCCTTGTTTTTTATACATACTTTAGGGGCCTGGCAGAAAAGTTTATTTTGCCAGGTCGGAATGTCAGACCTGAGACATATTTTAAAAGTCTACTGCGGCCTATTAATAGCACTTAATTTACAGGCCCTGAGTACATGTACTACTAGTTACTTGGGACTTACAAGTAAATTAAATGGGCCAATTAGGTGTAGGCCAAGTTTACAATGTTTGAAGGAGAGGGCACAAGCACTTGAGGACTTTTTAGCAGTAGTAAAGTACACATAGTACTAAAGCCAGCAAATACAAATTCAGCAAACAGGATGGGTGAAGGCATTAGGTTTGGGGAATACTACGCCAAGGGTATCAGGTCTCACATGCTACAATGCTAGAATCACCTGAAGTTAAGGGCCATACAAAAATCACCAGGGCAATTCCACATTTCCTTGTCATCGACCTCCTCTCAGCCCCTTCCCTAGAACCCTGGATAAATGGAGCACAAGTCCATATCTTCTCTCACAACCTTAGGGTAGGAGAACCAGAGGAGGGCTACAGAGCCTTTGGTTTGGCAGGAAAGGATGGATAAAGCCTACTCTCAATGGATAAGCCTCCCTGTCCTTACTACAGCAGCCCCCAGCACTAACAGCATCCAGCTTTGCATGTATGCAATGAGAAGCAATCGGCGAGAGAGTATGTCAGACCATTCAGCCTTGCACTCTGTAACATGAGTGCTGGACTGGGTAAGAGTGTGTTGGGTGCCCCAGAAACACAGGGACATCATCTGAAAGTAAAAAGCCGATGAGCAGCTGTGCTTTTCTTCTAGGGATAGTTAACCATACAAGAAATACCACACAGCTGTATCAAATGCAGCCACTATTCATCTTTTACTCAATGGGTTCTCATTTCTAAGCAAGCAGAAGCAACTGAGGTCAAGGGCTAGAATCTGTGATTTCTAATGGAATAATTTAATCTGATCTCTATGTTACGAAGTCTTTTATGAGATACCTCATCTTAACATTGGCTATATTTAGGTCTGCCAAATTGAAGATTTATGACTCCATTATTAAAAGTCATAGCCAAAGGCAGTAGCCTAGAGTTTTTATTGTGAATAGCCTGAGAAAGTCTGTAGGCCTATTCTTTTTATAATGAAATGAATCTGTGTTGAGAGTAATATTAACTTGCAGTGTCACATGGAAACTCGTAGGTAAGAGAAACAGGCAAGGCTTTGTTAGTTATCCTTCTGATAAATCATAGGTTAGCTGATTTGCACCCAGGTGATTCTTGAGACACTCTTTAGAAGGCTTTTCAAATTGCTGTACCCACTGTAAGTTTTTATATATATTTTGTGAGAAATTAGGTTATTGGTTGAACGGAGGTGACCCTTGTTCAAGCAACAGTCACAATCCCTGTCAGGGTGAACCACAAAAGTCACTAAATTAACCTGTGCTTAACCCTTGGTAGCAAGGCACAAAAAAAGCAGTCAGGCTTACCTTAGAGGCAAAGTGTAAAGTATTTATGAAGCACACAAACAGAAATAAAGTGAAAACACAACACAAGAAAATTTCCACACCAATTTAGAAAAATAGCGTACAATTGAATAAAATATTTGAAGCCAAAATGACCAAAATCAAATTATTAGAACTGAAGTCCGGAATTTTAAAAGTTTAAGGTAAAAACGAGCGCCTAAAAGATCAAAGTGCCAACCGTGGACATCTAGTTGCATTATACCAAGCCAAAGTCGAAAAATATGGCCAACCGCAATGGAACGTGGATCGGATACAAGAATTGGATTGGGCCTGGTTGGCGCTTACCTTTGGTCTTAGAACAAATTTTGAAGAACAATATCTGAGAAGGTAATTTCAGTGAGGCAAGCCTTCAGGCGGTGCCGAAGGAAGAGGTGTTGTCGTCGGGGAGCCGCTGGATGAAGTTGCAGTGAAGATTTCTACATTCAGACTTAGTCTCTTTTTTGGAACTAGAAAATCTCCAGTGGGAGGAGGCACGAGGCTGTAACCAATGAGAGTTGCAGGAGACTGAATACTCCTTTGATGAAGGACTGATGAACAAGTTGTGCTCCAGCAGAGAAGAACGTAGTGGGAGCTACTGCAAAGTTAGGCCGACCAGCGATTTGTAGCCAACAAGTTTCTAAGTCCCAAGATTTTGACTATCTGGGCACCTTTAACACCACAACCTAGGGTCCAGGACTAGAAGGGCATCATTTGGGTGTTCAGGATTTACTCAGGTTGGGTCCAGGTGCTGGTTCAAGATGGTGGGAGCCTGTGATGTCCCTGTACTTCTGAACAGGAGGCCAGCAAACTAGTACTTGGAGTCACTCTAGTAGTCCTGGGTTCAAGTGATGAAGGCTAGCTCATGAAGCAATTCAGATCTCTGAGGGTTGAAGGCAGGCTCCAGGCTGCAAAACAGTCCTTCCAGGTGCAGCAAATAGGTATTTTGCAGTACCCAGCAGGCCAAAGCTTCAGGGAGTCCACTGAGAGTCCTTCTGCATTTCCAGAAAGAGAACTGAAAAGTAGGTCTGAGGGCCCTATTTTTATACCTGGTGCCTTATTTGAAGTAGAAGTTTCTAGAGCTTTCTCTTTGAAGTCCTTGAGGTTTCCTGACTCCCATGCCCTAGCTCTAAACTGGCTGCATGAACAATGCAGGAGTTACAAGTCCTTTGTGTGAAGGCAGAGCACAGCTTCTTCAGTTGCAAGTGGGTCTGTGCCAAGCTCTGCCCCCTCCACCTTGCCAGCAGATGGCCCATTCAGGCACACTTATTGCCTTTAATGTGTGACTGTCTGTGAGGAATCAACAACGTCCAACTGACAACAACACCCAGCCATGTGACCTAAGACAGACTGCAGATCCAAATAGGAAATGATAAAAACAGGCCAACTTCCTAAAAGTGGCATTTTAAAAACTGTAATTTAAAATCCAACTCTACCATTAAATAGCATTTTTAATTACAAATTCATAGATATCACAAATGAAATGCTTACCTGTTCCAAATCAAAAGTTATCACTTATTAAATATAATAAGACAACCCAATGTTATCCTATGGGACAGGTAGACCTCATAGTAGTGAAAAATGAATGTAGGAGTTTTTCACTACTAGGACATGTAAAACTTAAATGTACAAGTCCAACCTTTTAATTACAATTCACCCTGTCTGATGGGTTGCCTAGGGGCTACGAGTGGTGATTTATATGCAATAAATGGGGAGTTTAAGGCTTGGCAAGGGATATACTGCTAAGTTGAATCAGCAGTTTAAACAGCATTCATACAGCAGTGGCCGACCTGAGACATGTTTTAAGGGGCTACCTAAGTGGCTAGCACAATGATTCATGCATTTACTGGCCGTGCGTATGTGGTATACCACTTTACTAGGGACTTTTAAGCGAATTAAATATGCCAATCAGGTGTAAGCCAATGTTACCATGCTTTAGGGAGTGAGCACAAGCACTTTAGCACTGGTTGGCAGAGGTAAAGTGCACAGAGTCCTAAGGCCAACAAAAATGAATTAATCAAAAATAGGAGGGGTGAATGCAAAAGATTTGGGGGTGACCGTGCAGAGAGGGCCAAGTCCAACATATTGTAATATTGTTTGTTGTATTTCACTGTGTGTGAATCAAAGTGCCTTTTCTGTTTAAAGTAAAGTCACTGAGTGAGTCTTTATTGGTGTGCATTGATGATCTCTGAATATGTACCCCACATCACCTTTATGAGCCATTTTTGGACTGCTCTGTCTCGCTATGCTGAGAACCAAATCGTAAAAGGAGTACTTGTTCACCATTTTGATAGTACTCAGTAGGGTGGCCTAAAGACAACATAGATAAGCAGCCCCCATTGATATAATTGTGGTCCAGTAACTCCTGATTGCCCTGGCGCTCCCCCAAGCTGTTTTATTAACAGTAGGGTCCCCTTTAGAAAAATTGAAGGTCGAGTTAGTCTTTTCAATATTCAACGATCATGAGGTGGGTGTCTGAAATGAATTGAGAACCAGGGGCCTTGGCAAGCGTGAACTGACAGTGGGTGGTGGGAGAGAAACAGGGACTGAACAGTATGAGGAAAGGGAGACAAAATGGCATATAGGCTCATGACTGGTGTGCTGAATTGGAAGCAGCAAATAGGACAGGAGATGAAAGACTGAGCCTGGAGTTTGCAAGCTACATTCCTTGTTGGGCTGCTCAAAACATCTCTGTTTGTCACAGTTCGCAAAAAAGTTTGAATACAATGACAAGAATTGTGGTGTCTAACGTTTTAAGTGAGGGAGTACCTGTTATTCAAGATGGAAAAAACTCTTTACATAAAAAGACAACAACTGCTGCCAAGACCTGCCGGGGACTGCCTGTCCCAGAATCCTGTGCCTCCAGTGTTCTCCCAGGAAGGAGGAGCTTTGCTACACTACCGCGCTAAAAAGCGCGACTCACCACCGCGGCGCGGGACGCTTGTGCTGCCAAGACCTGCCGGGGACTGCCTGTTCCAGAATCCTGTGCCTCCAGTGTTCTCCCAGGAGGGAGGAGCTTTGCTGCACTAACGCGCTAAAAAGCGCGACTCACCACCGCGGCGCGAGACGCGCCCGGGCCAAGGTCGGGCCCGTCCGCGCCCGTCAGAGACTGGAGGAGACTGGACTGGGCCATCCCTCTGAGAACTGCATTCACTGCCTGAACCTTTCGGTAAGACTGTAAGACTGTAAGACCTCCTGCACTGTTTCAGGCCTTTTATGGTACTTGATTGGGACCCAATTATTTAGGAGTTGATTGCTGTCAGTTTACATGACCAAGATCATGAGTAAACGTAAAGGTGCAGCAGGCACTCTAGATGCCTTTGTAACTAGAGCAGAATCTTTACTGACGCATGAAATCCAAATGACAGAGAGGCGTTTGTCACTTGATCCTACACAACTTACAATGTATAAACAATCACATACTCCTAATTCAAATGATTCACCGCAACAGTTTTCAGTAAGTCCAAAAATAATTGTCCAAAATAAATCTATAACACCAGGGTCATCAAACACATCCCTAACATTTACAAACTCAGTATCAGAAGGCCATAGTAGACAGGGCATAGAAACGAGATCACAAGTCCCAAAAGTACCAGAAGAACCTAGAGGGAAAGCTCTCCGAGCGAAACAGAAATGAGCTGTGGGCCACTCAAAACCTAAAACTAAGAGTACAGGGAGATCTCGGCCCACGCCACAAACAACCCCCTATCAACGATCAAGTTGCAAAGGTGACAAATACTGTCAGTAGACAGACAGAAGCAGTCTCTACCTCTTTTACTCCAGTAACGAAAGAAAATAATGGGGATCATAATCACGATTACACACTTACATTTACAACGATACTAGAATCATCACTCGGGTCTATATTATTACAGATCAATGATCTAATGGATAAAAAATGTGACCTATTAAATAAGAAGATTGAACAGCTGTATACTATAGTAGAAAATTTGAAAGGTAGACAGGACACTAGTAACTCTGACACCACAGAAGGGGTGTGTGAACCAAAACAACTAGAGGGACTCCCAACCTCCAGCTTAGCTGGAACGAGCAATAGGGGCAATGGCATTTCTATGGCAAACTCCATGGTACAAAGAGAAAACAGGGAGAAAAGTACAACGGGCAAGGCCCCGAACCCGGATGATAAAATAAGGGAAGGACAAGAGAAATGCCCCAAACAGGTTGCTCCAAATTTACAAGTTAATCGTTTGGGTTCTAGTATAACAAATGTCTCACAAGATACAATATTGAACCCAAGCACTGATGTTTTAGGTTTACCACCTGCTTCATGTCCCTACGTATTAATTCTAGCTGGGGTACCTGCCTTAAGAAAGGAACAGAGTGAATCCTGGATCAACCTGCGAAATAAGACCGTCGATTGGTTGACTAAGTATAAAAACTTTAATTCACGATACACAAACAACATTTTGATGGTTCGCAGAGTAGGGTGGATTGGTGATTCCTCTAAGAGGATAGATGGCGATTGCATAGTAATACACTTTCGCAGACCGCAGATGGTTCAGAGACTATTACATATGCAAGAGGAGATATTCCTTCAAAAAACTAGTATTAGTGTGCTTCCTTTAGGCTACTTTTACAAACCACAAGCTAGGAAACCTGCCCAAGAGGGGGATCGAATATTATTCCCAAATAGATTTCAGGCGCTATCTGACCTAGACGCCCAAGATTGACAACCAACTCCGGTAAGGAATGAAACACACATGTCTATTATCACCCAGTTAAATTGCAGTGTGGCCCAGATATGCTTCTTACCCACACAGCATGCAAAGGAGATACAGGGTGAGCTAAATGGTTACAATATATCCAAACTGAATGAACAACTAGGGGTGGAAGCGCCACAGGGGTTGCCATTTAGTCCTCTCAAGTCTTTTCTGATGAAACAACTGAACAGCCTGGGCTGAATATAATAAAGATAGGAGCGAAGAAGGAGTCAGAAATACGACTTACTACCTGGAATATTGCGGGTCTTAATAGGAATCTTAGGGATACTGAATGGCTGGAATATATAGAACAAAGTGATATTTGCCTCCTGCAAGAGACTTGGGCTTTAGAAACCCCCCATAAGGTAGGGTTTAAGACCTTTAGCACCAATGCGGTTCCATCAGCAAGAGGTAGGCCATCATGTGGTCTCGTTATATGGATAAGAATTACTCTTAAAATTGAGTTAACCGAGCTGGATATACTGTCCCAGGACTTGGTTGGTGTGAAAATTAAAACAAGGGACAAAAAAGTAATATATCTGATCAATATCTATAACAAACCAAGTCCAGCCACGAAAGAATCCTTGGTAATAGAACAGCTTGATTCTTTTTTAAACTCTATAGAGCCTGGGGCAATGATAATTGTAGGTGGCGATCTAAATTGCAAATTCGAACCAGTGGTGGGCTTTGAGAACCTCTTTGAAGAGGAAGACACAGTAAACAACATTCCTCCTCTAGAAAGTAGCCCGACAGTGTCTTGCACTATAGCTGTTGCACAAATTATGAAATTGATAACAGGGCTGGGTCTTAGAGCGTGCAACGGTCGTCTACCTTCGGATAGACCAAATGCTTTTACTTTTAGTAGAGGCAATTGCAATAGCAACATAGACTACATACTGGTATCAATTGAGTTCTGGCCAAATGTACGTGACTTGATAATAGATTCTAGATCGGATAGTGATCACCGTCCTTTACACTTGACACTAGCATCTGACTTCTTCATTGACACTACTGTGAGCAATGAAGATATTAATATCCCTACTGATGATATCCTTGTCAGCAATAATCGTCGAGCTCTAAAGTGGCCTCATATATTAGGTAACATCGAATCAATGACGCAGATTTACACCACCTTTGTAGACATTGTCTCCCTCTATATAGATTCATCTGCAGTAGAGTTTCCAATACTAGCCACACATTATGCTTTGTTAGAAGCTTTAGCGCCGATTGTGAGTAGATTAACCAAGGGTGGTAGTGCGAGTGACTCAAGATTAGGAGCAAACCAATGGTAAAATAAAGAGTGTCGGGATGCAAAAGCTGACCTTATATTGGCAGTAAAAAAAACGATATAAGGACTACAAGGGAGAAAAGAACTAACTATAAGCGAATCCTTGCCCATACAAAAAAACATGGGATGACAACATTTGGACGGATCTAATTTGTGCAGCTAAATCTAAAGATCAAGCAGGTTTTTGGGGAATATTAACAAAGGGTAATAAATCTGGCAGGGATACTAAGGACCTCTTTCTTGATGCTAAAACTTGGGAGGATCATTTTTCCAGCCTTTATGCGGCAGCACAAAATGAAACAGTATCCTCCTCTGTAGCCCCTACACTCAATCCCAATATTAACCACCTTCACTTTAGTTTGGAAGAAACACTGATGGCAGTTAATGCAGTCAAGCCAGACAAAATATTGAAGAATGACAGCAGAGTCTGGGGCCCATATATAAATCGTTTATGCAATGCTAATGCTTCGGGCTGTCCCATACCAGAATCATGGAAAGGGGCAGAGATCTCTACGATTTTTAAGAAGGGTAATTGGTATGACCCCGCAAATTACCGACCAATAAGTTTAATTGATATTTTACAAAAGATATTCGCTAGGCATATTTTAATGAGATTAAATGATTGGCTTGAAGCGAATAATGTTCTCTCAAAATTCCAGGCGGGATTTAGATCTAAAATCAGCACAATCGATCAAGTTTTTAGATTTATATGTTTATGCTGGAAATATATTAATTTAAAAAAGGGCCATTTGTATATAGCTTTTGTGACCGTCACGTCACATGGTCTGCCACTGAAGAGAGCGTTGGCCCGAAACGCGTCTGGCAGGAAACCAGAAAAGGACTTTGTTCATGGCGTGTGCCCTTGCTTTGGCGTAATTTCCACCTGGGAGTGCATCCCACCTAGAGGCAACTCTTTTTGCATTTTGTATAGCGGCCTGCCTGGTCACGGGATTGCACCACCGCGAAACACTTGCGGGTCCGCGGCTGCTTTATTGGGGCAGCTAACTGTGGAACAGGAGGTGCCTGTTATATGCAGGGGTACCGGCGCGAATATCGGCAATCCTTTTAAAGACATGTTTTTAATGTGAGTGACGGCGGCGACCCACTTGGGTTTTACTGAACCACCAGTCCCAGGAAGCATTGCTTCAGGTGGTCCACCTGAGCATAATTATTACGGGGATTTACTGGTGGCTGCCGCACGCCGTCACGTCACATGGTCTGCCACTGAAGAGGGCGTTGGCCCGAAACGCGTCTGCGGAAAAGGACTTTGTTCATGGCGTGTGCCCTTGCTTTGGCGTAATTTCCACCTGGGAGTGCATCCCACCTAGAGGCAACTCTTTTTGCATTTTGTATAGCGGCCTGTGTGGTTGCGGAATTGCACCACCGCGAAACACTTGCGGGTCCGCGGCTGCTTTATTGGGGCAGCTAACTGTGGAACAGTAGGTGCCTGTTATATGCAGGGGTGCCAGCGCGAACATCGGCAATCCTTTTAAAGACATTTTTTGAATGTGAGTGACGGCGGCGACCCACTTGGGTTTTACTGAACCACCAGTCCCAGGAAGCATTGCTTCAGGTGGTCCACCTGAGCATAATTATTGCGGGGATTTACTGGTGGCTGCCGCACGCCGTCATGTCACATGGTCTGCCACTGAAGAGGGCGTTGGCCCGAAACGTGTCTGGCAGGAAACCAGAAAAGGACTTTGTTCATGGCGCGTGCCCTTGCTTTGGCGTAATTTCCACCTGGGAGTGCATCCCACCTAGAGGCAAATCTTTTTGCATTATATATATATATATATATGAGGATGAGGGTGATTTGTGCGACTCAGTTCAGAGTGTGTTAGCTGACCAGCTTCTGGACGAACCACCGGAGTTGGGGGACAATCTCTAATTCCCTGAATGAGTATGTCACCATAGAACTTTTTATCGTCAGACTGATTTGCCCCCAAAAAATATGTATATAGCTGGGGGAACATTATATATTTTGTTTGTTTGTGTCTGACTGACTTATGCAGCCCCACAGTTTTAGGCACACGTATGGCCGGATTGGATTTGGACCAGTGTGCAGTGAAGAAGCCCATTCCCTTCAAGGACATTGGAGAGACAATGCCTGCATCCATCTCATGTCTATCCTTTTTGTCATCCCCTAGCAGGAGTGCCTCAGAGCATTTGATTTACAGCACTGCCCAATGTGTGTTACTTGCATCAAAGAGGAGATACAATTATGTACTACAGTGCTTGGATTGGAACAGGTAACTATTGCACCAATGAGTGATATACTATTGAGTGATTGTGAGTGATGATTGATGATTCATGTGGTGGCAGACAGTGATGAAGGGTGTTCAACTAATTTGTTAGCTTGATTGTGATGATTTGCAATGTTTGGGGCCTGATGGGTGATCATTTTTCCTGAAGGTGATTGGCCTTCCCCTTTGACACTTAACAAGATTTGCTTGCCGGGTCTACTCCTTTTTTTCTGGTTCCCAATCTTCAAAGATCAGACCAGTCAGTTTAGTTAACAAACACAAATCTACCCCAAAAAAATTACTCAATGTTTCTCTTCTTGTTCATCAATTACAGTGCACTACGGGTCGTTCTCTCTCATATGGGTCGGGATGGAGTTGGACTGATTGATGGATGGACTCAAGGCGGGACTACCTCAACAACAGCCTACCTCAACAACAGCCAGGAGAAGGAAGTTATCGACTTCAGGGAAACCAACATGATAATGACTCTAAAATGCATATTCAGATCTGTGGACTGGTGAGAGGTGCCTTAATTTGGGAAATGCAATGCTGCTGAGTGTGTGTGATGGCTCAAATGTGAAACTCAGCTATTATGTGGTTGTGGTTGGATGGGGGGGCCTGTTGTTATAAGTAACTGGAGACATCATCACATTGTGCACACACTTGACTAAACGTTATGAATATGATGACAGTTGTGGGCCACTTGACCATGATTGGATGTTATTCAATCACACATGAGTCATAAATGAATGATTGCAGCAGACTATGCTCTTGTTCTGCCTCTGTGTCTTGTTGATAGACTCCTCATGAAGCTTACCTTCTGCTTTCTCCTTCGCTCTACAATATTGTTTCTGTTTTACAATCCACAGGCCTTCTCTTCTCCTGCACAAAAGACAAAAGCTCCATAACACTCCTGCTTACCTTACCAGACCAATTCAGCCAGGCCCCCAAGATTGACGGACAATCCGAGAAGAATGCAGATGCACTGCCCAATTTAGCAATACAGTATAATAGTTCTTTTAACAATATTTTTCAGAACAGTGTGTTTTCACTTCACTAGTCCGTAATTTGCATTTTTCAAACATAGATGATAGAACATTTAGATATATGATATTAACTTGGGTCTCTGGGGCTGAAGGATTGTTTGCAATGCATTTAACTGAACTGTTTCATACTCATTCCTTCTTTTCCTTCCACAACAGAATTATAATGATGTGCTGCTCATCGCCATGATGAATATTGTTGTTGTGTAGTGTTTGTCTTTGTCACACCTTTCCCACAAATCCCCTTTCCCAATCATTCATCAAACCCCTAACCCTCTTCCCCTGGGCTGTGTGATTTTATTTATTGAGGTGTGACTTAATTTTACACCATAAATGGATCACACTCTTGGTGGGGTGGATGTGGGGAAAGCAACACCAACTTACTGCAAGATCTTCTATTACCTGAGCAATAGCCCACACCGACCGCATTTACACTCCCATGTATCATTCATCAACATCATCGTTCAGGCCTTGTGTTGTGTAAAGACATAAATGCTTAACCTTGTCCACTCCTGACTCTTATTCGACTTCTCCTGATTTGAGGATTTCGTAAGTTTAGTTTTAGTTAAATCCAAGCTCCCCATCGCTCAGAAGAAGTTGCTATTGCTAATTTTTGTTATCGTATCAGGTCTTCTTTGTTGTCTCATGGTGGTAGTCTCATCTAAGAAGTTATGATATAAATAATTTAACCCACTAACTCTGTGTTTTCTTTCAATCTAGTTGCCTCTGATGGATAGTCCTTTGATTTTTCGTATGGTTGGAGTTCACCTTGGTGGGTGTGGGACCTTCCCTGTCAATGCGCTGGCCTGCTACTACTACCACCACTGTAAGATGGCACCTTGGGAAACCCTGCAGTAAGAAGACAGAGAAGTAGCAGTCCTCGCTTCATCTACTCAGGTAAGAGAACTATAGAGTGAAGTTAACTAGTTTAGTTAGTAACTGACTTCTACTGAAGTTGTTGTTTATCTAAGTTGTTGTAGGCAATATAGGCAATGGCATTCCCCCCTAGTGGTCAATATAGTTACAGAGGGTAGTAGGACAAGGGTATAACTATCTGGCATACACTTTTAAGCAGATTTATAAAGCAGCAGTGCAAAGTAAAACAACAAAAATAATGATTTGAGGTATAAATGAAGTAAAATAATGATTTCCCTTTTATTTTTTTTAGCAATGATAATACCCACCCTTTCCACCCACAACAGGCCCACTCCTCTCCCTAAACAAATAACCCCATCCCCAGCAATGCCCAAAGTGTCCACCAAAGTCCAAACCTCAGTCCCAAATCCATTTCCTACCCTCTCCACCAACAACACGAGTCCCTCCCATCAAAACAAAAAAATTAAAAAAGGGCTTTCGAAGAAGGTATCCTCTACACAGATCATGTTGTGGTCAAGTTTCTGCTCCATCCGGGACACCCTTTTCTCAAGCCACGCCAGATGCTGCATGACTCGGTGCTGGAATTCGCGGTCTGAGTGGGATGGGGCAGCAGTGGTGGTCAACCAGTCATCTGACAGCTGCTGCCAGCGCTTGCGGTGATGTTGTTGGCTGGAGGCTGAGGCCAGCTGGTAGAATTGAGACCGGGGGCAACAGACGCTGCTTCAGCCTCCTCCTCCTCCAGCACCACCAGCCAACCATACTCCTGCTGGATTGTCTCCAGCCTCTGCTGCTGCAGCCAGGATGCTATCTCCTGCCATGTTGGTCCAGGTAGTGGACCAGCAGCTATAGCTATATCAAGAAAAAAACAAACAGAAAAAAGACAAATTGTAAACCATGCCCTGTTCAAACACTTGTTTAAAATTAAATAGTGGCAGAGAAGCAGTATATTGCTGATCCCCTTGGGCCAATGTGTTGTATTCCGCTTTAGGTGTCCGTATATAGGTTTTCCTGAAACGTCCTTATATAGGCACAATTAGCATTGCCCTTATATAGGCATAGAATCCCAGTCCTTATTTAGGCATTAGCCGTGCACTCCAAATACAGGCATAGTCACCGACATCCGTCCACCCTAACGTCACAACGAGTTCTTAGAAACCAGACCCTTAAGCTCTTGGGAGTACCCCTAGCACAGGATTATTGATTTCTCCAAGAACTCATCTATTATGTATGAACCACTATACCTTAAGGGTTCATTCCTGACGTCTTCCTCTGTCCGACTTCACGTCAATGCTAACATTCCAAGGCACCTACCAGGTACAAATATACCTTCCCTTGCCCAAGCAAGTTAGAGGGGACCTCGACTTCAGAGGAGCCCGTATCCCGGCCTGACGCACTGAGAAGACGCTGTCATTCCTGCTCACAGAAGAATCCAGCTTCCAGTGTTCTGACTCCCTTTGCGGGGTGTTAGAGTTCCAGATCCGGCAAGAGATTCCCACCTCTCTCATTCTCAAGATATGGAGCTGACTAGAACCTAGAGGGACTCTTGGCATACTAGACTTAACATACTCTTAGTATAATATACTCGAGAATACTCCACCTACTTCTTACCTTTCCCTACGCCTAGATTAGGTTAGGTACATTGGGGTAGAACTAGCTTAGAGACGCATCGTATGAGTACTCGCATTTTTAGTTCATGTTAGTTATGTACGTGAATATATGCTAAAAGATAATGCTAGCGCAGTATTATTTATTTCTACTGCTTACGCTGTACATTATATATCTTGCATACTGTCTTGTGATCATAACAGCACATCTCTCTTACACGAGAAACAAGACTGTTCAATAAAACCTTTTTATTGAAACGCCTGTCTTTCCTTACTGTGTAACTCTGTAGAAACTAAGCATGCACGATTGACTGAGTGAAACTGTTATCTATTGTTTCCACGATTCTGAGACATGTTCCGATTCTAAAGGGAAACAAAGTAGTCATGTTTATGCGGTTGCCAGAAACTACTCCTTCTTGTTCTCAAGGAGATTCTAGTGGCCTCTGAGCTAGCTGGCACAAAAGTAATTAAGTTTAATATACTCGATAGGGACATACCGACCTCAGTCCTATGTCAAGCCTATAGGTTATATTATTCCAATGCACAGAGCCTATTAGGGAAATAGGAACTACACTACATGGCGCCCAAACGTTTGGTAAGGCAGTAATTTAACGCTAGATACTGAGTAACTCAGTCGTGCTTTTCTCTCAGAGACCCCTACTCACATACTCCATAAGACGTCTGGAGTGGGTAGGGTTAAATATCCGCCAAAGCTAAATAGGACAAGAAACCCTATATATTAGCTATATTGGTTTGTTCAACATTGAAGGATACAGAGTTCCAAAATATTGTGCACCTTATCTTTTGTTTCCTTGAAACTTGTTCTACATTTTTCAAAAAACAAATGTCCATACACGGGAACAATAACACCGAGAACGGTGTAGCTGCGCCTGCCCCAGTCGTAACAGCTTTTAACTTTACCGGTTTAAATGAAGCCGATGAGGGTGTTATGGACATCCATCCAAACTTAAGAAGAGCCATCACTCTAAAACTTATAAAACACGGCCTACCACCAAGAGGCGGTAGAGCAGTTTTCGTGATAGAGGCACACGAATCCTTTCAGACAGAGGTATTCTACTCATGGATAGTATTCCCTGAATCAAATCCAGTAACAAAACTGTTTCACTTCTACAAAGAAGATGAACCACCAGAGGAATATATTCCTTTCGAGGATATTGAAATTCCACTAACATACCAGGAGCATCATCTCTGGTTTAAAGGCGCCCTAAAACATCACAGAAACATTACCAGGCTCGGTCCACTAGGTAGACCAGGAGCAACATGGCCGATTCTAGCCGGCTACACACCTCATCCTGACATCAATATAATGTCAGACGAGGAATTACTTACTCAACTTACAGAGTTAATAAAAATCTACAGACAATTGGTTCAATATGTCATGCGGACTTTCACAGTCCAACCACCATTAACCATTCCAAATCAAACCCCTCAACAGGGGAATACAGTAAAAATTGCACCACAGACTCTATACGCAGTCATGGGTAAAATGCCCACAAAACGTGAGCAAATTCCGTTCTGGATAGCTCAAAAAATTACTCAAATCGAAGCAGTATTTCCAAATACTAGCCCTTATGAGAAACACAGAATACTAACAATCTGTTTACCAATGGGGATCACACCACAACTGGAAGACTGCACCACTTGGGGCTCAGTCTTTGCTGCCATCTATACTAAAACACATGGTGTTCCGTCAATTGCAGTAATACCAGATGTCCTGAAACAAATTCAAAACGAATACGGCAGAGCCTGCTCTGAATTTAGGTATGAAATTACTGAAAAACTTCGACCAGGTCTCAACAATAATATTATCTAATATTAAAGGGGAGGCAGCATCAGTGGCGATCCGCCAACGATTAAGGGAATTTGATGTAACAGAACACCAAACAGAACTACCCAGAATAATAGAACAATCTTATGCAGAATTAGGCAGAGATAGTTTGGGTGGAAGACCATTGAAGCCAAAACTATCTGAAAGTCCTGAGAAGGACTCTATTAAACAAACTCCTACATCTTCTAAAAAGAAGTGGCAAACTAATAAACAAAATTCAAACGAGAAACGTTCTCAATCCCGAGGTAGGTCTCCTCAAAAGGAGCCTTCTGAAAGGAGGTATAACCTTAGGAATAGGGATAATTTAAGAAAACCTGACAGGTATCAAGACACTGATACACGTTCCTCTCGTACCTTTCAGATATCGTCACAGACATCGGAAGGAAGAGGACGGTCAGAACATAGAGAAGAACGCGTGAAATCCAAAGACGACAAACACGTTCAGAAAAATAAATCAAAACCTCAATTCTCAAAAAAGAAGGTAGCAGGTCTGAAGATCAGACATGCTGAGGATACTGAGAACACAACTCAAGAACGGAGAATGGGCTCAGACAATGCTGGACAGTGCAGCAGAAGTCACAATAGCTCGCCAGAACCTGAAGGAACTTCTGGAGATAGTGGACTTGAATGAGTACATCACAGTAGAGACTGTAGACACCAGGGCTAGTACTCCACAAAAGTTATATGAAATAACACTCCGAATGGAGGGAGACATACCAAGAAAGGTGAAAACACTCTTTTGGGAGAAACTTTCAAGGGGTTATGATATACTTCTAGCAGAAAAAGACTGGCCATCACAATTTGTCAGGGAGTGCCCACATGGTGAGGACATTATTATGCCTGCCTTCTCCAACCATATTCCAATTCACCTAAAATATACCTATGCCAGGAAATGGGCAGTTGCCCAGGCCCCAGCATTATACAAAAATCATGTAGGATGGGATGAGGACTCACCTCACCATAAAATACATCTAAAAAATGAACCTACTGCACAAAGGCAGTACCCAATAAAGCAAGAAGCTAAAAAAACAGGTCCGGGAGATCTTAGATCAACTTGAATACCAAGGGGTGATAGAAACATGCACCTCCTCAATGAACAATCCTTTGTTTCCTGTCTCCAAACCAGACAATACATATCGTCTAGTTTTGGATTACAGACACTTAAAAACTTGTTCTAAAACATTTGCAGTGCAAAATGCACATAGTACAGCATTAATGAATAACATTGTGCGCAAAAAATATAAAACCACATTAGACATCTCAAATGGTTTCTTTTGTCAAAACATAGCACCTGAAAGCAGGTACTTGACAGCTTTCTCAATAATGGGAACCCAGCATCAATTTTGTCGACTCCCACAAGGGTTCAAGAACAGCCCAGGGTTATTCTCAGCGAGGGTAACAGAGTTACTACAAATTTATGTTATGAGGCATTGTCATATGTCGATGACATCTATCTGACAGACGATGACCTGGATAGGCACTTGAACAGGGTGAGTACCATCATATTGGGCTTCGCCTCTGAGGGCTATAAATTCAACTCTAAAAAATGTAGAATTGCCCATCTCAATGTCCTTTTTCTAGGATATGAGCTTTCAAGTGAAGGCAAGAGCTTGGCAGCCAACTTTTTAGAAAGGTGTGCGCTGCTCCAACCTCCTAAAACGCTGAAAAAGTTACAATCCATCCTGGGTTTCCTAAATTTTGGAAGAACTTACATTCTAAATTACGCAGAAAGGGTTAAAGCTCTCTACGCAATAATCAAACCTGATTTTTCAATCAAAAATTGGACACAGGAACACACAGAAATCTTGCGTTCACTCCAAGCTAACATGTTAGCAACAAATCACTTACAAACACGCGTAAGTCAACGCAACTTAGTGATCCGAATAATTTCGGGTCAATGCGGATTCACCTATTTAATTTAATGAGGGTGAAAAAGTACCAATAGCATACAAATCACATTTGTATACACAAGCAGAATTGCGCTTCACTTCAACAGAAAAAATACTGACAGCAGTTCAAACCGCTGTAGCAAAAGAAAGAGCTCTAGCCCAAGGGAAACGCATTATTGTCGTAACCCCAGTACCGGCTTTAGAGGCGGTTACAAAAGCGAGCATTCCAAATGCTAAAGCATTACATCCTAGATGGATACAAGGGGTTAATTCTCTTGCTGCAACAGATGTTGAATATGTTTTTGATCCTGTTTTAAAAACACAAGCGTTCCTGCAATATGATCATGAATGTCCTCTGCCCACTGAAATTCTGCCTCTCGATCAGTATGAATTTATAATTTACACTGAAGGATCCGCACAACCCGCTACAGGGAGTAAGCAAGCTTACAGTGCAGCGTGCGCAATCGTTAAAGGTCGCATGCGCAATGGCAACTTCAGACCAATGGTCACTAAAACTCAATCTCTAGGAGATTGCACAGCTCAGCGAGCTGAACGACAAGCATTCAAACTGGCACTTGAAAGTACAGATCGCGAATTCCCCACACTAATAGTTTGCGATTCTTTCTACTATGTTCAGTCGTATAATTAATATATATAAAATTGGCTTGAAAATGGGTTCAAAGATGCAAAAGGTGGCACAATAAAGCATAAAACGCTTTGGGAACAAGTAGGTCAGTTAAAAACGAACTACCAAAGGCTCACGTGATACACACGCTGAGTCATCAACGTGATGGTGTTCACGTTGCAGGGAATTCATTGGCTGATGAAGCCGCAAAGGGGGCTGTTCAGACGGCTTCCGTAGCTGCGATCACTCGTTCAAAAATGAGAATAGACAGTGAGATATTGTTGGCTGTCAATGCTACGAGCAAAGGCAGTGGTGCAGCGTTACCGAAAAAGTTTCCACTCAAGTACTCTTATGTAATTGATGCGAACAACGTTCCTTTTGCTCGAATCCCTGGAGTGGGGGATAGGGTAATTCCAAACAAGGAACGAAGATTAGGACTAATCCTAGCAGCACATGAAGGGATAGCCTCTGCCCATGCAGGTATTTCTGCAACAGTATCTTTACTGAAACAAAGATATTGGTGGCCTTGCATTAGGAAACAGACCAGAAACTATGTTTTGGAATGTGAAATATGCCAACAGATGAAAGTCTTCACAGTGAAACGTCCTGCGCAGACACCCCTGTTAATTTCAGACATACCATTAGATTGTGTTTACCTGGACCACTGCGGTCCCTTGCAAAGGGACGGTAACTATAAATATATAATGGTCGCAGTGGATTCATGCTCCAGGTTCCTATAGATATGGCCTCAGCGCTCGGCTGACGCTCGAACTGTTATAAAAGATTTGCGAGTCTTTATCGGCATATACGCAATAGGCACGCTACATTCTGACCAGGGCCCTGCATTTAGCTCTCGGGCTTACAAAGAAGCCATGGCCAGTTTGGGCGTTGCACTGCGGTACTCCTCTCCGTTTCATCCTGAGTGAAATTCTGTTGTGGAAAGGAAAAACCGGGACATAAAGCAGTCTATAACAGCTAGGGTATTAGGTTCGGGTGATGGGTGGGTCAAACATCTTTATGGGGTCCAACGCTCATTAAATAATTTGCCAAGAAGTTCTCTAGGGGGGGTCACTCCATATGAGGTCCTATTTGGGACAAGAATGTGGGTTCCTGATCTCGAATATACAGGCACAGTGGTGGAAAATAAACCCTTTGATATTAAAGATCGTTTGGCTGTTTTACAGGATCTAAATGAACTAAGATCGAAACAAAGCAACGTGTTCCTGAAGCCAACCACCACTGGGGAAAAACCGGCAGTCCCAGCAAGGCCTGCCTGGATCCCAAAAGTTGGGGATATAGTCAGAGAGAAGATTGCGAACAAGAAGGAATTTGGACCTTCTTACAGACAACCAGTACCTGTCCTAGCCATACACGGAACAAGAACAATACTTCTGCCGCCCCTTGCTGGAAAAAGGAGAAGAGATTTGTGTCAATTGACCTCATCAAACCACAACATGTGGCCAATACTAAATAGTAGGCCTCGTGGACTCCGACCTAGTAGCAGACACACTCCTCTCGCTACTATCCAAGAGGTTCAGACTGAAAGACTGCTAACCATCGAGAATTCAGCAGTAACAGATGAAGGACTAAGCAACAATGCTATGGAACTCATCCCTCTTGAAACTCAAGTAACAGTTCGTCCAAATACACCTGTCTACACCAGCGTAACAAGTGATCAACTGTTTCCAGTGATTTCGACAAATCCTGATGCAATTCCAACAATTGACAGAACTGCTTCTGGCTATTTCATTAACTTTGATACGTTTTCTGAGGATCTGAGTGAGCCTGAAACAACGGCAGCATCAAATACTTTCAAACAGCAAGTACAAGAATTTTTTCATTTTCTGAAAAAGACTTATCTGGTTTCACCATGGATTGAACTATGGATTATTTCTGGAATATTTTTCTTTCTGCTTTGGCTAGCTTTGGTTATGACTTGTCAGCGTGCTTATAAGTGGCAGATACATCCATTTGGACATTGAAAGTAAAAATGTGAACTTACTTTTAAAACCACACAAATCATCCCATTGTGAAGCAAGAGACTTGTCAGCAGTGAACATCACAGCCGTTCCTATACAGGATGGTATAGTGTGGGACAAAACAGATTTCGATATCTTCGGCCCTACGGAACTTTTGAACATTCCACATTTATTTAAAATTTCACTAAGTGATTTTATTTCGGCCAGTACCTATTCTGATGATTGGGACTTTGAGACTGTAAATGATATGATGTTTGACCTAGAAAGGTCTGCTGCATTTTCTAATAATGAATATTTAGAGGGTTCATCTGACTATGAACAGCTGTATTGCTATAACCACTATGGTCATCATTTCTTGCATAAATCTGCAACACCTAGAAATGTTTTTATGTTTAACCAATGGGAGCATTGTCCTACACCACCAAAAGGTAGTTCAAAAACGTTTGCTAAAAAGTTTCCCTATTTTTCAGGATACAATACATCTGATCCAGAAACATTTTACTATAAAAATGTAAACAAGACAGGACTGAAAATTATGTTAACTAATACAAAACAGATTTACTCTGCAGCATTTATTGCCCAACTGTCTAGACATGGTTTCGACTTGTGGAAAGACACAATAGACACAAAATCTGTCTGGGGTTCTAAAGATTGGCAAGTGCAGAGGATAGAAGCTTTGTTTAGAGCATGTATCATCCCTCAGCAAATAATGTTTTTGAATGACACTGTGCAGCAAACGTCTTGCCTTGGTTTAGCCAAGATCAAAGACATGAAAACACCTTCTGTACCAACACCTGCCAGTAATAACAATACACAGGCAGCGGTTACAGTTGACTCAATACTACAAATCAACAGAACAAATCCTGATTGGAGAAAATGGTTGATCTGGCCCACAGACACAAACATCTGTCAAGAAAGATTCCTGAATAAAACACAGGGCTTTACTATTCATAGGCCAGACCCACAATACATCCAAAGACAACATCCGGGGGTAGTTACAACATACAGTGTAGGGAAATTATGCCTTGACTGGCTACAAAAATCTACACTTAAGGATGTGAAACAACACTTATCTTTACTTAAAGAAGACGCAGACCTTAGGGAATTCTTGCTTGGACCAAGAAAACCTTGTCAAAAACGTTTCATATATGCCGGCATTTATGCTGCTTATAATGAAATATGGAAGGTTTCACAGGCAGAGGCCGCAGAACGAATACGTGAACTTGATCGTATTAACTTAGAGAAAACTCTCTCTGTGGTCGACAATGGGTTAACAACTTTGTCATCCAGAATTTATTCATTGGACAACATTGTATCCTCTGCTATAGACATACTGGAACAAGATTTAGCCATGTTACAACAAGGCCAATCTCAGTTACGTTCTATTATGTTATTAAGCTGGACGCTGCAATCTTTGCGTGCAGGCTATGTGCCTTGGCGTTTTATCAACACGTCGGCTCTGTTTGCAGAATACAATCTGACTGATAAACAGATTGAACTGGCACAAAGGGGAGCAAAGTATACAGTGCTGAACATTGAAAAACTGGAAAAATTACCATTCACAGTGGCAGAAAAACCAGCTACAGAATGGTTATTCATGGCAAAATCACTCTGCCTGTCACTACTTTTCAGTTTCAGTATTGCCTAAAACAAATGCAAGGGGGCAAATATGAAAGGTTGGGTAAAGAATACATTAAGACATCCTGGAATTTACCTTACACATACAGATGTTGGAGTGGGCATCGTGAAGTGTTTGAAAGCGGTATACACTGTGAAAATGCACTAAGCGGTTCACTCTTATGTCAGGACATTTCTTTACACGGGGCTTGTAATGGTTCTGTGGCAAATGTATCCTGCCACCAGCAGGGTACACCAGCTACTGTGATTAATCCAGCGTTTGGCCAACTTTCTAACGGGAGTTACCTCATGTTGAATGATCAGAGTTGCTGTGGCATGTTGCCAGGCATCCCATATCTAGTAACGGTGGACTCCAGGGTCACTTGCTGTATGCAAGTATTGTTCCCCCCAATAGTCACAGTCAGGGAGTCGCCTTTATGGCCTTCATTGAATGTTTCTTTCATACAATTTGATACTTTAAGCAGAATGAAAGCCATGCTTATACAACAAACAGTGCCTCTGACCTCGGCCAAAGAAATCTATGATTTACAAGTTGCAAGGACTTCGGCTGAGATACAGGCTTCAATTCGTACAAACTGACCTATACATTTAGTAGAAATGATGCGGCGTATCTTTAACATGTCTGATACGAGTGGAATTGTACATGTATTTAAGACCATCTGTTCCGGACTATTAGCACCTTTCCAGGCAGTCCTCGGATTCATCCCAAACTTCGCACATTCGGTGTTTGGTGGTGTGCCATTAATTCTAGCACTTGTTGCAGGAATCCTATTTCTATTCCTACTACTACGCTATGGCAAGCCTATTCGCCAACATCACTCCGAGCGATGTGGAGAAAGCTCTCCTTGAACGGAAGTGCCATGAGCGCATAGTACACCTTTTGGGCATGCCTCGTCTACGGGAACTTAATAGAACATGGTTCCTGTCATTCAGACCAATCTGGCAAGATTGCATCTTACCTGTTCTACGCTGCCTGCTTTGCGGTGAAGAATGCGTGCTAGACACTGGTCTAACACTCCCATCAGTCATGCCAACGGATATCGATACTCTGCTGGACCCGATAACGGCCCATGCTCTGTGTTGTCCCCAGAGGCTACCAATCCTGATGACGGCATTCATTGAGATCTCACAGACGCTTCCTGCAGCTGCTGAGGTACGAGATGGATCAACAGGCACACAGGTAACAACGAACGCGGACATTGCTGCGACATCTTCTGCTGAATGCTATGTTTCTCATCTCTGTGCAATTAACCTTCTGAACGAGGTGTTCCAAATGTCACCAACTTCAGTAGACGATATTTTGGCTACAGAAATAGATGATTTCATGTTTACACCAGACCCATACACTGACTTTGATTCAGCTCACAGTGTACCAGGGAAGCAATGAGATTTGGCCTTCATATTTTCAAAACTTGGAACTTTTCCCAGAATTGAACTTTTCTTTTTTAAATTTTACTTTTTGAAAGTACATGGCAAAACAATCTGCTTACAGTAGAACTATTCTTATAAAACGGACTTCATTGAATACTTCCAGGGACACATTGTCCCCTTACTTGTCTGACATTTCATTTAATACCATGATATACAATGGTTTTGATTTTTGAAAAACTTGTCAACCATTTCATCATATGTAAATATTTCTGTTTATTCATTCATGGTGCATTTATCTACAATATATGCCTAGAATGAAAATATGCTTTGAAATGTACAGTACCTATTGCATTTAACAGTTTATTTTAAACTTCTTTTAATATGCTTTTAGAAATGTTTTTAGCAACATGTGGTACTCAGCTTAATGTTGAGCATTTCATGTTTAGCATTTAGTATTATCGTTCATTCGAAAGTGGAGTGGGTGTTGTATTCCGCTTTAGGTGTCCGTATATAGGTTTTCCTGAAACATGTCCTTATATAGGCACAATTCGCATTGCCCTTATATAGGCATAGAATCCCAGTCCTTATTTAGTCATTAGCCATGCACTCCAAATACAGGCATAGTCACCGACATCCGTCCACCCTAACGTCACAACGAGTTCTTAGAAACCAGACCCTTAAGCTCTTGGGAGTTCCCCTAGCACAGGACTATTGATTTTTCCAAGAACTCATCTATTATGTATGAACCACTATACCTTAAGGGTTCATTCCTGACGTCTTCCTCTGTCCGACTTCACGTCAATGCTAACATTCCAAGGCACCTACCAGGTATAAATATACCTTCCCTTGCCCAAACAAGTTAGAGGAGACCTCAACTTCAGAGGAGCCCATATCCTGGCCTGATGCACTGAGAAGACGCTGTCATTCCTGCTCACAGAAGAATACAGCTTCCAGTGTTCTGACTCCCTTCGCGGGGTGTTAGAGTTCCAGATCCGGCAAGAGATTTCCACCTCTCTCATTCTCAAGGTATGGAGCTGACTAGAACCTAGAGGGACTCTTGGCATACTAGACTTAACATACTCTTAGTATAATATACTCGAGAATACTCCACCTACTTCTTACCTTTCCCTATGCCTAGATTAGGTTAGGTACATTGGGGTAGAACTAGCTTAGAGACGCATCGTATGAGTACTCGCATTTTTAGCTCACGTTATTTATGTACGTGAATATATGCTAAAAGATAATGCTAGCGCAGTATTATTTATTTCTACTGCTTACGCTGTACATTATATATCTTGCATACTGTCTTGTGATCATAACAGCACATCTCTCTTACACGAGAAACAAGACTGTTCAATAAAACCTTTTTATTGAAACGCCCGTCTTTCCTTTCTGTGTAACTCTGTAGAAACTAAGCATGCACGATTGACTGAGTGAAACTGTTATCTATTGTTTCCACGATTCTGAGACGTGTTCCGATTCTAAAGGGAAACAAAGTAGTCATGTTTATGCGGTTGCCAGAAACTACTCCCTTCTTGTTCTCAACGAGTTTCTAGTGGCCTCTGAGCTAGCTGGCACAAAAGTAATTAAGTTTAATATACTCGATAGGGACCTACCGACCTCAGTCCTATGTCAAGCCTATAGGTTATATTATTCCAATGCGCAGAGCCTATTAGGGAAATAGGAACTACACTACAAATGGAATTGATGTGATTAGGACAGTCACAGGGCCATTTTTACCTACACATGCCTCACATAAAAAAGTACTGAGTGGCTGAACGAATTAACGCAGAATAACATAACACCAGATTTAAAAAGAGCCGATTGTGAGATTGGCGGTCAGACCTTCGGACTGCTGTTGCAGATTTCAGGAGAATGCACCAAGCCTGTGGCTCCCCGGCTGCCATATTCTGAGTTGACCTCCGGCCCGGTGGTGTGCCGGTAGTGGTCTTGCTCAGGCGGCATTCTTCGGCTCACAGAGTTAACCTGAAGGCAATGCTACCCCACTGTAGCATCCGCACTATTGTGCATGCACTTTGACAATGCACCATGTCGTGCATGGCACACAGTGCCCGATATGACAGTGCAGACATAGGGGGATACAACATGTGCCCCCAGCCAAAATGCCCAATGGGTGACAATGCATGGGGGCCCTGTTTGGAGCCCGTTCCCTGCATTTATACCAACCTTTTCATTGTGGGTCCCCGCCATGAAAAGGCTGCTCGAAAGTCAACTCGTAATATGTATGGTGGTGCCAGCATCAGCACTGCCACCATTGTGGCCAGCTTCCCCAACCGCCGTGGGATCCAGGATCCTGGCGGTGGCGGTGGACTTGTGTCAGTCTGGTTGTGGTCTGACCCCCACACTTGTAGTTTGGGCGGTCGGACCGCTGAGGTTGCAGCTGAGGGACTGCCACCGCAAGTGCGGCAGTCGTGGTACCACCGTACTCATAATCAGGCCTTTTGTATTGAAAAATTAAAATAAATTATCTCTCATTAATGAATAAGGCATTATGCACTATGGGGTACAAGTTGTCGTGCTAAATTAATGGAGGCATGCTAGCCAGAGCGTCGGGTAATTTGCTACTCTCTGCAGTCTGCAAGAAATTTAAATACCCACCACTTTGAACCATAGCTATGAAAACCAAGCAAGTAAAGTAGGTGAGCATGTATCTCTTCAGAAGAGCTCTCTTGTTTCTTCATCCAAGCAATTATCAATTCATCCTTTTATTTTTCTATTTATTCACCCTTTGATACCCACCGTTTAAGCTTTACTTTCTCTCATTCAGTCTTTCACCAGTACAGACTGTATTTCAGTCAAATAACCATAAAAGTACAGCACGCAATAAAATACATGATAAAAGTATAATATAATACAAATACATGATAAAATTACACATTTTACAATGTTATATTCTCGGGTTAGGCCCATGTATCGAAGCAGCTTATTTCTTACCTTATCCTCACAATAACATTTCAGCCATGAACTTTTGCACATATTTGCATGCGCGGCAATGCTGGATTAGTTTCATCGAAACAGAACTTGTTTACACATCTAGCTTCGCACAACATTATCACTCTGTCCTGAATAGCATGTACAGGTCTCTTTTCGCACTATGTACAAAAGTCATATCTATCTTCATCCACGGGGTGACAGGGCTATCTACATATCCATAACATCAATAATCTATACACAGATCACAAGGCTGCTTTCTATTATAAAAAGATGAGCATTCCAATAGATTGGTAGAGGAGGCACTTCAGCTGACACTGAGTGTCCCTGCATGCTGAGACTTCACCAGGTTGTGGTCTGACATCTCCTGAGGGGTGTCCAGTCTGTGACTAAGACAGGGTCCTTCATTCTCTCTCATCAGGTAATGGGGTTGGATCACAGCTTGGGGGGATTCTTGGCTTCACACCTACACACACTCTAGGTACACTTAGAGTAGGGTTCGCATAGTAGGAGTACCCCTGATTACTGCCTTGCTATAAGCCTGCATATTTACACTGTTTTAGCACCATGATAGAACTATATCTACTATTTACACTTTTGGTGCTCGTAATCACTTTTATCTGTTTCTGTCTATTAATCATTGCAGCACACATATTTTATACAAGAATAACGTTGGTTCAATAAACTTATGGAAAACTTCCCACTGTGTATTCTCTGTATACTTCTCTGAGAATAAGTGAGCACGAGTGACTGAGTGAAAGATTCTGTACTGTTTCCATGATCCCTGAGGGGTCAGGGTTGTCATGTTCAGTGGTTGTCCAAAGCCATTTGCTCCCTGATACGGTTAGGGAGGCTTACGGTGGCACTGTGTGCTAGCTGGTATATAGGCCCAAAAATCCTATGGGGTGTCCGGAACCAGTCCAGGCACCAAGCCCCTAGTTTATGTTGTCCAACAAACGTGCAGATCCTACGGATTATTAGGATATACACGACAACAAAACACATCAGCAATTGTCACAAATTAAAATAACAATAAGTGACAGCCCACATTATCAAACCATCTTCCCAAGTAGTTGTGTAGAACCATTAGCAGCAAAAGCCTCTAAAGGACCTAAAAATGGGCTGAGAAGGGACCATTATGTTATCTAGGTAGTCCAAACCAGCAGTAGATTGAGGGAGCCCTAATGTCTTATATGTGTTACTACAAACCCCATATTTTAAGATGTTTGTTTCGCACACAAGCCCATAAAATGTAAAACAAAAACAAAAACATTTACTATGAAACATATTAATATCAAAATTCATCATTAAAGTACAAAAAATAAGCAGGTAAGCAATAATAAAAAGATTCATGGGGCGCAAATTTACGAATTAAAAAGCAGTGGATAAAAACATACCAAGAAATATCATTTTGGCCAGGAGTGCAAACCAATGCAAGAAGACAGATTATGTCATTCAGTTTAGTTCGGTGAAACACGCTTCACAAAAAAACAACAGCAACTATGTACTGTATTTACATTAAACAATCAAAACAATCATTAGCACTAGTCAGGGCCGGACTGGCTACCGGGCTTTCCTTAATAAACAATGCAAAACAAATGTTTTAAAAAGTAGGCTTTAAAGCTATTTGTTTTGCATTGTTCATTTAGAAGCGCCTGCAGCTACCCGGCAACAAAATCAGCCCCTCCACAGTGAACCTGGACCCCATCCTGCCTCCCAAGCAAAAAACAGCCGGTAGCCAGTCCGGCCCTGGCACTAGTGCAATACTTGTTTATTAAGAAATAAATCGGGTATTAAAATATTAATTTCAACATTACAATTTCAAGACTACTTTTCCATCTGCAAATTCTACTGCCATTTTCATTATTCTTAGGGCTTCTCAATACCTTCTAAACACCAACCTTTTACATAATGGGTGAATCCATTTTTTCTTCATCTTATTATATGCTATGCAAAAAACTAAATATGTGCAATGCCTTCGATTTGACCTAAAGTGCATAGAGTACAAATTGCTTCATCTTGCGATTTTCATTTTGTAGTATAGGCCTTGACTTGGAGAGTTTCATACTGGAATTTCAAGTACAGAATTTTAGCCAAATGAGGTTGGATGGTATCAAGAGACTCTTCAAAGCGTGGTGTAGGTTTGACAATAAGCAATTGTGTTGTCAACCTACCTAAGTTAGAATTACAATGGACAGAGCCTTGAAGGGGAGCTCCCGGGCCTCGGGATCAACTCTGTTGAATATCCCTTCCTGGCCCGACCCCACCGATACCAACGACACCGGCCTGAATCCTGAGTCCTTGCTCACCTCTTTGGTCCCGTCGATTGCTCCCTGAAGCATCGGCTGACCCCTCCACAGTCGAGTGAGCTCTGGAACCTCGTCTGAGCCTCTTCCGGCTGCTCTGAGGCATGCGGCGCACTTGGAGAGGCGAAGCGGAGAGTGAGGATCCTCGCCACCTCCCCCACCGGTAGAGTGGAGTGGCCCCCACCGGCGTCCAGCAGCAGGAGAAGGGGGCTGGTGGTCTGCCTGACCTAATCATGTGGGTGCCTGACTCCAATATGGCGCCGCCCGAGTACAGAGGTCCCGAAGTGAAAGAGGCTGATGTGGCACCACGAGGACACCGTGCAGCAGTAGAGGTGCTCCCCCGGGGAGAACGCGATCCCGTCGCCCTGGCAGCCTCAAACGCCCACCGCTACATCACCTAACAGGGGCAGAGGTACCAAGCTGCGATCCTGAGCTGATAGTCTGGCACACAATAAGGTAGGTGCTGGGGGGCGCGCAGTGAAGTGGCGGGAGGTGAGGGATGTCGTGCCCCCCCCCTGTAACGGGGAGTTGCCCCCATGTGTTCTTGGCAGCTACAGGAGGAGTCTGGTGGGCTGCCTGCTCTTATACACCGGGCGCCTGACCCTAAGATGGCGCCAGTCAGGGCCTAATTGCCTACATTTCTCAGCGGAAGGGAGTGCTGAGGGGAGTGTCCCGCCCAAATCCACCGTGTGCAGTAGTGACAAGGGGCAGGGTTGCACCCCCATCAGCACAGCGCTGGAACTGAGACCGGCCCAGTCCTCCGAGGAGCCTACAAGTGCAGTCTGGTGACACGTGACATCCCCAGTGATCCCTCCCTACGTCCTCCGACCTGGGGGTCTAGCTGAAGGATTAGGCAGACGACGCCCACCAGTAACACCAGGTATGATACCTTCTTTGGAACTATGATGATGCCCCCACGGGCTGTAACTAAAACTGCTTACACACTTTATTCTAAGCCGAAATATTCCTTACAGAGCCCTCTCAGGACAGTGCCTGACCTCAAGATGGCGTCTGGATTTTGTTTGGACTGCGGTTTCTCATCTCTCCAACTCCCCCGCTTTATTATGACATTCTCTGATTGCACCTGATCATTATCCTGACAGCGGAGTCTGAGCACTATGTCCGATGCCCGGTGGAGCTGCTCGGTTCAGCTATAGAGGAGATCGGCCCTGGTTCATCCCCTCGGCCGTCACCTACCCAGCCGGACATTGGGCACAGTTTCTCCCCGTCTCCCTGTTTTTCTCCCATCCCTCCCCTGACGAATTTCTGTAACTTTGCTTTCTTTATTCCTATGTTTGATTTTGCTCTTGTAACGTGTAACCTGTAACTCTGATCCTCATGTAAAGCGCTCTGATACCTCCGGGTCTAGCCAGCGCTATATAAAACTCAAATAAAAAAAAAAAGAAATTAAAAAAAAAAAGATATACTTCCAGTATGTTCGTTTCAAGTGCTTCTTTGAGCTCTGCACCAATGTTTTTGGCTCTGTCCAGTAGAAAGAAAGGCTCATTGAGGAATTTGTGGATATGCCGGAGCCAGGGAAATGTTAAGGACCTATCAAGATCCAGTAATTCCTTGATGCCTTCTCTGTACTCTACCAGCTCCTGGATCGTCCATAATCTAATCCAATAAAGTATTGGATTCAGTAATTCAATGTGTTCTATCCCTTTAATGTTTCAATCATGAAACATTGCAACAAGGGGTGTTGCTACTGGAAAACAAAATATCCTTCTCATTAATTTTATTCTCACAGTATTAAGTTGTTTGACATTACCGATGCCCCACAACTCAGACCCATATAGAGCAGCCGCTACCACTTTGTGTTTAGAAATCTTTAGGGCCGGTTTAATCATTTTAGTCATGGACGCATTATATTTATTTAAAACAACCCTAGACCCTTGGATGAGGACAATTCTGAGTGGCTTATTTGCGGAGTTCATGACAACCTTGAATCAAGCGTTATGCCTAAATAGATAAAATGTGACACTTGTTCTAAATTTTGTTCGCCTACCTTGATATTCCTTCTAAGGTTCTTGTGTGTTTTATGGCCATGTATTTATTTTATTTATTTATTTGAAAAGTTTTATATAGCGCTGGCTAGACCCGGAGGTATCAGAGCGCTTTACAAGAGGATCAGCAAGTTACAGGTTACATAGTTACATCAATTAAATCAAAGAATCACGGAGGGAGGGGGAGGGAAGGAAACACAACGGGGAAACGAGGAAAACAATGTCAGATGACCGGCTGGGTGGGTGACGGCCGAGGGGGTGAAACCAGGGCCAGACTCCTCTATAGCTGCATCGGCCAAGGTTGCTCGTGCACTGAGGTAAGTACAAACAGTTTTGATATCCGCCCAGGGATTGTATCTTTGGACTTTGCTGACTCAACAAGGTTGCTCCAATTCATCTCCTCACATCTACTTTTGGCACTAGCTAATGTCTCTTTATAGTTATGCCCAGCTTCCCTTACCAACTGGGTGTTCCCATAGCTCAAGTTCTCTAATAGTATTTATTTGCCTGTTTACAATCCAGAGTATACCAAGGGTTACATTTGGATTCACATTTTACCTGGCATGTTAATTTCTCATTGGTGGCTTTAGTTAGGAGAGGCCCTAAAGTTGTCACCAGTCTTTCACCAAAATGTCCAATCCATCCATCCATCCATATATCCATGCATACAGTATCCACCCTTGAACCATCCTTTCAACCATTCTTCCACATTTACCCACCCACTCATCCTTTTACTCATGCACCATTTTAACTATACTTTCTTAACCTTCCATCCTTCTTTCCCTCTTCCATCAAGCCATCATTTTTAGCATTTATTATGAGCTTTTGTCTGCTGAGTTGCAGATAGAAGAGGCCATAAGCACTCAACCACCACTGTAGCTGCTAAAGCGGGGGGTTCACGAATCATGACGGCCTTGCAGTGAGTATAATAGTAATTGTCAATAAGCAAGCAATGTGACTTACCACTGCCTGGCCCTGCCGCCGCTGTGTCTCCCCAACCAACCTCCTCCACACCTGCAGAACTGGCGCTGACCCCAGCACTGGTGGTCTGTGCAGCTGGAAAAAACATGACATATTTTTAAATGCCAGCTATAGCTCCCATTTTTTGATTTAGTAAAATATAACCCCAATACCTCACTACAGTTTGGTAAGCAGTATCTTCTCTCAAAAATATCACTTTGGGCATTTTGTTGGTTGGCAATGTTGTAAAAGCTAAGTAGTCAAGCCAACCAAAAACTTTTCACAATGGAGGGGCAGAGATATGATGACTCTGAGCCATTGAAGCACAATAAAGGGGTGAAATAATGGTCAATGAAGGACATATGGTGTTGGTTGGCAAATGTAATGGGAGCTCATACTTTCCTGCCAAGCTGCACTGTCATGCACTATACTGGTATACTGTATAAATGAATAATTTATAGCACAATATTTGGGGGGTCCACCATGACCATGGCCCCTCTCTTGTTTTAACTGTTTGAGCATGAGCAAGAAAAGAAAGCATTCTCAACAAACATGCGTGATGAATCATCCTAGCTTACATGGGCCTGAAATCTTCACAGTAAGTACCAAAGATCTGTTCTCTTAGTCTTACAGTACCACAAGATATATAGGGGAGAGGGAAAGCTTACTAACAAAGCAGAATAAAACTACACACTATTACACACATTAGGCGGTCAGCTACAAAAACATGAAATATAGAAAAAAAGGATAATGCAGGAATAACAAGAATTTAACAAACATTCGATAGAGGAGTTGAAAAAAAGGAGATAGTATTAAGAAAAACAAGGCAAAATCAAAATTATTCTAATAGTAGGCAGAGGTAAAAGTTAGGGAAATAATAATAACAGGACTTACTGGGATCAGGAGAAACATCGGCCATGGCACTGGGGGTGGCAACCCCTTCTCCCTGATCTACTTCAGAACTATTCTTCTTCTTGCCCTTGGGTGCTGATGTAAGAAATAAAGAAGATACAAAAAATAGATTAGTGGTACTGTTAATGTCCCCAAAAATATTTTGGCAGGCAAGCTCAGTATCATTGTACTTTTCTAAATCAGAACACCTATAGTACTAGTATCTATCGAGTTGACCATCCTAATCGTCATAAGCCCTATTCCATATCTCCCTAAACCTAAACTACATTTTGGACTAATGCATTACAATGAATGATCTTTTATTCTCTTCTTATTTCTCAATCCCCTTGATGGGTCAACTCAGTCTCCCTTTTTTCAATGCATAAATGCATACTACACATCACTGTGAGATTGCTTGGGACTGTACAAGCTACATAAAGAAAGTCACAGAGACCGCTAACTCACTGATATCACTGTCTTAGTGACAGGACAGAGGAGTCAGCATGGCTTCTTAAATAATCTGCCCAAGCGAGCATCAACGAGTACAATTAGGTAGCGTCAAACACCTGGCTAGCAACTGGATTACATAATATTCCTATTGTAAACTTAACTTACTTCTAAGTGTGAGCAGCATGCTATTTGAAGAAAAAATATAAGCATTGTAAAACACAATCACAACAAATAATTACTCACTGAGCCCAGCAATCTCAATGCCTAGCAGGTCCTGCTCACAGTCTATAATGTCCTCCCAGCGGTGTGTAAACTGCTGTTGGGTGCGCTTTCTTCGAGTGTTGTGGCACCCACACCGGCGTACCCTCCCCCAACACAGCCGACACTCCTGCAGGGTGTACCCGCTTCCAGGCCTGCCTCCTGCTGCCAGCATGGAGGGGAGGTGGTGCTGCACATAAAAAAACAAGTGTTGCCACCTCCCTCTCTGAAAAAATGGTGCAGGTCTGCACCCCTTTGCGGCGCCGATAACCGCAAGGTGTGCCGCTAGCAGCCCCCTCTCTTGTCCTGCTCTGCTAGGGAGCTGAATGGTCAAAAAACAAGAAAAGTAACTAGAAAAGGAAGGAAGAAAGAAAAAGCTAAAAAAGTAAAGGGAAAACAAAAAAAAAGTACAAAAAGATCACAAAAAACACAACAAAATGACAAAAATGAAAAATACACAAACCCAAGGACACACAGTGATACAATAAAGGAAAATAGAGGTGGATGAGTCAGGTAGGGATAGGATTGAAAAGATAAAGGGTGGATTGAAAAACAGGGCCCAGCACTATGCACAGAACAGAAAATAAAATGGCGCGCCCATGCGAACAGCATGGTGCTGTTCCTGAGGAGTTGCCAGTGCGAGAACGAACATTGTGCTACTGAATGTCAAAAACATAGCGTGAATGGGTGTGTCGAGCAACTCCGCCCACTCTCTGGAATTCCACTGAATCTCGCAGAGTTTTTGGGCCACTCTGTGGAATTCCACGTAGCAGAACTCTGGGAACTCTTCCCAGGCCTAGTTGAGAGGCCTTTCCAAACTTGTAATTTTTAATATTATGTTTACCCCATACTCACCTATGTGAGAATGCCTAGCATTAAAAACAACAATACAAAGTTATATTCAGCAGTGCATATATAAATCATGCAACTAAGTTCTGACTTTATCATCTGCCATTTAACCAGGCATTAAACAATACTTGACAATTGGCTGTCTAAAATAGTTCTGTGAGAAAAAATGATTTTCTATTTTCCACTGGATTTTGTCAAAGTGGTGTCCAACACAGCCCAATGTAGCAGGGTCAACACAATTCCGGCAAATCTTCATCAGGATTAGCAGACCTGATATATCTACAGTGAATGGGTCCTTCACATTACATTTGTATTGATGCCATTCTGTGTTGTGTGCTGTGATGGGATCTGCTGACTGTGGAAACCTCAACTGGGGAATATTTCTTGTACTACACGCAAAAAAGTAGAAGCCACTATAATTTCTCAAACTGTTAACTTGTGGACAATCACAATGTAGCAAATCAGGAAGGTGCATTGCACAGTAGAAGTGAAATAAATTGTGTTTAGTAATTTAAGGTTCAAGTTTGAAGTATAAAATGGACAGGTTCAAATCCTTCGAATGTGGTCTTGAGTTTTCAGGTACGCAGGTGACCCCATGTTAGCATGTCAGAGGACAGAATTAATCTCTTTTTAAAAATATAGTTTTGCTTGTAAAGTGCCACCACCACTTTGTGGTGAACTTTTACAGAAGCTAGCCTTACACCACTAGGATTGAGAAATAAGTTGGGCAGTATTGTACCAAGAGTTAGTGACTTTTGTGACTCGCCCTGACAAGGATTGTGACCTGAGTGAGCTTCCACCTACCCTCTACCAATAACCCAATTTCTTACAGAATATATGTGGGACAATAAGAAAAAACAAATAGAAGCATTATAAGCTGCACACAGATTTGAAGTGTAAAAAGTGCACATATTTGTATTAGTAGATGATTGTGAAAACAATAGTCCAACACCCTTATAATGAGGGATTTCTCCTACTACTCAGCCTATGCAGTGCTGGTGGTAAAAGTATTTTTGACTGTGAACAGGTTCTGTGTGGTGGTGCAGGTGGGGTGGTTGTCTGTATAAAACCTTCTGGATATGTTGGTTGTGAAGATTGACTTTGGCATTTTTTGCCTATTGCCTCTAACATAGTCATAGTCAAGGCATGGTATCTTGCACTCTCTTCCCTATAAATTCTTTGCTATTTTAGCACATCTTTGTCATATCTAGACAACATTGAGTAACATTATCCAAGGCACGGGTCTGCCTGTCAATCATCTGACAGAGTCCTTTAAGTGAGTCTGCTATTTCACCCAGAGTAGCACCACTGAACGAATGCCCTGCCACACATCATTGTGCTAGCTGTAAAATTCAACCCCCCAGTGGCCTGCATGAGTCCATGCATACGTGGCTATCTCTATGGCTAATAGATAGTGACTGGGTACTGGCAATCCTTAGAGAGGAAGTAGGAGCAACACTGCTGCCCAAATGTGAAGTGGTCTTCAGTCTTATATGTGTTGGGACAAAATGCCGCCATCTTCATCTATAACTTTCTCCTAGACTAGCTCCTACTCATCGTCCTCCTCCTCTTCTTCTTGAGCAGTGCTGGCAGCAGATTTTTTTGTCTGAAGGAGAAGCAGGTTCTATCCGGGGATTGCCCGTCATCATCTGCATGTAGATGGTTAAGCATCATTATCCGACCTGGAAGAAGAAGATTGCAACAGATGAAGTACATCACATAACAGTTTCAGTGTTATTCCACAGCATATCATTTAGGACATAGTAGACAAAAGATTTTAAAGATATATTTTAAAAGGTTAGAAGAATTCAACATATGGTATGAATGATTCAACCATGGATGATATTTCAAACATTTTAAAATGCAAACTCACCAGCTCCAGCCACAGCGATGAGTGTTCTGGGGTTTCCCTGTGATGTCAGCTGCTGAACCAGTGGCCTTGAAGATCTAGTAGACCAAGACAGTCTTGAATGAGCAGCTATAAATACAAGTTGTAGTTTCAATTTATTTTGTGTATTGTAATAAGTCACATCATGAACAAACAACTAATAAAGTATACTAACATATTAGTCAAATTCAAAATTACCATACCAGGATAGAGAACAGTTGAATACACTTAAAAAATATCTCAAATGAGTTAATGAGTGTCTAAATTATGCAATATGTAAGTAAAAACACGTTAGCAAACTTACCTGCCTGACAGATGGTAAAAGGCCTAATTGCTGCTGCCAGTAAGTCCCCTTATGTGCTTATTCATTTTCTTAAGGTTGTAGCCAGGGACTGTTGTCTAAATGAAGGTGACATGAAAGATATATATATCATTTTTATGTGTGCATTAAATGTCTGGGGAATACGAGGTGGCCCTCCCTAACGAATCTTGGGGCATATTACTAAGGTCCGACGATAATTATCGCTCAGCGCGCTTAGCGCGAGGATAATTATCGCCGGACTAACGCTGAATTTTATCACTGAGATAGCGTGCTATCAGCAACGCTCATCTCAACAGTGATAAAATTGCAAGCGCTAACTGCCAAATGTGCGATTATCGCTGGAAATCCAGCGATAATCACACAACTTTTGGCGATAGCTTGCTGATAGGACAGGACAGACTCAGCCATGATATCCACCTTCCAATGGATATCATGGCTAAGTCATACTGAGAGCAGGCGTTAGAAAAGTAGCGCTAACCGCGGTTAGCGCTACTTTCTAGTCGCTCTGCATGTTCGCCTGCAGCTTGATAATAGGAGAAATGTCGGTTAGCGACATTTCTCCTGTTATCCTGGGAAGGAACGCCCACTTTGCATCTCATTAGAGATGCAGAGCGAAGCGTAGGAAAACGGGTGCTAACATGCGTTAATGCATGTTAGCACCCACCTTGGTAATAGGGCGGTAATATTATCTCCGCTTTTTTGGCTCTTAAAGCCAAAAGAGCGGAGATAATGGCCCTTGCTAATATGCCCCCTTGTTCCTCTTTCCCCCTCCACTCCCCGGGGGTAGATATAGGTACGAATGTTAGTAGACAGGGACTTACTTCAAAACCTAGAGGTGGTTGCTTTAGAACACCCATGAACCACCCCTGGAACACCCACTTTTAGGAAAAATAGCACATAGTGCAACTTTACATTACTTTAGGGAACCTTCTAATACAAATGTGTAACTGTTTTTCATCACAACAGGTAAAAAAGATTTTTTTTATTTTGGTGAAATATCAGAAAAATATGTTGCACCAATTTAATCTGGATTTTATCAGATAGTTTTACACTTCACACATGATAAACTTATTATGCTCACATTTTATATTAGCCTGTGATGTGTGGCATTTTAATGAGCTTTCATCAGTTCACTGTTGAGAGTAATTGGATAATGTTTCTAATGTACCGAAACTGCAGACTGAATCAACGTGTTAGAAGCATGATGGTTTTCTGCAGTATATTTTACTTTGGCAGCCTACCACGTAACTGTCAACATCGTTTCTCGCCCATCGCTTTCAGATGGTGGGCTGCATTTTGGAGTCAATTGTATCCATTTTCAGAAAAGATTGCTGTGGCTTCATTAATGTTCTGTCTCCAATAAAACCTTTTATTCTACCTGCGCTAGTGTCAAGCTGAAATTTAATCATCAAAAAAGCGTACTACCAAGCCACATATGGTAGTGAAGTTTTGCAATGTTTCATTTAATTTGCTACAGGACACCAAGTGCAAAAATGCACAACCAGAAATATAATGACATGCTGAAAAAAACTGCAAAACTCATACTGTGCTGCTTGTATACTCGTTTGCTATGTAGATCAAATCAACATACCAGTTAATCTGAACTTTTGTTTTGATGTAATTAAATCTACTTGCTGTCCAAGTGTGTGTATTCTCCACATGGGGTTGTTTTCTGATTTTTGATTATTGGCAGCAGTCACACAGAACCTTGCTCATGTTGGTGCAAATATGTTATTCACCTATATCCAAATCACTATTTCTCTGAAGAGGACTTTGTAATTGCACAACATAATCACTTTAGATTGGCAATTACGTTTTTTCCTTGGTGGTAATTCCTATGCAAATGTTGTAACACCGTTTTAAACCATTTCTTCCTTTGATAGTATAGGCTCAGTGCATTCACACACCCCATCTATGTTAATTGGTTGTCCAAATGTGGTACTATACTAAGCCAAAGTCTCTTCACCTCCTAATTATTGGTCTTCATTTGAAGGAGCCAAAACATGGTGCCTATAAAGATTCAAACAGTATATGCTGAAAAATGTACTCACTAAAATGTATGTGTATTGTACTTCTGGGCATAATATGAGGGAGTTCAAGAAATACAATTGACCTCATATGGTAGCAATATCAGTCTTCGACCTGCAAACACTACTGCAATACACTGGTTGTCATGGTATGTGGCAAATTATGTTGTTGTGTAATATTATCTTATGTTATGGTGTATTTTACTGTTGTTACAAAGTTGCCTTTTAAGTGTGGTCAGCCCAGATTGTGTGCCTTTTTCTGGACCCATTTTGTACTGATATTAAAACTCTGTTATTTATTGCAACAGTGTATGTACTGTCCCGCTAAAACTGTTCTGTAAATTAGTTTCACCCGAATGGTGTATTAACTTACTAGTAAGGCCAATGTAAGTTTGTGCAGAAATTACAGCATATGTGGGCTAGATTGTGCATTTACATGATAGGCATATATGACCTTTGGCAAGGCTGCAATTCAAAAGGACTGCAGTGTTAAATGATGGGGACAAGTACCTGTACAATTGGGAAAAACCTATTTTTATACATTCAATATTCTATGCCAAATGCAAGCCCAGGTGGTTGAGTGCTTCATATTTAAATATGTGTCATACCACACATTGGGAGAAGTATGCCTTGACAGTTAAACCATTGTCCAGACGCCATTTTCCCTCCATAGGTAAATCAGTGTTTTCCAAGAATTGGCCTAGCTATCAATCAAATTATCATTTTATAACTTTGCCTTGGAAAATGCTTGAGTGATTGTTAAAAGTAATTTTTCACCCACTTTCAAAAATATCATTCAATGGTGAACATAGATTTTGATATCTAATTTAGAAAAGTAACTTTAAGAAAGTACATTTTGTGAGCCTTAGAGGAAACCAGTTTAGAACCAGTTGGCATCTCTGCCCTGCTCCAAGGGATCAATATCAATTCTTACCTGGGTGTTAATGAGCTTGATCCCAGGGACAATGACTTGGCCTCAGGACCCAGAAGGCTGATGTGTTGTCAACAACTGACCAGTCAACAGGGTGTAGCCAACTGGGTGTGCAAAAAGAAGAGTTGGCGTATCAAAGTACTGCCATAACATTTCCTGTGTTGACTTGTAGATGGAAAATGAAGTTGACAGGAACTGCACCCTATCATTTCAGGGAGCCATCCTAGACTATCTGACTTCAACACTTTCAAGGGAGAAAAACAGCTTGGAAGCTCACAGATGAGAATGCACCTCATTTAAATAGGAGACCAAAGCTCCTCTGGATGAACGAAGGGGACAGAGTATTTGGTTTTAGAGCTTCTGGAACTATTTGCAGTGAATGATGAGAGCAAGTGCTAAAAAGGAGGTGGCAATAGTGTGAAGGATTAGGTAGAATTGACTACTGTAAAGTCTCCAATCACTGGTTAATGTGCTGAATAGGACTGTCACCACAACATCACTTCTTTTGAACACTCCTGTACCTGACAAAACAACATCTGGAAAGAAACAGACTTTATATGGTAGCTAGAAGAAAGAAAGCACAAGTAATCCTAGTAGACCATATGGACTGCAACTACATTCCAAAGGTCATCTGGTTACCCTCTTCTGACTCCAAGAGGACCCAGCTGACCAATCTGGACTGCATAATTTGAGAGCCCTGGCAGGAAAGATACTTGTTACCTAGAAGTCTGCCATGCTGCCCTGATGACTGTTGGAGTAATCAGGAGGAACCTTTCCAGTAGTTGTTGTAAAGTGAGTATAAGTCACTTTTGTTGCCTCCCAAGGACCAGGACAAGGTGCTGAGACTAGCCAAATGAGGATACACAAGAAAACCAGGTTTGTTCAACACTAAGTTATTGGCTGCTCTGAAAATTGTTTGAGGGGCAGCTCACAGTAAGGGTGTTCTGTGTCAAGGAGACCTGCCTGTGGATTCTGAGAATCAAAAAAGTGAGTATACCCGAAAGTTAAACCTTTGACCAGGAAAGATGGCCAATCAATCCCAGCAATGAAGCAACCTTGGTGGCTACCAAATCCAGCGTTGTTCCACTCATTGATTCTAGTGCCAAAACCAATGGCTTAAGCAAAAACTTGACAATATCTAGTCAAGTTTGAGAGACCCATACCTAATTCAACTTTTGACATTGCCCTAATGAAAGTGAAGTGTTTGAGCTTGAAAATGTAGACTAAGCCCCGAGTTAAAAACATTGACCGTGTGGTCAGCCTGAAATCACACTTCAATGCCGGTCAGCTGTGAGTTGGTAATCTACAATTAAGTTTCATTCTTTTTGGGTGCTTTTCTACCTTAACACTTTAAAAATTTATATTTCTGGTTTCCCTTATCCATTATTGATCATTTTAATGTCTTTCGCTTATTGCATTTTCCTTATTTTTCTATATTAGTTACCACGGGTTGAGAAGAGTTTCACTGAAAACTGTGAAGAGATGTAGTAAGGGAGCTTTTATTAAGCTGATAAGGGTAATCTCTTACCAAAGCAATAATCCACATTCCACTGTTCAATGTCAAATGCCGACTTTTTCTTTGAGCATGAGCATTTACCCAGTTTACATTTACATGAGCACCATGGGCAGTTAGTACCCAGTTGCTGTTGTTAGTTTATCTCTTTGACTCTTTCTGAGGCCATTTCTGGACATATTGGACCGACCACTTTCAATTGAACATTAGCTACATATCTGATGTGATTTCCTCTGTCTATATACATATATTCTAGCGTTACCTTTTGCATTTATGATAAATATATCAAATGAAATTTGGACTCAGAGGGCCAGATTCACAAAGGCAATGTGAGACAAAAGTCTAACTTTACGACTTTTGGTATTCACTGTTGTCATTTATGAGTCGTATCTTTACATCCACACTCGAGCCAGAATCTCCGGCTCAAACCGTACTCCCTGGCTCGGGCCGGAATCTCCACACCCAGGGCGGAATGTCCGCCTTGGGCTGGATGAAGTGTAATCAATGGGCTGGAATGCAATTTTTACAAAAAGGAACATTAGGAACGTGAGATAAATGGTAGAGGAGGTCATGAAAATCAGTTTGGGCAGGGAAAAGGGTGTGGCCAGACACTACAATGAATCCCAGAAAACTTAGCTCCTTTGCATCATGGTACATGCAGTCCACAATTTGCGCTCCCCTCAGTGTTTACTATAGTGTTACACCAAAGTTTGGTGTAACACTACAGTCAACACTGAGTATGGCGTAACACTGCAAGAAACCTGAGTTTCACTTGCCCTGCACACATCGGAATGCTATGGATCATTTTTGATTGTCTGATATCCGCCACCAAGGGTTCCAGGGCCGGAAGGACATCAAAGGTGACAAGGAACATGCTTGGTGTGTCCTTCTATGGCTTTGGAATGAATCCATCAAGAAACCTCCCTAGTTTATCTTAGCTGATGATGCTTGGATAACTCATCAAATTTAGCTTAGTCCCATTCTGTCTGTGGTTCTAAATGTGTATTCCAATTCGAACAAGTCAGCATCCAGGGAAAGCACTAACATGCCATACTTATCATTGCTGGCTTTCCACATGTTCTGTTTGGGTGCAGCTCAGTTCACAGTTTATCACAGTTAGAATTCTAGTTTTTCTTAAGAATGTCGTAGCTCTTAACAGGGAACTAACCAGATGACATGTGTTGTGCATTACATAATGCAACATTATTACATATTGTCTCTATTTTGATTCTATGTTATACTCTCCCTAAGTATTATTCTTTCCTGTTTATTCGTTTCTACTTAATCGAAATGTGTTACATGCTGGCTTATGTGATAGGTATCTTATTTATGCAGTTGACCTGTTGCTGAAATGATGCCATTCATACTGTCTATCTGGAAAATGAAAAATATTAATAAACAGATTTATGGTTTAAATCTTTTATTAATTTTCAAGCAAGAAAAGAACAAGACCCCCAGCTCCGTGGAATCAATGCAATATAGACAACAAGTGTCGCAAGTAGTAGCATTACCAAGGTAATATGAGCGGAGCGGTCCTGTGGGGATGAACAACAAAAGGGGAAGGGGAAAATCAAAACGAACAACTGGATCCAACATTACCACCTCCCACCCCCCCCCCCCTCGTCCACCAGAAAAAAGGGAAAAAGAATAATCTGGGAATCAACGTGGTCGCGTGCTACTCCGTGAGGAATCATTATGTGGGAGCTGTGTGTCTGAGAGGCGGAGAAGTCTGAGGTATCGGGGCATGTCAGTTCTCGGAACTCAGACACAAGTAGGGTCAAGAAGGGCTGCCACATCTCTGGGAAGTCAGACCCCTTGCCAGCTAATGTGAGGGTTAATTTCTCCATACCCAACACCATCCAAAGTCGCTGTAGCCATCCGGAAAGCGTTGGGAGCTGGGCAGTGCGCCAATGCACCAGGATGTTCTGTGTGGCCGCGCCTAATGCGATGGCGATCAATCGGCCCCTCTGGGACTTTAGCGGATATGTTATGGGGTTAGGTAATCCCAAGAGTAGGTATGTAGGAAATCTCGGAAGCTGTGTCTCGAAGTGGGTGTCTATCTCATCGAGCACCTGGGACCAATATGGTTGAATACGGTCACAGCCCCAGAGGAGATGCACCAGAGTGCCCACCTCCCCACAACCTCTCCAGCAAAGGGCACTCTGTCGTGAATCAAAGCGGTGTAAGCGTTCCGGAGTATTGTACCAATATGTGGCTATCTTAGTCAGTGTCTCAGTGAGCCCCATGTGGTATGCTGAATGCCGAGCCCTGTGATATATGCCTTCACATTCCTTGTGACTAAGTGTCCTTCCTAGGTCTCGTTCCCAACGTGCCCGGCCAGCGTTATATGTATGCGTAGAGGACGTTAGTAACATTTTATACAGATCGGAAATGATTTTTTTATCGGATGTGCGAGTGATGAGCCATTTCTCGTAGGGTCAGAAGGCGCTGAGCCTCAGGTTTGATGTGCGGGTGAAGTGCCCAGTGTCGGAGCCGTAGGTAGGGCAGGCGCTCTGATTCCGGGAGGCCGTAATCTGCCTTGAGTTGTGGGAATGGGATAATCCCCTCCAAGTCGAAGAGGTGGCCTAGGGACCGACATGGGGTGGGGTGCCAGGCGGGAAAGGCCCTAGTGTCCATGCCAGGTTGGAATTCTGGGTTATCAAACAGTGGTGTGAGGGGGGAGGGAAAGGTAGTCAGATTATGGGCAGTGTTAGTGCGATCCCAGGACTCCATAATCGTGCTTGTGATATATGATGCATAGAGATTGGGTGGCCTGTGTGATTTACGGAGGAAGGGTATGCCCTGTAGAGGCATGGCTGCCACTGCCTGGTCCTGGAACAACCAATGCTTCTCCGATTCTAGGCGGTGTCATTCCACTAAATATCGAAGCTGTGAAGCATAAAAATAGAGCTGAAGGTCAGGGACCCCTACTCTGCCCCTCTCCGGTGGAAGGATTGCTATTGCGTGCTTAAACCGGGGCTTGCGGCCTTGCCAAATAAAATGTGCTAGGTCTGATTGAGTCTATTGAATCCAGCCTGAGGGAGGGCGAAGGGGGAGGGTCTGAAAAAGATACAGGATCTGGGGGAGGATGGTCATCTTGGAAGCCGCTATCCTGCCTAGCCAGGATAGAGTATGGTGTTTCCACTGGCCTAGTTCCTTACGTATGTGCGCGCGGAGTATGGAGTAGTTGGTTTCAGCCGTAGCTTGTATGGAGGAGGCTAGTTGAATTCCCAGGTACGGAATTGAGGAGGTTGACCATTGTATGGGGTGTTCTTCTTGTAAATGAGCTAAAGTGTGCGGGGAGAGGGAGATGTTGAGTGCGATCGACTTATCCATGTTAATCTTAAATTCCGAAGCCTGAGCGAAGCAATGCATTTCAATGAAGAGGGCTCGCAGCGCAGGGATCGGGCTGGAGAGGGAAAGCAAGATGTCATCCGCGTACAAACTTATGGTGTGTACGTCCCCTCCAAAGTTGATCCCAGAGATAAGAGGATGGCGTCGAATCCGTAATGCTAACGGCTCCATATAAAGTGCGAATAGGAGGGGTGAAAGAGGGCACCCCTGTCTGGTGCCCCTTCCTATGGGAAAACGAGAGGACGTATGGCCATTCACCCGAACTGTTGCCTTGGGTGAGTGGTAGCAATTGAGGATCCGAGTGCGTAGTTTCTCACCGAAGCCGACATGCGTCAAGACCTGCTCCAGGTAGGGCCAATGTACCCTGTCGAAGGCCTTCTCCGCATCAATGGCCAGCAGCATGTATTCTCCCTGAGTGCGAGACGCCTTCTCGATTAGGTGCAGAACTCTTTTGGTGTTATCACTCGTTTGTCTCTGCAGAATAAAGCCTGCTTGATCCGGCTCAACTAGTTGGGGCATGTAGGGCGCTAGACAGTTCGCCAATATGCTAGTGTAGAGTTTAATATCTATATTCAGTAGGGAGATCGGCCTGTATGCGCCGCAGGATGTTTTGTCCTTCCCGGATTTCGGGATAACCACTATCGGCGCTTCAAGCATCTCTTCCGGGATGGCCCCGGCCTGTGCAAAGGTGTTGAACAAGTCCCTCAAGAGAGGGCCACCTGGCTGCAGAATGTTTTATAAAAGGTCGCCGAGTAACCATCTGGCCCGGGTGACTTGCCCACCTTGAGGCGAGAGATCGCTGCTATGACTTCTTCTGTCCCAATGTCCCTATCCAAATAGTCGGCCTGAGCCTGGGTAAGGGAGGGTATGTGTGCTGCCACCAGATAATCGGCGCTATGGTGGGCGTCTAGTGGGTCACCCGAGTAGAGTCCTGCGTAGAAGTCTCGAAAGACTTCCGCTATCACCGCATCTTCGGTGACAAGTTCGCCCCCCTGCCTGGCTTCCCGTAGTTTGTGGGCTAGAAGGCGGCTGCACCTATCACCACCCGTGTAGTATGAGTGGCGGAGACGGAGGGCCGCATATTCGGCCCTGTCCTGGTCTAACGCTGCGAGTTGCTTCTGCTCTATACACAATTGGCGCCAGGCCCGGGAAGCGCCGGTCCACTGGTGCATCTGCTCCAGCTCCGCGACCCGCTGGGAAAGCTCGGCCCGTTTACGACTACGTTCCAGATTGTTGGCTGTGGATATGGCTATAAATTCCCCCCGGATGACTGCCTTTAGTGCCGCCCACTGTGTCGCTAAAGAGGTGTCTGAGTTGGCATTAAGGGCGAGGTAATTTGTGATGGCTTTCTGGATCTGTTCAACTGTGGAAGCTTGATGGAGCAAGGCATCGCATAGGTGCCAGTGTATAAGAGGCTGCCGTGTTGGCGGGAACTTAAAGGTGGCAATGACCAGGGAGTGGTCTGAAAGAGAGGCTGTTAAGATCTCAGTGTCAGTCGCAAGCGCATGCAGTGGGGAAGAACTAAGAAGATAGTCCAGCCTAGCGTATGTTTTGTGCGCTCCTGAGTAAAAGGTGTAGGCTCGACTGTGGGGGTGGAAGTGGCGCCAAAGATCTATAAACCCAAGGTCCCGAAGACGGGCCTGTCCAGCAGATGAGAGAGCGCCAGTCTGGCCTGTCCTCTGGCATGAACGGTCATTGATGTTATCAAAGACAAGATTCAGGTCACCCCCCAAAAGTAGGGGTCGTTCTGTAGTGGCCGTCGCCTCAGTGAGTGCGTCATGAAAAAACTTGTCTTGCCCCTCGTTAGGTGCGTATACGGACCCCGCTATAAAGGACACCCCTCCCACTAGGAACTGATATGTGAGCAATCGGCCTCTGATCTCGGCCTCCTTCTGTAGCACTCTACCCTGAAAGGATCGGGAGACCAATATGGCAACCCCGGCTGACTTGGTGGGATTAGAGGAGAACATCTGTGTAGGGAAAGCACCGGATTTCATCCTGTGGTGGTCCTTGGGGAGGAGATGGGTCTCCTGCAGGAGGCATATATCGGCTTTGGAGTGCTCCAAATAATGAAGGACGGCTCTACGCTTGACCGGATTATTCAAGCCTTGCACATTTAGGGTAAGGATTTTAAGAGAGTTGTGTGGCATCTAGATTTGGGAGAGGTTGAAGGCTATGGTGTAGGTTGTATTTCGTACCGGGTGAGGAGGTGCAGGGGGAGGAGGCCCATGGTCCGGTGTCGAGTATCCCTCGCTGCGTAGTAAAGGGGGGTGGACGAGGGGACCCAAACCCAAAAAACTCAAAAACCCTCTAAAAACAAAAATCCAAAATAATACAAGAACGATAACATTTAGAGCAAATAGAGTCAGAGAAAACAGTCCGTCATCCCGAGATGACCAGCAGATCAACAAAATAGGGTCCATAGTGTGACCAAGCAGGGAGTTTCAGCCCCACCCGCCGCCCGCCCAAGATCAAAGGGAGGACATTCAGAAAAATCGATGGCCCCCGTCCATTCACTTGACGCCAGAGCCCTCTCCAGCCAAGGCTTCCGACGCGGAGGTGAGGGCTGCCTGTTGACTCCTGGCTATTTCTGTCTTGTTTGGTTTTCGGACGCGCCTCCATCGGCCCTGTCGCTGCCACCCCGACGGGGAGATCTCAGGCCCCGAACTGACGCTCCACTGGTCGTCTTCATCACTTGGTACAGCGAGGCCCAATAGTCGGCAAGAGTTTGAGTGATCGGAGCTGGTGGAGTTTGCCATTGTAAAGATAAGTCGGAAGGGATGACCCCAGGAGTACGGAATTCCCTGCTGTCGGAGGTGTTCAGTCACAGGGCGAAATTGCCGGCGTCGCTGAAGCATGATTAGGGCCAAGGCTTGGAATAGCACCAGAGAGTGCCCCTGGAAAGAGATGGGGTGGAGAGATCTAGCCTTGGTGAGGATGGCCTCTTTGGTTCTGAAGTCCTGAACGCACACGAGAATGTCTGCTGGGGGAGCATTAGTCGCCCGGGGTGGTCCGACTCTGTGCGCTCGGTCCAGGACGATCTCAGCTTCGTGGGAGGCACCTAGGATATGGTGGAATAGGCCCTTGGCAAATGCAAATAGATCTCTACTGTCCTCCGTTGTCTTCACTCCCCGGATCCGGATGTTATGCCTGCGAGACTGGTTTTCCAAATCTTCCAGGTGAGTTTGGATGTCAACATGCTGGTCCTGTATTCGAATTACCTCCTGTTGGAGCATGGTTGACTCGGTCGCGGCGGTGTCACTCTTCTCCTCTAGGGCAGCCACCCGATCCCCAACGTCGTCCACATCTCTGCGGATCTCCTTCATCTCAGCTGTGAGATCATTCTTCACAGATTGCAGGTCTTCCCTGAGAGTGAGGAACAGTGACTCCAGGAATGCCTTCGTGATAGGCTCATCACCAGGATTTGCAGATTGCCTCGGGGTCTCGGCCTCGGAAGCCGCGGTCGCCATGTTGGGGATAGATTGTGAGCGTCCAAAAATGTCTTTCAGGGGCTTCACTTTCTTCGTCCTGGAAGAGGACATGCTCTTCTGACACACCCAGTTGAGTTGTTGAGTGGGATATGGGTGTTGGAGAGACCACAGCCGATCAGGGGAGGTGCTGGTGTATCAGGCCAATGTGGGCGCTAGGCGAGCAATGCGTGCTTTTGTGCCTCTGCTGTGAACCAGCGTGGAGCTCTGCTGCCGACCACTGTGATGGCGTCCCTGAGGTGAGGACAGGTGCGTACACCCGATCCCGATAGCTTCGCTAGATGCAGGCACCGTATGTGGCTGTCGCTTCTATGTATTGCAGCTGTGCGGTGCTATGGGATTAGGGGCCGAAATATCCACCGCTGGGCTGGGTGTCTAAACAGTAGGGCCCCAGGCCAGAATAATCAAAGCAGGCCCCAGCCCTCTGGCCTCTCTCCCAGAACTCGAGATGCGTGGCGCCCAACCACAGCACGCCCGATGACCACCGAAATGCAGGGGTAATCCTGTCCTAGGCCGTGTGGCCTCTCCCCCAACGCGGCTGCAGAGTGTGCATTCTTAACGGGCGTCTGCAGGCGGAAGCATCCTTCAGAGGTAGGGCCCACATCCACGCGTGCCGCGAGGCGCAGGCATTAATGAAGAGTGAGGCCAGTGATATACTCAGTGGTGGGGGCAGGATCCCATGCAGCCTCTGGTTCCCGGGGCTGGTGACAGGGTGCTGTGTGGTGAGGCCGCCCTCCGGGAGGTCCAAGGGTCCGCCGAGTCCGCCACCCCGGTTCTCCGTCTCCCAGGCGGGTGACTCCAAAATCGAGGCCGGGGATCCTCGCGGCCTTGTGTGCTACCGGGCCCTCTCAGCGTGCATACATCTATCGTTTCCGGGCACGAGCTTGACCCGCTGCGGCCTTTGAGAGCTGTCCGGTCAGGGCGAAAGGCAGTTAGTCTGTCTCCACGAGTTCCGGCCACCCCCCCCGGGGAGTGTGAGAAGCAGGATGTGAGGATGTGCTCGCGCCTCCAGCCTCGGCGCCCTCCGAAGCGGGTCAGGACTGGCGATCACAGGCAACCAGGCGTGGTGCTGGGCAACCCACGGGACATCCGGGTTGCCTATAAGGCGGCTGGGCTCAAAGCGGCTAGCCTCGATGGCCCGGGCTCCGGACCACCGCGTTGTTGAAGCCGCTTCCAGGCGTCGGCGAGGGGAGGTCAGGTCTTCTCCCTCGCGGTCCCCGCAAGGCAGCTACGCACGTCGCTCGTTTTGGAGTCTCAGAGCAACTGTGGGCAGAGTTCCACCGGGGGGGGGCACTTCGAGGGCGCCCGAGCTGTTTCCGTGGCTCGCAGGGACCTATACGTGCTAAATCGGGCAGACGGCGGGCAGGAGCTCTGAGCAATGCGTCCTACCTCGCCGCCATCTTGGCCACGCCCCCCTAATGAACAGATTTAAACAAAAAATCATTGCGGGATTTCCACATGAGGTGGAGGAGTGAACATACATTGTTCCTAGATGATCACCCCAAGCTAAAAACCAATTGCAAGCCATCTGTTAGACAGGGGATTACATGTCTCAGTCTGATAGCCAGTACCTTCTTGTCTGTTTTAATCGATGACATATGTATGTAGCTAGAAGTAGTGGTCTTCATCAAGTTTTGATAGTAGGATAAAGGTGGTCTTACAGGATTCTTGTCTGATCTTACCACTTTCATTTACCTCTTTGAGTACTTTGCAGAGCAGGGTCACAACATCGGTACCGCTGATCTTGTAGAATTCAGACAGAAAGTCATCTCCCCTGGAGCTTTGCTATATAGTAGAGACTTTATCATTAGATTGTTGTGCTCTAATTCATTTTTTTACCCTTGTGATTATGCAAAGTGTTAGCATTATTAGTCAAGACCAGCAGAGACATACAACAAATACATATCCCAATTAATCAATATATGCATATTGAGTAAAAATCATAATACTGAATAATACATATTTTAGCAAACATATTAACTCTTCTCCTGAACCCTCATTAATACCAGACTGAGCTACCAGCTTATCCTGAAACATGTAGAGAAATGTATCCATACAGCGGATAAAGTGCTAAGTGCGAATACATATACTTAATATCTGAAAACCTCATATCATAAAAAATCAGCAGCATAGATTTATGCCAAGAGAACTATTTTTGTTGCATTTCTTAAAGTGCCAAAAAAGGTGCTTATACCCAGAATAGGAAGCTAATAAAATATACATAATAAGCAATTCATACATTTAGTGTAAAAATGCCAATATCTAAAACCCCATACAGCTCAAAATAAGCTAGCCAAGAACCCACCTACATTTCAGGCGCATAAAAAACCCTCAAATCCTCCATCTGCTTGGTAACTGAGGACCAGATCTTATCCTCCCAACGTTTCTTCTTACTGCCCTTAAACTAATATAAACTAATTTCCACATTATATATAGCGATAAATCTGTATCTCCACATTACAAATGTAGGAGGATCTGGTTTCAGCCAATCGGAGGCAATGCAAAGTCATGCTACAGCTGTGGAAATAAAAATCAAATAAGATTCCTTCTTTACTATCACATTATCTTCTGTGCCATCTACCAACCCTAATAGCATCATTGAAGAAGTAAGCCAAATCCGCCCTTTAATGACGTGGCTTCGAAATTCCTCTATCTCATGCAGCAGGGATTCTAGTTTAGGGCATGAAAAGAACATATGTACAATTTCTGCCTGATCTGAGCCACACCGTTTGCACTTGCCATCAGAGCCACCTCCCCACTTTGAAATTTTAGCCAGGGTATAATATAGGTTAAAAACTGTCTTAAAATACTGGCTCCTCAGACTTGCAGTTAATAGAACCTTATCACAAAGTTCCAGAGACTCCTGGAGACATTCCCTCTCCCTTGCTAACCAAATACCCCACTTAGGGCCCTGGACCTCAGAATCGTCTTTTTCAGTTTGCATCAGTAGTTCATATATATATATATATATAACTAGTCTATACCTTTGTCTAACTGCCTCAATAAACGGGATCCTCTCTATTGATATTAATTCCTTTTTCCTTTTAAAAAGAAAGTCACGAATCTGTAGAAACTTTTAAAAAATGACCCTTTGCTACACCAAAAGATTCCTGCAACTCCATATAAGAACAGAGCTGAGTATCAGTCTAAAAATCCCTTATTGTCCCGATACCCTTCTGCCTCCATCTTTCTGTCACTGCCCCATGAAAGATAGAAGGTAGTAGAAGCAAAGCTGATTTTAGGTGTATAAAAATGTAATTTAGAAATCCCCAAGCGCCGCTTAATCTGTATCCATACCTTTTATGCTGCTTTCACTACCTTAAATCTGGTTTTCTTATAGTAGCTTGGCTCTGGTATTCTCATTAAACAGACTTTTGCTTCAGTTCCAAGCTCCATTTCATATATTGTCAGAGATTCTGCAACACCGACTCCAACTGTCTCCCCTGTTAACAATATGAACACATGTGTTGTTTAATGCACAACCAGTGATACAGGGTACAATTGGGGACCAACCAGCCAGCTCAGAGTCTTGATAGAGTCATATGTTTCACTGTTCTTCTTGGCTTAGGGTATCCCCAAAGAAAGCTGATACAAAGCGATTCTAATTTCAAAAGATATAAAACATTTAGTAAAACATTTATTTTTAATACATTACACCTCCCGACTAGGGAGAGGCGTAAGTGATCGATTCTATCCAGATCCCTCTTAACTTTATATAACATTGGGGCGATATTTCTCTCCACCAACTTATCTAATATTGCTGTCATTATTATTCCCAGGTAGGTTGCCTCAGAGACACTGTATGTATCTCTAAAATCTGTTTCCTCAGTACATACTACTTGTGTCTTGGCCTCTTTCAGCATATACTCTGAAAATGCCTGAAATTGCTATGCCAACCTTTCAATCTCACCCAGCACAGAAGTGGGATCTAAAGTTACCACTGCCAAATTGTCTGAATATGCAAACACTCTATAGTCGACTTGATTCTGGATAACAGATTTAATAAGCAAGCTCCCCTCCAATTTCGCTAAAAATGGGTCCATAGAAAGTACGAATATTAGAGGGGAACACAGACAGACCTTGTTCCTCTTGAAATACGTATAGTCTAAGATTCCAACCTATTGCTCGTATTCTGGCAGTCCACGTCTTATATAAAGACTTAATGGCCCTTATAAAGCCTCTCCCAAACCCTTTCCACTCCAAAACTGACCATAAAAATCCCCACAAGACGCGGTCAAATGCCTGCTCGGTGTCTAATAAAGCAAACACAAGGAGATGATGGACGGAGTGCTGAAACTTTTCAGACACTCACCCCCCGTCACAGATCTGGGTTGAATCTATCATCGTTCTTTAACTTATTTCGCCACCTCAGTTCAGACTCAGCTATATGCAAATCAGTCTTGACCCTGTGCCTCATGGGAACAGTCCAGCCCGAACTGCCAAGTCAGGTCTTCCCTGAACCGAAAACAAGCATCCTGGGATCGGTTTCTGGGTAACACTTCATCAGCCAGGCTAGCTTGAATCCAGTGGCAAAGTGAGCAAGGGACCCACGTCTGGGCATACCCTGCCAACTTAGGGCGAGCAAAGGAAACACAAGGAGATGATGGACGGAGCGTTGAAACTTTTCAGACACTCACCCCCAGTCACAGATCTGGGTTGACTCCATCATCGTTCTTTAGCTCACTTCACCACCTCAGTTTAGACCCAGCTATATGCAAATCAGTCCTGACCCTGTGCCTCATGGGAACAGTCCAGCCTGAACTGCCAAGCCAGGTCTTCCCTGAACCGGAAACAAGCATCCTGGTAGCGGTTTCTGGGTAACACCCTTCATCAGCCAGGCTAGCTTGAATCCAGTGGCAAAGTGAGAAAGGGACCCACGTCTGGGCATACCCTGCCAACTTAGGGCGAGCAAAGCAAACACAAGGAGATGATGGACGGAGCGCTGAAACTTTTCAGACACTCACCCCCAGTCACAGATCTGGGTTGAATCCATCATCGTTCTTTAGCTCACTTCGCCACCTCAGTTCAGACCCAGCTATATGCAAATCAGTCTTGACCCTGTGCCTCATGGGAACAGTCCAGCCCGAACTGCCAAGCCAGATCTTCCCTGAACCGGAAACAAGCATCCTGGGACCGGTTTCTGGGTAACACCCTTCATCAGCCAGGCTAGCTTCAATCCAGAGGCAAAGTGAGCAAGGGACCGACGTCTGGGCATACTCTGCCAACTTAGGGCGAGCAAAGCAAACACAAGAAGATGATGGACAGATCGCTGAAACTTTTCAGACACTCACCCCAGTCACAGATCTGGGTTAAATCCATCATCGTTCTTTAGCTCACTTCGCCACCTCAGTTGAGACCCAGCTATATGCAAATCAGTGTTGACCCTGTGCCTCATGGGAACAGTCTAGCCCGAACTGCCAAGCCAGGTCTTCCCTGAACTGGAAACAAGCATCCTGGGACCGGTTTCTGGGTAACACTCTTCATCAGCCAGGCTAGCTTGAATCCAGTGGCAAAGTGAGTAAGGGACCCACGTCTGGGCATACCCTGCCAACTTAGGGTGAACAAAGCAAACACAAGGAGATGATGGACGGAGTGCTGAAACTTTTCAGTCACTCACCCCCAGTCACAGATCTGGGTTGAATCCATCATCGTTCTTTAGCTCACTTCGCCACCTCAGTTCACACCCAGCTATATGCAAATCAGTCTTGACCCTGTGCCTCATGGGAACAGTCCAGCCCAAACTGCCAAGCCAGGTCTTCCCTGAACCGGAAACAAGCATCCTGGGACCGGTTTCAGGGTAAAACCCTTCATCAGCCAGGCTAGCTTGAATACAGTGGCAAAGTGAGCAAGGGACCCACGTCTGGGCATACCCTGCCAACTTAGGGAGAACAAAGCAAACACAAGGAGATGATGGACGGAGCGCTGAAACTTTTCAGACACTCACCCCCAGTCACAGATCTGGGTTGAATCCATCATCGTTCTTTAGCTCACTTCGCCACCTCAGTTCAGACCCAGATATATGCAAATCAGTCTTGACCCTGTGCCTCATGGGAACAGTCCAGCCCGAACTGACAGGCCAGGTCTTCCATGAACCAGAAACAAGTATCCTGGGACCGGTTTCTGGGTAAGAACCTTCATCAGCCAGGTTAGCTTGAATCCAGGGGCAAAGTGAGCAAGGGACCAACATCTGGACATACTCTCCCAACTTAGGGCGAACAAAGCAAACATAAGGAGATGATGGACGGAGCGCTGAACATTTTCAGACACTCACCTCCAGTCACAGATCTGGGTTGAATCCATCATCGTTCTTTAGCTCACTTCGCCACCTCAGTTCAGACCCAGCTATATGCAAATCAGTCTTGACCCTGTGCCTCATGGGAACAGTCTAGCCGAACTGCCAAGTCAGGTCTTCCCTGAACCGGAAACCAGCATCCTGGGACTAGTTTCTGGGTAACACCCTTCATCAGCCAGGCTAGCTTGAATCCAGTGGCAAAGTGAGCAAGGGACCCACGTCTGGGCATACCCTGCCAACTTAGGGCGAACACAGCAAACACAAGGAGATGATGGACAGAGCGCTGAAACGTTTCAGACACTCACCCCAGTCACAGATCTGGGTTGAATCATCTGGGTTGAATCCATCATCGTTCTTTAGCTCACTTCGCCACCTCAGTTCAGACCCAGCTATATGCAAATCAGTCTTGACCCTGTGCCTCATGGGAACAGTCCAGCCCGCACTGCCAAGCCAGGTCTTCCCTGAACAGGAAACAAGCATCCTGGGACCGGTTTCTGGGTAACACCCTTCATCAGCCAGGCTAGCTTGAATCCAGTGGCAAAGTGAGCAAGAGACCCACGTCTGGGCATACCCTGCCAACTTAGGGCGAGCAAAGGAAACACAAGGAGATGATGGACGGAGCGCTGAAACTTTTCAGACACTCACCCCCAGTCACAGATCTGGGTTGAATCCATCATCGTTCTTTAGCTCACTTCACCACCTCAGTTTAGACCCAGCTATATGCAAATCAGTCTTGACCCTGTGCCTCATGGGAACAGTCCAGCCTGAACTGCCAAGCCAGGTCTTCCCTGAACCGGAAACAAGCATCCTGGTACCGGTTTCTGGGTAACACCCTTCATCAGCCAGGCTAGCTTGAATCCAGTGGCAAAGTGAGCAAGGGACCCACGTCTGGGCATACCCTGCCAACTTAGGGCGAGCAAAGCAAACACAAGGAGATGATGGACGGAGCGCTGAAACTTTTCAGACACTCACCCCCAGTCACAGATCTGGGTTGAATTCATCATCGTTCTTTAGCTCACTTCGCCACCTCAGTTCAGACCCAGCTATATGCAAATCAGTCTTGACCCTGTGCCTCATGGGAACAGTCCAGCCCGAACTGCCAAGCCAGATCTTCCCTGAACCGGAAACAAGCATCCTGGGACCGGTTTCTGGGTAACACCCTTCATCAGCCAGGCTAGCTTCAATCCAGAGGCAAAGTGAGCAAGGGACCCACGTCTGGGCATACTCTGCCAACTTAGGGCGAGCAAAGCAAACACAAGAAGATGATGGACAGATCGCTGAAACTTTTCAGACACTCACCCCAGTCACAGATCTGGGTTAAATCCATCATCGTTCTTTAGCTCACTTCGCCACCTCAGTTCAGACCCAGCTATATGCAAATCAGTCTTGACCCTGTGCCTCATGGGAACAGTCCAGCCCGCACTGCCAAGCCAGGTCTTCCCTGAACAGGAAACAAGCATCCTGGGACCGGTTTCTGGGTAACACCCTTCATCAGCCAGGCTAGCTTGAATCCAGTGGCAAAGTGAGCAAGAGACCCACGTCTGGGCATACCCTGCCAACTTAGGGCGAGCAAAGGAAACACAAGGAGATGATGGACGGAGCGCTGAAACTTTTCAGACACTCACCCCCAGTCACAGATCTGGGTTGAATCCATCATCGTACTTTAGCTCACTTCGCCACCTCAGTTCAGACCCAGCTATATGCAAATCAGTCTTGACCCTGAGCCTCATGGGAACAGTCCAGCCCGAACTGCCAAGTCAGGTCTTCCCTGACCCGAAAACAAGCATCCTGGGATTGGTTTCTGGGTAAAACACTTCATCAGCCAGGCTAGCTTGAATCCAGTGGCAAAGTGAGCAACGGACCAACGTCTGGGCATACCCTGCCAACTTAGGGCGAACAAAGCAAACCCAAGGAGATGATGAACGGAGCGCTGAAACTTTTCAGACACTCACCCCCAGTCACAGATCTGGGTTGAATCCATCATCGTTCTTTAGCTCACTTCACCACCTCAGTTTAGACCCAGCTATATGCAAATCAGTCTTGACCCTGTGCCTCATGGGAACAGTCCAGCCCACACTGCCAAGCCAGGTCAACCCCTGAACCAGAAACAAGGATCCTGGGACCGGTTTCTGGGTAACACCCTTCATCAGCCAGGCTAGCTTGAATACAGTGGCAATGTGAGCAAGGGACCCACGTCTGGGCATACCCTGCCAACTTAGGGTGAACAAAGCAATCACAAGGAGATGATGGACGGAGTGCTGAAACTTTTCAGTCACTCACCCTCAGTCACAGATCTGGGTTGAATCCATCATCGTTCTTTAGCTCACTTCGCCACCTCAGTTCACACCCAGCTATATGCAAATCAGTCTTGACCCTGTGCCTCATGGGAACAGTCCAGCCCACACTGCCAAGCCAGGTCTTCCCTGAACCAGAAACAAGGATCCTGGGACCGGTTTCTGGGTAACACCCTTCATCAGCCAGGCTAGCTTGAATACAGTGGCAAAGTGAGCAAGGGACCCACGTCTGGGCATACCCTGCCAACTTAGGGAGAACAAAGCAAACACAAGGAGATGATGGACGGAGCGCTGAAACTTTTCAGACACTCACCCCCCAGTCACAAATCTGGGTTGAATCCATCATCGTTCTTTAGCTCACTTCGCCACCTCAGTTCAGACCCAGCTATATGCAAATCAGTCTTGACCCTGTGCCTCTTGGGAACAGTCCAGCCCGAACTGCCAAGTCAGGTCTTCCCTGAACCGGAAACCAGCATCCTGGGACCAGTTTCTGGGTAACACCCTTCATCAGCCAGGCTAGCTTGAATCCAGTGGCAAAGTGAGCAAGGGACCCACGTCTGGGCATACCCTGCCAACTTAGGGCGAACACAGCAAACACAAGGAGATGATGGACAGAGCTCTGAAACTTTTCAGACACTCACCCCCAGTCACAGATCTGGGTTGAATCATCTGGGTTGAATCCATCATCGTACTTTAGCTCACTTCGCCACCTCAGTTCAGACCCAGCTATATGCAAATCAGTCTTGACCCTGTGCCTCATGGGAACAGTCCAGCCCGAACTGCCAAGTCAGGTCTTCCCTGAAACGGAAACAAGCATCCTGGGATCGGTTTCTGGGTAACACACTTCATCAGCCAGGCTAGCTTGAATCCAGTGGCAAAGTGAGCAAGGGACCAACGTCTGGGCATACCCTGCCAACTTAGGGCGAACAAAGCAAACACAAGGAAATGCTGAACGGAGCTCTGAAACTTTTCAGACACTCACCCCCAGTCACAGATCTGGGTTGAATCCATCATCGTTCTTTAGCTCACTTCGCCACCTCAGTTCAGACCCAGCTATATGCAAATCAGTCTTGACCCTGTGCCTCATGGGAACAGTCCAGCCCGAACTGCCAAGCCAGATCTTCCCTGAACTGGAAACAAGCATCCTGGGACCGGTTTCTGGGTAACACCCTTCATCAGCCAGGCTAGCTTCAATCCAGTGGCAAAGTGAGCAAGGGACCCACGTCTGGGCATACTCTGCCAACTTAGGCCGAGCAAAGCAAACACAAGAAGATGATGAACAGATCGCTGAAACTTTTTCAGACATTCACCCCAGTCACAGATCATCGGTTAAATCCATCATCGTTCTTTAGCTCACTTCGCCACCTCAGTTCAGACCCAGCTATATGCAAATCAGTCTTGACCCTGTGCCTCATGGGAACAGTTCAGCCCAAACTGCCAAGCCAGGTCTTCCCTGAACCGGAAACAAGAATCCTGGGACCAGTTTATGGGTAACACCCTTCATCAGCCAGGCTAGCTTGAAACCAGTGGCAAAGTGGACAAGGGACCCATGTCTGGGTATACCCTGCCAACTTAGGGCGAGCAAAGCAAACACAAGGAGATGATGGACGGAGCACTGAAACTTTTCAGACACTCACCCCCAGTCACAGATCTGGGTTGAATCCATCATCTGTCTTTAGCTCACTTCGCCACCTCAGTTCAGACCCAGCTATATGCAAATAAGTCGTGACCCTGTGCCTCATGGAAACAGTCCAGCCCGCACTGCCAAGCCAAGTCTTCCCTGAACTGGAAACAAGCATCCTGGGACCGGTTTCTGGGTATCACTCCTCATCAGCCAGGCTAGCTTGAATCCAGTGGCAAAGTGAGCAAGGGACCCAAGTCTGGGCATACCCTGCCAACTTAGGGTGAACAAAGCAAACACAAGGAGATGATGGACGGAGGGCTGAAACTTTTCAGTCACTCACCCCAGTCACAGATCTGGGTTGAATCCATCATCGTTCTTTACCTCACTTCGCCACCTCAGTTCACACCCAGCTATATGCAAATCAGTCTTGACCCTGTGCCTCATGGGAACAGTCCAGCCCAAACTGCCAAGCCAGGTCTTCCCTGAACCGGAAACAAGCATCCTGGGACCGGTTTCTGGGTAACACCCTTCATCAGCCAGGCTAGCTTGAATACAGTGGCAAAGTGAGCAAGGGACCCACGTCTGGGCATACCCTGCCAAGTTAGGGCGAACAAAGCAAACACAAGGAGATGATGGACGGAGCGCTGAAACTTTTCAGACACTCACCCCCAGTCACAGATCTGGGTTGAATCCATCATCGTTCTTTAGCTCACTTCGCCACCTCAGTTCAGACCCAGCTATATGCAAATAAGTCTTGACCCTGTGCCTCATGGGAACAGTCCAGCCCGAACTGCCAAGCCAAGTCTTCCCTGAACTGGAAACAAGCATCCTGGGACCGGTTTCTGGGTATCACTCTTCATCAGCCAGGCTAGCTTGAATCCAGTGGCAAAGTGAGCAAGGGACCCAAGTCTGGGCATACCCTGCCAACTTAGGGTGAACAAAGCAAACACAAGGAGATGATGGACGGAGTGCTGAAACTTTTCAGTCACTCACCCCCAGTCACAGATCTGGGTTGAATCCATCATCGTTCTTTACCTCACTTCGCCACCTCAGTTCACACCCAGCTATATGCAAATCAGTCTTGACCCTGTGCCTCATGGGAACAGTCCAGCCCAAACTGCCAAGCCAGGTCTTCCCTGAACCGGAAACAAGCATCCTGGGACCGGTTTATGGGTAACATCCTTCATCAGCCAGGCTAGCTTGAATACAGTGGCAAAGTGAGCAAGGGACCCACGTCTGGGCATACCCTGCCAACTTAGGGCGAACAAAGCAAACACAAGGAGATGATGGACGGAGCGCTGAAACTTTTCAGACACTCACCCCCAGTCACAGATCTGGGTTGAATCCATCATCGTTCTTTAGCTCACTTTGCCACCTCAGTTCAGACCCAGCTATATGCAAATCAGTCTTGACCCTGTGCCTCATGGGAACAGTCCAGCCCGAACTGCCAGGCCAGGTCTTCCATGAACCAGAAACAAGCATCCTGGGACCGGTTTCTGGGTAAGATCCTTCATCAGCCAGGTTAGCTTAAATCCAGTGTCAAAGTGAGCAAGGGACCCATGTCTGGGCATACTCTCCCAACTTAGGGCGAACAAAGCAAACACAAGAAGATGATGGACAGATCGCTGAAACTTTTCAGACACTCACCCCAGTCACAGATCTGGGTTAAATCCATCATCGTTCTTTAGCTCACTTCGCCACCTCAGTTCAGACCCAGCTATATGCAAATCAGTCTTGACCCTGTGCCTCATGGGAACAGTTCAGTCCAAACTGCCAAGCCAAGTCTTCCCTGAACTGGAAACAAGCATCCTGGGACCGGTTTCTGGGTAACCCTCTTCATCAGCCAGGCTAGCTTGAATCTAGTGGCAAAGTGAGCAAGGGATCCACATCTGGGCATACTCTGCCAACTTAGTGTGAACAAAGCAAACACAAGGAGATGATGGACGGAGTGCTGAAACTTTTCAGTCACTCACCCCCAGTCACAGATCTGGGTTGAATCCATCATCGTTCTTTAGCTCACTTCACCACCTCAGTTCACACCCAGCTATATGCAAATCAGTCTTGACCCTGTGCCTCATGGGAACAGTCCAGCCCAAACTGCCAAGCCAGGTCTTCCCTGAACCGGAAACAAGCATCCTTGGACCGGTTTCTGGGTAACACCCTTCATCAGCCAGGCTAGCTTGAACACAGTGGCAAAGTGAGCAAGGGACCCATGTCTGGGCATACCCTGCCAACTTAGGGCAAACAAAGCAAACACAAGGAAATGATGGACGGAGCGCTGAAACTTTTCAGACACTCACACCCAGTCACAGATCTGGGTTGAATCCATCATCGTTCTTTAGCTCACTTCGCCACCTCAGTTCAGACCCAGCTATATGCAAATCAGTCTTGACCCTGTGCCTCATGGGAACAGTCCAGCCCGAACTGCCAAGTCAGGTCTTCCCTGAACCGGAAACCAGCATCCTGGGACTGGTTTCTGGGCATACCCTGCCAACTTAGGGCGAACACAGCAAACACAAGGAGATGATGGACAGAGCGCTGAAACTTTTCAGACACTCACCTCCAGTCACAGATCTGTGTTGAATCCATCATTGTTCTTTAGCTCACTTCGCCACCTCAGTGCAGACCCAGCTATATGCAAATCAGTCTTGACCCTGTGCCTCATGGGAACAGTCCAGCCCGCACTGCCAAGCCAGGTCTTCCCTGAACGGAAAACAAGCATCCTGGGACCGGTTTCTGGGTAACACCCTTCATCAGCCATGCTAGCTTGAATCCAGTGGCAAAGTGAGCAAGAGACCCTCGTGTGGGCATACCCTGCCAACTTAGGGCGAGCAAAGGAAACACAAGGAGATGATGGACGGAGCGCTGAAACTTTTCAGACACTCACCCCCAGTCACAGATCTGGGTTGAATCCATCATCGTACTTTAGCTCACTTCGCCACCTCAGTTCAGACCCAGCTATATGTAAATCAGTCTTGACCCTGTGCCTCATGGGAACAGTCCAGCCCACACTGCCAAGCCAGGTCTTCCCTGAACCAGAAACAAGGATCCTGGGACCGGTTTCTGGGTAACACCCTTTATCAGCCAGGCTAGCTTGAATACAGTGGCAAAGTGAGCAAGGGACCCACGTCTGGGCATACCCTGCCAACTTAGGGTGAACAAAGCAATCACAAGGAGATGATGGACGGAGTGCTGAAACTTTTCAGTCACTCACCCTCAGTCACAGATCTGGGTTGAATCCATCATCGTTCTTTAGCTCACTTCGCCACCTCAGTTCACACCCAGCTATATGCAAATCAGTCTTGACCCTGTGCCTCATGGGAACAGTCCAGCCCACACTGCCAAGCCAGGTCTTCCCTGAACCAGAAACAAGGATCCTGGGACCGGTTTCTGGGTAACACCCTTCATCAGCCAGGCTAGCTTGAATACAGTGGCAAAGTGAGCAAGGGACCCACGTCTGGGCATACCCTGCCAACTTAGGGAGAACAAAGCAAACACAAGGAGATGATGGACGGAGCGCTGAAACTTTTCAGACACTCACCCCGCAGTCACAGATCTGGGTTGAATCCATCATCGTTCTTTAGCTCACTTCGCCACCTCAGTTCAGACCCAGCTATATGCAAATCAGTCTTGACCCTGTGCCTCTTGGGAACAGTCCAGCCCGAACTGCCAAGTCAGGTCTTCCCTGAACCGGAAACCAGCATCCTGGGACCAGTTTCTGGGTAACACCCTTCATCAGCCAGGCTAGCTTGAATCCAGTGGCAAAGTGAGCAAGGGACCCACGTCTGGGCATACCCTGCCAACTTAGGGCGAACACAGCAAACACAAGGAGATGATGGACAGAGCTCTGAAACTTTTCAGACACTCACCCCCAGTCACAGATCTGGGTTGAATCATCTGGGTTGAATCCATCATCGTACTTTAGCTCACTTCGCCACCTCAGTTCAGACCCAGCTATATGCAAATCAGTCTTGACCCTGTGCCTCATGGGAACAGTCCAGCCCGAACTGCCAAGTCAGGTCTTCCCTGAAACGGAAACAAGCATCCTGGGATCGGTTTCTGGGTAACACACTTCATCAGCCAGGCTAGCTTGAATCCAGTGGCAAAGTGAGCAAGGGACCAACGTCTGGGCATACCCTGCCAACTTAGGGCGAACAAAGCAAACACAAGGAAATGCAGAACGGAGCTCTGAAACTTTTCAGACACTCACCCCCAGTCACAGATCTGGGTTGAATCCATCATCGTTCTTTAGCTCACTTCGCCACCTCAGTTCAGACCCAGCTATATGCAAATCAGTCTTGACCCTGTGCCTCATGGGAACAGTCCAGCCCGAACTGCCAAGCCAGATCTTGCCTGAACTGGAAACAAGCATCCTGGGACCGGTTTCTGGGTAACACCCTTCATCAGCCAGGCTAGCTTCAATCCAGTGGCAAAGTGAGCAAGGGACCCACGTCTGGGCATACTCTGCCAACTTAGGCCGAGCAAAGCAAACACAAGAAGATGATGAACAGATCGCTGAAACTTTTTCAGACATTCACCCCAGTCACAGATCATCGGTTAAATCCATCATCGTTCTTTAGCTCACTTCGCCACCTCAGTTCAGACCCAGCTATATGCAAATCAGTCTTGACCCTGTGCCTCATGGGAACAGTTCAGCCCAAACTGCCAAGCCAGGTCTTCCCTGAACCGGAAACAAGAATCCTGGGACCAGTTTATGGGTAACACCCTTCTTCAGCCAGGCTAGCTTGAAACCAGTGGCAAAGTGGACAAGGGACCCATGTCTGGGTATACCCTGCCAACTTAGGGCGAGCAAAGCAAACACAAGGAGATGATGGACGGAGCACTGAAACTTTTCAGACACTCACCCCCAGTCACAGATCTGGGTTGAATCCATCATCTGTCTTTAGCTCACTTCGCCACCTCAGTTCAGACCCAGCTATATGCAAATAAGTCGTGACCCTGTGCCTCATGGAAACAGTCCAGCCCGAACTGCCAAGCCAAGTCTTCCCTGAACTGGAAACAAGCATCCTGGGACCGGTTTCTGGGTATCACTCCTCATCAGCCAGGCTAGCTTGAATCCAGTGGCAAAGTGAGCAAGGGACCCAAGTCTGGGCATACCCTGCCAACTTAGGGTGAACAAAGCAAACACAAGGAGATGATGGACGGAGGGCTGAAACTTTTCAGTCACTCACCCCAGTCACAGATCTGGGTTGAATCCATCATCGTTCTTTACCTCACTTCGTCACCTCAGTTCACACCCAGCTATATGCAAATCAGTCTTGACCCTGTGCCTCATGGGAACAGTCCAGCCCAAACTGCCAAGCCAGGTCTTCCCTGAACCGGAAACAAGCATCCTGGGACCGGTTTCTGGGTAACACCCTTCATCAGCCAGGCTAGCTTGAATACAGTGGCAAAGTGAGCAAGGGACCCACGTCTGGGCATACCCTGCCAAGTTAGGGCGAACAAAGCAAACACAAGGAGATGATGGACGGAGCGCTGAAACTTTTCAGACACTCACCCCCAGTCACAGATCTGGGTTGAATCCATCATCGTTCTTTAGCTCACTTCGCCACCTCAGTTCAGACCCAGCTATATGCAAATAAGTCTTGACCCTGTGCCTCATGGGAACAGTCCAGCCCGAACTGCCAAGCCAAGTCTTCCCTGAACTGGAAACAAGCATCCTGGGACCGGTTTCTGGGTATCACTCTTCATCAGCCAGGCTAGCTTGAATCCAGTGGCAAAGTGAGCAAGGGACCCAAGTCTGGGCATACCCTGCCAACTTAGGGTGAACAAAGCAAACACAAGGAGATGATGGACGGAGTGCTGAAACTTTTCAGTCACTCACCCCCAGTCACAGATCTGGGTTGAATCCATCATCGTTCTTTACCTCACTTCGCCACCTCAGTTCACACCCAGCTATATGCAAATCAGTCTTGACCGTGTGCCTCATGGGAACAGTCCAGCCCGAACTGCCAAGCCAAGTCTTCCCTGAACTGGAAACAAGCATCCTGGGACCGGTTTCTGGGTAACCCTCTTCATCAGCCAGGCTAGCTTGAATCCAGTGGCAAAGTGAGCAAGGGATCCACGTCTGGGCATACTCTGCCAACTTAGTGTGAACAAAGCAAACACAAGGAGATGATGGACGGAGTGCTGAAACTTTTCAGTCACTCACCCCCAGTCACAGATCTGGGTTGAATCCATCATCGTTCTTTAGCTCACTTCACCACCTCAGTTCACACCCAGCTATATGCAAATCAGTCTTGACCCTGTGCCTCATGGGAACAGTCCAGCCCAAACTGCCAAGCCAGGTCTTCCCTGAACCGGAAACAAGCATCCTGGGACCGGTTTCTGGGTAACACCCTTCATCAGCCAGGCTAGCATGAACACAGTGGCAAAGTGAGCAAGGGACCCATGTCTGGGCATACCCTGCCAACTTAGGGCAAACAAAGCAAACACAAGGAAATGATGGACGGAGCGCTGAAACTTTTCAGACACTCACACCCAGTCACAGATCTGGGTTGAATCCATCATCGTTCTTTAGCTCACTTCGCCACCTCAGTTCAGACCCAGCTATATGCAAATCAGTCTTGACCCTGTGCCTCATGGGAACAGTCCAGCCCGAACTGCCAGGCCAGATCTTCCATGAACCAGAAACAAGCATCCTGGGACTGGTTTCTGGGTAAGAACCTTCATCAGCCAGGTTAGCTTGAATCCAATTGGCAAAGTGAGCAAGGGACCCACGTCTGGGCATACTCTCCCAACTTAGGGCGAACAAAGCAAACATAAGGAGATGATGGACGGAGCGCTGAAAATTTTCAGACACTCACCTCCAGTCACAGATCTGGGTTGAATCCATCATCGTTCTTTAGCTCACTTCGCCACCTCAGTTCAGACCCAGCTATATGCAAATCAGTCTTGACCCTGTGCCTCATGGGAACAGTCCAGCCCGAACTGCCAAGTCAGGTCTTCCCTGAACCGGAAACCAGCATCCTGGGACCAGTTTCTGGGTGACACCCTTCATCAGCCAGGCTAGCTTGAATCCAGTGGCAAAGTTAGCAAGGGACCCACGTCTGGGCATACCATGCCAACTTAGGGCGAACACAGCAAACACAAGGAGATGATGGACAGAGCGCTGAAACTTTTCAGACACTCACCTCCAGTCACAGATCTGTGTTGAATCCATCATTGTTCTTTAGCTCACTTCGCCACCTCAGTTCAGACCCAGCTATATGCAAATCAGTCTTGACCCTGTGCCTCATGGGAACAGTCCAGCCCGCACTGCCAAGCCAGGGCTTCCCTGAACGGAAAACAAGCATCCTGGGACCGGTTTCTGGGTAACACCCTTCATCAGCCATGCTAGCTTGAATCCAGTGGCAAAGTGAGCAAGAGACCCTCGTCTGGGCATACCCTGCCAACTTAGGGCGAGCAAAGGAAACACAAGGAGATGATGTACGGAGCGCTGAAACTTTTCAGACATTCACCCCCAGTCACAGATCTGGGTTGAATCCATCATCGTACTTTAGCTCACTTCGCCACCTCAGTTCAGACCTAGCTATATGTAAATCAGTCTTGACCCTGTGCCTCATGGGAACAGTCCAGCCCGAACTGCCAAGTCAGGTCTTCCCTGAACCGGAAACAAGCATCCTGGGATCGGTTTCTGGGTAACACACTTCATCAGCTAGGCTAACTTGAATCCAGTGGCAAAGTGAGCAAGGGACCAACGTCTGGGCATACTCTGCCAACTTAGGCCGAGCAAAGCAAACACAAGAAGATGATGAACAGATCGCTGAAACTTTTTCAGACATTCACCCCAGTCACAGATCATCGGTTAAATCCATCATCGTTCTTTAGCTCACTTCGCCACCTCAGTTCAGACCCAGCTATATGCAAATCAGTCTTGACCCTGTGCCTCATGGGAACAGTTCAGCCCAAACTGCCAAGCCAGGTCTTCCCTGAACCGGAAACAAGAATCCTGGGACCAGTTTATGGGTAACACCCTTCATCAGCCAGGCTAGCTTGAAACCAGTGGCAAAGTGGACAAGGGACCCATGTCTGGGTATACCCTGCCAACTTAGGGCAAGCAAAGCAAACACAAGGAGATGATGGAAGGAGCACTGAAACTTTTCAGACACTCACCCCCAGTCACAGATCTGGGTTGAATCCATCATCTGTCTTTAGCTCACTTCGCCACCTCAGTTCAGACCCAGCTATATGCAAATAAGTCGTGACCCTGTGCCTCATGGAAACAGTCCAGCCCGAACTGCCAAGCCAAGTCTTCCCTGAACTGGAAACAAGCATCCTGGGACCGGTTTCTGGGTATCACTCCTCATCAGCCAGGCTAGCTTGAATCCAGTGGCAAAGTGAGCAAGGGACCCAAGTCTGGGCATACCCTGCCAACTTAGGGTGAACAAAGCAAACACAAGGAGATGATGGACGGAGGGCTGAAACTTTTCAGTCACTCACCCCAGTCACAGATCTGGGTTGAATCCATCATCGTTCTTTACCTCACTTCGCCACCTCAGTTCACACCCAGCTATATGCAAATCAGTCTTGACCCTGTGCCTCATGGGAACAGTCCAGCCCAAACTGCCAAGCCAGGTCTTCCCTGAACCGGAAACAAGCATCCTGGGACCGGTTTCTGGGTAACACCCTTCATCAGCCACGCTAGCTTGAATACAGTGGCAAAGTGAGCAAGGGACCCACGTCTGGGCATACCCTGCCAAGTTAGGGCGAACAAAGCAAACACAAGGAGAATATGGACGGAGCGCTGAAACTTTTCAGACACTCACCCCCAGTCACAGATCTGGGTTGAATCCATCATCGTTCTTTAGCTCACTTCGCCACCTCAGTTCAGACCCAGCTATCTGCAAATAAGTCTTGACCCTGTGCCTCATGGGAACAGTCAAGCCCGAACTGCCAAGCCAAGTCTTCCCTGAACTGGAAACAAGCATCCTGGGACCGGTTTCTGGGTATCACTCTTCATCAGCCAGGCTAGCTTGAATCCAGTGGCAAAGTGAGCAAGGGACCCAAGTCTGGGCATACCCTGCCAACTTAGGGTGAACAAAGCAAACACAAGGAGATGATGGACGGAGTGCTGAAACTTTTCAGTCACTCACCCCCAGTCACAGATCTGGGTTGAATCCATCATCGTTCTTTACCTCACTTCGCCACCTCAGTTCACACCCAGCTATATGCAAATCAGTCTTGACCCTGTGCCTCATGGGAACAGTCCAGCCCAAACTGCCAAGCCAGGTCTTCCCTGAACCGGAAACAAGCATCCTGGGACCGGTTTCTGGGTAACATCCTTCATCAGCCAGGCTAGCTTGAATACAGTGGCAAAGTGAGCAAGGGACCCACGTCTGGGCATACCCTGCCAACTTAGGGCGAACAAAGCAAACACAAGGAGATGATGGACGGAGCGCTGAAACTTTTCAGACACTCACCCCCAGTCACAGATCTGGGTTGAATCCATCATCGTTCTTTAGCTCACTTCGCCACCTCAGTTCAGACCCAGCTATATGCAAATCAGTCTTGACCCTGTGCCTCATGGGAACAGTCCAGCCCGAACTGCCAGGCCAGGTCTTCCATGAACCAGAAACAAGCATCCTGGGACCGGTTTCTGGGTAAGATCCTTCATCAGCCAGGTTAGCTTAAATCCAGTGTCAAAGTGAGCAAGGGACCCATGTCTGGGCATACTCTCCCAACTTAGGGCGAACAAAGCAAACACAAGAAGATGATGGACAGATCGCTGAAACTTTTCAGACACTCACCCCAGTCACAGATCTGGGTTAAATCCATCATCGTTCTTTAGCTCACTTCGCCACCTCAGTTCAGACCCAGCTATATGCAAATCAGTCTTGACCCTGTGCCTCATGGGAACAGTTCAGCCCAAACTGCCAAGCCAGGTCTTCCCTGTACCGGAAACAAGAATCCTGGGACCAGTTTATGGGTAACACCCTTCATCAGCCAGGCTAGCTTGAAACCAGTGGCAAAGTGGACAAGGGATCCATGTCTGGGTATACCCTGCCAACTTAGGGCGAGCAAAGCAAACACAAGGAGATGATGGACGGAGCGCTGAAACTTTTCAGACACTCACCCCCAGTCACAGATCTGGGTTGAATCCATCATCGTTCTTTAGCTCACTTCGCCACCTCAGTTCAGACCCCGCTATATGCAAATCAGTCTTGACCGTGTGCCTCATGGGAACAGTCCAGCCCGAACTGCCAAGCCAAGTCTTCCCTGAACTGGAAACAAGCATCCTGGGACCGGTTTCTGGGTAACCCTCTTCATCAGCCAGGCTAGCTTGAATCCAGTGGCAAAGTGAGCAAGGGATCCACGTCTGGGCATACTCTGCCAACTTAGTGTGAACAAAGCAAACACAAGGAGATGATGGACGGAGTGCTGAAACTTTTCAGTCACTCACCCCCAGTCACAGATCTGGGTTGAATCCATCATCGTTCTTTAGCTCACTTCACCACCTCAGTTCACACCCAGCTATATGCAAATCAGTCTTGACCCTGTGCCTCATGGGAACAGTCCAGCCCAAACTGCCAAGCCAGGTCTTCCCTGAACCGGAAACAAGCATCCTGGGACCGGTTTCTGGGTAACACCCTTCATCAGCCAGGCTAGCTTGAACACAGTGGCAAAGTGAGCAAGGGACCCATGTCTGGGCATACCCTGCCAACTTAGGGCAAACAAAGCAAACACAAGGAAATGATGGACGGAGCGCTGAAACTTTTCAGACACTCACACCCAGTCACAGATCTGGGTTGAATCCATCATCGTTCTTTAGCTCACTTCGCCACCTCAGTTCAGACCCAGCTATATGCAAATCAGTCTTGACCCTGTGCCTCATGGGAACAGTCCAGCCCGAACTGCCAGGCCAGATCTTCCATGAACCAGAAACAAGCATCCTGGGACTGGTTTCTGGGTAAGAACCTTCATCAGCCAGGTTAGCTTGAATCCAATTGGCAAAGTGAGCAAGGGACCCACGTCTGGGCATACTCTCCCAACTTAGGGCGAACAAAGCAAACATAAGGAGATGATGGACGGAGCGCTGAAAATTTTCAGACACTCACCTCCAGTCACAGATCTGGGTTGAATCCATCATCGTTCTTTAGCTCACTTCGCCACCTCAGTTCAGACCCAGCTATATGCAAATCAGTCTTGACCCTGTGCCTCATGGGAACAGTCCAGCCCGAACTGCCAAGTCAGGTCTTCCCTGAACCGGAAACCAGCATCCTGGGACCAGTTTCTGGGTGACACCCTTCATCAGCCAGGCTAGCTTGAATCCAGTGGCAAAGTTAGCAAGGGACCCACGTCTGGGCATACCCTGCCAACTTAGGGCGAACACAGCAAACACAAGGAGATGATGGACTGAGCGCTGAAACTTTTCAGACACTCACCTCCAGTCACAGATCTGTGTTGAATCCATCATTGTTCTTTAGCTCACTTCGCCACCTCAGTTCAGACCCAGCTATATGCAAATCAGTCTTGACCCTGTGCCTCATGGGAACAGTCCAGCCCGCACTGCCAAGCCAGGTCTTCCCTGAACGGAAAACAAGCATCCTGGGACCGGTTTCTGGGTAACACCCTTCATCAGCCATGCTAGCTTGAATCCAGTGGCAAAGTGAGCAAGAGACCCTCGTCTGGGCATACCCTGCCAACTTAGGGCGAGCAAAGGAAACACAAGGAGATGATGGACGGAGCGCTGAAACTTTTCAGACATTCACCCCCAGTCACAGATCTGGGTTGAATCCATCATCGTACTTTAGCTCACTTCGCCACCTCAGTTCAGACCCAGCTATATGTAAATCAGTCTTGACCCTGTGCCTCATGGGAACAGTCCAGCCCGAACTGCCAAGTCAGGTCTTCCCTGAACCGGAAACAAGCATCCTGGGATCGGTTTCTGGGTAACACACTTCATCAGCTAGGCTAACTTGAATCCAGTGGCAAAGTGAGCAAGGGACCAACGTCTGGGCATACCCTGCCAACTTAGGGCGAGCAAAGCAAACACAAGGAGATGATGGACGGAGCGCTGAAACTTTTCAGACACTCACCCCCAGTCACAGATCTGGGTTGAATCCATCATCGTTCTTTAGCTCACTTCGCCACCTCAGTTCAGACCCAGCTATATGCAAATCAGTCTTGAACCTATGCCTCATGGGAACAGTCCAGCCCGAACTGCCAAGCCAGATCTTCCCTGAACCGGAAACAAGCATCCTGGGACCGGTTTCTGGGTAACACTCTTCATCAGCCAGGCTAGCTTCAATCCAGTGGCAAAGTGAGCAAGGGACCCACGTCTGGGCATACACTGCCAACTTAGGGCGAGCAAAGCAAACACAAAAAGATGATGGACAGATCGCTGAAACTTTTCAGACACTCACCCCAGTCACAGATCTCGGTTAAATCCATCATCGTTCTTTAGCTCACTTCGCCACCTCAGTTCAGACCCAGCTATATGCAAATCAGTCTTGACCCTGTGCCTCATGGGAACAGTCCAGCCCGAACTGCCAAGTCAGGTCTTCCCTGAACCGGAAACAAGCATCTTGGGACCGGTTTCTGGGTAACACCCGTCATCAGCCAGGCTAGCTTCAATCCAGTGGCAAAGTGAGCAAGGGACCCATGTCTGGGCATACCCTGCCAACTTAGGGCGAACAAAGCAAACAGAAGGAGATGATGGACGGAGCACTGAAACTTTTCAGACACTCACCCCCAGTCACAGATCTGGGTTGTATCCATCATCGTTCTTTAGCTCACTTCGCCACCTCAGTTCAGACCCAGCTATATGAAAATCAGTCCTGACCCTGTGCCTCATGGGAACAGTCCAGCCCAAACTGCCAAGCCAGGTCTTCCCTGAACAGGAAACAAGCATCCTGGACCAGTTTCTGGGTAACACCCTTCATCAGCCAGGCTAGCTTGAATCCAGTGGCAAAGTGAGCAAGGGACCCACGTTTGGGCATACCCTGCCAAATTAGGGCGAACAAAGCAAACACAATGAGATGATGGACAGAGCGCTGAAACTTTTCAGACAATCACCTCCAGTCACAGATCTGGGTTGAATCCATCATTGTTGTTTAGCTCACTACGCCACCTCAGTTCAGACCCAGCTATATGCAAATCAGTCTTGACCCTATGCCTCATGGGAACAGTCCAGCCCGAACTGCCAAGCCAGGTCTTCCCTGAACCGGAAACAGGCATCCTGGGACTGGGTTCTGGGTAATGCCCTTTATCAGCCAGGCTAGCTTGAATCCAGTGGCAAAGTGAGCAAGGGACCCACGTCTGGGCATACACTGCCAACTTAGGGCGAGCAAAGCAAACACAAGGAGATGATGGACGGAGCGCTGAAACTTTTCAGACAATCACCTCCAGTCACAGATCTGGGTTGAATCCATCATTGTTGTTTAGCTCACTACGCCACCTCAGTTCAGACCCAGCTATATGCAAATCAGTCTTGACCCTATGCCTCATGGGAACAGTCCAGCCTGAACTGCCAAGCCAGGTCTTCTCTGAACGGAAAACAAGCATCCTGGGACCGGTTTCTGGGTAACACCCTTCATCAGCCATGCTAGCTTGAATCCAGTGGCAAAGTGAGCAAGAGACCCTCGTCTGGGCATACCCTGCCAACTTAGGGCGAGCAAAGGAAACACAAGGAGATGATGGACGGAGCGCTGAAACTTTTCAGACACTCACCCCCAGTCACAGATCTGGGTTGAACCCATCATCGTACTTTAGCTCACTTCGCCACCTCAGTTCAGACCCAGCTATATGCAAATCAGTCTTGACCCTGTGCCTCATGGGAACAGTCCAGCCCAAACTGCCAAGTCAGGTCTTCCCTGAACAGGAAACAAGCATCCTGGGATCGGTTTCTGGGTAACACACTTCATCAGCTAGGCTAACTTGAATCCAGTGGCAAAGTGAGCAAGGGACCAACGTCTGGGCATACCCTGCCAACTTAGGGCGAACAAAGCAAACACAAGGAGATGATGAAAGGAGCGCTGAAACTTTTCAGACACTCACCCCCAGTCACAGATCTGGGTTGAATCCATCATCGTTCTTTAGCTCACTTCACCACCTCAGTTTAGACCCAGCTATATGCAAATCAGTCTTGACCCTGTGCCTCATGGGAACAGTCCAGCCTGAACTGCCAAGCCAGGTCTTCCCTGAACCGGAAACAAGCATCCTGGTACCGGTTTCTGGGTAACACCCTTCATCAGCCAGGCTAGCTTGAATCCAGTGGCAAAGTGAGCAAGGGACCCACGTCTGGGCATACCCTGCCAACTTAGGGCGAGCAAAGCAAACACAAAGAGATGATGGACGGAGCGCTGAAACTTTTCAGACACTCACCCCCAGTCACAGATCTGGGTTGAATCCATCATCGTTCTTTAGCTCACTTCGCCACCTCAGTTCAGACCCAGCTATATGCAAATCAGTCTTGAACCTATGCCTCATGGGAACAGTCCAGCCCGAACTGCCAAGCCAGATCTTCCCTGAACCGGAAACAAGCATCCTGGGACCGGTTTCTGGGTAACACCCTTCATCAGCCAGGCTAGCTTCAATCCAGTGGCAAAGTGAGCAAGGGACCCACGTCTGGGCATACACTGCCAACTTAGGGCGAGCAAAGCAAACACAAAAAGATGATGGACAGATCGCTGAAACTTTTCAGACACTCACCCCAGTCACAGATCTGGGTTAAATCCATCATCGTTCTTTAGCTCACTTCGCCACCTCAGTTCAGACCCAGCTATATGCAAATCAGTCTTGACCCTGTGCCTCATGGGAACAGTCCAGCCCGAACTGCCAAGTCAGGTCTTCCCTGAACCGGAAACAAGCATCCTGGGACCGGTTTCTGGGTAACACCCGTCATCAGCCAGGCTAGCTTCAATCCAGTGGCAATGTGAGCAAGGGACCCATGTCTGGGCATACCCTGCCAACTTAGGGCGAACAAAGCAAACAGAAGGAGATGATGGACGGAGCACTGAAACTTTTCAGACACTCACCCCCAGTCACAGATCTGGGTTGTATCCATCATCGTTCTTTAGCTCACTTCGCCACCTCAGTTCAGACCCAGCTATATGAAAATCAGTCCTGACCCTGTGCCTCATGGGAACAGTCCAGCCCAAACTGCCAAGCCAGGTCTTCCCTGAACAGGAAACAAGCATCCTGGACCAGTTTCTGGGTAACACCCTTCATCAGCCAGGCTAGCTTGAATCCAGTGGCAAAGTGAGCAAGGGACCCACGTTTGGGCATACCCTGGCAAATTAGGGCGAACAAAGCAAACACAATGAGATGATGGACAGAGCGCTGAAACTTTTCAGACACTCACCCCCAGTCACAGATCTGGGTTGAATCCATCATCGTTCTTTAGCTCACTTCGCCACCTCAGTTCAGACCCAGCTATATGCTAATCAGTCTTGACCCTGTGCTTCATGGGAACAGTCCAGCCCGAACTGCCAAGCCAGGTCTTCCCTGAACCGGAAACAGGCATCCTGGGACTGGGTTCTGGGTAACACCCTTTATCAGCCAGGCTAGCTTGAATCCAGTGGCAAAGTGAGCAAGGGACCCACGTCTGGGCATACACTGCCAACTTAGGGCGAGCAAAGCAAACACAAGGAGATGATGGACGGAGCGCTGAAACTTTTCAGACAATCACCTCCAGTCACAGATCTGGGTTGAATCCATCATTGTTGTTTAGCTCACTACGCCACCTCAGTTCAGACCCAGCTATATGCAAATCAGTCTTGACCCTATGCCTCATGGGAACAGTCCAGCCTGAACTGCCAAGCCAGGTCTTCTCTGAACCGGAAACAAGAATCCTGGGATCGGTTTCTGGGTAACACCATTCGTCAGCCAGGCTAGCTTGAATCCAGTTGCAAAGTGAGCAAGGGACCCACATCTGGGCATACCCTGCCAACTTAGGGCGAACAAAGCAAACACAAGGAGATGATGGACGGAGCGCTGAAACTTTTCAGACACTCACCCCCAGTCACAGATCTGGGTTGAATCCATCATCGTTCTTTAGGTCACTTCGCCACCTCAGTTCAGACCCAGCTATATGCAAATCAGTATTGACCCTGTGCCTCATGGGAACAGTCCAGCCCGAACTGCCAAGCCAGGTCTTCCCTGAACCGAAAACAAGCATCCTGGGACCGGTTTCTGGGTAACACCCTTCATCAGCCAGGCTAGCTTGAATCCAGTGGGAAAGTGAGCAAGGGACCCATGTCTGGGCATACCCTGCCAACTTAGGGCGAGCAAAGCAAAGACAAGGAGATGATGGACGGAGCGCTGAAACTTTTCAGACACTCACCCCCAGTCACAGATCTGGGTTAAATCCATCATCGTTCTTTAGCTCACTTCGCCACCTCAGTTCAGACCCAGCTATATGCAAATCAGTCTTGACCCTTTGCCTCAATGGAGCAGTTCAGCCCGAACTGCCAAGCCAGGTCTTCCCTGAACCGGAAACAAGAATCCTGGGACCAGTTTATGGGTAACACCCTTCATCAGCCAGGCTAGCTTGAATCCAGTGGCAAAGTGAGCAAGGGACCCACGTCTGGGCATACTCTCCCAACTTAGGGCGAACAAAGCAAACATAAGGAGATGATGGACGGAGCGCTGAAAATTTTCAGACACTCACCTCCAGTCACAGATCTGGGTTGAATCCATCATCGTTCTTTAGCTCACTTCGCCACCTCAGTTCAGACCCAGCTATATGCAAATCAGTCTTGACCCTGTGCCTCATGGGAACAGTCCAGCCCGAACTGCCAAGTCAGGTCTTCCCTGAACCGGAAACCAGCATCCTGGGACCAGTTTCTGGGTAACACCCTTCATCAGCCAGGCTAGCTTGAATCCAGTGGCAAAGTGAGCAAGGGACCCATTTCTGGGCATACCCTGCCAACTTAGGGCGAACACAGCAAACACAAGGAGGTGATGGACAGAGCGCTGAAACTTTTCAGACACTCACCCCCAGTCACAGATCTGGGTTGAATCATCTGTGTTGAATCCATCATCGTTCTTTAGCTCACTTCGCCACCTCAGTTCAGACCCAGCTATATGCAAATCAGTCTTGACCCTGTGCCTCATGGGAACAGTCCAGCCCGCACTGCCAAGCCTGGTCTTCCCTGAACGGAAAACAAGCATCATGGGACCGGTTTCTGGGTAACACCCTTCATCAGCCATGCTACCTTGAATCCAGTGGCAAAGTGAGCAAGAGACCCACGTCTGGGCATACCCTGCCAACTTAGGGCGAGGAAAGGAAACACAAGGAGATGATGGACGGAGCGCTGAAACTTTTCAGACACTCACCCCCAGTCACAGATCTGGGTTGAATCCATCATCGTACTTTAGCTCACTTCGCCACCTCAGTTCAGACCCAGCTATATGCAAATCAGTCTTGACCCTGTGCCTCATGGGAACAGTCCAGCCCGAACTGCCAAGTCAGGTCTTCCCTGAACTGGAAACCAGCATCCTGGGACCAGTTTCTGGGTAACACCCTTCATCAGCCAGGCTAGCTTGAATCCAGTGGCAAAGTGAGCAAGGGACCCACGTCTGGGCATACCCTGCCAACTTAGGGCGAACACAGCAAACACAAGGAGGTGATGGACCGAGCGCTGAAACTTTTCAGACACTCACCCCCAGTCACAGATCTGGGTTGAATCATCTGTGTTGAATCCATCATCGTTCTTTAGCTCACTTCGCCACCTCAGTTCAGACCCAGCTATATGCAAATCAGTCTTGACCCTGTGCCTCATGGGAACAGTCCAGCCCGCACTGCCAAGCCAGGTCTTCCCTGAACGGAAAACAAGCATCATGGGACCGGTTTCTGGGTAACACCCTTCATCAGCCATGCTACCTTGAATACAGTGGCAAAGTGAGCAAGAGACCCACGTCTGGGCATACCCTGCCAACTTAGGGCGAGGAAAGGAAACACAAGGAGATGATGGACGGAGCGCTGAAACTTTTCAGACACTCACCCCCAGTCACAGATCTGGGTTGAATCCATCATCGTACTTTAGCTCACTTCGCCACCTCAGTTCAGACCCAGCTATATGCAAATCAGTCTTGACCCTGTGCCTCATGGGAACAGTCCAGCCCGAACTGCCAAGTCTGGTCTTCCCTGAACCGGAAACAAGCATCCTGGGACCGGTTTCTGGGTAAGCCCCGTCATCAGCCAGGCTAGCTTGAATCCAGTGGCAAAGTGAGCAAGGGACCCATGTCTGGGCATTCCCTGCCAACTTAGGGCGAACAAACCCAAACAGAAGGAGATGATGGACGGAGCACTGAAACTTTTCAGACACTCACCCCCAGTCACAGATCTGAGTTGTATCCATCATCGTTCTTTAGCTCACTTCGCCACCTCAGTTCAGACCCAGCTATATGCAAATCAGTCTTGACCCCGTGCCTCATGGGAACAGTCCAGCCCAAACTGTCAAGCCAGGTCTTCCCTGAACAGGAAACAAGCATCCTGGACCAGTTTCTGGGTAACACCCTTCATCAGCCAGACTAGCTTGAATCCAGTGGCAAAGTGAGCAAGGGACCCAGGTCTGGGCATACCCTGCCAAATTAGGGCGAACAAAGCAAACACAATGAGATGATGGACGGAGCGCTGAAACTTTTCAGACACTCACCCCCAGTCACAGATCTGGGTTGAATCCATCATTGTTCTTTAGCTCACTTCGCCACCTCAGTTCAGACCCAGCTATATGCTAATCAGACTTGACCCTGTGCCTCATGGGAACAGTCCAGCCCGAACTGCCAAGCCAGGTCTTCCCTGAACCGGAAACAGGCATCCTGGGTCTGGGTTCTGGGTAACACCCTTTATCAGCCAGGCTAGCTTGAATCCAGTGGCAAAGTGAGCAAGGGACCCACGTCTGGGCATACACTGCCAACTTAGGGCGAGCAAAGCAAACACAAGGAGATGATGGACGGAGCGCTGAAACTTTTCAGACAATCACCTCCAGTCACAGATCTGGGTTGAATCCATCATTGTTGTTTAGCTCACTACGCCACCTCAGTTCAGACCCAGCTATATGCAAATCAGTCTTGACCCTGTGCCTCATGGGAACAGTCCAGCCTGAACTGCCAAGCCAGGTCTTCCCTGAACCGGAAACAAGCATCCTGGGATCGGTTTCTGGGTAACACCATTCGTCAGCCAGGCTATCTTGAATCCAGTGGCAAAGTGAGCAAGGGACCCACATCTGGGCATACCCTACCAACTTAGGGCGAACAAAGCAAACACAAGGAGATGATGGACGGAGCGCTGAAACTTTTCAGACACTCACCCCCAGTCACAGATCTGGGTTGAATCCATCATCGTTCTTTAGGTCACTTCGCCACCTCAGTTCAGACCCAGCTATATGCAAATCAGTCTTGACCCTGTGCCTCATGGGAACAGTCCATCCTGAACTGCCAAGCCAGGTCTTCCCTGAACCGAAAACAAGCATCATGGGACCGGTTTCTGGGTAACACCCTTCATCAGCCAGGCTAGCTTGAATCCAGTGGGAAAGTGAGCAAGGGACCCACGTCTGGGCATACCCTGCCAACTTAGGGTGAACAAAGCAAACACAATGAGATGATGGACGGAGTGCTGAAACTTTTCAGTCACTCACCCCCAGTCACAGATCTGGGTTGAATCCATCATCGTTCTTTACCTCACTTCGCCACCTCAGTTCAGACCCAGCTATATGCAGATCAGTGTTGACCCTGTGACTCATGGGAACAGTCCAGCCCGAACTGCCAGGCCAGATCTTCCATGAACCAGAAACAAGCATCCTGGGACCGGTTTCTGGGTAAGAACCTTCATCAGCCAGGTTAGCTTGAATCCAGTGGCAAAGTGAGCAAGGGACCCACGTCTGGGCATACTCTCCCAACTTAGGGCGAGCAAAGCAAACACAAGAAGATGATGGACAGATCGCTGAAACTTTTCAGACACTAACCCCAGTCACAGATCTGGGTTAAATCCATCATCGTTCTTTAGCTCACTTCGCCACCTCAGTTCAGACCCAGCTATATGCAAATCAGTCTTGACCCTGTGCCTCATGGGAGCAGTTCAGCCCGAACTGCCAAGCCAGGTCTTCCCTGAACCGAAACAAGAATCCTGGGACCAGTTTATGGGTAACACCCTTCATCAGCCAGGCTAGCTTGAATCCAGTGTCAAAGTGAGCAAGGGACCCACGTCTGGGCATACCCTGCCAACTTAGGGTGAACAAAGCAATCACAAGGAGATGATGGACGGAGTGCTGAAACTTTTCAGTCACTCACCCCCAGTCACAGATCTGGGTTGAATCCATCATCGTTCTTTAGCTCACTTCGCCACCTCAGTTCAGACCCAGCTATATGCAGATCAGTGTTGACCCTGTGCCTCATGGGAACAGTCCAGCCCGAACTGCCAGGCCAGATCTTCCATGAACCAGAAACAAGCATCCTGGGACCGGTTTCTGGGTAAGAACCTTCATCAGCCAGGTTAGCTTGAATCCAGTGGCAAAGTGAGCAAGGGACCCTCGTCTGGGCATACTCTCCCAACTTACGGCGAACAAAGCAAACATTAGGAGATGATGGACGGAGCGCTGAAAATTTTCAGACACTCACCTCCAGTCACAGATCTGGGTTGAATCCATCATCGTTCTTTAGCTCACTTCGCCACCTCAGTTCAGACCCAGCTATATGCAAATCAGTCTTGACCCTGTGCCTCATGGGAACAGTCCAGCCCGCACTGCCAAGCCAGGTCTTCCCTGAACGGAAAACAAGCATCATGGGACCGGTTTCTGGGTAACACCCTTCATCAGCCATGCTAGCTTGAATCCAGTGGCAAAGTGAGCAAGAGACCCACGTCTGGGCATACCCTGCCAACTTAGGGCGAGGAAAGGAAACACAAGGAGATGATGGACGGAGCGCTGAAACTTTTCAGACACTCACCCCCAGTCACAGATCTGGGTTGAATCCATCATCGTACTTTAGCTCACTTCGCCACCTCAGTTCAGACCCAGCTATATGCAAATCAGTCTTGACCCTGTGCCTCATGGGAACAGTCCAGCCCGAACTGCCAAGTCAGGTCTTCCCTGAACCGGAAACAAGCATCCTGGGATCGGTTTCTGGGTAACACACTTCATCAGCCAGGCTAACTTGAATCCAGTGGCAAAGTGAGCAAGGGACCAACGTCTGGGCATACCCTGCCAACTTTGGGTGAACAAAGCAAACACAAGGAGATGATGAACGGAGCGCTGAAACTTTTCAGACACTCACCCCCCAGTCACAGATCTGGGTTGAAACCATCATCGTTCTTTATCTCACTTCACCACCTCAGTTCAGACCCAGCTATATGCAAATCAGTCTTGACCCTATGCCTCATGGGAACAGTCCAGCCCGAACTGCCAAGCCAGATCTTCCCTGAACTGGAAACAAGCATCCTGGGACCGGTTTCTGGGTAACACCCTTCATCAGCCAGGCTAGCTTGAATCCAGTGGCAAAGTGAGCAAGGGACCCACGTCTGGGCATACCCTGCCAAAATAGGGCGAACAAAGCAAACACAATGAGATGATGGACGGAGCGCTGAAACTTTTCAGACACTCACCCCCAGTCACAGATCTGGGTTGAATCCATCATCGTTCTTTAGCTCACTTCGCCACCTCAGTTCAGACCCAGCTATATGCTAATCAGTCTTGACCCTGTGCCTCATGGGAACAGTCCAGCCCGAACTGCCAAGCCAGGTCTTCCCTGAACCGGAAACAGGCATCCTGGGTCTTGGTTCTGGGTAACACCCTTTATCAGCCAGGCTAGCTTGAATCCAGTGGCAAAGTGAGCAAGGGACCCACGTCTGGGCATACACTGCCAACTTAGGGCGAGCAAAGCAAACACAAGGAGATGATGGACGGAGCGCTGAAACTTTTCAGACAATCACCTCCAGTCACAGATCTGGGTTGAATCCATCATTGTTGTTTAGCTCACTACGCCACCTCAGTTCAGACCCAGCTATATGCAAATCAGTCTTGACCCTGTGCCTCATGGGAACAGTCCAGCCCGAACAGCCAAGCCAGGTCTTCCCTGAACCGAAAACAAGCATCCTGGGACCGGTTTCTGGGTAACACCCTTCATCAGCCAGGCTAGCTTGAATCCAGTGGGAAAGTGAGCAAGGGACCCATGTCTGGGCATACCCTGCCAACTTAGGGCGAACAAAGCAAACACAAGGAGAAGATGGACGGAGCGCTGAAACTTTTCAGACACTCACCCCCAGTCACAGATCTGGGTTGAATCCATCATCGTTCTTTAGCTCACTTCGCCACCTCAGTTTAGACCCAGCTATATGCAGATCAGTGTTGACCCTGTGACTCATGGGAACAGTCCAGCCCGAACTGCCAGGCCAGATCTTCCATGAACCAGAAACAAGCATCCTGGGACCGGTTTCTGGGTAAGAACCTTCATCAGCCAGGTTAGCTTGAATCCAGTGGCAAAGTGAGCAAGGGACCCACGTCTGGGCATACCCTGTCAACTTAGGGTGAACAAAGCAAACACAAGGAGATGATGGACGGAGTGCTGAAACTTTTCAGACACTCACCTCCAGTCACAGATCTGGGTTGAGTCCATCATCGTTCTTTAGCTCACTTCGCCACCTCAGTTCAGACCCAGCTATATGCAAATCAGTCTTGACCCTGTGCCTCATGGGAACAGTCCAGCCCGAACTGCCAAGTCAGGTTTTCCCTGAACCGGAAACCAGCATCCTGGGACCAGTTTCTGGGTAACACCCTTCATCAGCCAGGCTAGCTTGAATCCAGTGGCAAAGTGAGCAAGGGACCCACGTCTGGGCATACCCTGCCAACTTAGGGCGAACACAGCAAACACAAGGAGGTGATGGACAGAGCGCTGAAACTTTTCAGACACTCACCCCCAGTCACAGATCTGGGTTGAATCATCTGTGTTGAATCCATCATCGTTCTTTAGCTCACTTCGCCACCTCAGTTCAGACCCAGCTATATGCAAATCAGTCTTGACCCTGTGCCTCATGGGAACAGTCCAGCCCGCACTGCCAAGCCAGGTCTTCCCTGAACGGAAAACAAGCATCCTGGGACCGGTTTCTGGGTAACACCCTTCATCAGCCATGCTAGCTTGAATCCAGTGGCAAAGTGAGCAAGAGACCCACGTCTGGGCATACCCTGCCAACTTAGGGCGAGCAAAGCAAACACAAGGAGATGATGGACGGAGGGCTGAAACTTTTCAGACACTCACCCCCAGTCACAGATCTGGGTTGAATCCATCATCGTTCTTTAGCTCACTTCACCACCTCAGTTTAGACCCAGCTATATGCAAATCAGTCTTGACCCTGTGCCTCATGGGAACAGTCCAGCCTGAACTGCGAAGCCAGGTCTTCCCTGAACCGGAAACAAGCATCCTGGTACCGGGTTCTGGGTAACACCCTTCATCAGCCAGGCTAGCTTGAATCCAGTGGGAAAGTGAGCAAGGGACCCATGTCTGGGCATACCCTGCCAACTTAGGGCGAACAAAGCAAACACAAGGAGAAGATGGACGGAGCGCTGAAACTTTTCAGACACTCACCCCCAGTCACAGATCTGGGTTGAATCCATCATCGTTCTTTAGCTCACTTCGCCACCTCAGTTTAGACCCAGCTATATGCAAATCAGTCTTGACCCTGTGCCTCATGGGAACAGTCCAGCCTGAACTGCCAAGCCAGGTCTTCCCTGAACCGGAAACAAGCATCCTGGTACCGGGTTCTGGGTAACACCCTTCATCAGCCAGGCTAGCTTGAATCCAGTGGCAAAGTGAGCAAGGGACCCACGTCTGGGCATACCCTGCCAACTTAGGGTGAGCAAAGCAAACACAAGGAGATGATGGACGGAGCGCTGAAACTTTTCAGACACTCACCCCCAGTCACAGATCTGGGTTGAATTCATCTTCGTTCTTTAGCTCACTTCGCCAACTCAGTTCAGACCCAGCTATATGCAAATCAGTCTTGACCCTATGCCTCATGGGAACAGTCCAGCCCGAACTGCCACGCCAGATCTTCCCTGAACCGGAAACAAGCATCCTGGGACCGGTTTCTGGGTAACACCCTTCATCAGCCAGGCTAGCTTCAATCCAGTGGCAAAGTGAGCAAGGGACCCACGTCTGGGCATACACTGCCAACTTAGGGCAAGCAAAGCAAACACAAAAAGATGATGGACAGATCGGTGAAACTTTTCAGACACTCACCCCAGTCACAGATCTGTGTTAAATCCATCATCGTTCTTTAGCTCACTTCGCCACCTCAGTTCAGACCCAGCTATATGCAAATCAGTCTTGACCCTGTGCCTCATGGGAACAGTCCAGCCTGAACTGCCAAGTCAGGTCTTCCCTGAACCGGAAACAAGCATCCTGGGACCGGTTTCTGGGTAAGACCCGTCATCAGCCAGGCTAGCTTGAATCCAGTGGCAAAGTGAGCAAGGGACCCATGTCTGCGCATACCCTGCCAACTTAGGGCGAACAAAGCAAACAGAAGGAGATGATGGACGGAGCATTGAAACTTTTCAGACACTCACCCCCAGTCACAGATCTGGGTTGTATCCATCATCGTTCTTTAGCTGACTTTGCCACCTCAGTTTAGACACAGCTATATGCAAATCAGTCTTGACCCTGTGCCTCATGGGAACAGTCCAGCCTGAACTGCGAAGCCAGGTCTTCCCTGAACCGGAAACAAGCATCCTGGGACTGGTTTCTGGGTAACACCCTTCATCAGCCATGCTAGCTTGAATCCAGTGGCAAAGTGAGCAAGGGACCCATGTCTGGGCATACCCTGCCAACTTAGGGCGAACAAAGCAAACACAAGGAGAAGATGGACGGAGCGCTGAAACTTTTCAGACACTCACCCCCAGTCACAGATCTGGGTTGAATCCATCATCGTTCTTTAGCTCACTTCGCCACCCTCAGTTTAGACCCAGCTATATGCAAATCAGTCTTGACCCTGTGCCTCATGGGAACAGTCCAGCCTGAACTGCCAAGCCAGGTCTTCCCTGAACCGGAAACAAGCATCCTGGTACCGGGTTCTGGGTAACACCCTTCATCAGCCAGGCTATCTTGAATCCAGTGGCAAAGTGAGCAAGGGACCCACGTCTGGGCATACCCTGCCAACTTAGGGTGAGCAAAGCAAACACAAGGAGATGATGGACGGAGCGCTGAAACTTTTCAGACACTCACCCCCAGTCACAGATCTGGGTTGAATCCATCTTCGTTCTTTAGCTCACTTCGCCAACTCAGTTCAGACCCAGCTATATGCAAATCAGTCTTGACCCTATGCCTCATGGGAACAGTCCAGCCCGAACTGCCAAGCCAGATCTTCCCTGAACCGGAAACAAGCATCCTGGGACCGGTTTCTGGGTAACACCCTTCATCAGCCAGGCTAGCTTCAATCCAGTGGCAAAGTGAGCAAGGGACCCACGTCTGGGCATACACTGCCAACTTAGGGCAAGCAAAGCAAACACAAAAAGATAATGGACAGATCGGTGAAACTTTTCAGACACTCACCCCAGTCACAGATCTGTGTTAAATCCATCATCGTTCTTTAGCTCACTTCGCCACCTCAGTTCAGACCCAGCTATATGCAAATCAGTCTTGACCCTGTGCCTCATGGGAACAGTCCAGCCTGAACTGCCAAGTCAGGTCTTCCCTGAACCGGAAACAAGCATCCTGGGACCGGTTTCTGGGTAAGACCCGTCATCAGCCAGGCTAGCTTGAATCCAGTGGCAAAGTGAGCAAGGGACCCATGTCTGGGCATACCCTGCCAACTTAGGGCGAACAAAGCAAACAGAAGGAGATGATGGACGGAGCACTGAAACTTTTCAGACACTCACCCCCAGTCACAGATCTGGGTTGTATCCATCATCGTTCTTTAGCTCACTTTGCCACCTCAGTTTAGACCCAGCTATATGCAAATCAGTCTTGACCCTGTGCCTCATGGGAACAGTCCAGCACAAACTGCCAAGCCAGGTCTTCCCTGAACAGGAAACAAGCATCCTGGACCAGTTTCTGGGTAACACCCTTCATCAGCCAGGCTAGCTTGAATCCAGTGGCAAAGTGAGCAAGGGACCCACGTCTGGGCATACCCTGCCAAATTAGGGCGAACAAAGCAAACACAATGAGATGATGGACGGAGCGCTGAAACTTTTCAGACACTCACCCCCAGTCACAGATCTGGGTTGTATCCATCATCGTTCTTTAGCTCACTTTGCCACCTCAGTTTAGACCCAGCTATATGCAAATCAGTCTTGACCCTGTGCCTCATGGGAACAGTCCAGCACAAACTGCCAAGCCAGGTCTTCCCTGAACAGGAAACAAGCATCCTGGACCAGTTTCTGGGTAACACCCTTCATCAGCCAGGCTAGCTTGAATCCAGTGGCAAAGTGAGCAAGGGACCCACGTCTGGGCATACCCTGCCAAATTAGGGCGAACAAAGCAAACACAATGAGATGATGGACGGAGCGCTGAAACTTTTCAGACACTCACCCCCAGTCACAGATCTGGGTTGAATCCATCATCGTTCTTTAGCTCACTTCGCCACCTCAGTTCAGACCCAACTATATGCTAATCAGTCTTGACCCTGTGCCTCATGGGAACAGTCCAGCCCGAACTGCCAAGCCAGGTCTTCCCTGAACCGGAAACAGGCATCCTGGGACTGGGTTCTGGGTAACACCCTTTATCAGCCAGGCTAGCTTGAATCCAGTGGCAAAGTGAGCAAGGGACCCACGTCTGGGCATACACTGCCAACTTAGGGCGAGCAAAGCAAACACAAGGAGATGATGGACGGAGCGCTGAAACTTTTCAGACAATCACCTCCAGTCACAGATTTGGGTTGAATCCATCATTGTTGTTTAGCTCACTACGCCACCTCAGTTCAGACCCAGCTATATGCAAATCAGTCTTGACCCTGTGCCTCATGGGAACAGTCCAGCCTGAACTGCCAAGCCAGGTCTTCCCTGAACCGGAAACAAGCATCCTGGGATCGGTTTCTGGGTAACACCATTCGTCAGCCAGGCTAGCTTGAATCCAGTGGCAAAGTGAGCAAGGGACCCACATCTGGGCATACCCTGCCAACTTAGGGCGAACAAAGCAAACACAAGGAGATGATGGATGGAGCGCTGAAACTTTTCAGACACTCACCCCCAGTCACAGATCTGGGTTGAATCCATCATCGTTCTTTAGGTCACTTCGCCACCTCAGTTCAGACCCAGCTATATGCAAATCAGTCTTGACCCTGTGCCTCATGGGAACAGTCCAGCCCGAACTGCCAAGCCAGGTCTTCCCTGAACCGAAAACAAGCATCCTGGGACCGGTTTCTGGGTAACACCCTTCATCAGCCAGGCTAGCTTGAATCCAGTGGGAAAGTGAGCAAGGGACCCATGTCTGGGCATACCCTGCCAACTTAGGGCGAACAAAGCAAACACAAGGAGAAGATGGACGGAGCGCTGAAACTTTTCAGACACTCACCCCCAGTCACAGATCTGGGTTGAATCCATCATCGTTCTTTAGCTCACTTCGCCACCTCAGTTCAGACCCAGCTATATGCTAATCAGTCGTGACCCTGTGCCTCATGGGAACAGTCCAGCCCGAACTGCCAAGCCAGGTCTTCCCTGAACCCGAAACAAGCATCCTGGGACCTGTTTCTGGGTAACACCCGTCATCAGCCAGGATAGCTTGAATCCAGTGTCAAAGTGAGCAAGGGACCCACGTCTAGGCATACCCTGCCAAATTAGGGCGAGCAAAGCAAACACAAGGAGATGATGGACGGAGCGCTGAAACTTTTCAGACACTCACCCCCAGTCACAAATCTGGGTTGAATCCATCATCGTTCTTTAGCTCACTTTGCCACCTCAGTTCAGACCCAGCTATATGCAAATCAGTCTTGACCCTGTGCCTCATGGGAACAGTCCAGCCCGAACTGCCAAGCCAGATCTTCCCTGAACCGGAAACAAGCATCCTGGGACCGGTTCCTGGGTAACACCCTTCATCAGCCAGGCTAGCTTCAATCCAGTGGCAAAGTGAGCAAGGGACCCACGTCTGGGCATACTCTGCCAACTTAGGGCGAGCAAAGCAAACACAAGAAGATGACGGACAGATCGCTGAAACTTTTCAGACACTCACCCCAGTCACAGATCTGGGTTAAATACATCATCGTTCTTTAGCTCACTTCGCCACCTCAGTTCAGACCCAGCTATATGCAAATCAGTCTTGACCCTGTGCCTCATGGGAACAGTCCAGCCCGAACTGCCAAGTCAGGTCTTCCCTGAACCGGAAACCAGCATCCTGGGACCAGTTTCTGGGTAACACCCTTCATCAGCCAGGCTAGCTTGAATCCAGTGGCAAAGTGAGCAAGAGACCCATGTCTGGGCATACCCTACCAACTTAGGGCGAACACAGCAAACACAAGGAGATGATGGACAGAGCGCTGAAACTTTTCAGACACTCACCCCCAGTCACAGATCTGGGTTGAATCATCTGGGTTGAATCCATCATCGTTATTTAGCTCACTTCGCCACCTCAGTTCAGACCCAGCTATATGCAAATCAGTCTTGACCCTGTGCCTCATGGGAACAGTCCAGCCCGCACTGCCAAGCCAGGTTTTCCCTGAACAGGAAACAAGCATCCTGTGACCGGTTTCTGGGTAACACCCTTCATCAGCCATGCTAGCTTGAATCCAGTGGGAAAGTGAGCAAGAGACCCACGTCTGGGCATACCCTGCCAACTTAGGGCGAGCAAAGGAAACACAAGGAGATGATGGACGGAGCGCTGAAACTTTTCAGACACTCACCCCCAGTCACAGATCTGGGTTGAATCCATCATCGTACTTTAGCTCACTTCGCCACCTCAGTTCAGACCCAGCTATATGCAAATCAGTCTTGACCCTGTGCCTCATGGGAACAGTCCAGCCCGAACTGCCAAGTCAGGTCTTCCCTGAACCGGAAACAAGCATCCTGGGATCGGTTTCTGGGTAACACACTTCATCAGCCAGGCTAGCTTGAATCCAGTGGCAAAGTGAGCAAGGGACCAACGTCTGGGCATACCCTGCCAACTTAGGGCGAACAAAGCAAACACAAGGAAATGATGAACAGAGCGCTGAAACTTTTCAGACACTCACCCCCAGTCACAGATCTGGGTTGAATCCATCATCGTTCTTTAGCTCACTTCACCACCTCAGTTTAGACCCAGCTATATGCAAATCAGTCTTGACCCTGTGCCTCATGGGAAGAGTCCAGCCTGAACTGCCAAGCCAGGTCTTCCCTGAACCGGAAACAAGCATCCTGGTACCGGTTTCTGGGTAACACCCTTCATCAGCCAGGCTAGCTTGAATCCAGTGGCAAAGTGAGCAAGGGACCCACGTCTGGGCATACCCTGCCAACTTAGGGCAAGCAAAGCAAACACAAGGAGATGATGGACGGAGCGCTGAAACTTTTCAGACACTCACCCCCAGTCACAGATCTGGGTTGAATCCATCATCGTTCTTGAGCTCACTTCGCCACCTCAGTTCAGACCGAGCTATATGCAAATCAGTCTTGACCCTGTGCCTCATGGGAACAGTCCAGCCCGAACTGCCAAGCCAGATCTTCCCTGAACTGGAAACAAGCATCCTGGGACCGGTTTCTGGGTAACACCCTTCATCAGCCAGGCTAGCTTCAATCCAGTGGCAAAGTGAGCAAGGGACCCACGTCTGGGCATACTCTCCCAACTTAGGGCGAACAAAGCAAACATAAGGAGATGATGGACGGAGCGCTGAAAATTTTCAGACACTCACCTCCAGTCACAGATCTGGGTTGAATCCATCATCGTTCTTTAGCTCACTTCGCCACCTTAGTTCACACCCAGCTATATGCAAATCAGTCTTGACCCTGTGCCTCATGGGAACAGTCCAGCCCAAACTGCCAAGCCAGGTCTTCCCTGAACCGGAAACAAGCATCCTGGGACCGGTTTCTGGGTAACAAACTTCATCAGCCAGGCTAGCTTGAATACAGTGGCAAAGTGAGCAAGGGACCCACGTCTGGGCATACCCTGCCAACTTAGGGCGAACAAAGCAAACACAAGGAGATGATGGACGGAGCGCTGAAAGTTTTCAGACACTCAGCCCCAGTCACAGATCTGGGTTGAATCCATCATCGTTCTTTAGCTCACTTCGCCACCTCAGTTCAGACCCAGCAATATGCAAATCAGTCTTGACCCTGTGCCTCATGGGAACAGTCCAGCCCGAACTGCCAGGCCAGGTCTTCCATGAACCAGAAACAAGCATCCTGGGACCGGTTTCTGGGTAAGAACCTTCATCAGCCAGGTTAGCTTGAATCCAGTGGCAAAGTGAGCAAGGGACCCACGTCTGGGCATACTCTCCCAACTTAGGGCGAACAAAGCAAACATAAGGAGATGATGGACGGAGCGCTGAAAATTTTCAGACACTCACCTCCAGTCACAGATCTGGGTTGAATCCATCATCGTTCTTTAGCTCACTTCGCCACCTCAGTTCAGACCCAGCTATATGCAAATCAGTCTTGACCCTGTGCCTCATGGGAACAGTCCAGCCCGCACTGCCAAGCCAGGTTTTCCCTGAACAGGAAACAAGCATCCTGTGACCGGTTTCTGGGTAACACCCTTCATCAGCCATGCTAGCTTGAATCCAGTGGCAAAGTGAGCAAGAGACCCACGTCTGGGCATACCCTGCCAACTTAGGGCGAGCAAAGGAAACACAAGGAGATGATGGACGGAGCGCTGAAACTTTTCAGACACTCACCCCCAGTCACAGATCTGGGTTGAATCCATCATCGTACTTTAGCTCACTTCGCCACCTCAGTTCAGACCCAGCTATATGCAAATCAGTCTTGACCCTGTGCCTCATGGGAACAGTCCAGCCCGAACTGCCAAGTCAGGTCTTCCCTGAACCGGAAACAAGCATCCTGGGATCAGTTTCTGGGTAACACACTTCATCAGCCAGGCTAGCTTGAATCCAGTGGCAAAGTGAGGAAGGGACCAACGTCTGGGCATACCCTGCCAACTTAGGGCGAACAAAGCAAACACAAGGAAATGATGGACGGAGCGCTGAAACTTTTCAGACACTCACCCCCAGTCACAGATCTGGGTTGAATCCATCATCGTTCTTTAGCTCACTTCACCACCTCAGTTTAGACCCAGCTATATGCAAATCAGTCTTGACCCTGTACCTCATGGGAACAGTCCAGCCTGAACTGCCAAGCCAGGTCTTCCCTGAACCGGAAACAGGCATCCTGGTACCGGTTTCTGGGTAACACCCTTCATCAGCCAGGCTAGCTTGAATCCAGTGGCAAAGTGAGCAAGGGACCCACGTCTGGGCATACCCTGCCAACTTAGGGCAAGCAAAGCAAACACAAGGAGGTGATGGACGGAGCGCTGAAACTTTTCAGACACTCACCCCCAGTCACAGATCTGGGTTGAATCCATCATCGTTCTTGAGCTCACTTCGCCACCTCAGTTCAGACCGAGCTATATGCAAATCAGTCTTGACCCTGTGCCTCATGGGAACAGTCCAGCCCGAACTGCCAAGCCAGATCTTCCCTGAACTGGAAACAAGCATCCTGGGACCGGTTTCTGGGTAACACCCTTCATCAGCCAGGCTAGCTTCAATCCAGTGGCAAAGTGAGCAAGAGACCCACGTCTGGGCATACTCTCCCAACTTAGGGCGAACAAAGCAAACATAAGGAGATGATGGACGGAGCGCTGAAAATTTTCAGACACTCACCTCCAGTCACAGATCTGGGTTGAATCCATCATCGTTCTTTAGCTCACTTCGCCACCTCAGTTCAGACCCAGCTATATGCAAATCAGTCTTGACCCTGTGCCTCATGGGAACAGTCCAGCCCGAACTGCCAAGTCAGGTCTTCCCTGAACTGGAAACAAGCATCCTGGGACCGGTTTCTTGGTAACACTCTTCATCAGCCAGGCTAGCTTGAATCCAGTGGCAAAGTGAGCAAGGGACCAACGTCTGGGCATACCCTGCCAACTTAGGGTGAACAAAGCAAACACAAGGAGATGATGGACGGAGTGCTGAAACTTTTCAGTCACTCACCCTCAGTCACAGATCTGGGTTGAATCCATCATCGTTCTTTAGCTCACTTCGCCACCTCAGTTCACACCCAGCTATATGCAAATCAGTCTTGACCCTGTGCCTCATGGGAACAGTCCAGCCCAAACTGCCAAGCCAGGTCTTCCCTGAACCGGAAACAAGCATCCTGGGACCAGTTTCTGGGAAACAAACTTCATCAGCCAGGCTAGCTTGAATACAGTGGCAAAGTGAGCAAGGGACCCACGTCTGGGCATACCCTGCCAACTTAGGGCGAACAAAGCAAACACAAGGAGATGATGGACGGAGCGCTGAAAGTTTTCAGACACTCAGCCCCAGTCACAGATCTGGGTTGAATCCATCATCGTTCTTTAGCTCACTTCGCCACCTCAGTTCAGACCCAGCAATATGCAAATCAGTCTTGACCCTGTGCCTCATGGGAACAGTCCAGCCCGAACTGCCAGGCCAGGTCTTCCATGAACCACAAACAAGCATCCTGGGACCGGTTTCTGGGTAAGAACCTTCATCAGCCAGGTTAGCTTAAATCCAGTGGCAAAGTGAGCAAGGGACCCACGTCAGGGCATACTCTCCCAACTTAGGGCGAACAAAGCAAACACAAGAACATGATGGACAGATCGCTGAAACTTTTCAGACACTCACCCCAGTCACAGATCTGGGTTAAATCCATCATCGTTCTTTAGCTCACTTCGCCACCTCAGTTCAGACCCAGCTATATGCAAATCAGTCTTGACCCTGTGCCTCATGGGAACAGTTCAGCCCAAACTGCCAAGCCAGGTCTTCCCTGAACCAGAAACAAGAATCCTGGGACCAGTTTATGGGTAACACTCTTCATCAGCCAGGCTAGCTTGAATCCAGTGGCAAAGTGAGCAAGGGACCCACGTCTGGGCATACCCTGCCAACTTAGGGCAAACAAAGCATACACAAGGAGATGATGGACGGAGCGCTGAAACTTTTCAGACACTCACCCCCAGTCACAGATCTGGGTTGAATCCATCATCGTTCTTTAGCTCACTTCAGACCCAGCTATATGCAGATCAGTGTTGACCCTGTGCCTCATGGGAACAGTCCGGCCCGAACTGCCAGGCCAGATCTTCCATTAACCAGAAACAAGCATCCTGGGACCGGTTTCTGGGTAAGAACCTTCATCAGCCAGGTTAGCTTGAATCCAGTGGCAAAGTGAGCAAGGGACCCACGTCTGGGCATACTCTCCCAACTTAGGGCGAACAAAGCAAACATAAGGAGATGATGGACGGAGCGCTGAAAATTTTCAGACACTCACCTCCAGTCACAGATCTGGGTTGAATCCATCATCGTTCTTTAGCTCACTTCGCCACCTCAGTTCAGACCCAGCTATATGCAAATCAGTCTTGACCCTGTGCCTCATGGGAACAGTCCAGCCCGAACTGCCAAGTCAGGTCTTCCCTGAACCGGAAACCAGCATCCTGGGACCAGTTTCTGGGTAACACCCTTCATCAGCCAGGCAAGCTTGAATCCAGTGGCAAAGTGAGCAAGGGACCCACGTCTGGGCATACCCTGCCAACTTAGGCGAACACAGCAAACACAAGGAGGTGATGGACAGAGCGCTGAAACTTTTCAGACACTCACCCCCAGTCACAGATCTGGGTTGAATCATCTGTGTTGAATCCATCATCGTTCTTTAGCTCACTTCGCCACCTCAGTTCAGACCCAGCTATATCCAAATCAGTCTTGACCCTGTGCCTCATGGGAACAGTCCAGCCTGCACTGCCAAGCCAGGTCTTCCCTGAACGGAAAACAAGCATCCTGGGACCGGTTTCTGGGTAACACCCTTCATCAGCCATGCTAGCTTGAATCCAGTGGCAAAGTGAGCAAGAGACCCACGTCTGGGCATACCCTGCCAACTTAGGGCGAACAAAGCAAACATAAGGAGATGATGGACGGAGCGCTGAAAATTTTCAGACACTCACCTCCAGTCACAGATCTGGGTTGAATCCATCATCGTTCTTTAGCTCACTTCGCCACCTCAGTTCAGACCCAGCTATATGCAAATCAGTCTTGACCCTGTGTCTCATGGGAACAGTCCAGCCCGAACTGCCAAGTCAGGTCTTCCCTGAACTGGAAACAAGCATCCTGGGACCGGTTTCCGGGTAACACTCTTCATCAGCCAGGCTAGCTTGAATCCAGTGGCAAAGTGAGCAAGGGACCAACGTCTGGGCATACCCTGCCAACTTAGGGTGAACAAAGCAAACACAAGGAGATGATGGACGGAGTGCTGAAACTTTTCAGTCACTCACCCCCAGTCACAGATCTGGGTTGAATCCATCATCATTCTTTAGCTCTCTTCGCCTCCTCAGTTCAGACCCAGCTATATGCAAATCAGTCTTGACCCTGTGTCTCATGGGAACAGTCCAGCCCGAACTGCCAAGTCAGGTCTTCCCTGAACTGGAAACAAGCATCCTGGGACCGGTTTCTGGGTAACACTCTTCATCAGCCAGGCTAGCTTGAATCCAGTGGCAAAGTGAGCAAGGGACCAACGTCTGGGCATACCCTGCCAACTTAGGGTGAACAAAGCAAACACAAGGAGATGATGGACAGAGTGCTGAAACTTTTCAGTCACTCACCCCCAGTCACAGATCTGGGTTGAATCCATCATCGTTCTTTAGCTCACTTCGCCACCTCAGTTCACACCCAGCTATATGCAAATCAGTCTTGACCCTGTGCCTCATGGGAACAGTCCAGCCCAAACTGCCAAGCCAGGTCTTCCCTGAACCGGAAACAAGCATCCTGGGACCGGTTTCTGGGTAACAAACTTCATCAGCCAGGCTAGCTTGAATACAGTGGCAAAGTGAGCAAGGGACCCACGTCTGGGCATACCCTGCCAACTTAGGGCGAACAAAGCAAACACAAGGAGATGATGGACGGAGCGCTGAAAGTTTTCAGACACTCAGCCCCAGTCACAGATCTGGGTTGAATCCATCATCGTTCTTTAGCTCACTTCGCCACCTCAGTTCAGACCCAGCAATATGCAAATCAGTCTTGACCCTGTGCCTCATGGGAACAGTCCAGCCCGAACTGCCAAGCCAGGTCTTCCCTGGACCGGAAACAGGCATCCTGGGACTGGGTTCTGGGTAACACCCTTTATCAGCCAGGCTAGCTTGAATCCAGTGGCAAAGTGAGCAAGGGACCCACGTCTGGGCATACACTGCCAACTTAGGGCGAGCAAAGCAAACACAAGGAGATGATGGACGAGCGCTGAAACTTTTCAGACAATCACCTCCAGTCACAGATCTGGGTTGAATCATCTGGGTTGAATCCATCATCGTTCTTTAGCTCACTTCGCCACCTCAGTTCAGACCCAGCTATATGCAAATCAGTCTTGACCCTGTGCCTCATGGGAACAGTCCAGCCCGCACTGCCAAGCCAGGTTTTCCCTGAACAGGAAACAAGCATCCTGTGACCGGTTTCTGGGTAACACCCTTCATCAGCCATGCTAGCTTGAATCCAGTGGCAAAGTGAGCAAGAGACCCACGTCTGGGCATACCCTGCCAACTTAGGGCGAGCAAAGGAAACACAAGGAGATGATGGACGGAGCGCTGAAACTTTTCAGACACTCACCCCCAGTCACAGATCTGGGTTGAATCCATCATCGTACTTTAGCTCACTTCGCCACCTCAGTTCAGACCCAGCTATATGCAAATCAGTCTTGACCCTGTGCCTCATGGGAACAGTCCAGCCCGAACTGCCAAGTCAGGTCTTCCCTGAACCGGAAACAAGCATCCTGGGATCAGTTTCTGGGTAACACACTTCATCAGCCAGGCTAGCTTGAATCCAGTGGCAAAGTGAGCAAGGGACCAACGTCTGGGCATACCCTGCCAACTTAGGGCGAACAAAGCAAACACAAGGAAATGATGAACGGAGCGCTGAAACTTTTCAGACACTCACCCCCAGTCACAGATCTGGGTTGAATCCATCATCGTTCTTTAGCTCACTTCACCACCTCAGTTTAGACACAGCTATATGCAAATCAGTCTTGACCCTGTACCTCATGGGAACAGTCCAGCCTGAACTGCCAAGCCAGGTCTTCCCTGAACCGGAAACAAGCATCCTGGTACCGGTTTCTGGGTAACACCCTTCATCAGCCAGGCTAGCTTGAATCCAGTGGCAAAGTGAGCAAGGGACCCACGTCTGGGCATACCCTGCCAACTTAGGGCAAGCAAAGCAAACACAAGGAGATGATGGACGGTGCGCTGAAACTTTTCAGACACTCACCCCCAGTCACAGATCTGGGTTGAATCCATCATCGTTCTTGAGCTCACTTCGCCACCTCAGTTCAGACCGAGCTATATGCAAATCAGTCTTGACCCTGTGCCTCATGGGAACAGTCCAGCCCGAACTGCCAAGCCAGATCTTCCCTGAACTGGAAACAAGCATCCTGGGACCGGTTTCTGGGTAACACCCTTCATCAGCCAGGCTAGCTTCAATCCAGTGGCAAAGTGAGCAAGAGACCCACTTCTGGGCACACTCTCCCAACTTAGGGCGAACAAAGCAAACATAAGGAGATGATGGACGGAGCGCTGAAAATTTTCAGACACTCACCTCCAGTCACAGATCTGGGTTGAATCCATCATCGTTCTTTAGCTCACTTCGCCACCTCAGTTCAGACCCAGCTATATGCAAATCAGTCTTGACCCTGTGCCTCATGGGAACAGTCCAGCCCGAACTGCCAAGTCAGGTCTTCCCTGAACTGGAAACAAGCATCCTGGGACCGGTTTCTTGGTAACACTCTTCATCAGCCAGGCTAGCTTGAATCCAGTGGCAAAGTGAGCAAGGGACCAACGTCTGGGCATACCCTGCCAACTTAGGGTGAACAAAGCAAACACAAGGAGATGATGGACGGAGTGCTGAAACTTTTCAGTCACTCACCCTCAGTCACAGATCTGGGTTGAATCCATCATCGTTCTTTAGCTCACTTCGCCAACTCAGTTCACACCCAGCTATATGCAAATCAGTCTTGACCCTGTGCCTCATGGGAACAGTCCAGCCCAAACTGCCAAGCCAGGTCTTCCCTGAACCGGAAACAAGCATCCTGGGACCAGTTTCTGGGTAACAAACTTCATCAGCCAGGCTAGCTTGAATACAGTGGCAAAGTGAGCAAGGGACCCACGTCTGGGCATACCCTGCCAACTTAGGGCGAACAAAGCAAACACAAGGAGATGATGGACGGAGCGCTGAAAGTTTTCAGACACTCAGCCCCAGTCACAGATCTGGGTTGAATCCATCATCGTTCTTTAGCTCACTTCGCCACCTCAGTTCAGACCCAGCAATATGCAAATCAGTCTTGACCCTGTGCCTCATGGGAACAGTCCAGCCCGAACTGCCAGGCCAGGTCTTCCATGAACCAGAAACAAGCATCCTGGGACCGGTTTCTGGGTAAGAACCTTCATCAGCCAGGTTAGCTTAAATCCAGTGGCAAAGTGAGCAAGGGACCCACGTCAGGGCATACTCTCCCAACTTAGGGCGAACAAAGCAAACACAAGAACATGATGGACAGATCGCTGAAACTTTTCAGACACTCACCCCAGTCACAGATCTGGGTTAAATCCATCATCGTTCTTTAGCTCACTTCGCCACCTCAGTTCAGACCCAGCTATATGCAAATCAGTCTTGACCCTGTGCCTCATGGGAACAGTTCAGACCAAACTGCCAAGCCAGGTCTTCCCTGAACCGGAAACAAGAATCCTGGGACCAGTTTATGGGTAACACTCTTCATCAGCCAGGCTAGCTTGAATCCAGTGGCAAAGTGAGCAAGGGACCCACGTCTGGGCATACCCTGCCAACTTAGGGCAAACAAAGCATACACAAGGAGATGATGGACGGAGCGCTGAAACTTTTCAGACACTCACCCCCAGTCACAGATCTGGGTTGAATCCATCATCGTTCTTTAGCTCACTTCAGACCCAGCTATATGCAGATCAGTGTTGACCCTGTGCCTCATGGGAACAGTCCAGCCCGAACTGCCAGGCCAGATCTTCCATTAACCAGAAAGAAGCATCCTGGGACCGGTTTCTGGGTAAGAACCTTCATCAGCCAGGTTAGCTTGAATCCAGTGGCAAAGTGAGCAAGGGACCCACGTCTGGGCATACTCTCCCAACTTAGGGCGAACAAAGCAAACATAAGGAGATGATGGACGGAGCGCTGAAAATTTTCAGACACTCACCTCCAGTCACAGATCTGGGTTGAATCCATCATCGTTCTTTAGCTCACTTCGCCACCTCAGTTCAGACCCAGCTATATGCAAATCAGTCTTGACCCTGTGCCTCATGGGAACAGTCCAGCCCGAACTGCCAAGTCAGGTCTTCCCTGAACCGGAAACCAGCATCCTGGGACCAGTTTCTGGGTAACACCCTTCATCAGCCAGGCAAGCTTGAATCCAGTGGCAAAGTGAGCAAGGGACCCACGTCTGGGCATACCCTGCCAACTTAGGGCGAACACAGCAAACACAAGGAGGTGATGGACAGAGCGCTGAAACTTTTCAGACACTCACCCCCAGTCACAGATCTGGGTTGAATCATCTGTGTTGAATCCATCATCGTTCTTTAGCTCACTTCGCCACCTCAGTTCAGACCCAGCTATATCCAAATCAGTCTTGACCCTGTGCCTCATGGGAACAGTCCAGCCTGCACTGCCAAGCCAGGTCTTCCCTGAACGGAAAACAAGCATCCTGGGACCGGTTTCTGGGTAACACCCTTCATCAGCCATGCTAGCTTGAATCCAGTGGCAAAGTGAGCAAGAGACCCACGTCTGGGCATACCCTGCCAACTTAGGGCGAACAAAGCAAACATAAGGAGATGATGGACGGAGCGCTGAAAATTTTCAGACACTCACCTCCAGTCACAGATCTGGGTTGAATCCATCATCGTTCTTTAGCTCACTTCGCCACCTCAGTTCAGACCCAGCTATATGCAAATCAGTCTTGACCCTGTGTCTCATGGGAACAGTCCAGCCCGAACTGCCAAGTCAGGTCTTCCCTGAACTGGAAACAAGCATCCTGGGACCGGTTTCTGGGTAACACTCTTCATCAGCCAGGCTAGCTTGAATCCAGTGGCAAAGTGAGCAAGGGACCAACGTCTGGGCATACCCTGCCAACTTAGGGTGAACAAAGCAAACACAAGGAGATGATGGACGGAGTGCTGAAACTTTTCAGTCACTCACCCCCAGTCACAGATCTGGGTTGAATCCATCATCGTTCTTTAGCTCACTTCGCCACCTCAGTTCACACCCAGCTATATGCAAATCAGTCTTGACCCTGTGCCTCATGGGAACAGTCCAGCCCAAACTGCCAAGCCAGGTCTTCCCTGAAGCGGAAACAAGCATCCTGGGACCGGTTTCTGGGTAACAAACTTCATCAGCCAGGCTAGCTTGAATACAGTGGCAAAGTGAGCAAGGGACCCACGTCTGGGCATACCCTGCCAACTTAGGGCGAACAAAGCAAACACAAGGAGATGATGGACGGATCGCTGAAAGTTTTCAGACACTCAGCCCCAGTCACAGATCTGGGTTGAATCCATCATCGTTCTTTAGCTCACTTCGCCACCTCAGTTCAGACCCAGCAATATGCAAATCAGTCTTGACCCTGTGCCTCATGGGAACAGTCCAGCCCGAACTGCCAGGCCAGGTCTTCCATGAACCAGAAACAAGCATCCTGGGACCGGTTTCTGGGTAAGAACCTTCATCAGCCAGGTTAGCTTGAATCCAGTGGCAAAGTGAGCAAGTGACCCACGTCTGGGCATACTCTCCCAACTTAGGGCGAACAAAGCAAACATAAGGAGATGATGGACGGAGCGCTGAAAATTTTCAGACACTCACCTCCAGTCACAGATCTGGGTTGAATCCATCATCGTTCTTTAGCTCACTTCGCCACCTCAGTTCAGACCCAGCTATATGCAAATCAGTCTTGACCCTGTGCCTCATGGGAACAGTCCAGCCCGAACTGCCAAGTCAGGTCTTCCCTGAACCGGAAACCAGCATCCTGGGATCAGTTTCTGGGTAACACCCTTCATCAGCCAGGCTAGCTTGAATCCAGTGGCAAAGTGAGCAAGGGACCCATGTCTGGGCATACCCTGCCAACTTAGGGCGAACACAGCAAACACAAGGAGATGATGGACAGAGCGCTGAAACTTTTCAGACACTCAGCCCCAGTCACAGATCTGGGTTGAATCCATCATCGTTCTTTAGCTCACTTCGCCACCTCAGTTCAGACCCAGCAATATGCAAATCAGTCTTGACCCTGTGCCTCATGGGAACAGTCCAGCCCGAACTGCCAGGCCAGGTCTTCCATGAACCAGAAACAAGCATCCTGGGACCGGTTTCTGGGTAAGAACCTTCATCAGCCAGGTTAGCTTAAATCCAGTGGCAAAGTGAGCAAGGGACCCACGTCAGGGCATACTCTCCCAACTTAGGGCGAACAAAGCAAACACAAGAAGATGATGGACAGATCGCTGAAACTTTTCAGACACTCACCCCAGTCACAGATCTGGGTTAAATCCATCATCGTTCTTTAGCTCACTTCGCCACCTCAGTTCAGATCCAGCTATATGCAAATCAGTCTTGACCCTGTGCCTCATGGGAACAGTTCAGCCCAAACTGCCAAGCCAGGTCTTCCCTGAACCGGAAACAAGAATCCTGGGACCAGTTTATGGGTAACACCCTTCATCAGCCAGGCTAGCTTGAATCCAGTGGCAAAGTGAGCAAGGGACCCATGTCTGGGCATACCCTGCCAACTTAGGGTGAACAAAGCAAACACAAGGAGATGATGGATGGAGTGCTGAAACTTTTCAGTCACTCACCCCCAGTCACAGATCTGGGTTGAATCCATCATCGTTCTTTAGCTCACTTCGCCACCTCAGTTCACACCCAGCTATATGCAAATTAGTCTTGACCCTGTGCCTCATGGGAACAGTCCAGCCCAAACTGCCAAGCCAGGTCTTCCCTGAACCGGAAACAAGCATCCTGGGACCGGTTTCTGGGTAACACTCTTCATCAGCCAGGCTAGCTTGAATCCAGTGGCAAAGTGAGCAAGGGACCCACGTCTGAGCATACCCTGCCAACTTAGGGCAAACAAAGCATACACAAGGAGATGATGGACGGAGCGCTGAAACTTTTCAGACACTCACCCCCAGTCACAGATCTGGGTTGAATCCATCATCGTTCTCTAGCTCACTTCGCCACCTCAGTTCAGACCCAGCTATATGCAGATCAGTGTTGACCCTGTGCCTCATGGGAACAGTCCAGCCCGAACTGCCAGGCCAGATCTTCCATTAACCAGAAACAAGCATCCTGGGACCGGTTTCTGGGTAAGAACCTTCATCAGCCAGGTTAGCTTGAATCCAGTGGCAAAGTGAGCAAGGGACCCACATCTGGGCATACTCTCCCAACTTAGGGCGAACAAAGCAAACATAAGGAGATGATGGACGGAGCGCTGAAAATTTTCAGACACTCACCTCCAGTCACAGATCTGGGTTGAATCCATCATCGTTCTTTAGCTCACTTCGCCACCTCAGTTCAGACCCAGCTATATGCAAATCAGTCTTGACCCTGTGCCTCATGGGAACAGTCCAGCCCGAACTGCCAAGTCAGGTCTTCCCTGAACCGGAAACCAGCATCCTGGGACCAGTTTCTGGGTAACACCCTTCATCAGCCAGGCAAGCTTGAATCCAGTGGCAAAGTGAGCAAGGGACCCACGTCTGGGCATACCCTGCCAACTTAGGGCGAACACAGCAAACACAAGGAGGTGATGGACAGAGCGCTGAAACTTTTCAGACACTCACCCCCAGTCACAGATCTGGGTTGAATCATCTGTGTTGAATCCATCATCGTTCTTTAGCTCACTTCGCCACCTCAGTTCAGACCCAGCTATATGCAAATCAGTCTTGACCCTGTGCCTCATGGGAACAGTCCAGCCCGCACTGCCAAGCCAGGTCTTCCCTGAACGGAAAACAAGCATCCTGGGACCGGTTTCTGGGTAACACCCTTCATCAGCCATGCTAGCTTGAATCCAGTGGCAAAGTGAGCAAGAGACCCACGTCTGGGCATACCCTGCCAACTTAGGGCGAACAAAGCAAACATAAGGAGATGATGGACGGAGCGCTGAAAATTTTCAGACACTCACCTCCAGTCACAGATCTGGGTTGAATCATCTGGGTTGAATCCATAATCGTTCTTTAGCTCACTTCACCACCTCAGTTTAGACCCAGCTATATGCAAATCAGTCTTGACCCTGTACCTCATGGGAACAGTCCAGCCTGAACTGCCAAGCCAGGTCTTCCCTGAACCGGAAACAAGCATCCTGGTACCGGTTTCTGGGTAACACCCTTCATCAGCCAGGCTAGCTTGAATCCAGTGGCAAAGTGAGCAAGGGACCCACGTCTGGGCATACCCTGCCAACTTAGGGCAAGCAAAGCAAACACAAGGAGATGATGGACGGAGCGCTGAAACTTTTCAGACACTCACCCCCAGTCACAGATCTGGGTTGAATCCATCATCGTTCTTGAGCTCACTTCGCCACCTCAGTTCAGACCGAGCTATATGCAAATCAGTCTTGACCCTGTGCCTCATGGGAACAGTCCAGCCCGAACTGCCAAGCCAGATCTTCCCTGAACTGGAAACAAGCATCCTGGGACCGGTTTCTGGGTAACACTCTTCATCAGCCAGGCTAGCTTGAATCCAGTGGCAAAGTGAGCAAGGGACCAACGTCTGGGCATACCCTGCCAACTTAGGGTGAACAAAGCAAACACAAGGAGATGATGGACGGAGTGCTGAAACTTTTCAGTCACTCACCCCCAGTCACAGATCTGGGTTGAATCCATCATCGTTCTTTAGCTCACTTCGCCACCTCAGTTCACACCCAGCTATATGCAAATCAGTCTTGACCCTGTGCCTCATGGGAACAGTCCAGCCCAAACTGCCTAGCCAGGTCTTCCCTGAACCGGAAACAAGCATCCTGGGACCGGTTTCTGGGTAACAAACTTCATCAGCCAGGCTAGCTTGAATACAGTGGCAAAGTGAGCAAGGGACCCACGTCTGGGCATACCCTGCCAACTTAGGGCGAACAAAGCAAACACAAGGAGATGATGGACGGAGCGCTGAAAGTTTTCAGACACTCAGCCCCACTCACAGATCTGGGTTGAATCCATCATCGTTCTTTAGCTCACTTCGCCACCTCAGTTCAGACCCAGCAATATGCAAATCAGTCTTGACCCTGTGCCTCATGGGAACAGTCCAGCCCGAACTGCCAGGCCAGGTCTTCCATGAACCAGAAACAAGCATCCTGGGACCGGTTTCTGGGTAAGAACCTTCATCAGCCAGGTTAGCTTGAATCCAGTGGCAAAGTGAGCAAGGGACCCACGTCTGGGCATACTCTCCCAACTTAGGGCGAACAAAGCAAACATAAGGAGATGATGGACGGAGCGCTGAAACTTTTCAGACACTCACCCCCAGTCACAGATCTGGGTTGAATCCATCATCGTACTTTAGCTCACTTCGCCACCTCAGTTCAGACCCAGCTATATGCAAATCAGTCTTGACCCTGTGCCTCATGGGAACAGTCCAGCCCGAACTGCCAAGTCAGGTCTTCCCTGAACCGGAAACAAGCATCCTGGGACCAGTTTCTGGGTAACACCCTTCATCAGCCAGGCTAGCTTGAATCCAGTGGCAAAGTGAGCAAGGGACCAACGTCTGGGCATACCCTGCCAACTTAGGGCGAACAAAGCAAACACAAGGAAATGATGAACGGAGCGCTGAAACTTTTCAGACACTCACCCCCAGTCACAGATCTGGGTTGAATCCATCATCGTTCTTTAGCTCACTTCACCACCTCAGTTTAGACCCAGCTATATGCAAATCAGTCTTGACCCTGTACCTCATGGGAACAGTCCAGCCTGAACTGCCAAGCCAGGTCTTCCCTGAACCGGAAACAAGCATCCTGGTACCGGTTTCTGGGTAACACCCTTCATCAGCCAGGCTAGCTTGAATCCAGTGGCAAAGTGAGCAAGGGACCCACGTCTGGGCATACCCTGCCAACTTAGGGCAAGCAAAGCAAACACAAGGAGATGATGGACGGAGCGCTGAAACTTTTCAGACACTCACCCCCAGTCACAGATCTGGGTTGAATCCATCATCGTTCTTGAGCTCACTTCGCCACCTCAGTTCAGACCGAGCTATATGCAAATCAGTCTTGACCCTGTGCCTCATGGGAACAGTCCAGCCCGAACTGCCAAGCCAGATCTTCCCTGAACTGGAAACAAGCATCCTGGGACCGGTTTCTGGGTAACACCCTTCATCAGCCAGGCTAGCTTCAATCCAGTGGCAAAGTGAGCAAGAGACCCACGTCTGGGCATACTCTCCCAACTTAGGGCGAACAAAGCAAACATAAGGAGATGATGGACGGAGCGCTGAAAATTTTCAGACACTCACCTCCAGTCACAGATCTGGGTTGAATCCATCATCGTTCTTTAGCTCACTTCGCCACCTCAGTTCAGACCCAGCTATATGCACATCAGTCTTGACCCTGTGCCTCATGGGAACAGTCCAGCCCGAACTGCCAAGTCAGGTCTTACCTGAACTGGAAACAAGCATCCTGGGACCGGTTTCTGGGTAACACTCTTCATCAGCCAGGCTAGCTTGAATCCAGTGGCAAAGTGAGCAAGGGACCAACGTCTGGGCATACCCTGCCAACTTAGGGTGAACAAAGCAAACACAAGGAGATGATGGACGGAGTGCTGAAACTTTTCAGTCACTCACCCTCAGTCACAGATCTGGGTTGAATCCATCATCGTTCTTTAGCTCACTTCGCCACCTCAGTTCACACCCAGCTATATGCAAATCAGTCTTGACCCTGTGCCTCATGGGAACAGTCCAGCCCAAACTGCCAAGCCAGGTCTTCCCTGAACCGGAAACAAGCATCCTGGGACCGGTTTCTGGGTAACAAACTTCATCAGCCAGGCTAGCTTGAATACAGTGGCAAAGTGAGCAAGGGACCCACGTCTGGGCATACCCTGCCAACTTAGGGCGAACAAAGCAAACACAAGGAGATGATGGACGGAGCGCTGAAAGTTTTCAGACACTCAGCCCCAGTCACAGATCTGGGTTGAATCCATCATCGTTCTTTAGCTCACTTCGCCACCTCAGTTCAGACCCAGCAATATGCAAATCAGTCTTGACCCTGTGCCTCATGGGAACAGTCCAGCCCAAACTGCCAAGCCAGGTCTTCCATGAACCAGAAACAAGCATCCTGGGACCGGTTTCTGGGTAAGAACCTTCATCAGCCAGGTTAGCTTAAATCCAGTGGCAAAGTGAGCAAGGGACCCACGTCAGGGCATACTCTCCCAACTTAGGGCGAACAAAGCAAACACAAGAAGATGATGGACAGATCGCTGAAACTTTTCAGACACTCACCCCAGTCACAGATCTGGGTTAAATCCATCATCGTTCTTTAGCTCACTTCGCCACCTCAGTTCAGACCCAGCTATATGCAAATCAGTCTTGACCCTGTGCCTCATGGGAACAGTTCAGCCCAAACTGCCAAGCCAGGTCTTCCCTGAACCGGAAACAAGAATCCTGGGACCAGTTTATGGGTAACACCCTTCATCAGCCAGGCTAGCTTGAATCCAGTGGCAAAGTGAGCAAGGGACCCATGTCTGGGCATACCCTGCCAACTTAGGGTGAACAAAGCAAACACAAGGAGATGATGGATGGAGTGCTGAAACTTTTCAGTCACTCACCCCCAGTCACAGATCTGGGTTGAATCCGTCATCGTTCTTTAGCTCACTTCGCCTCCTCAGTTCACCCCCAGCTATATGCAAATTAGTCTTGACTATGTGCCTCATGGGAACAGTCCAGCCCAAACTGCCAAGCCAGGTCTTCCCTGAACCGGAAACAAGCATCCTGGGACCGGTTTCTGGGTAACACTCTTCATCAGCCAGGCTAGCTTGAATCCAGTGGCAAAGTGAGCAAGGGACCCACGTCTGGGCATACCCTGCCAACTTAGGGCAAACAAAGCATACACAAGGAGATGATGGACGGCGCGCTGAAACTTTTCAGACACTCACCCCCAGTCACAGATCTGGGTTGAATCCATCATCGTACTTTAGCTCACTTCGCCACCTCAGTTCAGACCCAGCTATATGCAAATCAGTCTTGACCCTGTGCCTCATGGGAACAGTCCAGCCCGAACTGCCAAGTCAGGTCTTCCCTGAACCGGAAACAAGCATCCTGGGACCAGTTTCTGGGTAACACCCTTCATCAGCCAGGCTAGCTTGAATCCAGTGGCAAAGTGAGCAAGGGACCAACGTCTGGGCATACCCTGCCAACTTAGGGCGAACAAAGCAAACACAAGGAAATGATGAACGGAGCGCTGAAACTTTTCAGACACTCACCCCCAGTCACAGATCTGGGTTGAATCCATCATCGTTCTTTAGCTCACTTCACCACCTCAGTTTAGACCCAGCTATATGCAAATCAGTCTTGACCCTGTACCTCATGGGAACAGTCCAGCCTGAACTGCCAAGCCAGGTCTTCCCTGAACCGGAAACAAGCATCCTGGTACCGGTTTCTGGGTAACACCCTTCATCAGCCAGGCTAGCTTGAATCCAGTGGCAAAGTGAGCAAGGGACCCACGTCTGGGCATACCCTGCCAACTTAGGGCAAGCAAAGCAAACACAAGGAGATGATGGACGGAGCGCTGAAACTTTTCAGACACTCACCCCCAGTCACAGATCTGGGTTGAATCCATCATCGTTCTTGAGCTCACTTCGCCACCTCAGTTCAGACCGAGCTATATGCAAATCAGTCTTGACCCTGTGCCTCATGGGAACAGTCCAGCCCGAACTGCCAAGCCAGATCTTCCCTGAACTGGAAACAAGCATCCTGGGACCGGTTTCTGGGTAACACCCTTCATCAGCCAGGCTAGCTTCAATCCAGTGGCAAAGTGAGCAAGAGACCCACGTCTGGGCATACTCTCCCAACTTAGGGCGAACAAAGCAAACATAAGGAGATGATGGACGGAGCGCTGAAAATTTTCAGACACTCACCTCCAGTCACAGATCTGGGTTGAATCCATCATCGTTCTTTAGCTCACTTCGCCACCTCAGTTCAGACCCAGCTATATGCACATCAGTCTTGACCCTGTGCCTCATGGGAACAGTCCAGCCCGAACTGCCAAGTCAGGTCTTACCTGAACTGGAAACAAGCATCCTGGGACCGGTTTCTGGGTAACACTCTTCATCAGCCAGGCTAGCTTGAATCCAGTGGCAAAGTGAGCAAGGGACCAACGTCTGGGCATACCCTGCCAACTTAGGGTGAACAAAGCAAACACAAGGAGATGATGGACGGAGTGCTGAAACTTTTCAGTCACTCACCCTCAGTCACAGATCTGGGTTGAATCCATCATCGTTCTTTAGCTCACTTCGCCACCTCAGTTCACACCCAGCTATATGCAAATCAGTCTTGACCCTGTGCCTCATGGGAACAGTCCAGCCCAAACTGCCAAGCCAGGTCTTCCCTGAACCGGAAACAAGCATCCTGGGACCGGTTTCTGGGTAACAAACTTCATCAGCCAGGCTAGCTTGAATACAGTGGCAAAGTGAGCAAGGGACCCACGTCTGGGCATACCCTGCCAACTTAGGGCGAACAAAGCAAACACAAGGAGATGATGGACGGAGCGCTGAAAGTTTTCAGACACTCAGCCCCAGTCACAGATCTGGGTTGAATCCATCATCGTTCTTTAGCTCACTTCGCCACCTCAGTTCAGACCCAGCAATATGCAAATCAGTCTTGACCCTGTGCCTCATGGGAACAGTCCAGCCCAAACTGCCAAGCCAGGTCTTCCATGAACCAGAAACAAGCATCCTGGGACCGGTTTCTGGGTAAGAACCTTCATCAGCCAGGTTAGCTTAAATCCAGTGGCAAAGTGAGCAAGGGACCCACGTCAGGGCATACTCTCCCAACTTAGGGCGAACAAAGCAAACACAAGAAGATGATGGACAGATCGCTGAAACTTTTCAGACACTCACCCCAGTCACAGATCTGGGTTAAATCCATCATCGTTCTTTAGCTCACTTCGCCACCTCAGTTCAGACCCAGCTATATGCAAATCAGTCTTGACCCTGTGCCTCATGGGAACAGTTCAGCCCAAACTGCCAAGCCAGGTCTTCCCTGAACCGGAAACAAGAATCCTGGGACCAGTTTATGGGTAACACCCTTCATCAGCCAGGCTAGCTTGAATCCAGTGGCAAAGTGAGCAAGGGACCCATGTCTGGGCATACCCTGCCAACTTAGGGTGAACAAAGCAAACACAAGGAGATGATGGATGGAGTGCTGAAACTTTTCAGTCACTCACCCCCAGTCACAGATCTGGGTTGAATCCGTCATCGTTCTTTAGCTCACTTCGCCTCCTCAGTTCACCCCCAGCTATATGCAAATTAGTCTTGACTATGTGCCTCATGGGAACAGTCCAGCCCAAACTGCCAAGCCAGGTCTTCCCTGAACCGGAAACAAGCATCCTGGGACCGGTTTCTGGGTAACACTCTTCATCAGCCAGGCTAGCTTGAATCCAGTGGCAAAGTGAGCAAGGGACCCACGTCTGGGCATACCCTGCCAACTTAGGGCAAACAAAGCATACACAAGGAGATGATGGACGGCGCGCTGAAACTTTTCAGACACTCACCCCCAGTCACAGATCTGGGTTGAATCCATCATCGTTCTTTAGCTCACTTCGCCACCTCAGTTCAGACCCAGCTATATGCAGATCAGTGTTGACCCTGTGCCTCATGGGAACAGTCCAGCCCGAACTGCCAGGCCAGATCTTCCATTAACCAGAAACAAGCATCCTGGGACCGGTTTCTGGGTAAGAACCTTCATCAGCCAGGTTAGCTTGAATCCAGTGGCAAAGTGGGCAAGGGACCCATGTCTGGGCATACTCTCCCAACTTAGGGCGAACAAAGCAAACATAAGGAGATGATGGACGGAGCGCTGAAAATTTTCAGACACTCACCTCCAGTCACAGATCTGGGTTGAATCCATCATCGTTCTTTAGCTCACTTCGCCACCTCAGTTCAGACCCAGCTATATGCAAATCAGTCTTGACCCTGTGCCTCATGGGAACAGTCCAGCCCGAACTGCCAAGTCAGGTCTTCCCTGAACCGGAAACCAGCATCCTGGGACCAGTTTCTGGGTAACACCCTTCATCAGCCAGGCAAGCTTGAATCCAGTGGCAAAGTGAGCAAGGGACCTACGTCTGGGCATACCCTGCCAACTTAGGGCGAACACAGCAAACACAAGGAGGTGATGGACAGAGCGCTGAAACTTTTCAGACACTCACCCCCAGTCACAGATCTGGGTTGAATCATCTGTGTTGAATCCATCATCGTTCTTTAGCTCACTTCGCCACCTCAATTCAGACCCAGCTATATGCAAATCAGTCTTGACCCTGTGCCTCATGGGAACAGTCCAGCCCGCACTGCCAAGCCAGGTCTTCCCTGAACGGAAAACAAGCATCCTGGGACCGGTTTCTGGGTAACACCCTTCATCAGCCATGCTAGCTTGAATCCAGTGGCAAAGTGAGCAAGAGACCCACGTCTGGGCATACCCTGCCAACTTAGGGCGAGCAAAGGAAACACAAAGAGATGATGGACGGAGCGCTGAAACTTTTCAGACACTCACCCCCAGTCACAGATCTGGGTTGAATCCATCATCGTACTTTAGCTCACTTCGCCACCTCAGTTCAGACCCAGCTATATGCAAATTAGTCTTGACCCTGTGCCTCATGGGAACAGTCCAGCCCGAACTGCCAAGTCAGGTCTTCCCTGAACCGGAAACAAGCATCCTGGGATCGGTTTCTGGGTAACACACTTCATCAGCCAGGCTAACTTGAATCCAGTGGCAAAGTGAGCAAGGGACCAACGTCTTGGCATACCCTGCCAACTTAGGGCGAACAAAGCAAACACAAGGAGATGATGAACGGAGCGCTTTAACTTTTCAGGCACTCACCCCCAGTCACAGATCTGGGTTGAATCCATCATCGTTCTTTAGCTCACTTCACCACCTCAGTTTAGACCCAGCTATATGCAAATCAGTCTTGACCCTGTGCCTCATGGGAACAGTCCAGCCTGAACTGCCAAGCCAGGTCTTCCCTGAACCGGAAACAAGCATCCTGGTACCGCTTTCTGGGTAACACCCTTCATCAGCCAGGCTAGCTTGAATCCAGTGGCAAAGTGAGCAAGGGACCCATGTCTGGGCATACCCTGCCAACTTAGGGTGAACAAAGCAAACAGAAGGAGATGATGGACGGAGCGCTGAATCTTTTCAGACACTCACCCCCAGTCACAGATCTGGGTTGTATCCATCATCGTTCTTTAGTTCACTTCGCCACCTCAGTTCAGACCCAGCTATATGCAAATCAGTCTTGACCCTGTGCCTCATGGGAACAGTCCAGCCCAAACTGCCAAGCCAGGTCTTCCCTGAACAGGAAACAAGCATCCTGGACCAGTTTCTGGGTAACACCCTTCATCAGCCAGGTTCGCTTGAATCTAGTGGCAAAGTGAGCAAGGGACCCACGTCTGGGCATACCCTGCCAAATTAGGGCGAACAAAGCAAACGCAATGAGATGATGGACGGAGCGCTGAAACTTTTCAGACACTCACCCCCAGTCACAGATCTGGGTTGAATCCATCATCGTTCTTTAGCTCACTTCGCCACCTCAGTTCAGACCCAGCTATATGTAAATCAGTCTTGACTCTGTGCCTCATGGGAACAGTCCAGCCCGAACTGCCAAGCCAGGTCTTCCCTGAACCGGAATCAAGCATCCTGGGACCGGTTTCTGGGTAACACCCTTCATCAGCCAGGCTAGCTTGAATCCAGTGGCAAAGTGAGCAAGGGACCCACGTCTGGGCATACCCTGCCAACTTAGGGTGAACAAAACAAACACAAGGAGATGATGGATGGAGCGCTGAAACTTTTCAGACACTCACCCCCAGTCACAGATCTGGGTTGAATCCATCATCGTTCTTTAGCTCACTTCGCCACCTCAGTTCAGACCCAGCTATATGCAAATTAGTGTTGACCCTGTGCCTGATGGGAACAGTCCAGCCTGAACTGTCAAGCCAGGTCTTCCCTGAACCGGAAACAAGCATCCTGCTCACTTTGCCACTGGATTCAAGCTAGCCTATCTGATGAGGGCTGTTAGCCCAAAACCGGTCCCATCTTCTAAGAGCTCGTGACACAGAATAACCCACTCAAATCTGTCGCCATTGGAATATACATTACAACAAATCTTTTTGAGCTGTTTCAAATTCATGCTTTTATAAGCATCTCTGCTGTCTTGCTTATAACCTTCATTGTGCTGCCTTACCAATCTGCTCTAATGTCTTTTCATACTCCCTGGATCAAGTTTTCCTGTTTTGGTGGAGATTTTCTCCACTTCCTCGGCATCTGCTCCGAAAGTGGAATAATCTTTCCACTTGCCTCAAAATGATCTCTTCTCATCTCTCCTGTAGGAAAGCTTTTTTTTTAGATATATCTCGTTTTCCTACTTCATATGAGGATTCCTTAAGAGCCAATTCTGGTGAATGAGTTCTTTACAAATCTCATAATCAAATCAATCATCACTTCCATAATTCTTCCTTCTATGATGTTCCTGCCCAAGGCATCCAGAGCACTGGGGGTGAGTGAAGGTAGTCTCAAGCATTAAGGAAAGTCATTCTCATTCGCTATAGAGCCACTCAAACCCAATGTGTTAAAATGTACGAAGGAGTCAGTGAATTCCTTGGTGATTTCTGCTGGGTGTGTCAGAATATTTTCTTGTTTCTCTTTAGTTGCCCATATCATAGATGTGGACACCTTATGTTTCAGTTGTGCCACATGTCACCAGCCTGTCTTCTCACCCCTCTCCTAATATCGTCATTTAAGTCTAGTGAAGGTATATTCTGTCTTAGGGTTGAAGAGGCAATACATTTCAGTCTTGACCTTCTGTAGGGCTCACAACTCTTCATCTTGGGGGGTGGTCTTATATCATTCTTAGAAGCCTTTAATTGAATGTTCAAGCAATATTTGGGATTCAGCTGTTTTGTGTATTTTGAATGCAGAGTCTCTCATTATTAACCCTCAAATGAAGTCTTACCCTACCACCCACATGGTTTGGCTATAAGACACAGAACCAACATTGAAGATTGAAAAGTCTTCATGTATGCCTTCAGTAGTCCTTTTCCCTCTAGATATCTGTATTTGGCAATGTTCATATGCCACAATTTTGAAGCTGGGGCGACCTTGTGAGGTTCAACGGGTGGTGTATGAAAGAGTGATCTGATATGGCCCCTTCTAAGCTAGAGCCATCAGACAGGGTGAACAGAATCAAGCGAAAAATCTATATTTGAACTAAAGCATTGGTGCATTAAAGGAAAGTACAGTCTTGCTCCTTAGCATGGTAAAGCTTCCAAGGGTCTACCACAGCACAGTTCTTTTAGGATGCCTCAGTCTTCCATACTGAAATCAGGTCTGTCAGAGTGATCAAGCACAGGGCTTCTGACAGTGTTCAAGTTGCTGCCTACAATGGGCCTGATTCACAAAAGTAAACTAGGACGAAAGTCTAACTTTATGACTTTTGGTATTCACAAAGGACATTTACTACCCGTAAATGCCCTTTGTGAATACCAAAAGTTGAACTTTACGACATTTGGTATTCACAAAGGGCATTTACTACTCGTAAATGCCCTTTGTGAATACTAAAAGTTGAACTTTACGACTTTTGGTATTCACAAAGGACATTTACGAGTAGAAAATTCCGTTTGTGAATACCGAAAGTCATAAAGTTAGACTTTCATCTCATTTTACCTTTGTGAATCGGGTCCATCGAGTTTGGACCTGCCAAATTGAGTATTGATTTTTGCCGAGACATAACATCCTGCTGGATCAAACCATGTTTTTTTCATAATCTGATGCATGAAGGTTTTGAAGAAGCGATCAGCCACTTTTCCGTTTCTGAAATTTGGGCGGCCTTCAGATGGTGGGTCTGATGATGGTGCAACTAAGAAATAGAAAACAACCCTTCCACCTCAGTCCCTTCTCAGTTTAACAACACAGAGAAGGTGGGTATCCTTGAAAAGACAGGACTCAGTGATTTGGTATCCAGCAAAGAGAGATACTTTGTATGTTTATAATAATTTGAGAAAGGCCATAGACATTTAAAGACAAAATTGTTATATCTTTTAAAAGTAAATATACAGGTTCCTTGCAGCAAGGGGTATCAGACACTAAGAGGAGAAGGTCAGTGTGGAAAATGTCATTAGTGTGTCGGCAAGGAAGAGTCAGGTCATCATTCCAAGCATATTCATTTTTAAAAAAAGGGAGAATTAACATGTGTAACAGAAGTAAGGCCATACATAATAGGTAGAGAGAGGTGGGGATAGTCCTGTCACACGCTCATAAATGCGATCTAGGAAAGGAGAAAATAAGTACAGTGAAGAGGAGAATTAAATTCTTTCTACTGTAATTGGTGTGATATATAAAGGGCACCCATGCCTGGCCTCCTACTACCTGAAGGAGGGATTTGTTACAGGAGGACAAGGACCCAACCAGTATCACTGAGCCATCCATTTGGTAATCACAGAGACAGCTGCATATGCAATCAGTGCAACTCAAAACAATTATAGGGCATCAGTACAGTTGTAGAATGAGAGCACCCGTAATAGTAACAGGCTGTGTTAGTCTGGAAACTGTGGAACCTTTGCATGATACATAGTTAGTATATGTAGTACCTACTGGTAGTTATAGTTAGGACCTAGTTTCCATAGGAAAAGCATTTTTTCTTTTGCCAATATCTTTGGTGCCGTTTGACAAATCTTCGTGGCATTTTGAAAACTAATGGGGTGCTCAGGTCAGCTCCTCTCTTGAAAGTTTCGGGGTGATTCATCAAGTGGGGGCCGAGAAAAAAGGGGGGTCCCAAAATACGTTTTCTCCATGTTCATTTCCATAGGAAACTTTAGACAAGGCTACAGCCCGAACTGCTGAATGGAATTACACCAAAAGGCACAAAGGTAGCTCTTGGTTCAGAAAGCGTTCTTTTTGTTAAATGGTGTAAATCCGTTCAGTAGTTCCTGAGAAATTCAAATATTTACAGATATTAATATATGGACATGAAGGATCTGCGAACCCTCCCCATCTTGAGCCTGAGTTCTGATTGGCTGCCAACACTTCAAACCAGGAAGTGTTGGCAGTCATCTTGTGACTCGGTTGAACCGAGTCACAAGAAAAAAGGTAAAAAAACAAGAAAAGGGGGCAGGGTAGAAACACCCGGAACCCCTAGGCCTGCTCAGGGGATCCCACAGGGACCCCAAGGGCCAAAAAAAGCATTTTTTTAAAAATTTCGGCGGCAGTCGCGTAGGGTCCGCCACCTCCCCGAGGCTATGTGTATTAACTGCGGGCCCCCGCAGCCTCAGGGACTGCCACCTCCCATGGCTTTATTTAAAAAATATGCATGGGAGGGGGCTCCTGCCCCTCCCATGCACACCCTGGGACCGCCATCTTCCCGGGTCTATATGCATTAAAAGCGGATAGGCCACCCCGGGGACCGCCACCTCCCTGGGGCTAACTTTAAAAAATGAAGTGTGGGGGGTGCTCGAGCCCCCACACACTGCCCCGGGGACCACCACCAGCCCGTGGCATACATCAATTAAATTCAGGGGTATGTTGCGGACCCCCGGCCCTGGGGACCACCAACTCCCCGTGGCTAGACACAAGATGGGAGACCTCCATGGCCCTGGGGACAGCCACCCCCCAGTGCCGGCTCCAGCAATGCCCAGGGGTGCCCACCCCTGGGACATTGCAGTTTGCATTGGCATGGCAGGAGCACTGCTCCCACCATGCCATAGAAAACTTCTGCTTCGCTTCATGGAAGCGAGAGCAGGAAAACTACTCTTGCTTCCATGAAGTGAAGCAGAATTGCTTTTGGGCAAAGGGAGCTGCATGTTAGCAGCTCGCTTTGTCCAAAAGCAATGCCGGCCCCCGCAGGAGGCGGGGAGCCGGCAGGGACCGTGGGGGCATTGGGGCTCCCCCCGCGGTCCCCAAAAAAGTGGCCAAGCCCCGGGGGATGGGGTCCCAGGGGCTGAAAATGGCCTGCGTGGCCCCCTACCCATTTTTATTTAAAAAAAAGAGGATGTGACCATGCCCCGGGGGATGGGGTCCCTGGGGCAGGATGGGCCTCAGGAGGGTGGCCGTACGACCCCCTTTCCTTAAAAAAATGAAAAAAATAAAAAATGGCCCAGCCCTGGGGGATGGGGTCCCCGGGGCCGAAATCGGCCTCAGGGGGGCCACGCTGCCCCCTTCCCGTTTTTTTTTTTTTAAATGGGTCAGGACCTGGGGGATGGGGTCCTCAGGGCCACACAGCCCCCCTTCCTAAACAAGGCAAACAAAACAGATGTTGGCAACTCGCCAGAGGCCCGCCCCCTCCCTGCACGACTCTGCAAACGCGCCTCCTGGCGCGCTCTGGGTTGGGGGATGAAGTCCCCTTCAATGCTGAGGGTCCTTAGGGGCCAACTAGCCCACCAGGTACCTCCAGTAGGCCCCCACAGTGGGATTGCTGAGAGGTGGTTGGAGGTCATGCTCCTTTTTACACCACTCTGCAAACGCGCCTCTTGGTGCACTGCTGGTGGGGCAATGAGGTCCCCTTGTGTCCTGAGGACTTCAGGACTAAAGTGGACTTAATCCCCCAGCAGCAGTGCGTCAGGAGGCAGTTTGCAGAGTGGTGTAAAAAGGAGGCATGGGCTCCGACCACCTCTCAGCAATCCCACTGTGTGGAGCTTACTGGAGGTAACAGGAGGGCAAGTTGGCCCCCAGGGACCCTCAAAAGGCAATGGGACTTCATCTCCCAACCAAGAGCATGCCAGGAGGCATATTTGCAGAGTGGTGGAGAAAGGGGGCGTGACCTGTAGCCACCTCTCAGCAATCCCACTGTGTGGGGCTTACTGGAGGTAACAGGTTGGCTAGTTGACCCCTAAGGAATGCCAGCAGCGAAGGGGACTTCATTCCCCAACCAAGAGCGTGCCAAGAAGGGCGTTTGCAGAGTGGTGGGAAAAGGGGGCATGGTCTGCTATCAGAACTTAGCACTTCTGCTGTGTGGGACTTACTGGAGGTAATAGTTGGGGTAGTTGGCCCCCAAGGAGGTCCTTGGGGGCCAACTACCCCTCCTGTTACCTCCAGTAAGTCCCACACAGTGGGATTGCTAAGGGGTCATCAGAGGCCACGCCCCTTTTCTCCACCACTCTGCAAAGCACCTCCTGGCACACTACTGGTTGGGGGAAGAAGTCCACTTTACTCCTGAGGGACTTTGGGGGCCAAGAAGCCCTCCTAGTACTTCCTGTAAGTCCTACGCAGCGGAATTCCTGAGCATTGTTTGGAGGCCCAGCCCCCTTTCTCCACCACTCTGCAAACGCGACTACTAGTTAAACAAGCTTTTACAATGCAATAGGTCTTGCATTTGCGAGAGTTAGAACTATTGGTGTTTTAAATGTAAACGTTTTTTACTAATGTTTATTGTTTTGGAGTGGATGTACGTTGTGTGTAGTGAAATTATGTGGTATGTTGTGCAGTGAAATTATGTGGATCAAAAGTATGTGGTATTTAGTGTATAGAAATTATGTGGAGTGGGATTATATGTTATGGAGAGTAATTATGTGGTATGGTAGTCTGTGTTGTGGAGTTGTTACCTCAGGTTTAGTCTTCCTCGTTTCCATAGAAGCTAAACTAAATACTCAATGATACACAAAAATCAAAGCAACCACAGAGGAGCACTTCTGGACCTAGTCAGAGGTATGAACAGGGCCACTGGAATTATGCGACTGTTCGGCCATGCCTATTTTTGCATAATTATACATTTTCAGCATTTGCCACATTATCCAGCATCTGCTGCATAATCTGCAGATTTGAACAAAGAAAACCTTGTTTCTAGCTCAAGCGGCTCAAATGTTACCAAAAATATGGTGACAAATGTTACAGAGTGGTGGAAGGCCCTCTGCAAAGTTGGAATTGTCACCTGTTACTAATTGCTAAATGTGGGAGTTATATTGGTACTAAAGGTGCACAAACCTCTCTTGCTTCTTTCTGCACATCTCTTGCCTCTTTCTGCATTTCTCTTGTTTCTTTCTGCACCTCACTTGCCTCTTTCTGTACCTCAATCTCTTTATTCTGCACCTCACTTGCCTCTTTCTGCACCTCACTGTCGTCTTTCTGCACCCCTCTTGCCTCTTTCTGCACTTCTCTTGCCTCTTTCTACACCTCACTTGTCTCTTTCTGTACCTATCTTGCCTCTCTCTGCACCTCACATGCCTCTTTCTGCACTTCTATTGCCTCTTTCTGCACTTCTCTTGCTTCTTTCTGCACTTCTCTTGCTTCTTTCTGCACCTCACTTGAATCTTTCTGCACCTCACTCTCTTCTTTCTCTACCTCACTTACCTCTTTCTGCACTTCTCTTGCCTCTTTCTGCACCTCACTTGCCTCTTTCTGTAGCTATCTTGCCTCTTTCTGCACCTCACTTGCCTCTTTATGCCCTTCTCTTGCCTCTTATGCACTTCTCTTGCCTCTTTCTGCACTTCTCTTGCTTCTTTCTGCACTTGTCTTGCCTCTTTCTGCACTTCTCTTGCTCCTTTCTGCACTTCACTTGCCTCTTTCTGCACCTCACTTGCCTCTATCTGCACTTCACTCTCTTCTTTCTGCACCTCACTTGCCGGTTTCTGCGCCTCACTCTCCTATTTCTGCACCTCACTTGCCTCTTTCTGCACCTCACTCTCTTCTTTCTGCAGTTCTTTTGCCTCTTTCTGCTCCTCACTTGACTCTTGCTGCACCTCACTGCCTTCTTTCTGCACCTCTCTTGCCTCTTTCTGCACCTCACTATCTTCTTTCTGCACCTCTCTTGCATTTTTCTATACCTCGCTTGCCTCTTTCTGCACTTCTCTTGCCTCTTTCTGTACCTCTCTTGCCTCCTTCCGCACCTCACTTGTCTCTTTCAGCACCTCACTTCTCTTGCCTCTTTCTGTACCTCTCTTGCCTCTTTCTGCATTTCTCTTGCTTCTTTCTGCACTTTTCTTGCTTCTTTCTGCACTTCTCTTGCCTCTTTCTGCACTTCACTTGCCTCTTTCTTCACCTCACTTGCCTCTTTCTGCACCTCTCTCTCTTCTTTCTGCACCTTACTTGCCTCTTTCTGCACCTCACTCTCTTATTTCTGCACCTCACTTGCCTCTTTCTATACTTCTCTTGCCTCGTTCTGTACCTCTCTTGCCTCTTTCTGCACCTCACTTGCCTCTTTCTGCACCTCACTCTCTTCTTTCTGCACTTCTTTTGCCTCTTTCTGCTCCTCACTTGACTCTTGCTGCACCTCACTCTCTTCTTTATGCACCTCACTTGCCTCTTTCTGCACCTCACTCTCTTCTTTCTGTTCCTCTCCTGCCTTTTTCTGCACCTCTCTTGCCTCTTTCTGCACTTCTCTTGCCTCTTTCTGCACCTCACTTGCCTCTTTCTGCACTTCTCTTACCTCTTTCTGCACCTCACTTGCCTCTTTCTGTATCTCTCTTGCCTCTTTCTGCACCTCACTTGCCTCTTTCTGCACTTCCCTTGCCTCTTTCTACAGTTCTCTTGCCTCTTTCTACACTTCTCTTGCCTCTTTCTGCACCTCACTTGCCTCTTTCTGTACTTCTCTTGCCTCTTCCTTGACTTCTCCCCTGCTTCTTTCTGTGCTTCTCTTGCTTATTTCTGTGCTCCTCTTGCTTCTTTCTGCACCTCGCTTGCTTCTTTCTGCACTTCTATTGCTTCTTTCTGCGCTTCTCTTGCCTCTTTCTGCGCTTCTCTTACTTCCTTCTGCCCTTCTCTAGCCTCTTTCTGCACCTCACTTGCCTCTTTCTGCACTTCACTCTCTTCTTTCTGCACCTCACTTGCCTCTTTCTTCACCTCACTTACCTCTTTATGAACTTCTCTTGCTTCTTTCTGTACCTCTCTTGCCTCTTTATTCACTTCTGTTGCTTCTTTCAGCACCTCACTTGCATCTTTCTGTACCTCTCTTGCCTCTTTCCACACCTCACTTGCCTCTTTCTGTCCTTCTCTTGCCTCTTTCTGTACTTCTCTTGCCTCTTTCTGCATTTCTCTTGCTTCTTTCTGCACTTCTCTTGCTTCTTTCTGCGCCTCTCTTGTCTCTTTCTGTGCTTTTCTTGCTTCTTTCTGCACTTCTCTTGCTTCTTTCTGCACCTCATTTGCCTCTTTCTGCACCTCACTCTTCTTTCTGCACCTCACTTGCTTCTTTCAGCACTTCTCTTGCTTCTTTCTGCACCTCACTTGCCTCTTTCTGTACCTCTCTTGCCTCTTTCTGCACCTCACTTGCCTCTTTCTGCCCTTCTATTGCATCTTTCTGCACTTCTCTTTCCTCTTTCTACACTTCTCTTATTTCTTTCTGTGCTTCTATTGCCTCTTTCTGCACTTCTCTTGCTTCTTTCTGCAATTCTTTTGCCTCTTTGTACACTTCACTTGCCTCTTTCTGCACCTCACTCTCTCTTATTTCTGCACCTCACTTGCCTCTTTCTGTACCTCACTCTCTTCTTTATGCACCTCACGTGCCTCTTTCTGCACCTCACTTTCTTCTTTCTGCACCTCTCTTGCCTTTTTCTGCATCTCTCTTGCCTCTTTCTGCACTTCTCTTGCCTCTTTCTGCACCTCTCTTGCCTCTTTCTGCACCTCACTTGCCTCTTTCTGTATCTCTCTTGCCTCTTTCTGCACCTCACTTGCCTCTTTCTGCACTTCTCTTACCTCTTTCTGCACTTCTCTTGCTTCTTTCTCCACTTCTCTTGCTTATTTCTGTGCTTCTCTTGCCTCTTTCTGCGCTTCTTTTGCTTCTTTCTGTACTTCTCTTGCCTCTTTTTGCACCTCACTTGCCTCTTTCTGCACCTCACTCTTTTCTTTCTGCACCTCACGTGCCTCTTTCTGTACCTCACTCTCTTCTTTCTGCACTTCTCTTGTCTCTTTCTGCTCCTCACTTGACTCTTGCTGCACCTCACTCTTCTTTCTGCACTTCTCTTGCCTCTTTCTGCTCCTCACTTGACTCTTGCTGCACCTCACTCTCTTCTTTCTGCACCTCTCTTGCTTTTTTCTGCACCTCTCTTGCCTCTTTCTGCACTTCTCTTGTCTCCTTCTGTACCTTTCATGCCTCTTTCTGCACTTCTCTTGCCTCTTTCTGCACCTCACTTGCCTCTTTCTGCCCTTCTCTTGCTTCTTTCTGCATGTCTCTTGCTTCTTTCTGCGCTTCTCTTGCCTCTTTCTGTGCTTCTCTTGCTTCCTTCTGCACTTCTCTTGCTTCTTTCTGTACCTCACTTGCCTCTTTCTGCACATCACTCTCTTCTTTCTGCACCTCAATTGCCTCTTTCTGCACTTCTCATGCCTCTTTCTGCACCTCACTTGCCTCTTTCTGTATCTCTCTTGTCTCTTTCAGCACCTCACTTGCCTCTTTCTGCCCTTCTCTTGCTTCTTTCTGCGCTTCTCTTGCTTATTTCTGAGCTTCCCTTGCTTCTTTCTGCTCCTCTCTTACCTCTTTCTGCACCTCACTTGCCTCTTTCTGCAATTCTCTTGCCTCTTTCGGCTCTTCTCTTGGCTCTTTCTGCACCTCACTTGCCTCTTTCTGTGCTTCTCTTGCCTCTTTCTGCGCTTCTCTTGCCTCTTTCTTCACTTCTCTTGCTTCTTTCTTTGCTTCTCTTGCTTATTTCTGCTCTTCTCTTGCTTCTTTCTGCACCTCTCTTGCCTCTTTCTGCACTTCTTTTGCCTCTTTCTGCACCTTTTTTCCTCTTTCTGCACTTCTCTTGCCTCTTTCTGCACCTTTCTTCCTCTTTCTGCACTTCTCTTGCACATGAAATCACCCAGGCACTACCCTTGCACTCATCCATTCACTCGGGCACTACCCATGCATTCAGCCAATTGCCCAGACACAACCCATGCACTCATCAAATGAGCCAGGCAGTACCCTTGCACTAATCCATTCACTGAGGCACTTCTCTGGCCTCTTTACAGGGAGGTTATAGTTAGAAATTAGCATTTAAAAATCCTTAGAAATTCAATGAAAAAAACCACAGGTTTCATGGACGTTATAGTTAGGCTGACATTTCACACGTACAAAACCAGAGAAATTCAGCCATTATAGTTAGCTAAACTAACTATAACTCACGCCCCCGCAATGCACTGTTGATGACGTCACATATTACATCACTCATGACATGGTCAGTGACATCACTGATGACATCTCAAATTACATATCATCCACATAATCTCTGATGCACCTACTCATACCCCAATATAACCTTTCATGCACCCACTCCAAATTTTAGACTACCATTCTTGAAACCATTGATACACCAATACAAGTATGTAGATACCCACTCACTGATTCATAGGTCTACATACACATTCATTCACTCACCCATACAGACACACATACAACCAGTCATTCACCAATACAGCAGCTGATATATCCACTCACACACATACAGCCACTCATACACTATCAGTCACCCGTAGGGCTACTCACACACCTACTCTCTCACCCAAACACTCAATCACACAGCCACTTACTCACCCATACAGAAACACACACACACATGCACACTCACTACTCATACAGATACTAACAAATACTTACGCTCCTTACAGTCGCTGACACAAGCACACACTCACCCATACAGCCACTCTGACAATCACTCAGTCACATATACAGTCACTTATATACTCCAACACTCAGATATACTGTCTTTCACATATGCAGTTACTCACCCATATACCACTGAGACATCCATTCACTCACCGACACAGCCATACGCACACTCGCCCATACAGTCCCTCACAGATGTACTCATGAACCCATACACCCAGGGATTCACCCACTCATACATCCACACAGGGAGTCACACACCCCCTCACCCACCCACACAGACACTCAGGCACCCATACAGGTACTCAGACAACTAATCAATTACCCATATAGACACTTATGTACCTTCTCACCAACAGCAGCCACTTACATACCAACTGACAGACTGATACACACATTCACACAGATTAGTCACTCACCCATGCATTCACTAAGTAACGTTTAATCACTCACTTATACAGTCAGTCACGCACCCACTAAATCATCCATACAGACACTCATACACCCACTCATTCTTCGAATACGAATAGAACTCGATACAACGCATGCGTTTACAACACATGCCATTACAACGCAAGTCGTTACAACGACGCATTGTTACATCGCATGCCATTACAACGCAAGTTGTTACAACGACTTGCTGTAGGGGGGTGCTGGAGTTTGGAATAGTATAATTTACTATTCCAACTCCAGTGTGTGCAACAGTAGGGAAGTTGTTGGATTGAAAATCCAACAAATCCAACACCTTCTGCCTCCTACAGCAAGTCATTGTAATGACTTGCTTTGTAATGGCATGCGATGTAACAATGTGTCGTTGTAACGACTTGCATTGTAATGGCATGCATTGTAAACGATGCATTGTGAACGTTGTTTACCTTGAATACACCTAGGCGTATATATATAACATTCTTAAACTTTTTAGAAACACTCAGTCACTGGATGATGTCATCTGTGATGAAATTTGAGATGTCATCAGTGATATCACTGACCATGTCATGAGTGATGTAATATGTGACGTCATCAGTAGTACATTGCGGGGCGTGAGTTATAGCTAGCTCAGCTAACTATAATGGCTGAATTTCTCTGGTTTTGTACAAGTGAAATGTCAGCCTAACTATAAAGTCCATGAAACCTGTGGTTTTTTCATTGAATTTCTAAGGTTTTTTTTAAATGCTAATTCCTAACTATAACGTCCCTGAAACCTATGGTTTTTTCAGTGAATATATATATATATATTTCACCATCGACTTGATTCCATAACACAACACGCTCACATCCGGAGCCTTCATCCAGGGCGGAATCAAGCCCATATAAATTATTAACACCAAGAAGAATATGCTGCACTCCAGGAGTTGAGTATTGAAATTCTTTAATCGACCACCAGCGCCAACGCGTTTCAACTATAAAGTCTTTTTGGTGTTAATATATATGACAGAGACGTTATAGTTAGGCTCAGGTTTCACTCATATAAAACCAGAGAAAGTCAGCAGTTATAGTTAGCTGAGCTAACTATAAATCGTGCCCCTTCAATGCACTGCTTATGACCTCATATATTACATAACTCATGACTTGGTCAGTGACATCACTTATTACATCTCAAATGACACCACAGATAATTAGCTTCATTTAGAGATGTATGCTAATGCTGTGGCTTGCATGCGTTATGGAAAAAAGGACACACAAGATATTTTAATACTACCCGTGGTGTGAGATAGGAATGTGTGCTCACCCCTTTTTTATTTGCTTTATACACCAATGCGGTGGAATTGGCCGTGGGAGATTCTACCCCAGGTGTACCTTTCATTAAATCTTCTCCTGTCCCAATACTCCTCTATGCAGACGATGCAGTGCTTTTGGCATGAACTGGCAAGAGACTCCTGGAGGAGTATGTAAAATTTATGAATAATTTGGACATGAAGATAAACCAAACCTAGTCATTTGGACTTGTGGCAGATACAAAATTAACAAAACACCCCACCCTCTCTATATAAGGCCGAAAACTTGAGATTGTGGACTCTTTTAATTATCTTGGGATTATTTTTTATATGAAAAATACGTGGCTAGATATGGTGACCAACAGAGCCACTGTAATGGAAAAAAGTATTGGAGGAATCTTTAGATTTACAAAGTAGCTTGGCGCAAAACCATTAAATATAATAAAAAAAGATCCATGAGGCAAAAACATTATCTATTGCCACTTATGGGGCAGCTGTTTGGGGTCTCTCCGATGTTACAAAATTGCAGAGGCTAGAGGACAGCTTTCTTAAAAGGCTGATATGTGTCCCACATTCCTGTTCCTCATATATAACCCACTCTGAACTGAGTGTCCCTTACATAACAGACAAAATTCGTATTGCGCCAATTCTTCTGTGGCACTCAGTCTGGAGGAAAGAAACATTGACCTTGACAAGACATATCCTGGCATGCTGCCTGAACTTAGGTGCTGTACACCAAATCAAATGGTTAAAATATATTGAGACAAACTTACAGGCAATCGGCTTACTCAACCTATACGAGGCCCCGAAATCTTGTCTGATAATCACCAAAAAGAGCTGAAGTTGCGCCTACTAGATTATTTTGGTACAAAGAGGTATGAACTTAATGGTAACCGGACTACTGTAAGACATTATTTTTTAGCTCCGAGTATAACTAATATTTCAACTTCAAACCAGTCATTTATAACAAATCTACACCATAGATATATATTACTGAGATTCTGATTAAAATATATCCCACTTATGCTAGGCTTTCCTCCTAAAACTTACTCCATTGATGCCCTTTCTTCATGTCCATGCGATAACTATTCATCTCATGACGATTTGCACATTGTTTTCTTTTGTAAATTTTACATGAATGAAAGGAACAGATGTATCCTTCCCCTTATACGCAAGCTAAGGATTAGACAATGCCACACAGCACTTTACTATTTGCAGCAATTACCGGATCCCGTGGTATGCTTCTATCTGGCCTCGTTTTTGTTATCCGCAATAAAGACAAGAAGACGTAGCCTCTAGTTTGAATTTTATAATGGAGAGAAGGCCCAATACGATCAATTCCCGTTTTACTTCCTTCTCTTTTTAAATGATGAATTTCTTGCATTGAATATGATTTTTTATTCCTTTTAAATTGTATAATAACTTTGAGTGTTAATAGATGTCTTTTTTATCTGTAATGTTTTATTGTAGTATACTTTTTATGCCGTTATTCTATCGGTGAAATAAAGTTATTATGACTGACTGACACCACTAATGACATCATCCGATGACTGTGAGTGTTTCTAAAAAGTTTAAGAGTGTTAAATAAATATACACCAAGGTGTACTGATGAATCAGTGGGTGTATGAGTGCCTGTATGGATGATTCAGTGGGTGCATTACTGACTGTATAAGGGAGTGGTTTTAAGTGTCTCAGTGTATGTATGGTGCGTGACTAGGTTGTGTGAATGTCTGTATCAGTCTGTCAGTTGGTGTCTCAGTGGCTGTATGTATGCGTTGGTGAGTGGGTACATGAGTGGCAGGATGGGAGATTAATTGGTTGTCTGAGTACCTGTATGGGTCAATGAGTGTCTGTGTGGGTGGGTGAGGGTGTGTGGAACTGCCTGCATGGATGAGTGAGTGGATGAGTTAGTGGTTGAATGGGTTAGTGAGTGCCTCTGTGAGGGACTGTATGGGCAAGTGAGTGTGTTTATGGCTGTGTCGGTGAGTGAATGGATGTCTCAGTGGTATATGGGTCAGTAACTGCATATGTGAAAGGCAGTATAGGTGAGTGTTGGAGTATATGAGTAACTGTATGTGTGAGTGAGTGATTGTGAGAGTAGCTGTATGCTTGAGTGTGTGCTTGTGTCAGTGACTGTATAGGTGAGTGAGGATGCATTAGTATCTGTATGAATAAGTGAGTGGGTGTGTGTATAACTGTATAGGTGAGTAAGTGTCTGGGTGAGTGAGTAGGTTTGTGAGTAGCTCTATGAGTGACTGTGTGTGAGTGGCTGTATGAATACATATATCAGAGGCTATATTAGTGAGTGAGTTGGTGCATGAGTGGCTGTATGGGTGACTGAGTGGATGTGTGTGTGTAGACCTATGAATCAGTGAATAGGTGTATACATACTGGTATGCGTGTGTCAATGGTTTTGGTAATGGTAGTGTGGAAGTTGGAGTGGGTGTATGAAAATTTATATTAGGGTGTGAGTGGGTGTGTCAGAGATTCTGTGGATGATGTCATCAGTAATATCATCAGTGATATAATTTGAGATGTCATCAGTGATGTAATGAGTGATGCCACTGACCATGTTATGAGTGATGTAATATGTGAGGTCATAAACCTCATTGCAGGGACCCAAGCTATAGTTAGCTCAGTTAACTATAACTGCTGAATTTCTCTGGTTTTGTACGAGTGAAACCTGAGCCTAACTATAACGTCTCTGTAACCTTTTTTTTCAGTGAATCTCTAAGGGTTTTTAATACCTTTTTTGTAACTATAACGTCACTGTAACCTTTGTTTTTTTCAGTGAATTTCCAAGGTTTTTTAAATGCTAATTCCTAACTGTAATGTTCACATTTTTTCAGTGAATTTCTGTGTTTTTTTAACTAGTAGTCACGTTTGCAGAGTGGTGGAGAAAAGGGGCTGGGCCTCCGGCCAGCCCTCAGGAATCCTGCTGTGTAGGACATACAGGAGGTACCAGGAGGTCTTCTTGGCCCCCAAGTTCCCTCAGCCGAAAAGTGGACTTCAACTCCCAACCAGTAGTGCACCACGAGCCATGTTTGCAAAGTGCTGGAGAAAGGGGGGGTGGCCTCCAAAAACCTCTTAGCAATCCTGCTGTGTGGGACTTATTGGAGATAACAGGAGTGGTAGTTGGCCCCCAAGGACGTCCTTAGGGACCAACTACCCCTCCTATTACCTCCAGTAAGTCCCACACAGCAGGATTGCTGAGACCTTATAGGAGGCCCCTTTCTCCACCACTCTGTAACACCTCCTGGCACACTACTAGTAGGGGGATGAAGTCCCCTTGGCTGTTGAGGGTCCTTGGAGGCCAACTACCCCTCCTGTTACCTCCAGCAAGTACCACACAGTAGGCTTGCTAAGAGGTTTTCGGTAGCCATGCCTCCTTTCTCCACCACTCTGCAAACGCACCTCCTGGTGTACTACTTGTTGGGGAATGAAGTCCCCTTGGTTCTAGAGGGTCCTTGGGGGCCAACTAGCCCTCCTATTACCTCCAGTAAGACCCACACTGGTAGATTGCTGAGAGGTTCTCAGAGGCCATGCCCCCTTTCTCCACCACTCAGCAAATGCACCTCTTGGCGTGCTAGTCACTGGGGGAAGAAGTCCACTTTAGTCCTCAGGCCCTCAGGAGGCAAGGGGAGCTCATCCCCCCACCAGCAGTGCACTGAGAGGTGTGCTTGCTTAGTGGTAGAGAAAGGGAGCATGGCCTCTGACCACCTCTCAGCAATCCCACTGTGTGGAGCTTATTGGAGGTAACAGGAGGTCTTGTTGGCCCCTAAGGACCCTTAGCCACCAAGGGGACTTTATCCCCCAACCAGGAGCGTGCCAGGAGGTGCATTTGCAGAGTAGTAAAGAAAGAGGGCAGGGCCTCCGGCGAGTTGCTGACTTTTTTGTGTGTGTGCTTTTTTATATTTTAGGAAGTGGGGCCACATGGCCCCCTTTCCATGGACCGTTTTAGGCCCTGTGGACCCCAACCCCCGGGGCCTGACCCTTTTTTTTAAAATATAAAAAACATGGGAGGGGGGCAGCGCAGCCCCGGAGAACACATTCCCCGGGGCCCATCCGTTATTTTAATTTGTTTTCATAGTTCAAAGTGAGGTGGGGCCAGCGGCCCCCCTTCCGGGCCATTTTCGGCCCCAGGGACCCCATCCCCGGGGGCTTACCATTTTTTTATTATTATTATTTATTTTCTATAAGAGGGAGGGGGCGTGTGAGGTCATTTGATGACCATGTCATGAGTGATGTAATATGTGAGGTCATAAGCAGTGCATTGCGGGGGTTGAGTTATAGTTAGCTCATGTAACTATAACTATTGAATTTCATTGGTTTTGTATGATTGAAATTTGAGCCTAACTGTAGCATCCATGTAACCTTTGGTTTTTCCAATGAATTTCTAAGTTTTTTTATTCTGTTTCCTAAATATAAAGTCCCTGTAACCTTTGTTTTTCCAGTGAATTTCAAGGTTTTTCAACTGCTTACTCCTAAGTATAATGTCCCTGTAACCTTTGGTTTATTCAGACATTTTCAAAGGTTTTTTAAAAGCAGCAGGGGGTTGATCAATACTTAGTTATACGCTGGATTATATTCCTATTAGAAAAGTGTTTTTTAACTTCCCTACAAGTATAATGCTGATTGACAAATCTGTACGATAGTTTCTCTAATAAATGTGGTGTTGCATGCACACTTTTGGAGTGATCTATCTATCATGGCCAAGGGAAACGGAGTTGGGGGGCCAAAGAATGTATGTTTTGGAATGTTAATTACCATAGCCTGTTTAAAAAAGTGTGCATCCTATAACAAATATAGTGTAAACAAACTTTAAGAATTGTGTTAGAATAATTTCATATTTATTGGAATCTTTTAATTTTTTTGTACTGATAACAATTTTTATATTCAGTTTTCCCTTTTCACACCACCTTCAGCATTTGCCATAATGTCAGTACTTGCAAAGCCTACGTATTTCTTTCAACATATTAAACACATATATTTATGGACTGTAGACAATGCTTGATAATAGCGGTTTGGTACTGGGGTGTTTTAACTAATATTTTTGTATTTGTTTTTAGAAAAAAATCATTTTTGGAATCTTTTTTACTTTTTTATGGTGCTTCTGAAACTCACAATGCCATTGGTATTTCCGAAGACCACATGTTTTTTTCTAAACTATAAAACACATATTTTCAAACTGCAGTCAATTTTTTGACAATAGGAGTTTGTTTTATATCAAAATCTTTTTTAAATTCAATTTTCCGTTTTTACGGCATCACCAGAAATCGTGATGACGTTGGTATTCATGAAGACTGCATGTTTTTTTTCATAGTTTAAAACACATATATACACGTAGTGTCGACAGTGTTTGACACTAAGGGTTTACTACTGGGGAGGTTAAACTAATATATTTGTTTTTTATTTTTATAAAAAAAACATTTCTATAACGTTTGCCTGTTTTTGCGGCACCCCGACACGTCACGATGACAATGGTACTCACGAAGACTGCTTGTTTTTTTTTCAAATTCTAAAACACATATATTCACATAGTGTAGATAGTGTTTCACAATAGGGGTTTGATAGTGGGGTTTTTAAAGTAATATTTTTCTATTTGTTTTTTATAAAAACTAATTTTGTAATGTTTTTTCCATTTTCGCAACACAGCCGGAAGTTGCGGTGATGTCGGCACTCGCGAAGACCGCGTGATTTTTCCAAACTTTAAAACTCATATGTACACATATTATATGGCATCATTAAGCATAGGTACATATTTACAAACTATAAAAATAAATGTTTCTATATTTATTTTACTGTAAATTACTTTTTATTTCCATTTCTGATAACCGCGATAATGCCGGACTTCGCGAATGTCACGTGATAGGGACATACGGAGATCTGATTGGATAATACACTTTTCAACTATCCTAACGGGAAGAACCCACCCATATCTTTTTTCTTGAACCTTCATTTCATTGCAGAAGCATTGAGAGCTCTTTGAGAGCTCTTTGGTGTGAGAGGAATTTGGATTTTCAGATTTTTTCTAATTGCACATGGCTACACAATGAAGAACTTCCCCAAAAAAAGACCAGCATTGTGTGGGAGTTTCTTTACCATTCCTTCTGGGGAGTCCAAAACCATAGCAAAATTGGTAAAATGCTCTCTTTGTGTGAAAAATTTCATCTAGAGGCTCCAATAAAAAATATAACTATGGAACAATATCTATGCTTTACCATCTTAAAACTTATCACAGCAACCAACTTAAGAGGGCGATGCGACAATGAGAGCGTGCAGGCCATCAACAGCATTGCCTGGAACTTCTATACCTGGCCATAAGATTGCTATTGAGGTGGAAAATCAAAGCCAATAAATGGCTCCAGAGTTCTCACATGTAGCCATGTACTGCATGGACTGTGGTGTAAATCTAAGTGCAGAAGAACAGGGCATCTCAGCCATACGTGCTGCAGCCAAAAATCACAAAGGTTAATTTTGTTTTCAACTTTACTTTCAGCACCTGTTGCCGAGTGCTTGTTTAATTTCGCAACCTGTTGTTGCTGATTACTCTGCATCACAAACACCCCCCAAAAAAGTAAAAAAAACAGTTAAATAAAACAACAACAACAGGTTCTTTTTAGAACAGCATTTTATGGTTGAAAAAAGATAAAATGCCTGGGTGATTGTATGAGTGTATGAGTAGTACCTGGGTGATTGTATAAGTGCATGAGTAGTGCCTGGGTGATAGGATGAGTGCATGAGTAGTGCCTGAGTGATTGCATGAGTGCATGAGATGTGTCTGGGTGATTGGATGAGTACATGGGTAGTGCCTGGGTGATTGGATATGTACACAAGTAGTGCCTGGGTGATTGCAGGAGTGTATGTGTAGTGTATTGGTGATTAGATGAGTGCATGAGTAGTGTCTGGGTAATTGGATGAGTGCATGAGTAGTGCCTGGGTGATTTCATGAGTGCATGAGTAGTGCCTGGGTGATTGCATTAGTGCATGAGTAGTGGCTAGGCGATTAGATACATGTATGAGTAGTGCCTGGGTGATTGCATGAGTGCACGAATAGTGCCTGGCTGATTGCATGAGTGCATGTGTAGTGCCTGGGTGATTGTATGAGTGCATGGGTAGTGCATGGGTGATTGCATGAGTGCATGAGTATTGCCTGGGTGATTGAATGAATGAGTGCATAAGTAGTGCCTGGGTGATTGCATGAGTGCATCAGTAGTGCTTGGCTGATTGCATGAGTGCATAAGCAGTGGATGGGTGATTGGATGAGTGCATGAGTAGTTCCTGGGTGATTGGTTGAGTGCATGAGTAGTGCTTTCATGATTGGATGAGTACATGAGTATGAGTGCATGAGTAATGCCTGGCTGATTGCATGAGTACATAAGTAGTGCCTGGGTGATTGCATGAGTACATTGTATTGTATTGTATTGTATTGTATTAAGCATTTGTAAAGTACACTGTCGCCCAAAGGGTATCCTGGCACTGTCAAACATGTGCTCAAATCAGCCATAGATGGATATATGGCCGTGAGCAGATTGATCGAGGCAGGCTGATTATGGGATGTTTCAGTCCCTGGGAAAGAGCCAGGTTTTGACTCCTTTCCTAAACTGCATCAGATCTTCTGACTGTCTGATATTAGTAGGGAGTTTGTTCCAAAGCCTTGCTGCCGCAATGCTGAAAGCTCTCCCACCTGATTTTACCTTTCTGAATTTGGGCACCTTAACCAGATTGGCCGAGGATGAGCGTAAACTCCGGGTGGGGACATACCATGCGAATTTGTACTGCATGGGTTTGGGTCCAGTACCGTGCAGAGCCTTGAACACCAGGCAGAGGGATTTAAACTTAATCCTTTCTGACACTGGAAGCCAATGTAGCTCTGCCAGCGTTCGCGAGGAGGATGAGTATCTTGGTCTTGATAAGGCCAGCTTGGCCGCCATTGTCTGGACCCTCTGCAGTCTCTCAATTAAATACTTTGGAGACTCTAACAGCAGTGCGTTACAGTAGTCTAGTCTACTCAAGATAGCGCTTCTGTCTACCAGTGCTCTGGCCTGTGAGGGTAGCATCGGTAGGATCTTTCGGAGCAGCCTGATGAGGGCAAAGCAGCATCCAGCAGTTTTGTTGATCTGGGTTTCCAGGCTCAGTTTGTCATCGAACACCACTCCCAAATTACGCACCGTCTCTGAAGATCTTAAAGGAATATCAGTCGATATAGGCCAGAAATCATTTGGTAGTAGGCGAGGAACTTTACCTGCTACGCAGCACAGGATCTCTGTCTTGTCTGTGTTAAACTGAAGAGAATTTTCTCTCAGCCAGTTTGATGCATCTTTCATGCAGGTGTGGAAGTCTTCCAGGGCAGTAAATTGGTCTCCCTCCAATGACAGGATGAGCTGCGTGTCATCTGCGTAATTAATAAGGCTAACGTTGTGAGCTTTAATGTCAGCCAACAACGGTCTCAAATAGACATTAAATAATATCGGGCTGATAGCAGACCCCTGAGGAACACCATGTGGATTGTTAGTGAACTCAGATTGAAACGGTAAAAGAGCCACTGCCTGTCGTCTATTGGAGAGGTACGATTGGAACCATTTCCATGCTGTGCCTACTATCCCTATGCCCTTAAGCCTGGCTAGAAGTATCTCATGGTTAACCGTGTCAAAAGCGTCGGACAGGTCAATCAGAATCAGTATTGATGATTGCCCCCTGTCCGTCCGCATTTGAAGATCGTCCAACACGGTTACCAGAGCCGTCTCCGTTCCATGCCCTGGGCGGAAGCCGAATTGCACATCTTCCAGTATAATGTTAGTTTCCAGAAACTGGGAGAGTGCCTTACTGACCACCCGCTCTATGATCTTTATTGGGTAGGGCAACAGGGAGATAGGTTTGTAATTCTTAGGGCATGCTGGGTCCAGTGTTGCTTTCTTCAGCAAAGGTGTCACCACCGCTTGTTTCCAGCGGTCCGGCACTGACCCACTGGACAGTGATTGATTACAGATTTGTCTAGTAATCGGAAATAGCTCCAAGCTCAGCTCTTTCCAGATTCTATGTGGTAATGGGTCCAACGGCGAGCCTGAGGAAATACCTAGTGCTACTCTGTTGAACTCCTCCATGGTTGGCGGCTCAAAGTGATCTAGGCAATGGGATTTTTCCACCATGCTTTCTCTTTCCTTTCCCTGAGGTGCTTTTATTGCTTCTACCTCAGCATTTCCCTCGGTGCATGACCTACTTGCCCCAATACCATCAAGAATATTGGTGATCTTTTCCTCGAAAAAGATCGCAAGGTTATTACAGAGATCCCGTGAAGGTTGTATTTTATTTTTTGTGCACTCTGGATTGGCGATATCCCCCACTATTTTAAAGATACTTCTGGCACTATTTGAGGACCTTAAGATCAGATCTGCAAAGTACTCTGCTTTTATTCTGCCAATTTCTCTCTTATAGTGAACTATTGCCTCTTTCCAGACGGTTTTGTCCTCCTCTAGGTATCCCTTTCTCTATTTTCTCTCTGCTGACTTACAACTCATCTTTAAGGATCTGAGTATTTCGTTGTACCAAGGTGCGGAAGGTCTGCCCTTTTTCTTATAATTCTTTAGAGGAGCAACCAGGTCTAACCTAGTGCTTATATGTTCGCAAAAGGTCTCATAGTTTTCCTCTACCTGCCTATCTCCGTCAAAAGTTTCCTCCATAGAAAATACCGGGGAGAGCTTTGCTCTTTGCAAAAGTCCCTTCCAGTCCCTAACTTGACACTTCCTCGGGCCAGTGATGTCGGGGTATTCTTTTTCGGGTTATATACCCAAAATTTTATCAAGTGGTGGTCAGACCAATCCATCAGCAAAGTGTCTACCCCTCCAACAGCTTGTTCTTCTGCAAAAATTAGGTCTAATATGTGCCCTCCCTTGTGTGTAGGTTCAGTGACCTGTTGTATTAAGTTTAGGTTCTTACAGGAGTTGATAAGACTATTGTAATTTGAGTCCAGACTCCCATTACACCATAGGTTAAAATCCCCCATGATAAATAAGCTGGAATGTGTAAGTGCCATGTTAGTAAAAACGTCGATAATCGCCTGCAACTGTGTATGGCTAACTGCTCCGGGGGGTCTATAACACAGTATTCCAGTCAGCATTTGTCCCTTATGGTCTTTTAGTGAGAAGCCCAGCATTTCTATGCCATCGGCATCATCAACGTTTATGGGGGCAAAGTCCCATATATCCTTAAAGATAATCCCGACCCCACCTCCCCTCCCTGTGGGTCGTGGCTTATGGAAGACTTTGTATCCTGGTGGACAGGCTAAACCCGGCTCCAGGTCTGATCCTGGGTGTGTCCATGTCTCGGTCATAAATAAGACATCTAGATCGTGTGTTTCCAATAGTAGTTGGGTCTGTAGCCAGTGTTTGGGCAGGGATCTGACATTAAGCAGACTACATGTAAGGGCATCCCTCCAATCCACGTTTGACTTTAATCCGGCTGTCTCTGCATATCTGGGCATACCATTCCGGCCTCCTATTTCCCCCAGGTCCCGCAGTCCCTTACTTGTATAGGTAAGTCTTCTTACCCCAACCTCTTTTTTCCCCAAACCTGAATAGTGCCTGAGTGATTGGATGAGTGCATGAGTAGTCCCTGGGTGATTGGATGAGTGCATGAGTAGTGCCTGCGTTATTGGATGAGTGCATGATAGTATCTGGGTGATTGCATGAGTGCATGAGTAGTGCCTGGGTGATTGGCTGAGTGTATGAGTTATGCCTGGGTAATTCCATGAGTGCATGAGTAGTGCCTGAGTCATTGGAAAAGTGCATGAGTAGTGCCTGGGTGATTGCATGAGTAGTGCCTGGCTGATTGCATAAGTGCATGAGAGCATGAGTAGTACCTGGGTGATTGGATGAGTGCATGAGTAGTGCCTGGCTGATTGCATGAGTGCATCAGTAGTGCCTGGGAGATTGCATGAGTAGTGCCTGGCTGATTGTATGAGCACATAAGTAGTGTCTGGGTGATTGGATGAGTTCATGAGCAGTGCCTGGGTGATTGGATGACTGTATGGGTAGTGTCCGGGTGATTAGATGACTGCATGAGTAGTGCCTAGCTGATTTCATGAGTGCACGAGTAGTGTCTGGGTGATTGGGTGAGTGTATGAGTTGTGTCTGGGTGATTACATGAGTGCATGAGTAGTGCATGGCTGATTGCATGAGTGCATGAGGAGTGCCTAGCTGATTGGATGAGTAGTACCTGGGTGATTGTATGAGTGCATGAGTAGTGCCTGGCTGATTGCATGAGTGCTTCAGTAGTGCCCGAATGACTAAGTGAATAGCTTTATGAGTGCATGTATGGGTGTGTAAATGATTGCCTCAGTGGTAGTATCCATGAGTGAATGGGTAATTTACTTTCCTTATTTCTAGCAGATCTTTCCTTGATAGAAAAGTGATTTGACACATATAATATAGCTCATCTGCAGCCACAGTGGAAAAAGAGAAGCAGAGAAAAAATATATTAGATTTTTATTTTCAAGATTAGGCAATCATTACAACATACATTACTTTTTCTGCAACACTTTAATACAACATATTGAAAAGGTTTACTCTTTTTACTGTTCCCAGCTTTCATACTTTTTTACCATAAACAGTGGTCTGTATGAAGCATCATCAATAAACAGTGGGGAAAAACAATCAATGGATTGTAAAAAAAAAAACTAAAGTGCACAGTACATCACTGTAAATAAGTGGTGCTATGCATAGCACTCACTACAACTTTATTCTTAGTGGCTTTTTCAAAAGTTGCTACCATAATGTAAGCAACTATATGATAAAAACATTTATGATATTCTTATGTCTGGTACAAAATATCAAACAATTATGAAGCAGTGTTCAACTTTAGAGGTCCTTGTGAAAACATCATCCCTGGTAGGCCAAATGATGTGTAAAATGCTGATGATCTATGTAGGAAAAATTCCACACACAGTAGTATGTAGAGGTTGTTGTTGGAGAAACAAAAGGGGTCATTTGTTTGTTGTTATGACACTTTTTGGTTGTATGTTAAGGCTGCTGTTATTGGGGTATATCCCTTCACTTTTTAACTGTAATGAGAGTATGTAATGCTTAAATGTTATAATAATTCTTTCCTTGAAGGTAAAAGCATTGTTGCACTACAGGTTTCTGGAGACAGTACCCCCATTGGCAAAATAATGTGTTAAAAACAGATAATGCATGTAATAGAAAACAACAATCCGCAGTTTGTTATCCACAAATTGTTCTCAGAACTTTGGCTGAAGAAACAAGAGATATGAGTTTGGTAATCTTTTAGGTAGTCTTGCTTTGACTGTTAGATTGAGGTCATTACACTCTGTCCATCCAAATTGATATCTGAAATAGATAGTGTAGTGTCCAGAAGTTGTATGAAGTCCTTCGTGAAAGATTATTGCCAAAGTAGTGAAGGTTCTGCCTGAAATTGAAATTTATCCAGCTATGAGGTTTGTAATTTCAGTTTTCTATTTTGTACCATCAGTCTAGACGCAGCGTTCAGTGATGCCCTTAGTGGAGCCAGGGCGTATTTGGGAAGGCCACATAGGGTAGCACTGCCGTAGTCTAGCCTCTGCAAAACAAGCGCTTGGACCACCTGCTTGAAATCATTTAGTGGGAGGAAAGGTTTGATATTTCTGAGTGACCTCATCAAGTGGTTTGTTCCCTTACATACATTGCTGATATGGATTTTCATATTCAGGTTCTTGTCCATGGTGATTCCAAGAGACTTGGCTGAGTCTATGATGAGAGGAGTGAAGTTGAAAGCAGTGAGGTGACTCAGCCAGAGGTCTAGCTTGGGGATGTGGTTCGGAGGGGAGATGAGCAGGAATTCTGTTTTGGAAGTGTTGAGCAGGAGATGGTTCTCCGTTAACCAGTTTTGAGTAGACGTTAGGGTAGTGTTGAGTGAGATGTTTTCTGGGGATGAGATTTTCAGATAGAGTTGCGTGTCATCCGCATACATGTGGAAGAGAATGTTCATGGAGTTTAGTGAGGTAGCAAGAGGTTCCAAGAAAAGGTTGAAGAGGATAGGAGATAGAGCGGACCCTTGGGGGACCCCCATGAGTACAGGAGAGGGCTGGGAGAGAGAGTGGTTTGCCTTGACTCTTTGTGATCTGTGATAAAGGAAGGACGAGAACCATTGTAGCACCCGATCAGAAAAACCCATTCTGTTTTGCAGGATGGATAGGAGGTTGTCATGATTAACCGTGTCGAATGCGGAGGAAAGGTCAAGGAGGATCAGGAGGCAGGATTCGTTTTGATCAAGCATTTTTAAAATGTCCTTCATAACGTGAGTGAGAGCCGATTCGGTACTGTGCCCCTTCCTAAAGCTGGATTGATGCTGGTCTAGGAGTTGGTAATTATCTATGTGAGCACAAAGTTGGGATTGTACACATTTTTCTAGGAGTTTCGCTAGGGTGGGGATGTTGGAAATGGGGCGGAAGTTATTGAGATCAGATTTGTCAGCGTTAGTTTTTTTTAGTATAGGTGATACCTGAGCTGCTTTTAGGCAGTCGGGGATCGAGCCTTGTGATAGAGATGCGTTTACAATCCTTGTCCAGGTGGGGATGAGTGCATTCTTGATTTCTTTGAAGATGGACGGGGGCAACGGGTCACTGAAGTGGTTGGAAGGGTTGATATTCTGAAGAATCTTGTTGATGTCATTTTCACTAAATGGGGTAAAGGTGCCCCATGACGCATTGTTCTTGGTGTTCGTGGTGGTCGATTTGCGCTTTTCAAAGGGGTCAATGGGTGAGGCGGCACTGGAAGAAAGTAATAGAGCCTTCTTAGAGGCGAGATCAGTGGAGATGAGTCTTGATTTCTCAGTGAAGAAAGCGGCAAGTTCGTCGCATGAGGGTGGGTTGCCACCAGGATCGGAGTGGTTAGGACCAACAACTGATTGCTGTTTGACCAATTCGAAAAGTTTCTTGGGGCGGTTTGCCGCTTGATCCAGTTGGTGTCTGAAATAGTCAGCCTTAGCACTCTTGATTTGTTTGTTGTAGAGGCTCCTGACATCTCTAAGGAGTTTTATGTGATGCTGTCATTATTTCACTGGGTGTTTCTCTGTCTGCATGCTTTTCTTATTATGTATACCATATTAAAGTGTCTGTTGGTCTATTAGTGGGTCAGAGCAAGCTTATATTCTTTGGAAACATCTATAACACGTGTATTATAAGTCCTGTAGCATATGTACTACTTGCAATAGGTGTGCACATGGACGAGTAAGTAACTAATACTAAAAATGACTCTAACATTTATAAAGCACAAAAGGGGATTCTTTATACCATACCTACAGCATGACTCAAACGTCTGTTCAGTCGTTTTAATATGTTTTCAGCACTTCTCAAAGAAATGTTACATGCCAAGTGAAGCTGGCACTAAAACTTCACAGAAACACTGCACTACTAAGCCTCAACCATGTTTATACAGTACATGTTTAACTAAACCTGGCAGTCTCAGAACACACATGTGACTTTGTATAACCTTAAAAACCATGTCCATTATCTAAGCATATGCAATACTACCTTCTAAGTTTGAAACTACATTAATAAACACTTTCTAATACATACCTGACAAGTTTCACTACTTTATAATTCATATACAGTTACAGCGCATTTTTCCCGTTCATTTCAGTTTTCTACTCCTTTTTATAGTTCTATCAATGCTACTACAACTCCCACAATGCAAAGAAAAACATTGTTTCTGACCAGTACATCATGTTTAGACATGTAAAAGTAAAACATTCTCTTTTTTAAATACATTACTAAGTATACCTATAAACCTTACCATATTGTTTTTTTCCTTTTAATTACTCACCTATCTCGAAATATGTAAATCCAGACACACTACCAATCACAGATCATCTCATATACTTTTCAAAGTATCATATATACTATATTCTCTTTTTTATCAAAGTCACATACACATCTTCATGCTTAAATGAATTATTTTTATAATTTAAATATAATGTACATACCAGTGAATTGAGTTCATAGATTGTATTGTTGTTTTAGCTCGTATTGGATAGTTTTGATAGTCTTAGGATTTGTAAAAACTAAGCTCAAGAATTGTACACCACTCTCATACAAAGCGACCATAAATGGCAACCTGTTCAAGATTCCACTGTGTGATAATGCAGAAGGCAGCAAATTAAATCATTCCTTTCACCTTAGATTATTGTAAGTGCACTTGTTAATGGTTCCTGTCTGTTAACCCTTTTACTCACTTTTAAAAAGATGTTAAAAATGTGTAAACCTATATTTATATTCACATTTTTGGGATTTTAATAGTGTAGTACAGCTCATTACACAGTCCTTACTAGGAAATTAAACTCTTTTTCATTAGTAAAATGTATCGAAACCTCTCTATTTAAAAAAAAAAAATGCGCTGTCTCTTTAACAGCCTTCCCCCAATACACTCTTAGCACACTCTGTATAGCAACCCAGCGGAACCAGCAGGTCACAAGTTCACAGCACATTCTAGAATGACCATGCTTACAAAATGAGCTGCAGCAGGTGTGGTTTACTGTACAGATTGAAACACAATTTCATGTGTGTATTACATTTTTTTTATTTCAACAAGAGCCAATAATAGATCTACTTGCTAATCCATTCAAAATACAACCTAAGTTTGTTCACGGCATCCAATCAAATATGTGTTTTTAAAAAACAGGACAACACCTCCATTTTAACTGCCTTTCATTTGGAAAAGTGCCTTCTCCTGACTGCTATTGCTGCTTCACTTCCAAATGTTAAGAGTGTGGATTGCGGGCCACAGCTATGTCTGTTGGGCTAGAGAAGCTGCAAGAAAGAGAGGTATTGACTTGGGTTTGGTTAATGTGGAGATTACTTGGTTTGTCCAGAGAGGGTTAAAGTTTCATCAGTTGCTGCCTTTGGTTAAAAGCATTCTGGATTGCCCAGCTCTTTACCTCATGATTGTGAACTGGGGTGGAAATGGTCAAGGCACATTGACTGGGGTAGGACAATTAATGTGTCTTTTCCCCTCACACTGTCTTGGTGTACTCTAACATATGCCAAAGGCAAAAATGAAAGTGGTCAAACCAATTCTGTCCACAGATTGACAAAGCCAGGAAACATGTTAATAAAACAGTTTCTGCATTCCTCAGAGAGCATAACATGGGCTCTATCTACAACAACAACCTGTGTTTTGACATTCATGGAATCTATAGAAGTGATGGAGTGCACTTTACAGATGAAGGCAACAGAATGTTTCTAATCAACCTAAAACTCTGCATTAAAACTTATGTGTAGCTCTCACATACTCACAGTGAACCCCAAAGGCTATCAGAGCCACCCTAGTGCCCAAATATTGTATTTTTTTCATCTAACATAAATATTCCTTTCCAATTTTTTGGACATTATTCACGAATACGCCGCAAATGCGCAAACCAAAAGCAGACGTTAATTATTCAACAACACAGTCAACATTTATAACTCTAAAATGCATTCCAAATTTGTATGTGTGAGTGAATGGGTGTATAAGAGCATGTATTAATGAGTGATTGGGTGCATCAGTGCAAGTATTGCAGGGTGAATGGATGTATCAGTGTCTATATGGTGAGTGAATGGGTGCATACATGGTTATATAGGGGAGTGATTGGATGCATCAGTGCATTTATCAGTGAGTGAATGGGTACATTAGTGTGTATTTCTCTGAGTGAATGACTGGGTGAATGTGTGTATGGGTGAGTGATTAGGTGCATTAGTGATTGTATGGGTGAGTGAATGGGTGCATCAGTATGTGATTGTGTGAGTCATTTGGTGCATCATATGCCTGTTTGGGTGAGTTAATATGTGCATCAGAGCATGTATGTATCAGTGATTGGATGCAACAGTTCATGCATCTGTGAGTGATCAGGTGCATCAGTGTCTGTATATGTGAGTCATTGGGACCATAAGTGCCTGTATATGTGAGTATACAGGTGCATCACTGTCTGTATGGGTGAGGGATTGGATGCATCAGTGCATATATGTGTAAGTGATTGGGTACATCAGTGCATATATGGGTGAGTCATTGGGTGCATCAGTATTTGTATTGGTGAGTGACTGGGTGCCTCAGTGTGTCTAAGGGAGGGTGAATAGGTGCATCAGTGTATGTATGTGTGAGCGAATACTTGCTTCAGCGTCTGTATGGGTTAGTGGTTGAGTGCATCATTGTCTGTATCTGTGAGTGATTTAGTGCATCAGTGTCTGTATGGGTGAGTGAATGGGTGCATTAGAGTCTGTAAGAGTGAGTTAATGGGTGAATGAATGCTTGTATGAGTGAGTGTTTGGGTATTTCAGTTTATGTATATGTGAGTGAATGCATGCATCAGTGTCTGTATAGATGAGTAAATGGCTGCATCAGTGTGTGTATGGGTAAATGCTTAAATACATAAGTGTCTCTCTGGGTCAGTGAATGGGTGCATCAGTGAGTGTATTGGCGAGTGAATGGGTGGATGAATGCTTGTATAGATGAGTGCATGGGTGGATCAGTGTATTTATGTGTGAGTGATTGGGTGCATGAGTACATGTATGTGTGAGTGATTGGGTGCATCGGTGTCTGTATGTGTAAGTGAATGAGTGCATCAGTGTATGCATGGGTGAGTGAATGGGTGGATGAATGCATCTATGAATGAGGGTTCGGGTATATCTGTGTATGTATGTGTGAGTGAATCCATACATCAGTGTCTGTACGTGTAAGTGAATGGGTGCATCAGTGTGTGCATGGGTGAGTGAATGGGTGGATGACTGCTTCTAGGGTTTGAGTATATCAGTATATGTATGTGTGAGTGAATTCATGCATCAGTGTCTGTATGGGTAAGTGACTGGGTTCATCAGTGGCTGTATGTGTGAGTGAATGTGTGCATCAGTGTGTGTATGGGTGAGTGATTTTGTGCATCACTCTATGTACATTTATGAGTGAGTCATTGTCTGAGTGGTTCTATCAGTGCCTCTCTGTTTCTTTCACTTGCTCCATAAAATGGGTGGGTGTCTCTGTGACTGCATTATTGCTTATCGCTTACTTTTTTATTGTTGCCAACTTTCACAAATACTTCACAAAGTTACATGGGGGGCCATGCTGAGGGTCGCAAAATATTCGCGAATATCACGTGTTGTGACCACAGGATGATTTTAAATTCATAACTTACCTCAGTAACTGGCATTTATGTTAAACAGTGGGTCAGGGTACCTCTATCCTGAATCTTTATCGCTCTTTCAGATTTATTTTCAGCCCTTGAGGAACTGTCTACTGTAATTTAAAATGGCTGCTGCAACTTTCTGCTCAGGATTTAGCTCACCCAATCACAGCTTTCCTGTTTGCAGGCGCATCCGCGATTAATCACGAAACCATTGCAAGTGATCCACCACTACATATATATCTCTTTTTCCCCTCAAATTTCTCCCCAAATACTGAACAGATTTACACCAAATAGCAAAAAGCACAACCTGTGTATAATGGTCAGATTGTCTCTTCTTCTGAGTGCAATGGTCGAAGGTTCAAGGGGGAAAGATGTATCCCAATGCACATTCAGTTAACCTACTTGTATAGACTTTATGATCAACTAGAGCCCTAAAATATTGAAAAGAGTACACATTAATGTGTGTAGCTATTGAGGCTGACTTGGATGTCAAACAGGGCATAAATCAGTATTATAAGAAACATCCTCTCAACCAGATAAGACCCAACCACTCCGACCATGGGGCTTCCACTCAGTACAGGCACCACAGTAGCCAGACCACAGGGGTTTCCCTGGTTCTACATCTCACCAGCAGACTGCACTAATTCCCTGCGCCATGCTGTGTTTCATCATTGAGCTTGACAAATTCCTCTACCAAACAGTGAATCCCCACTATGTGTGGGAGGCCAGAATATGTGGTGAGCAAACTACGGTAGCATTAAGAAAATGTGGGCCTGATTTGGAGTTCATTAGACAAGTTACTCCATCACAAATGTGACAGATATCCCACCCCCTGTGTTTCAAGTTCCATAGGATATAATGCACTTTTAATTAGGTGGATGGAATAGCCATTATGTTTGTGACAGAATAACCCATCCTAAAGCAGGCCCTTAGTTCTTTACTAGTATAATAATTTTAAAAATGCAAAGCTTTTTTAAAGGGGCATACTAACAACAGAATAGGAACATTCATTTGCCTTTATTTCTTGCAATTGAAAACAGAAAACAACTTTTAATGTCTAGAGGAATGTGCAAACAATAGAAATACCCCAGAGAAAATTGGAGTCATAATCTTCTGTAGCTGAAACCACGAGGGAATTCCAGACTTGCAGGAAAAACAGCGAAAGGGATAACTAAGAATCTTTAAGTTTTAACAGTTTCCAAAACCTTGAAATTACACTCTAAGGTAATTGAACCGAATTCCCTATGCGTAGGTTTGTAAGTGGGCGCAATTAATGCTTTAGAGAAGGGGGGCCACATTAGAAACAGCACTAGTACGTCAATAAAAAATGCTACGAGTTTTATGAAAATCTGAATGAAAGGGCTGATAGTAGAGCACATATGATTCAAAGCCTCCCCCATACTATATGTGTAATGGTCAGAATTAAGGCTTGCTGCTTTGCAGCCCTTGACTGCTGTGAGCCTGGACACAGATGAGTGAAGTCTGGAAGCTATCTTAGAAAGGCAGCTTTCTATACTAAAGCAACGCAATCTGTATAATGAAAGAAGGCCCAAATTCATTTAGGTTTTGGTCGGTGTTGCGTCAGTTTTATGCCACAGCCCCGATGCAAAATCCATTTTGGAATTTACTAAGCCAAGCAAAGCCAATTTGTGTGGCTTTTTGTGGGTTAGTAAATTCAAAGTAATGCAAGGCAGTGCATAGGTTTGCGTTGGAGAGGGTTTCCATGGGTGGAGCATGTGCATTCTCATGCATCCACCCATGGATTGCAACGCAATCCCAGATTTTACGAAAATGAGTCAATCTGGGATTGCGCCAAAAAGCCATGCCTCCGTGAATCAGGTGCAACAAGGAAAAATATCTTTATTTCTTCTTGTTACATCCTCTTTCTATAGTGCATTGACATAATTATTGAAATCATACTTCAAACACATATTTGCTTATCATGTGTGAGGAAGCACTCTATACACATAGGAACATTAAACTCATTAGCAAAAATCACGGCATTAAGACTTAAATACTACTCTGGCCTTAGCCAAGATGTGATTGTCACTCAATCAAGGCAAACAATAGCTGAAGGGGTTTTACCCAAAGCCCTCTATATTTTGACAATTGTTCCCTGGCTGGTATATAAAAAGAGCTTGCAAAAAAGAAGCAATACATGTGATTGAGCTAAATAAACCACCAATCGCATTAAATTAGGAGTGTAAAGTAACAAACACACCCCTCACACAGCTGAATATTGAAAAATTGCAAGTTTCAGATGGCACATGCACTTCCAAATGTTATCCAAATGTGCGCCTGAGATCTTGTTGTACAATGTGTACCAAAATGTTTCCTTTCATATTTCGCGCAATGGTAGATTAGGATTATCTTTTGAAAATCTCTTGCTTAATGTACCTTCAGAAACACAAAACAAAATGCCTTAGAGAGGCTCTATTTTCACTCTTCTAGGGAACTTATTAAGTCTGATTACTAAAAAAATAGTTTTTGAAGAGTCAGTCCTCCCTACCAGTAAGAGCTTGTATTCACTCCTCTCTGTTGTTTGGTTGGTTTGTGACTTCTACTTTTTTTTTGCAATTTTCATAATTAGCAATTTAGAGGGGTGCTGGATCTGCCTTTGGATGGGCTTCACACAGTAAGAACCTAACATAATGAATAAACCAAAAAGAAGTAACACTCACTAGATTTTTGGTAGCGTTGATGCAAGAAATTGGAGGATTAGTTGAGGGGGGTGGGAATTCACCTCAATTATAAATTCACAGTCTTTGTCAGGGTGAATCAGAAATGTCAATAAATAAACCTGTGCTTAACCCCTTCGATGCTCATGACGGAATGGTTCCGTCATGAGCATTGGTGCCCCTGTGCTCATGACGGAACCATTCCGTCATGAGGCCAGGGGCACGAAATCCCTCTGCTGCAGACAGCAGAGGGATTTCTATTTCACCCCTGTGACCTTGGGAGCTGGGGAAGAGCTTCCCCAGCTCCCGAGGCCCCCTCCCTGGTTTCTGTGCCATGAGGATCAGCGCGCACGTCCTTTAGGCTCATTTCAGTTTCACTTTCTATGTGCTCAGGGGCTATCTCAGCCCCCGGGCACGTAGAAAGACAGGAGAGGTATCATTGGAAAGGGAGAATCTCCCTTTCCAATGGTACTCTCCCAGTGGATCCCTGCTTGGGGATCACCCCAGGAGGGCGATCCCCAAGCAGGGATCCACCCACTAGACACCAGGGAGGGGGAGCGGCCCCTTGGGCAAGGGTTTTGCTCCCCCAATTTTTTGGGTGCGATTTAGTCTTTTGCCCCCTGGGAGCAGATGGGAGCAGTAGCCCCCAATCTGCCCCCCAGGGGGCAAAAGCCCACTAGACCCCAGGGATATTTTTGTTTGTCGCATAATTTATTAGGGTGGGGGCTGCCCATAAAGGGCATGTCCATGCCCCCACCCTGCAAAATTTACAGCCTTTCTGCCCCCTGGGGGCAGTTGGGAGCCAGTAGCCCCCAATCTGCACCCCGGAGGCAAAAGCCCACTATACGCCAGGGATTTTTTTAATTATAATTTGTGGTGGGGGCTGCCCAATATGGGCATGCCCATGCCCCCACCCACCCCCGCAAAAATGACAGCCTTTCTGCCCCCCTGGGGGCAGCTGTGGGCATTAGCCCCAAATATCCCCCAGGGGGCAAAAGCCCAGTAGACGCCAGGGATTTTATGGGCAAATTTTAATTAGGGTGGGGGCATTGGCATGCCCATTTCGGTAGCCCCCACCTAATTAAATTTGCCCAAAAACTCCTGGCGTCTAGTGGGCTTTGCCCCTGGGGGCAGATGGGGCATTAGCCCCAATCTGCCCCGCCGGGGGGCAAAAGCCCACTAGACGCCAGGGAGTTTTTTGGGGCAAATTTGAATTAGGGTGGGGGCTCCCAAAACGGGGGCATGCCCATGCCCCCACCCCCTCCCCCGCAAAAATAACAACCTTCCTGCCCCCTGGGGGCAAAAGCCCACTAGACGCCAGGGATTTTTTGGGCACATTTTAATTAGGGTGGGGGCATTGGCATGCCCATTTGGGCAGCCCCCACCCTAATTAAAATTTGCCCAAAAAACTCCCTGGCATCTAGTGGACTTTCTGCCCCCCCTGGGGGGCAGATGGGGGCATTAGCCCCCAATTTGCCCTGCCAGGGGGGCAAAAAGCCCACTAGACGCCAGGGATTTTTTGGGGCAAATTTGAATTAGGGTGGGGGCTGCCCAAAACAGGCATGCCCATGCCCCCACCCCTCCCCGCAAAAATTACAGCCTTCCTGCCCTCGGAGGCAAAAATCCCACTAGACGCCAGGGATTTTTTGGGCAAATTTTAGTTAGGGTGGGGGCTGCCCAAAATGGGCATGTCATTGCCCCCACCCCCACCCGCAACAATTACAGCCTTTCTGCCCCCCTGGGGGAATATGGGGGCAGTCGCCCCAATCTGCCCCACCGGGGGACAAAAGCCCACTAGACGCCAACGATTACGCTGGCTTTTATATGTGTGGGGGTGGGGGCTGCCCAGAATGGGCATACCAATGCCCCTACCCCCAAAAAATAGCCACAGTGTTTCTGCCCCCTTGGGGGCATATCGAGCAACCCCACCCCCGATATCCCCCAGGGCGGCAGAAAGCCGACTAGGCACGGATTTGTTTTTAGCAATATGCCTACCTGTGGATTTTGGGCCCTAGCGCAGCCGGCACATAGGGAAACCTAGCAAAACTGTACATTTTTGAAAACTAGACACCCAGGGAATCCAGGATGGGGTGACTTGACTGGCTCTCACCAGGTTCTGTTACCCAGAATCCCTTGCAAACCTCAAAATGTGTATAAAAAAACACATTTTCCTCACATTTCTGTGGTGGAAAGTTCTGGAATCTGTGTGGATCCACAGGTATGGCTTGCGTGGATCCCCCAACGCTTTCTTACCCAGAATCCCCTGCAAACCTGAAATTTTGCTGAAAAAATCACTTTTTTCACACATTTGTGTGTGGGAAAGTTGTGGCATCACCGGTCTGACACAAATTTCCTACCAGCCAGCGTTCACCCTGGTCTCCCGATAAAAATGGTGCCTCACTCAGGTGGGAGGCCCAAGTACCCGCAACAGGCAAGGGCCCAAAACGTATTGAGGCGACATCAAAATTGCCTATCACAAAACGACCTGGTTTTGCAAGGGGGGTCCCATGACTTTTTGGCCCGGGGCTCGGCGGCCACCTAGAGAATCCTACCAAACCCACACATTTCTGAAAACTAGACACCCGGGAATTCCAGGGAGGTATGGCTTGCGTGGATCCCCCAACGTTTTCTTACCCAGAATCCCCTGCAAACCTGAAATTTTGCTGAAAAAATCATTTTTTTAACACATTTGTGTGTGGGAAAGTTGTGGCATCACCGGGCTGACACAAATTTCCTACCACCCAGCGTTCACCCAGGTCTCCCGATAAAAATGGTGCCTCACTCGGGTTGGAGGCCCAAGTACCCGCGACAGGCAAGGGCCCAAAACGTATTGAGGTGACATCAAAATTGCCTATCACAAAACGACCTGGTTTTGCAAGGGGGTCCCATGACTTTTTGGCCCGGGGCTCGGCGGCCACCTAGGGAAACCTACCAAACCCACACATTTCTGAAGAGTAGACACCCGGGGGATTCCAGGGAGGTATGGCTTGCGTGGATCCCCCAACGTTTTCTTACCCAGAATCCCCTGCAAACCTGAAATTGTGCTGAAAAAATCACTTTTTTCATACATTTGTGTGTGGGAAAGTTGTGGCATTACCGGGCTGACACAAATTTCCTACCACCCAGCGTTTGCCCAGGTCTCCCGATAAAAATGGTGCCTCACTCGGGTAGGAGGCCCAAGAACCCGCGACAGGCAAGGGCCCAAAACGTATTGAGGCGACATCAAAATTGCCTATCACAATTTTTTGCAGGGAAAAAACCAGATGCTTTCATCTGTAGCCCTTTTAGCTGTATTTTGGCTAATTTCTGGGTTCCCTCCAGGGGAATCCACAAACCCTGGGTACCTTTAGAATCCCCATGATGTTGGAAAAAAGGACGCAAATTTGGCATGGATACCTTATGTGGTCAAAAGTTACAGGGCCCTAAGCGCGAACTACCCCAAATAGCCAAAAAAGGCTTAGCACAGGAGGGGAAAAGGCCTAGCAGCGAAGGGGTTAACCCTCTCAGAGCTTGGTACAAAGCAGTTGGGCCTAATGTAGAGGCAAAGAATAATAAAATTTAAACACAACACAAGACAAATTCCAAACCAATTTGGGAAAGTAGAGAATATTTTAATAAATACAATAACACTAAAACAACACAAATCCAATAAGTAGAACCGGAGATATGAATTTTTAAAATTTGGATTACAGATAGCGCAAAAAACACAAAGCAGAAACTGATATCTGGTTGCTCTAGACCAGGTCAAAGTCAACAGTGCAGGCTGACCACGATGGAGATCAGGACCAATACAGAGACCAGATTTGTTCCGGTGGAATTCTGATTTAGAAACTTTACTGCAGAAAAAGTGGCCAACAAGTTGCGGGGCAAACTTGGTCTGAAGCAGGGCTAGACCTTGGCGAGTGGTTGAAGAGGGAAGGCAGGAAAGCTCCGAATGGGCAAAGTCTGTGCCCAGGAAGGTCAAAACATCAATCGGCTTCGGCGTGGTGAATCCCTGTACATTCGGACTTAGAAACCTTTCTGTAAGTCAGAACTCTTTCAGCGGGAAGAACCAGCTGGTTGAATGTGACCGACATATTGTCGACGGCTTGGGCTTGATAGTGGTCCCTGTCTCCCACTTGTTCTCTGGAGGAAAAGTTGGCAAAAAGTTTCATAGTCCCAGCTTTTGCAGTTTAGGTGTGTGTAAATTTTACCATGTTTAAAAGAGAGAGCACAAGCACTTTACTGCTGGTTGGCAGGAGTAAAGTGCGCAGAGCCCCACAGCCAACAAAAACTGGTTCTGCTAAAGAATGCAAAAATCTGGGAGTATACTGCACAAAAGATGGTCATTTCCAACAGCAGGTCTTCTAAATAGTTTACTAGCTATTCACCAGGTGCGCTTGTCAGCGGTGTAACGTTCCGTAAAGAAATATCGGTGTCTCCCATAGATGTCTTAGTTCTCCTTCAAAATACAAAGCTCGTCATCTTTATTACTTTTTTTAGAATTTTTGCTATTATAGAACTTGTGTGCTTTTAACTGTCACTAACTTTAAGGGTTTTTGGGGACAGTAAGCTTGGCTTTCCAGTAACAGAAATAAAAGGATCTGACAAATTAAAATGCTTTGCCAGTGAGACACATCCACCAAGTTGAGGTGAGCAGGTGATGTTCACACTTCATTGATCTTATAGGAAAGCGTGTGTCAGCCGGTGGGTGCGGCCTAAATACCAACCCAAGATGGCTGCCAAGAACTGGAGGGTCTTGCAATATCTTGCTTCCAACATGCAGTGAGAGGTCGCACGGACCATGCTTTCAAAAAGAAACCACCATCTTTAGTTTTGTGTACCCTCTGGGGTTTACTACTCCCCAAATGGAAGTCACACAGATCCTAAGGCAGGGAAGGGAAGGGCATAGGGGTGACGGCACAGGGGTGCTGAAGTGGGTACATGTATGTGGGGGAAACTGGACTCGGCACATGGGCGGAATCCTAGGTCGAACACAAGGCAGGTAGAGATAAAGGAAAATATGAGTGACGGAGAAACAATTGTGCAGGATTATAATGTAATCCAGGGAGGATGCGACAGGGGAAAAATGACTCAATTTGTTTTTTCTAATATGAATGCACTTCTCTAACTGATGCACAAAAACCATAGGAAATATGTACTAGGTGAGTGATTTTACTGTGTAAAGATCTAATCATATAAAATAATTAAAATGAGTAATGTGAAAAAAACCATCTAAATATTACCATCAAAACATATGCAATTAATCCTCTTTTGAGAACCAGTGACTAAGCAAACATCTGGTCACCCTACTCAGCGTTTCACTCCTACTGTTTGGCCTTGTAGAAAAGGGTGTTCCACTAACTAAGGTAGATTACTGCTTTCTGGCTCTAGTGGATAAATTATCGCATCATGATTGCACCTGCTTGCCGTTTCTGTTAATGCAACACTGACTTTTCTAAAGCACAGAACTGATGCTGTGTAACATTTTGCCCCTGTGGGCTTGTGATGAAGGTAGTTGGTATTGCACTATGGCATCTTCGATGGGTCCAAACGTATGGTGCTTGTGGTCTGACCACTGCCTGCTTCTACCCAGCTTGGGATTCGGGGCGTGATGTCTCGAAATCCAGAGTAACTTTCTCCTCTGGTGCAAACGCATGCAAAAAGGGTTCTATCTGCCAGGAGTTAAAGTTATTTGAACATTTAGGTGACAGAAAAAGACAAAAGCGTGTTTCAGGTTGGTGTGTTATTATCTCTTAGTGCTGTTATTGTAGTATCTAACTTTTCTAGCCTTCAAGTAACAAAATGACGGCATTCATCCTGAATTCAGTACTTGATTACCAAACGACATGCAGTCCTATGGTTGGGCGGTGTAATTGACACACGTCCCTCATGAGTCTAATTTGGATTCACTATACTGTATATGATATTCTAAAGAATTACAAGCACACTCACCTCCTATGTCAGCTGTTTTCCCCATGCATGCCAGAATGTCCATACCAGGGGCCCTATTATGTAAAGGGCTCACTTTCCCTGTTTGCGCCCGGCGCATCTTAAAACAGGTGCGCCAGGTGCAAACAGGGAAAGTGCGCCCTATGAAATGGAATGCACTGTCCCCAGGCTGCTTTGAAGCCGCTCCATGTTTTCATAGTACAGGTGACAAACCGGCTGCACTTTTAAAGGGGATTAGAGATCACCATGCAGGCACGTGCAGTCAGTGACTGGAGCCGCCTGCATGGGGATGTCTGGGGGGGGGTCCATGGGACCCCCTTTGCCCCCTCCAGAGGGCTGCCATCAGGAGGTGCACTGACAGTGCACCACCTTTTAGATGGGGCACTGTCAGTGCACCTCCTCAGAGCTTGTTTGCCTCTGCGCACGCGTCTGTAATACAGCACGGGCACAGCGGCAAAGTGATTCCCTCATTTGCATGGGGCACGTCCCCATGCAAATGAAGGAACGGCCCTAAAGATAGTGCTGTCGCTTTATGTGCGCTAACACTATCGGTATTACAGAAGGGGTCGCACAAGCATCTGCGGCCCCTTCTGTAATATCAGAGTGCCCCGGGGGAGCGCAACGTGGGCGCAATCGCCCGTTGCGCCCTTGGGGCACTTATGTAATATGGCCCCAGGTGGTCCATGCATGCCTCTTGTAGGTGAGAAACCTGCATGCACCCAGTCTCCAACAGTGTTAGGGTAGGGAAATTTACTTTGGAGTGCACTCACCTTTATTCATAAACTTAGGTAACAAGCTTCCCTATGGCACTAAGTTGATAGTACCACATTTGTAAGTTCTTGAAAATCACATTGTGGCACCCCGAGGACCTCTAGCCTGTATGTGTTTGTGCTCTCTTCTACCTTCAGTGCAATATTATCAAACAGTGTTACTATGCCTTGAGTTGCAGTTGCAGTCAGCGTGCTACTGTGGGTGGACTGGCAGAGCGAAGCAGAGGTGAGGTTGCCATCAAATATGATTGTCTTCTTGTAATATTATTATTTATTAATGAGTTATTATAGAGAGCACATCTACCCACAAGCAGGCTTCCCGGCACCGACAGGACAAGTGAAACAATGCACTGTTGTAGAAAAAAGAGTTTTTAATTGCTTCCTAAAACTTATAAAAATGTATTTGATCTAAGATGAATAGCGAGGGAGTTCCAGAGCTTAGAAACTAGGTGATGTGGAGCATAAGGCACCCACCATCCAAGGAACAAGTCCAAAGTCTTATAAGTGCTGCTGCCACATTGAGCTGACCAGACAGGACTGTCTTTATTACGAGTTATGAGTGGTCAGAATTATCCTATCCAACTGATATCTCTCCACATTGTTACTCCTATTACGAGTTAAACTCCGTGGGATGAGGAATAAATGTGCTGACACAGAATTACTGTGTGGTAATTCTGTAGCAGTAGTAGTAGTAATAGAATGTATTTCCTAGACATATATCTTATAGAAATATTCACATCACAGTAAGTTCAAAAAGATAATAATAAACATTACAAATACACTCATCTCATAGAGATGTACACCTAACAGTAACCTCTCAAATAGATAGAAAAGACACATTTCAATGTTATGACTTTAAAAAAAGCTAAATATACACATAGCGATACATCCTCTGTGTGGCAATTCTGTGACCACACATCTCACCTTGGCAAGCTCCCCTCTGCTGTAAAACACAAGCTCATCCCTTGCACCACCTGGACTTTTCTCTGGCAAGGAGGGCATTCAAGACTTCACCTGCCAGAGCTTATCTTCCCCTTCCCTCATACTCTTCCTACCGCCTCCCTCAAACTTCACATCAGAAAGAGCCCCCTGCACATATTCACCACCTGTGCAGATATACTGGTCGAAAATGGCCATTGCGGTCATCTGGAATCTCTGCACATGTTTACTTCTAACTCATAATCAGGGCCTATGTGGAGCTGAGTGGATCTGACATTAGGACACTGAGCCAGCTGAGCGACGCCCCTATGCCGATCCTCACTTACATACGATAGACATGCTGGCCGAAATTAGATCTTATCTCTTCAACTCCTCTCCTACTTGAATCCCTATGGATCTCATCTCAGCTAGAAAACAAAACTGAAAGCAAAGCAAACACCCATGTCATACTCATGCTCCCCGGTTTTACCCACCATGCATCACAGCCCTACAGCACTGCCAGCACTTGAGACCCTTCTTCAGAAACTGAGGGTAAGGGTGGTATTCATAGGAGGGACTCTTTCTGCCCCCACCGGGCCTCCTCTCCTGGGTCGGTGGTACCTCCCTGTGCTTATAGGGAGCACTGAGACAGAGGAGCATCTGGAGCACTAATGGGGCAGTAGCTCCGACATGCGGGCAGCTCCAAGATAGGGGTAAAAATAACTGTTCCATGCACTGCATGTCAGTTATTTCTACCCTCTGTAGTCTCTGGCCTGTCATATCTCATCGGCACTAGTTCTTCATGCAGTCTGTGATATATGCCTGTTTACTTCATGCACTCCCTGCTTTTGCCTATTGTCTCTTTCCCCCCATGTTTTTCTGTCCTCTGTCTTCTCTCTACCTATGTCCACTTCGATCCCTGCAACCTCTTCATCTCCCTGTTCTTGTGCTCTCAGACCCTGTCATTCTGTTTCACCAGGTCTCCTTGCTCCTGCCCCTTCTGATATTTACCTCTCTTCCATCTCTGCCCACTGGTCTAATTGCCCCATACAATATGCCTGTGTGCTCTTTGTCAACTCTTCCGCATTATTTCCTGTCTGTTATCTTTCTCACAAGCCCTCTCTCTGCACCATGGTCGCTCTGTGCCAGACCCTTTCCAGGACCTTCGCTTTCTGTCATTGCTTGTATGCTCTTTACGATTTCTCCTCTGCTTTCTTGGGCACAATGCCATTTCTGGCAGCTGTACTGTGCATTCTTGCTTCCCTTCCCACTATGCTATCAGCCATTTGTCCCTTTTTCCTCTGTTCTCCGCACCCCTGTGCACTTTTACATATCACTAGTATCTGTGCTCCCCACAATCGATTGCCCATGTGCTATTACTCTGCTGTTCAGGCTTGCTGGTTTCATACCTAGGGGCAGATTTACAAACCCCTTGCGCCAATTTTGCGTCATTTTTATCATGGGAAAAGTGACGCAAAAGTGGCGCAAGGGGCTTGTAAATCTGCCCCCTAGTGCCTAATTTGAGCCAGTGGTTGCCTGTGGGTTGCCGGTGGGGGCCCCCGGCGATCATTTTTGGGAACAGGCACTTATTTTTCCTCATCTGACGTATCCCGAGAACAAGATGAGAAAAAATGCACAACGGGGAAAGAAAGAGAAAGAAAAGATGGAGAAACGTTCATACATGGAGAAAGCAGGAACCTGTCAGAGTGAGATAAAGGGGCAGGAAGTGTCTGGCAGTGGATTAAAGATGCCTGGGGTGGATTCAGCACTACGCAGCTTTGGTATTTGGTACACTGCTATTTAATAGCACCGGCCTCTGGCTTCTGAGCAGCGCTTTGCACACAAGCACTCATTATTTCACAAATTAAGCACTGTCCATATTCTTCATATAGCTATGACTGACAATTCACTGAAACAAACAATGGTTAAAGTAATATTATAGTTAGGTCTTGTAATAATATAAAAACTAACGATTAAATAAACTGAAATTCACTAGTTATATTTTCCGGATCTAAATATAACTTGCGCCCCCACCACAAACTGCCTCGTACCTCAAATATTACATCACTCATGACATATTAACTGACATAATTAATGACATCACTCTTTGCAACTTAGCATTTAAATATATGAACATAACTACTTTGTCCTACTTGCGGTGCAGTGTCATTTATAGTGTCATTCATAATGCATTAAAGTGTCAAGCATAAACACGGTGAAATCTTGGCAGTGTCACACATAGAGCAGCATAATTTAATGACCACCCCTTTATAAGCACCTTATGTATGCAATGTGTATGTAACTGTATTAATCTGTGTGTATTTTATTATTCAATCATAGTAAGTGACTATATATGTATTTACTTTAATGAGAGCTACCGGTATAATTAGTTCAATTATCATACATCTATTCAACATGAAAGAAAATGTATGCCTTTCTTATTTTGTATTTGATATATTCACTTATGCTAACAGGATTAGTCTAGAACCTGCTCTGAATCTAATTTTGGCCTATCTTGTAAATAGGCTAGAGATTGCACACATTATATTTTCATAAAATGTTTTTGCAAGTGTTTCTTTTTTCTCTACTCTGCAGGTGTCATAGTAACATGCTTGTTAAGTTAGAATAGACTTATTGTTCAGTTTGTTAGACTAGGGGGATTTAGCTTTTAATTAGAAGTCGGACATGGAGAGTGAGATGGCGGGAGTGACCATCCTGTACCATGCAAACCAGACTGATGTTACATCCAAGGACATCCAGATGATTGTTCCTGTGTTGAAAGCTGGAAAAACTAGGGAGTCTATCTGCTTCCCTAGAACATGGTTTTTTGATTGGCTCGCTTGGTGGAGACTGATATGTAGAATCTTCTTTAAAGTTTTAATTGTGTAATCTTTTGAATAGCAGATCAGACCCTCTCCTCACTTTTGCTGAGAGAAGAACTCCTCTTGACTCTTCTGATTTCACCTGCCCACAGTGCTAAGCTTCATGCTTGAATACTCCATTTTTTTTACTTTGAACCTTAGACTTGGTACATCTGATGCTGACACCTTCCTCATAGAACTTCCCTTTAACGCTTTCAATACTCTATATAGAGTAGAGAAGTTCTTTTATGGAACCTGTTTGGGTGATGTTTTGGGTGTTGTATGTGACACTATTTTGCATCTTCTTTCTTATAGTATATAAATTCAGACTGCATGATCATTTAAATATGTACACTCAATTGATATGCTTCCTTCAATTCTACTCATTGATTTAACTTTTAATCTGAACCAAATTGTCAATAAAACCCTTAAAGTTTGGACACCATCCTCTATTTCATTCTTGTGGAGCTATATTGGTTTCACTGTATTAAAAATGTATTGCTGATGTTAGCTCCTTTTTCACATTCAAAGTCAACAATCAAAGGTCCTTATCAGTAGCGACCGGTGTCTAGGACGAGTGGCGGGCGGGGGTGTGGGGGCGAGGTGGGGCATAGAAGTGGCCTAGGGAGGGGGCAAAATAAAAAATAAAATACTTTTTTTTAACCTCACCTGCAGCCTGCCGCATTGAGCTCCTCTGCTCCTCTTCTTCAGGCACAGGCTCCCAGAATGCCCTGCATGTAGCACTATGCTTTTTGTGTAATTTTTTTACAGGCAAAAATATTTTCTTTGCTTCAAGCTTTCTGAATGTTTGCTTTATTTGTATGGACTATGCACGAGAACACAATCGGTTCACATATTACAACATTGTGCATAGGTGGGGAAATTTACGCGCTAAGAAGAAACTTTTTTTAATATAAAAATATGGTGTTCCAGTCTATGTCAAACACAATTGGAGTGTCCCACATTTTTCATTCTTTCATTCATAAGTGTGACTTATGCATGGAAAATGTTGACAGCACTGGTACCAAATTGCTCAGAAATGTGCAGATTGAGGATTATTTCGCAATTGAGAATGTTAACTGATCTCTCAAAGTGGATAGATCACTGCCACGTGATGTTACTGAAGAAAAGACTTGATGCACTTCACCACAGATACTCAGCATATGGACTGAACATGTTAAGGAAAAGGGAAGAATACAGTTTATGCACAAATGTTGAGAGTTCGAAGTTCATACTGAATGGGAGAGGCAAACAGTATGCTGGAAACACTCCATGGACATCAAATGATTCTGAGTAATACCTCTGCAATCTAATAATCTAATCTGTAACTTGAATCAACAAGAGGGTGATCAAATCTGTGCTCTGAAAACTGGAAAAAACTAGACATGTTATGTTAAATTTCTTGTTACCTATGAATGAATTAATCACATTTGGCAACATGGAAGCATTGACACTGTTTCTACAGTTGAAAACCCCAAGAAAAAAACTATAAGAAGAACATGTGAATGGGGAAATAATTTTTAATAGTCATTTGTTATATTTCTAGAAGAATGTAGCAAACATGTGTTTGAGTAAGGTAAACATCCCAGTATTTAAAAAGTATCCAAGTAGTTATGTTCAGCTAGATTTAAGAACATCTGCATCTAAGGAAGGAGGCAGAATAACTATTGCATAAGCAGTACAATGAATCTAATTGATTTTATCTGAAGCACACAAGTTCCTGTCAAATAAAAAGTAAAGAGATAACGTTTAATTAGTGGCCATAAAGGGCAAACACATGATTATTTGAGTGAGCCGTTTAAATGTATTTCAGTGCCAGCTCAAACAGATTGGGACTAGAGAATATTGGTAAAGGATACCCTGGGGAGACCATGCAGGTGTTGCAGAATGAGGGTGAGTGGCATGAGCCTGTCAGTGGTGCACAGTGCCGGTAGAGAAAGTGGAATTACAGATCAGAACTAAGAATAGGGACAATTTTTGGCATGGGCAAGCTGGGCCTAGGCCCAGACACCAATCTTCAGAGCGGTGCATGGAGCTGTCTACACTAAGGTCCTGCCAAAGATTCAATCAGAACACATGATATCTTATGTAGGAAATCAGATTGCTAATCAGTGGGGCTAAGTTATCACAAGGTCCATACAATGTGAACACTAAAAGGTAAACCTATTTTTCTGAGAAATCCTTGACTCATGTTTGGTGGCTTAGCTCATTCAGCAATGCTTTCTTACAAGATATGTATGTGCTACAAGACAACAATAGAGATAAGAAAAAAGAATGTAAAATGTTCCACAAAGTTAGCTAGAAAGAGAAAAGAATAATGAGTATAGTGGCACAGAAATGAATACAATCAGATGTAAGCCATAGAATGGGTCCATGGCACCATCTGCATCCAACTTAGATATGGCTATGCCTGGGAAGAAGCTGGTAATTCAGTTGAGTCAAATGGCATTTATTTACTTATTTCTACATTAATTTATTCCAGATTCTTTTGCTTCAACTTTGGGCTTAGAATCTTGGATGTTTCAGTGTTTGGGGTCAGGATGGGGCTAATGCATCTTCCACAGATTGTGGTGCAGAACTACCAAGGCTACACAGCACTCTATGGAGTGAATCAATCTAGACATCTTATAAGGAAAAAACAAGCATCTACTTGTGATGACCGCACTGAGAGTAGGAATGCAATTCCTGCATTTCCCCTTCCCAGATTTTGCTATAGTTTGATCCAGTTCCTGCTCAAGGAGCATGCTTTGAGGCAAGCACATTCCCATTGTCAATGCACCACTTATTTCACCGTGGTGGACAATTGTTCGGCCGTACTAAGCTTTTCCAGTCTTCTAATTCACCCAATGGTCTGCTCAGTTACTCCTCTGAAGTGCCAAGGAAAATCTCTTCCCATGAGTCCATCTGCTCCCGGCCTCCAATGTGAAAAGAGAGGGTGTTGCAAGAGCTATTCAGAAGTAGATGTGACCTTAAGAGTCTGAGGCTAAACCTCTGCCTCACCCTGACCTTTGAGTAGTTTCCATTTTATCACCTGAATAGAAGTAGGTGCTAGATGAGAGGAATTCCAGCTGGAGACGCGGAAACCTCTTGTTCCCCACACATCTGAGCTTAAGCTGAATATATTTTACATTCTCAAACTAATAGGTGCAACATGGATAGAAATATGTCAATCTTGCCAATGTTACTCGTCAGCAGATTTGAATTTAGTAGCATGTTCCTGTCAAACGTTACTAATTTAAACTTTTAGTCCATAATGCAGTTTGGCAATATGCTCTGTAATCTGACCACACAGAGCATGTACTTTTAAAGGTACATGTTTAATTTTAAACAGCATGCCATACTCCACTTGAACATCCATAGTTGTATTCTGTACAACTATGCAGAAACCCTGTTAACGGGAATAAGATTTACAATATTGACAGTGATGGCACTATAGAGTAAAACAGTTGACCTTTTAAGTAGAACAAATGCAACTCAGGGCTGATCAGTCCTCTAGCGACTGAAGTTTTCAAAATGACGAGAGCTTATCTGCAAAACAAATTAGGGCATAGAACTTGAATTTTTCGTCTTGTGATAAAAAAGGAGTATGTTAGCAATTGTCCGAGGTGCTGAGTTAAGAATACAAAGTAGAGAGAAGATAAAACGAGAAACATTAGGGTAACCAACTAAAAGTTGCCATAGAGTGGTCCTACGATGATTGGTGAGCTCACCTCACTGAGCTATCTCACAAATGTGCGTTCAGTTTCACATATCTCAATGCTTTCACTATGATATTCACATATCTGGTTTTGTAAATTGCCACTTCGTCTGTCTAAAATCAAACATTTTTCCACTTCTGCAGCACAACTTTGGCCTGCAGGTTTTATTACAATACCTCTTTCTTCGTGAGGTTATCTGTGACACTTGTTTGCTCTTTTAGGGAGATGATGTATGTTTTCTTTGAGAGAACGCAAACATTGTAAAGTAATATTTTTTTTAAGTGAGTAACAACTTGATTAGCTTTTACATTTCAGGGAAAATAGACTACTTTCACTTGAGCGGCAAGCAACTGACAGTCAAGGATTTACACTACTGCAGATAGTCCATTCAACACGTGTATTTTCAGGTGCAAGTCAGCTTCACAGCAAAGTCTTAGACAAAATGTATTGTATACAAACCCAGCAGCTGCATATAGTTCTGTTAATTGATAATAACACATAATAATATTAATAATTACGCTGATTAAAAAGCTCATAACGGTTTACAAACTGAAATATTTATTTTGATACATAAATATCAAGACAACAAAAATAGAGTTTATTTAGGTGAAAGAAACCAGGTATTGTGGTATACCTCATCTCATTCTATATTTTAAATCGAGGTTAAACTAGTGTAGTAAAATGTAAAAAAAAAAATACAATTGCACGGTCTAGTTTCATTATGTGATTATTACAACCAATTGAAAAATGTAATGTAGCCACAGCTTTCCCATAGAGATTGGCCTCTGAACTATGATGTCAGGTTTAATTAAATTCCATTTTGGTGGATTTTACTATTAGTAGTTTGGGTAAGAGTTACATAACTATTTAATATATACATATTTTAATTGAATATGCAGTGATGTCTAGCTGTGAGCTTCCATAACACCTTTTTAAGAAGCTGTATCTTGCAACTCCTGACCAGTGAAGTGAAAACTCTTTAAGTGAGGATTTCACACAGTGCGGTATATTTTGTCAGTAAAATTTCCTGTTTCATGCTGATGAGCCAGAATTATAAGTGCGAAAAGAAATCTGGATATTCAAGCATGAAGGTTCGAACTGTTCTCTTGCACATTATGGTTTCTCTGAAACCAAAAAAAAGAGCACGTCAAATACCAAATACACACATTCTGGCAATATATGGGCTACTGATTGATAGAGAATCCTCAAAGACCACTGTACAATGAAAGTGTGCAAACATCACTGTTAAAGTGACGTTATGGCTGAATTCCAAATGCTAAAAACCCTGAAATATGCCATTTATGGTATGGTAACCCTGAAATTCGCTAGTTATGTAGGCTAAGCGTAATAATAAGTGGCTCCCTAAACATGACCTGCTCATGGCCTCATACATGATATCTTTTATATGATCTCAAATGACATCATTGATGTTAACCCTGATGGTGTCATACATGAAATCACATTTGAAGTGATAAATGACAACACTGCTGTTCTCCTTTTTGTCATCAGCTGTGTTATTTTCACGACAGTTTTTATCAATGCCGAAACTACTGACGAGATTTACACTGGATATGTATGTTGTGTTAGTAAGCGTATGATGATGGCTGTATGTAGTATGATAGTGTTTGTGTAAGCATATAATCGGAACTGGTATGATAGAGTGGGTCTGTGAGTATTTGATGGTGGTTGTGTGGGTGTTTGTGTCTGAATGAGGGTGTAGATTTTTTATTGTGAGAAAGAGAATTATTAGTGTGGAAGGTTGGTGGTCCATCGCAATTAATAAATTCACTAACGTGTTAGATCCCATTAAAGGTTTCAGCAATTTAAACCTGAGCTCCACCCCTGGTAACAATGGCACAGAACAGACAGGCGTAACTTAATAACATTGTGTGGAAGTACCAAAAAAGTTAAAAAGTAAAACACAAAACACAATAAAAATCCCATTCCAATTTTTAAAAATATTGAAATTATAGAAAAATGTAATAAGCAAAATTACACGAAACATTTAGAATCCGATAAGTAAAAGCAGAGATATGAATTCTTGAAGTTTTAAGTGAAAATAGTGCCCCAAAGTGCAAATCGCCAATGGTAGTCAATAGTCGCAGTAAACTGGGACCTAGGTACGATTTGACGGCAACTGCGATGGCGCATAAGTCTGCTACAGATTTCCCCACTAAGACCTGGAAGTAGGGAAGTTCGAAAAAGTTTCTAAGTCCCTGTATAAAAAGGTACTTTGTCATTTTTCTGAAGAGAAATTGGGACAAACATGAAATTCAGTCCAACGCCATGGAACTGTCAGTCAAATGCTTTTCACAGTAGGGTCCTTTGAAGTTCGGGAGCAGAAGTTTTGAAAAAGTTCACTGACTTCTTCTGTTGCCCAAAAAACCACAGGAGTACACTTGCTAGCCCCCCAGGACCTCAGGGGAAGCACTTATAGTCTCTCAGAGATTCGGGTAGGGGGCAACACCAAAGTCCAGTCCAACCTTATGATCCTTGAAGATCTTTCTGTCCTAAAATTTCAAGTGGAAGGGTCCAACCTCCTTTGATCCTTCTCACAGGTCACAGGTGGCAATCCTGCCATGGTCTGATGAAGGTGCCTGTGGTGCCACATTGATGCTTGACACGAGCTAGTAAGAGTGGGGGGGTGAATCCTGGCCACTCCTTACTGCAAACAGGCCTGAAATACCACAAGCCTGGGCATTTTCAAGATTGAGAAAATCTTTGGCCATACTAAACATGTGCTGTAAGGGCTGGGAAGTACCATAAGGAAATCAGTAAACAGTATACCAAAAACAAACCCAGAGACAGAAGTCTGGTAGGATAGAAGAAGGGCCATTCAACAACCAGACAAGCAATACACGAGAATTGTCTTGGCATCCTATTCTCTGACTTTTAAGTGTCCCCAAGTGTTACATGTGGCTCAACAGACCTATCAAGCAGAATTTGACAGTACGGTGTCAACAGGATGCCTGCAGCCCCAGAATACACTGTAGACTCCCCAGAATACTCTGTAGAGTTCAGGGGATTAATCTCTGCCCATTCAGGGCAGCATTAAATTTGCTCCTGGGAGGAATTTCACACCCCTTTCACACCTTTTCCAGGCCTTGAACACAGGCTGGGAGCTAGCAGAGCCTTATGCTAATTAACCTTCTGACAGTTCAGGCAGATAAAGGGTAATAATAAAAGTTACAATTCTGTAATCTTTATAAAAAAATCTGACTTCATCATTGAAATGGATTTTTTTGATTTTTTATTGAGCAGAGCATCAAAAACATGTAAATCACAAAAGAGATTTAAAACAGAGAAACATTGAAAGATCAACATATGGATAAGATCGGTTCATAAAAGCATAGAGTATGAGCGGGAAACATTTTTTCATCAGAGGTTCGAGAACAACACCATTTACATAAATACCAATAGTGAAGCAGCTTTAGAAATATCTGCCATTCATTCTTGCAGAAATACTTAAAGTGCTAAAGTATGAAAGTGCTAAAGTGCTAAAATGCCAGAGTACTAAAGTGCTGAAATCGCCCCGGAGTAGACCTCCAGACCCCTTAATCATATACCCACTATTCCGCCAACCTTTAAAGTTCAAAAGGACCTAAATTCCTTATCGGGATAAGACTACTAATCTATCTGATTTTCCAGACTCCTAAAATACTTCCAGATTTCATTAAACTTTTTGGAAACCCCCACCCGCCTCGCATAGGCTTCCTCAAAAGCCCTGGTCCGCTTCATTTTGTTTAACCACTTCTCGTAAGTGGATGCTTCCGACGACCTCCAGTTCTGGAGAATCAAAGAGCGGGCAACCAAGGAGGAGATAGAAAGAAAAGTCTCCTCTGCTTTTATCAAATTTGTCCTATCTTTACTGATTCCAAAAAGGGCAACCTCGGCCTCTGACTGGACCCTCTTCTTAATTGCCCTATTTAAAGCCGAGAAAATATCACTCCAGAAGGGCCCTAGTCTAGGACACGTAAAAAAATATGTAGCCAGGCCACTTCACCTTCTGCCTGGCAACAGAAACATCTATTTTCAACTTCTGGGTATTTTTTATTGAGTGCTTTAGGTGTAAAGTATGCCAGCCACCGGGATAGAAAGGCCATTCTTTTAAAATTAGCTGCTCTCAGGGCCTTGCTCCCTAACTGGCATGTGACTTGCCATTCTTGGCCAGAGAGGGTGCATTGTGTTTCCCGAGATACCCTTTCTAGATGTTTCTCAACCGATAGGGGTTGGCCATGATTGCGTAAGAGACGATACCAGTTGCCCACCCCTCTTAGCTTTACTCCAAAAAGGGCTGTCACCAATTTAGTTGGCGTACTAAGAGAAAATTTTTGTCTATTTAGGAAATATAAAATCTGTAAATATTCGAAAAAAGCTGGCTTCCTCCAGCTCCTCATCAGCACCTCTTGCCAGGTGATTACCCTGTTCTGAATTAAGAAATGCCTTAGCTCTTCTAACCCACAATCCTTCCAATTTCTTAAATGTCTAACTTGGATTTGGAGGTCGAGATTTTTGCATTCTCCTAATTTTAAATAGTGGAACCCGGAAGAGCCAGCGTTTTAAAAAAAGGATTGAAGTCTAATAGAGTAATCCTTCAACGTCTTATATCTCGTCCTTTTGGGAAGTTTAGAGGTTTTTAAAAATATTGGAATCTGAGAACCAGCTTCCTGCACCATTTTATCCACAAGAAAATTGTCATTTAAACCGTTAGAAACCAATAAACGAGCTGTTATGTCTAAAAAGGCTGCTTCATAGTATGAACAAACATGAGGTAAGGCCAGTCCACCCTGGTCGATGGCTAATTGTAACGAAGAGAGCTTAACCCTTGATGTCTTTTTCCCCCAGACAAACTGTCTAAACATAGTTTTCAGCTCCTTAAAGTAATTATTGTTGATCTTGATAGGTATATTTATAAAAAGGAAAACAAGTAGCGGAAGTATGGACATTTTGATAAGGGATACTCTGCCTATCAATGTTAAAGGTAGTAGCAGCCAGTTATCCAACAATTTCTTGATTTTACCCTGCATGGCTACATAATTCAGCTTGTATAGCTGTTGATGTTGATCGGAAACATAGAGCCCCAGAAATGGATTTTTAAAAAGTAATAAAAATAGTAGTTTAATTATTTATCTAGGTTATCCCATTCCCAAGATAGGAGTATTTTACTCTGTACTCAGGTTTTCTATATAGTACAGCTAAGCTTACCACAGTGAAAATAGCTTTTAGGGCCTTGTCACTGTAGGGACATGGTAACATTAATTCCTACATATCCCACTTTTAAGTACTATGCAGCCCCCATATGGGCTACAATGCTTACCCAAAGTTGACTTACTCATATTTAAAAGGAGGTTTTTTTTCAACCTGTTACAAAGGGTACTTTTAAAGTTTTCACTGCAGGTTTTACCCTGCAGCAGTCAAGATACGATGTTAGGCCTGAAACCATGTTTCCTTTGTCACACTATTAGATGGCACAATATATGCTGCAATCCAGAGATGGAATTTACCTTTCCATGTCATGGTTACATTTCTGTACCATTTACTGTGCCGTATAGAAAAGTTAGATAAGCCAATTTACTAAGGTTTTAAGGTTCCAAGCACAAACACAGCATGCAGGACAGCAGTGCCCGGGTGTGCAGGGTATAAAACCCAGCAATGAAATTTTGCAAAGATATGGGGGTGACCACACAAAAAAGGCTATTTTCCTGCAATTGTGAGATTGAATATGATGGTGAGTGTGTAGTCACTTGATGAAGGGTGCATGCTTATATTTGTTGGGTACAAGGCTATATAATGGTAGATGTGTTTTAATATGACAGTGAGCATGTGATTGTGTGGACTGTTGGTAGATGTGTGGTCATGTGATAATGTGTGCGTGGTCTATATTATTGCTTGTGGGTGGAATGTAATAGTGGGAATGTAGTCATGACATTATGATGGTGGATGTATGTTGTTGCCTATATAATGGTGTGTTATGGTGGATGTGGGGCTGTATTAAGCTGCATTTGCTTGTATATGATAATGACTGTCTGGATTTATGATGGTGAGTGAGTTGGTTTATGGTGGTTGAGTGGTCGTTTGCTGGTGACTATGTGTGTGATCATGATTGTGTGGTCTTAAGACGGTGGGTACATAAGTATATTAGGTGGGTTTATGCTGTATGATGATAGTTGATACATACATACATCCAAAGTACTCAGATAACTGATAATAAGCCAGGATGCACCGCCTTAAAATTCAGAAAACTCACCACCTCCGTGCACAGTCTTCTCACCTCACTCACCACACTACATTAACTATAACTCGTCAGTGTACCATTCGGTGTGTTCACACAAATCATGCAATTTGAGATGTCATTAGTGTTGTTATTAATGCAGTGATTTCCCATGCTCTAATTTCTGTAATATGCAAGGGTATAGGTAGTGGATGAAGAAGGGGCAAGTTATAGTTAATGTAGTTTGGCGAGTGAGGTGAGAAGTGTGTACCGAGGTGCGCGATTTATCGGAATTTTAAGGCGGTGCGCAAGTATAAAGGTGAGTTATAAATATGAATTATATAACTTTGAAAGTGTGCTTGAATGATAAATTAAAGATATCACTACAACTGTATAATTTCTAATGTTCATGTAGTTTAAGTTGGGTTTCTCCACCAAACATAAAGAAAATTTTCCTACCTATAACCTATCTTTAACCTTTTTTTGTGAATTTCAAAGGCTTTTGTAATGTTAGTAGCAAAAGTGTAATATTGGTACAGTTTAGTGGTGTCGAGTGGAGTGTTATTAAGTGGACTGTGGTAGAATATAGTGGAGGATAGTGTGGTAAGAGTATATTTTGGTATACTGGAGTGGAATAAAGTGGAATTAGGTATAGTGGAGTACCGTTCACTGGAATGGCATACAGCGGAGTGGCGTAGAATGGAGTCACATACAGTGGAGTGTTGTACACTGAAGTCTGATACACTAGAGTGGCATATGCTTCAGTGGCATAAAGTGTAGTAGCATACAGCGCAGTGGTATACATTGGGACAATATAGATTGGAGTATGATAAAGTGGAGTTACATCCTGTAAATATTGTAGAGTGTATTCGCATAGACATGTGAAGTGTTGTATAGTGTTGGGCATACATTGGAATATTGTATACTGAAATAGCATACAGTCGAGTTGTGTACAGTGCAGTGTGGTACACTGGAGTGGCGTAAACTGGAATAGCATGCACTGGAGTAGGGTACAGTGGAGTGCCATACAGTGGAGTGGTGTACATTTGAGTGGTGTACACTAGGCTTACATAAAGTACAGTGTTGCACAGTGAAGTGTTGTAAAGTACTGTGCATAAAGTGTAGTGGCGTATATTGAAGTGGTGCACAGTGCAGTGGCGCAGAGTGGAATAGTGTACACTACAGTGGTATACAGTGTAATAGGGTACAGTGCAATGGCGTATACTGGAGTAGCATAAAAGTAAGTAGTGTGTACTGTAATAAGTGGTGTTAAATCTTGAGACCTCCTTTGGAGTGGCATATAGTGGAGTACTTTACAGTAGAGTGTCGTACAATTCAATAGGGTTAATTATAGAAGCTTAGAGTCTCATGACATACACTGAAGTGCTGTTTAGTGGAGTGGTGCAAAATGTAGTTTTGTAAAGTGAAATAACATACAGTACATTGTGGTACACTGCAGTGGGATAGAATGCATTTCAGTAGAATTGAGTGCGGTAGAGTGGAGTAGCATACACTGGAACAGTGTACACTCTAGTAGTGGACCATAAAGTGGGGCACAGTGGATTAGCATATTGTGGAATAACATAAAGTGGAGTTTCGTACAGTGGAATAGCATACAGTTGGGAGAAGTACCGTGTAGGGTCGAACAATTAACTGGCATACATGAAAGTGTAATAGAATACAGTGGTGAACAGTATTATAGCGTAGCGTATAGTGGTGTAGACTGGAGTGGCGTATAGTGGAGTTCGGTGGACTAGAGTGGAGAAACATACAGTGGATTAGCGTACAATTTAATGGCTTATACTGGAGTGTCATAAAGTGAAATGGCATACTGTAAATAGCGTAGAGTGCAGTGCTGTAAAGTCAACTCTTATACACTAAAGTGGCATATAGTAGAGTGTGCAATTAAAATGCAAGATAGGGTAAAAGTGTGTGAAAAAATTTGAATGTTATGTCTGAAAAATATTACTTTCAATATTAAAATGTTACATTTCTTGCTGTATATATAAATAGTGTAAATAATTGTAAACTTATTCATTATATAAAACGAAGTTATATATTGTGCTAGGGTATACCGTCAAAGTTCACGGTATACCACAGTACATAGGGCTTAGAACTGGTGATGTGATGTGTTGATTGCTGTGTTTACCAAAGGTAGAAATCAGCCATGTAGTTTTTATGACAATTTTGCATTATTTTATGGTCAGCGTTTTGCTGACATTTGGGTTAGGGTGTTACATATGGGTAAATATTAAGTTTTATTATCATTAACCACTTATTACCACTTTTATGAAGTAGTAATAGGTTAACGTTTTTGTATTATCGACCTAAGGATTTTTTTAAAAGTATAGATTAATACCTTTGCAACTGTTTAAGGAGTGTCCGCACATTTTAGCAGACTTCTTCCAGTGGTTTAATTATGGGAGGAGTATAAGTTTTGCGGGGTTGGCTGAAGAGGGTGTAAAGAAAAATGGGGATCCCAAAACCTACTTTAATCAAATATATTTAATATGCACTTTTAAATTTTGTGTTGCACAAAAATCAGGAGTCGTCTTTTGTTTAAATTTGCAAGGATTACATATTATGGTGCTCATCCTGTTTATTTTGTGTAGTGCAGGCATATTTTAGACATTGTTATGTTTTAATGATTTGAAAGTTAGTAGTATTTGTTATTGTGTGATGTTTGTGAAATGTGGGGGTATTTCTTGGCAGTACCATGGTACAAAGTTATCACAAGCCATTAGCTTATTAGGTAATAATAGGCTTTACAAAAGTTAAAGGCTCACATGCTCTTTTTAGGTACACTTTCCCCTTGTTGTGTGTCACACCTTCTGGTGTAGGTAAGTATTAGGTTTGGTATTTTTGCTCTAGCTCTTACCACTTTATTTAAGTGGTAATAGGCAGAACAAAAAAGTTATCATTTTCTATGTATTTGTTTACAAAACTACGGAATAGCGCAGGAGTACTGCAGTACCCCAAAAATGTTTTCAAACGTTAAACATGCTGTTTATACATTTTTCTACATTTTTATAGCAATGAACGGTGAAGTGTATTTTTTTTTTTAGGCAAAACAGCCCTGCACACTTCCATGTGTTGAATACATATACATGTCATAGTCAGACCATATTCATAATAACATAGATTTACAATAAACAGTTGTTTTCCCAGAAGAAAAAATGCCGGTAAGATCTTGCGTTGTAAAAAGTCACTCTTTATTCGTATTCTTTAAAATTCTAAACCGCCAACGCGTTTCGTCCTCAAGCGGACTTCTTCAGGGTTGAATACTATGTAAGTTCAAGTATATAGGTTATGTCCGTTCTCAGAAGGTCATGATTTGATAAAGTAATCTGGCGAATGTAACGCCCGTCTCCATGCGGTCATCTGGTTCAACAAGGATCTAGGATCTATTTTTTTTTTAGTAGCACAGTAATGTTTAGTAATTACAGCGGTACTCCATACACTTTTACATATTTATGTATGTAAATAACTGAAAAAACACTTTAGCAAATTACATTATTAAAGTACAGTGTCTTATAGTGTATTTCCATTTTTATTTTGCTTCTGCTGTACTCACAATTTTTTAACTATATATATACTTATAAATATTCTTCCCAACCTATTACCACTATACTAAAGTGGCAATAGGTATGGGAGAAATACCAAACGTAATACCTACATTGAATGGCATAATGCAGGACACAGGGAAACTCGAGATGAATACAAAATGGCTGCCCTTTACTTTTATAATGGCAGTAATTAGCCAATCAGCCTAAATTAAAATCACTTAAAACATATGAAATACTTACCCTATGTATGTGCCATACTCCACAGAATAATCTGTACTCCATAATATATAATCCTTCCAAATTTCGCGCTACCCGAAATACAAAAGATGATGCATGAAGGCATTGGATTTTATGCCCGTTTTGAGACTCAATCAATCAATCAATCAGGGAATTTTAATGCGCACTACTCACCAGTGAGGGTCTTAAGGTGCCTTTTTTTCTTTGCACCCCCTTAACAAAACGCTGAAAAACTTTCAGGACTCCAAGAAGGAAACAGGAGCTGTGGTCTGCAACGTTTTGTGGACATTTTGTCAAACGGGTGCAAAGTTGTTAAGGGACAAAAATAAAAAAAATACCTATCTCTGGTCGCTTTAATTATAACTACAGAGTGACTACCGCCACTCTGTAATATATATATGTTTATATATATATTTATTTATATATATATATAACGCATTGACTCATACAGAGTAGCCAATCAGTGGCATGCGATATCGCTTCAAAATGTAGGGTGATAGCCATTATGCGCTTTCAGACTGCAGTTTCCTTTGAAAAAGAGGACTTCTCGAAACGCGTCAGGATTGCAGTCTCATGCTGATAACCTGCTGGCAAGTGAAGCTGTTTGACCGATAATAAAGGCTGTTTGGGGAAGCTTTTCCTTTGTTCGAGTGCAACTTACCTGTTGGTCACTCCCCACTGAGCGCGATATATATATATATATAAACACAAATATATAGCCAGTGGGTAGCTATAGTTAGGACAAACCTTTCCTATAGACAAAGCATTTGTTTGTTAATAACTTTGCCACTGTTTGACAAATCTCCACAACATTTTCCAGACAAAGTGCCGTACTTTGTCCAGTTCTGCATGGAAAGTTTCGGAGCAATCTATGAAGCAGGGGTGGAGAAAAAGGGGGTCCCAAAACGATTTTTCCCCATGCAATGTCAATGGGATTTTTGCAGTTTTTAGACACATCTACAGCCTGAACCTCTGAAATGAATGACACCAAATTTGACAGAAAGATAGATCTTAGTCCAGGAAGAGCCCTTTTTGAGACTTGGTGTAAATCTGTTTGAGAGATATTAAAGAAAGAAATGTATATATATCTAGGGACGTGGATCATTCGGGGATCTTCTAACGGGGGATTTGCAGGTACCAGAGGTGATCCGCGAATCCATGGGAAAAGCAAGGCACTAATTGGCTGGCTGCAACGTGAAAGGAAAGTTGCAGCCGCCATTTTGTTTGTTGATCCCAGAGGACACATTTAGGGGACCTTTAAGGACACCTCATGGGCAAGAAAGTGCACCCCAATTTTTTTTGTGCCAAATCAAGGATGTGTAGATCCGAAGCCCAATGAAAAAAAAAACATCACCCACTCACACACCATACCCAAAGGCTGTGCCCAGCATGGGGTTTGATGCATGTGGGGGGTTTGGCTACAGGGCAACCCCTCCATCCACAGCCGAAGGGCAGGTGCGGTGGTGTTTGTATTAACATAAGGTAATTGTATATTACTTTACATTAAAAAAACATAGGATTTAACTGAAAAAGCCAAGGATTACAGGGACGATATAGTTAGGTTCACATTTAACACATGCAAAACCATAGTAATTCAGCAGTTATAGTTACACTTATCAGAAGAAACTATAACTCGTTCCTTTAATTAACTTCAGGCCAAGAGTTATAGTTTCTTCACATAAGTAGACCTATAAGTATAACTATAACTGCCAACTTTCTACAGTTTTGTGTGTGTGAAACATGAACCTAGTTATAATATCCCAGTAAACTCAGACATTGGTAGTCTCATGAAATACAACAGGTGACAAGAAAAAAATGGCTCCTTCTAATACAAAGAGTACAAGACCTATAAGTAGATAGTTCCAAGACATAAACAATAAATGAAAGAAGTTCTTGGAACTGCATCCTCAGCCTCAAAAGGCTATATATATATATATATATATATATATATATATATATATATATATATATATATATATATATATATTACCTACTGGCGGTCGCCAGTAGGTAGTTATAGTTAGGACCTAGTTTCCATAGGAAAAGTGTTTTTTGATTTGCCATTATTTTTGGCGCCGGTTGACGAATCTTCGCGAAATTTTCAAAACTAATGGGGCGCTCCGGTCAGCTCCTGTCTTGAAAGTTTCGGGGTGATTCGTCAAGTGGGCCGAGAAAAAAGGGTTGTCCCAAAACGTGTTTTCCCCATGTTAATTTCCATAGGAAATTTAGACACGGCTACAGCCCGAACTGCTGAATGGAATTACACCAAATTTGGCAAACAGGTAGCTCTTGGTTCAGAAAGCGCCCTTTTTTTGAAATGGTGTAAATCCGTTCAGTAGTTCCTGAGAAATTTAAAAAATAAAAATATCGATATCTGAGCACTGAGGAGGATTCGCGAACCCTCCCGAGCACGAGCTTGATTCTGATTGGCTGCCAACACTCCAAACCAGGAAGTGTTGGCAGCCATCTTGTGACTCGGTAAAGCCGAGTCACAAGAAAACAGTAAAAAAAGGCTAAAAAACAAGAAAAGGGGGCAGGGTAGAAACACCCAGACCCCCTAGGCCTGCTCAGGTGGTCCCACGAGGACCCCCAAGGCCAAAAAAAGCATTAAAAAAAAAACAAAATCATCCGAATTCGCCCTGGGTGCGCGAATCCGGCCAAATAAATTTTTAAAAAACGAAGCGCGGGTTAGTGTAAAATGTCACTACTAGGAGTTGTGCGGTGTTCTGCAGCTTGGGATATGTACAGTTGTCAACACTAAGTCCTCTCCAGTGTTGAGTTATTAAAAGTGCTGGCTGAGGACCAGTGTTATGAGTCAGTTCTAGGTGCTGTGACGAGGCGTCGGAAGCTGTGCAGTGCTCAGCAGCATCAGCCTATGTACAGTGCTCACCACAAGGCGCTATCCAGTGTGGAGCTCTAAAGCTGGAAAGCGCTTGGTGTATTAAAAGCGATGGGAGCCGGACAATGTTAAGGATCAGTTCTAGGTGCTGTGAAGAAGTATCGGAAGCTGTGCCTGGAAGAGTCAAGCTCCTAATACCTGGTTTCAGACCCCCGGACACCACCCGCTCCTCGCTTACGGTTCCCACCAGCAAGTTGCATAACTCGGCGCCCATTACACCCACATGAGTAGCGCCGTGAAGTGCCCTCAATAGCACTTCCGACTGGAGAACGGCGGATATTGACTTCGAAGGCACATTTTCTTCCACACACACTGGGTGACAGCTCTTTTTATCATGGAAATCAGACTGCAATCGGTTTAAAGTAGACCAATCTCAGCACAGGTCCCGCCAGATTGTTTTAGAAACTAAAAAAAAGCTGCAGAGAAAGAAGAGGGAAATATGCTCCCATCAAGGCTTTACTATTTGATGTGGTAAACACATTCCTGCCCCGGCCCGTCCCCGCACAGGCACGCTTGCCGCTCATATTTCACTCTAATGCAAACCCATTTAAATCATTGCCTTGTTTTTCACAGATTGCTTCTTGTAAATGGGACAATAAATCGCTAAAGTGTCACGGATGGAGAGGGCGCTGCAGGAGTGTAGCGGGAAATCGACAAGATGTGAACCAGATGGGAGAGGAGAGCGTGAGAGATGGTATGGGGCGGAGCCAGCACGGTGGGGTAGGTACAACAAGCTAGTGTAATCAGGGGGCTGATACGGTGGTTAATACTATGGCTTCTAGGCACTCCTTGACTGAAGAAAGCCAGGAAACAATGTAACACGTTTATTTATAACGCGCACATTCACAAGGCTTCTTGGTGCTATAAAAAGATGTTTGTTGGCATGCAACTCAATGTTACTCATTTTTTCAGCCTAGCTAGGATGAAAGGCTGAGGGTTCCACTTGAATGCAAATCTGTGATCACTGGGCCATGCACAGACCTCACAGCATAAGTACACTGAGTCACTAGACCACAAAATGAACTAGAGCTAAGACGGGTGCTTGCAAGAGATGACTGGGGCGCGCGGGTGGTATGGGAAATAGATCGGAGCCCGGTGGCACATCAGCCCTCTCCTTCATATATCTGTGATCAGCTACCGTTCCCTTGGGGGGAGGTTACCAAAAGGAGGGGGCGACCTGGCACCCCAGCTTGTTCCGTAGGAAGGAGGGTGGAAACTGGCATGCACTTGGGAACCAGCTCAGGGCCCCCTCTGGATGTGTTTATCCTTGGAACAAGAAGTGTTGGCAGCAGGGGAGGGGCAGGAGAAAGCACACTAGGCGAAGATGAGATGGGAAGGCGGCGAGTCACCGCGGAGGGTTCGCCTGGCAAGAGAGAGACCGCGGCTCTCCCTGATCAGAATTTAATTGCGCTGGAAGAGGACTGAGCTTCGCGGATCCATCTTTCCAGCACACGGAAAAACATTTCTTGGTGGGGGACGGAGTGGTAAGGGAAAGGCAAGAGCAAAATAGATAACAGATCTGGAGGCAGGTGGCATGCTGTGTAAGGGAAACCGTAGACTCACTGGCACACTGTGTCATGATGCCAAGTGCTGAAGGAAAGGGACGGCAAAACGGCTAGTCTGGGGGCACTATCATAGCGGGCAGCGGTCTTTCTGAAGAGGGTGGTGCCTGCCAGCCTCTACATTGGCAAAGTCCTGAAAGAGGCATGGGTGGCCACGGGGTGGGGGATATCAAATTCTTGGTGCGAGAGGTAGATTGTGCTTCGGCAGTTTACTTTTGTAAAGGGGCACGCAGCTCACACATCTCGTTTCTAAAGACACCAGACTCGCCACACGGTGCTCATTTATGTCTGCTTTATTTATTAAGTGCTCAGACACAGCAGGGCTCCATGGCCCTGAGACAGAGACTCAAACTACATGCAAGACTCAGGCATTACAAGATGAAGGAAAGAGTGACACAGTGCACCAGGGCAAGGCGCACTCTGTGCATTGCTTCATGGCTGGGCGTGTGCTATGAAAGTCCCCGCACATGAGAGGCACAGAGCACATGGATTGGGGCAAGAGTTCCAGTTCACGCTTCTTTTAATCACGAAGACACAGAGATGGGGAGGGGGCAGGCTGTGGATAGTGGAGTGGTAATACAGCAGCGATGTGTGAGGCGCGAGGGGATTCATGACACATTGGGTGGTCGCTAAGCATTCATGGCTGTGGTCAGTAACTTACCTTCATGGCCATGACTCCTGCTCTCACAGCGGGATATGAGACAAACTGCGATCAGCAGGAAGGGCTGGTGTAGTGAAAATGTAACGTGCCTACCAATCCATTCCCGTTGTGGAGATTACAGAACTCCCAGGAAGACCCTACCTGAAAAAGTCTGATGATGTTGGCCACCATGATGGAAAAGGAGCTCCCTGAGGCACCGATGACTCCCAGAACCCTCTCTGGGCGCACAAAGACAGGGGGTTCTCCACTGGTGCAGCGCACATCCGAGGTGTCCTTCTGTATTAGTGCCTGTACGAAGGTGAGCGACTGCTCCAAGGCATGGGTGTCCCGCAAGCACGTGTCCAGCACACGTGCCCCCAGGGTCACGTTGGGGAGCCGGTCCGGATCGGCGTTGATTTGGTCCAGTGCATAGAGCATGGCCTCCAGGCGCTGCACGCCGGCCTCTCGTTTGATGTCCCTGCATGGCAAGCCCAGTGTCCCACGCCCATGGACAGAGAAAAGCCAACCCAGAGTGATGTCACCCTCCAGGCGATTGGAGTGTGGTGCATAAAGCTCCTGGGACCTCGCACTGGCCAGCAGGGGTAGCAGGACCAGCAGGGGGACCATGGACAGGTCCCTGCACGGGCTCGGACTCCCACCACAGGCACAGCAGGGCCCTGGCAGAACACCTCGCCAAATCCGTCCTGAAGGCTCTAAAAAGGTGTATCCCAAAGTCCAATCTCCAACAACAACCTTTGCACAGTTCACAACTCCACGGGTGCCTCCACTAGCGTGAGGATAGGAAAATATGAAATATTTTGCACTGAGGAAGGCACATTTGCTGAAACGCGTCTGCAATAAAGATATGAGTATTTGGACCTGGTGAGTGCCCCACACCTTTTTGGAGCTTCATATTCAATACGTGAGTCCTACCCTGACGCTAGTGGAGGCACCCGCCTTTAAGTTCGGCAGCCACCTGTGGGTTTGGAGCGGTTATATATATATATATATATATATATATATATATATACACACACACATACATGCATACACACATATATATATAAGGCTTTTAACTTAACTGCTAAAAACATAAATTTTTGGTGTTTAGTGCATGTGTGTTAAAGATTTGTGTGATAAAGGCATTGCGTGGTTATGGAGAAGCAGCAGAGAGCTAAAGAAAGAGCCAGAGGTGGGGCTGGGAAAAGGAATGAAAAAAGGCGAATGAGGTTGTGTGAGAAAGAAAATAGAGATAGAAGGAGAAAGTAAGAGAGGAAGAATGGCAGCTGGATTAAGGAAGAGAGAGAAGCCGAGAAAATCTCAAACTCTCAGAATCTGGGAGCCCAAGTGCATCTCAACACTTTCAGAGGCCACCTTAACAGGAATGGACTCCAAATCATTTTCAAGGTGCAAGCCAAGGGGGATGTGTTAATGGATAGGAAAGTGTTCACTTTCAGCTTTACAGGCAAGAGCGCGCCCACGTGGGAGGGTCACAGCTCACGGAGCCCACTGGAGAGTTGTTAGAATTGATTTATAAAAACAATAAATGCAAACAAAGTAAAATTAAACAGCAGTGACATGTACCTCTCGATCACCGATGAAACTTCCTCAGTAGGATAGAAGGAAGCAGAGAGACCACCAGGCCGGCCATCATCCCAGAGGAGCCCTCGGTGGGAAGGAAGGTGCCACAGAGTATCTGGTCCCCAGAGCACTGGTGCACAAGTCTTCCAGGGTAACAAAAGCTGTATACTGGCCTAAAGTGTCCAGTATATTTCTGGCTTCTAAAAACTACACAAGTGTTCAACTTCCAATCGGTGGAGGGGCTTCCTATGAAAACTGTGGAAGGTGCCTCTCTATGACAACATTTTCTCAGAGTCTGGTACATAGGAACATATTATAGTGAAACTACCTTGCCGGGGCATGCTGTGGATTCATTTTCCAAAGCAGACACTTGCACATCTTCTGCTTTGAGCAGGATACATGTCCCAGCTACATCTGTGTATACCTATATGACAGAAAGTATGTATCCCCAAACAACAGCTGCGTTTGCATGTGTTGTCTAGGTGCTAGGGCCTGACCAGCACAGAATAACAAGGGGCATTGTTGTTCGACCTTGTCTACATGTTCAGCCTAAATCCCAGGAAATGAACAGAGCGCAAAACAACAGCGTGTTTTGTGTGAAAGTACATTGTGACATAAAGCAAAATATGGCTGCAATGTAACGTGTGCAAAGCAGAGGACAGTCTGCAATGTGCTCATGCTAACATAGGGAAAATTTGGGAGACATAAAAAAAGCTAGAATGGATATTTGGCACAGAATGCTGTAGACGTTTCTTACTACAGTGCCCCTCAAGATACCTTTCTTGCACAACATCTGTATCGATATCTGAGCACCGAGGAGGATTTGCGAATCCTCCCGAGCACGAGCTTCATTCTGATTGGCTGCCAACACTCCAAACCAGGAAGTGTTGGCAGCCATCTTGTGACTCATCCACCGTGCCATAGGTCCTGTGCAGGCCTCCTTCTGCACCTCACTTGCCTCTTTTTGCACGTATGTTGGTTCTTTTGCACTGCTCTTGCTTCTTTCTGCTAACCCTGGGCGTAGTCCGCGTAGTAGCGCTACGCGTAGCTACGCGAAGTGCACTTCGCACTACGCGAGCTACGCGTAGCACTACGCGAACTGCGTAGTGCGGTAGGAAATGCTGTTCGCAATGATTGCACAGTGCCGGATGCTTGTCCGCACTGTGCAATCATTGCAAATGGCATCTTGCACAGTGCAAGCGGTCGTTTTCTGCCGCTCGAGTAGATTTGTACTCGAGCGGCAGTTTTCTCAACGCGGACTGGTAGTTTCTCATCGCGAGCAGTCGCAAGCATACGCGACCACTCGCAATGAGAAACCTGACCTCCCCGCGTTGAGAATCTCGCCAGGATGTTTATTTTCCACGCTCGCGATCGGCAACTTGATGTTGCTGATCGCGAACGAGGAAAAAGTCTTGCCGGGATGTCATTTTGCTCACTCGCGGTCGCCAACTTGACGTTGAGGACCGCGAGCAAGCAAAAAATGCCCGCTACGTGTTTTTGCACTGTGCTACGTGCAATTGCGCAAACTACGCAAACTACGCGAGCGTTGCGTAGTTTTCCACCCAGGCCTACTTTCTGCTAGTCCTTGTGGCTGGTGGGTGTTACCAGGATTCACACACAATCTGTCAGGAAACAATTTAGGCTGTGGCACATAACAAAACGGTGGTTTCACCCAGAGACCACCTCTTCTAAGATAGGTATTAGCATGTGTGATTGGTTTGTGCTCTTTTTGTTCATATCGATTTATAGGATTAGTACATCCCTATTTTTTGTTTTTGTTTTATCCGTCGTGTGTACAGAGAAAGTGGAGTACTCGTTTGCGGTGGTCTTTTCTTCTTTATTTGAAGACATGTACAAAAAATACAAAACAGCCGACACGTGTTTCGTCCAGAGGCCAGCAGGCCAGGGCTTTCTCAAGGCAGGGCGTTCTCTGTTGATTAGTTGTATTGTAATTAGATAAATCATCCAAAGTGTCAAAGGAGCGTCTCCTGTGCGTCCGATAATCTCTGCAGTCAAAACCTGCACCTCTCTTGCAAATTTCTGCACCCCTATTGCCTCTTTCTGCACCCCTTTTACCTGTTTCTGCACCTCTCTTGCCTCTGTCTGCACCCCTGTTCCTCTTTCTGTACCTCTTTTCCCTGTTTCTGCAACTCTCTTGCCTCTTTCTGCAGTTCTCTTGCCTCCTTCTGCACCTCTGTGGCTTCTTTCTGCACCTGTCTTGCTTCTTTCTGCATCCCTGTTGTCTCTTTCTGCACTCGTTGTCCCTCTTTATGCACCTCTCTTGAATCTTTCTGCATCTCACTTGCCTCTTTCTGCACTTCTCTTGCTTCTTTCTACACCTCTGTTGCTTCTTTCAGCAATTCTCTTGCCTCTTTCTGCACTTCTCTTGCCTGTTTCTGCACCTCTCTTGCCTCTTTCTGCACCTCTCTGGCCTCTTTCTGCACCTCACTTGCTTCTTTCTTCACCCTTCTTGCCTCTTTCTGCACCCCTCTTCCCTCTTTGTGCAACTCTCTTGCCTCTTTCTACACCTCTCGTCCCTCTTTCTGCACCACTCTTGCCTCTTTCTGTACCTCTGTTGCTTCATTCTGCACTTCTCTTGCCTCTTTCTGCACCCTTCGTGCCTCTTTCAGCACCTCTGTTGCTTCTTTCTGCACTTCTCTTCCTTCTTTGAGCACCCCTTGTGCCTCTTTCTGCACCCTTCTTCCCTTTTTTTGCACGTCTCTTGGTTCTTTCTGCACTGCTCTTGCCTCCTTCTGTGCCTCTGTTGTTTCTTACTGCACTGCTCTTGCTTCTTTCTGCACCTCTCTTGCAAATTTCTGCACCCCTCTTGCCTCTTTCTGCACCCCTCTTGCCTCCTTCTGCACCTCTGTTGGTTCCTACTGCACTGCTCTTGCTTCTTTCTGCAGCTCTTTTGCCTGTTTCTGCAACTCTCTTGCCTCTTTCTGCACTTCTCTTGCCTCCTTCTGCACCTCTGTTGCTTATTTTTTGCACTTCTCCTCCTCTTTCTGCACTCCTGTTCCCTCTTCCTGCACATCTCTTGCCTGTTTCTGCAACTCTCTTGCCTCTTTCTACAGTTCTCGTGTCTCTTTCTGCACCTCTGTTGCTTCTTTCTGCACTTCTCTTGCCTCTTTCTGCACCCCTCTTGCCTCTTTCTGCACCTCTCTTGGTTGTTTCTGTACTGCTCTTGTTTCTTTCTGCACCTGTTGTGCAAATTTCTGCACCCCTCTTGCCTCTTTCTGCAGCCCTCTTCCCTCTTTCTGCATCTCTCTTGCCTCTGTCTGCACCCCTCTTGCCTTTTTCTACACCTCTCTTGCCTCTTTCTGCACCCCTCTTGCCTCTTTTTGCACCTCTTTTACTTCTTTCTGCACTTCTCTTGCCTCTTTCTACGCTCCTCTTGCCTCTTTCTGCACACACAGGGCTACTTTTAAACTGACCTCAGGCTCAGCAGTGCACACATGCAAGTGCAGAAAAGGGCTGCTGGCCTCTACACTGCGATGCCCTATTATATGCTAGGGACATAGAAGTAGTTTTAATCCCCCTTCCCTATTATGTACTAGGGCCTCACAGGGGAGGTCATGCCAATCACATGGGTACCTCAACCCATAGTGTACCCAAGTATATGTAGGTGTTTTCACTGTATTCTAAGTGTCTTTCAGCATAACACTGGCTTTGTATCTGGTTAGGCAGAGCCCAGGGTCAGTCAGAGTCAGTTACCACCAGTACCAGTCAGCAAAAAGTTGGGGAATGCCCAGGGCACAGGATGACTTTGCAACAAGGCCTCTTTCTGCACCTCTGTTGGTTCTTTCTGCACATCTCTTGCTTCTTTCTGCACCTTTCTGGACTTCTGTTGCCTCTTTCTGCATTTCTCTTGCTTCTTTCTGCGCCTTTCTTCCTCTTTCTGCAGGTGTGCTACCTATGTAGGCATAGTTAGAAATTAGCATTTAAAAAAACCTTTAAAATTCACTGAAAAAACCATAGGTTTCAGGGACGTTATAGTTAGAAATTAGCATTTAAAAAACCATTGAAATTCACTGAATAAACCATAGGTTTCAGGGACGTTATAGTTAGAAATTAGCATTTAAAAACCTTTGAAATTCACTGAAAAAACCATAGGTTTCAGGGACGTTATAGTTAGAAATTAGCATTTAAAAAACCTTTGAAATTCACTGAAAAAAAAATAGGTTTCAGGGACGTTATAGTTAGTTGGACATTTCACTCATACAAAACCAGAGAAATTTGGCTGTTATAGTTAGTTGAGTTAACTATAACTCGCGCTACCGCAATGCACTGCTGATGATGTCACATATTACATCATTCATGACATGGTCAGTGACATCTCTGATGACATCACTGATGACATCTCAAATGACATCACTGATGACATCATCCACGTGATAATCTGATGCACCTTCTCACACCCTAATATAACCTTTGATACACCCACTCTAAAATTCAGACTACCATTTTCGAAACCATAGACACACCAATACCAGTTACTACTTACCCACTCACTGATTCCTAGGACTACACACACATCCACTCATTCACCCATACAGTCACTCATACATGCAGTCACTCATCAATCCAGCACTATCATATGCACACATACACCTATACAGACACTCACACACTGCCATTCATCCATAGAGTTACTCACACATCTAGTCAGTCATGCAAAGAATCAATCACACTCCCATTTACTCACCTATACAGTTTTACACACACCACCTCACTTATTCATACAGATACTAACACATACATACTCTCTTATACAATCACTGATACAAGCACGCACTCATCCATACAGCCACTCTCACAATCACTCACTCTCACGTATAGACATTTATATACTCCAACACTCACATATACTGTCTTTCACATATGTAGTTACTCACACATGTACCACTGAGACAGCCATTCACTCCCCAGCACACCCATACACACATTCACCCTCCCGTACAGCCCTTCACAGATGCACTCTTGAACCCATACACCCAGTGAATCACCCACTCACACATCTATTCACAGAGTCACACACCCCCCACCCACCCACACAGACACTCAGGCACCCATACAGATACTCAGACAACCAATCAATAACCCATATAGACACTCATGTAGCTACTCCCCAACCCATGCAGCCGCTTACACACCAACTGACAAACTGATTCAGACATTCACACAGTTTAGTCACTAAGCCATGCATTCAGTAAGACACGTTTAATCACTCACGTATACAGCCAGTCACGCACCTACTAAATCATTCATTCCGACACTTATACACCCACTCATTCTTCAATACACCTTGGCATATATATATATAAAACATATTTAAACTTTACAGAACCACACAGTCACTGGATGATGTCATCAGTGATGTCATTTGAGATGTCATCAGTGATGTCATCAGTGATGTCACTGACCATGTCATCAATGATATAATATGTGACGTCATCAGCAGTGCATTGCGGGGGTGCTAGTTATAGTTAGCTCAACTAACTATAACGACCGAATTTCTCTGGTTTTGTACGAGTGAAATGTCCAACCAACTATAACGTCCCTGACACCTATGGTTTTTTCAGTGAATATATATATTATATATATCGCAAAGCAAAGTGGAATTCGTGAAGGAATCCACACGAGCCCACTCGGTCAGTTTCAGCAGTTTATTCGGTTACAGCAAACAAGGACGACGCGTTTCGACCACGTCCGTGGTCTTGGTCATATGACCAGCGCCTCCATTACATCATTTTTAAAGGTACGTGCGATTTAAAAAAAAAAACATGAACATAAAAGAAATGTTAAGGTACATGTTTAGTAGTATAACTCAAAAGGGAAAACAGACGCAGCTGTTTGCATATATTAAGTACATATATTCTTGCAAGTTTTAAATCTTGAAAAAGTACGGAGTGAGTAATTGTAACATAGTGACTTTCTAGTTACGTGTAAACTCAATATCATTGCTTTATGCAGCAGGAGAAATTAAATATTAATATACATATATACACACCCACACACACATATATACATATGTATGCATACATATCTTGCCTACAGGCAGTCACCAGTAGGTATTTATAGTTAGGACCATTTTTACATGGGAAAATCATTTTTTGACTTGTCTATAACTTTGGTGCGTTTGACTAATCTTCATGAAATTTTCCCCAAAAAGTGGCATAGTGAGCACTGTTGTGCATGGAAAGTTTCGGAGTGATCCGTCAAGAGGGGGCTGAGAAAAAGGGGTGTCAAAAAAATGTGTTTTCCCATGATATTTCCCATAGGACCTTTGACCACGACTACAGCCCGAACTGCTGGACTGAATTACATCAAATTTGGCAGAAAGCTAGCTTTTGGTCTTCAGATTTTTTTGTTTTATTTGATGTAACTTTGTCCAGCAGTTGTTGAGAAATATCAAGAAAATACAGTTAGTGATATCTGTGGCCGCTACGACTTCGCATAAAATAATAAGCTCGTGCAGGGAAATGCAGAGTTCCGATTGGATGCTAACACTTCACCCAGGAAGTGTTGGCAGCCATCTTGGGTCTCGGCTTCAGTATGTAAATATGTAAAAAAAAAGAAAATGGGGCTCTGGCGCTTGTTTTGAATTAACTCCTGGGTGGGCCAGGTCCCAGGTGCATGCAGTACAATAGGAGAGGGGCTCATGGAGCCCCCATTCAGGGGCTTATGAAAACCCCAGGGACTGCCACCTCCCTGGGGCAAAGCTTATTAAGCATGTGTGGGGTGCCCATGCGGCACCCCCTGTGCCCTGGGGACCACCATCTCCCCGATGCAAATGGTCAGAAAACAATGCAGGGGGCCCACATGGCCCATCCACAGCCCCGGGGACTGCAACCTCCCCAGGGCTAAACAACAAATTAATGCAAGGGGCCAGCAGGTTCCCCGCAGCTCCGTAGGCCATTACCTTCCCGGGGCTATATACTGCAATGGAGGGGGGTGCACTGCCCCCCTCCTGGAGCCACAGATAGACCTGGGGACTATCACCTCCCAGGGCTGGCTCCTGCTATGTACTGGGGTGCCCTCCGCTTTCAGCAAACGAGAGCAGAGAAAATGCTCTCACTTGCTGAAGGTGGAGCATTCATCTGTTTCCCTGCCCGCTGTCACCCAAGCAGGGAAACATAAAAATTGCTTTCAGACACAGGGAGCTGCATGTTTAGCAGCTCCCTGTGTCTGAATGCAATGCCGGCTCACGCAGGAGGTGGGGAGTTGGCAGGGACAGCGGGGGCCTTGAGGCTTCCCCCATGGTCCCAGTCCAGACTGAGTACCCAGGGGGCACCCAGAGAAGCATGGACAGGCCCTGGGGTCCCCTGGACCAAAACCAGCCTGGGGAAGGGGCTGTGGGGCCCCCTCTTCCATTTCAAAAAGGCCGTACCACGGGGGATAGAGTCCCCGGGCCGAAATTTGCTAGAGGAAGGGACCGCACCCTCCCCTATTAAAAAAAAGGTGGTGCCCTGGGGATGGGGTCCCTGGGGCCAAAATCAGCCTGGGGAGGGTGCCATGCAGCCCTCCTCCCTATAATATAACAAAGCAGGTGCCTGAGTTGAAGCCCCACTTCTGCAAAGTACTAATTATTCTAACTTCGTGGGCATAGCTAAGGCAAAGCAAATGTGTTTTGTCTGCATTTCCACTGTGAAAATATATTTGTAATCCTTGATGGAGGTGTTCGCATCCTTTCTTTTCTCAAGCACAGACTCTTATATAGTGTCTGTGACAAGGGGGTTCTTTCTTGACATGTGCTGCTGAGACCAGAGATAGTGTTTTAAACTTTTACAAACTAGAAGTATGTAAACTGGCCTACAAGCCTGCTGATTTGCCCCCCCATATACATTAGCAGTATGCAATGTCTTCCCTCCCTTTTCACAGGATGATGGGCAGCTTACTAAAAGAACCCCCATGGCATGGGGATGGGTGCTTTTAGGGGGTGGACCACAGGGCCTGGCTGCAGCCCAGACCCTGTGGTGAACTCCCACCATGCACGCCTGAAGGCCATGCAAGGCGTGGGGTTCGGTGCTTATAGGAGGTTTGCCGCAGCCCCTGCGACTAACCCCCACCGTGCCCAGCCTACGGCGGTGCCTGGATTACCATAGAGTAATAAAAATTACTTAATGTAAAAACAAAACATTGAAATTCACTGAAAAGCGCAAAGGTTACAGGGATATTATAGTTAGGAAATAGAATTTACAAAACCAGAGAAATTCAGCATTTATAGTTAGATATCACTGATGACATCTCAAATGACATCACTGATGACATCTCACATGACATCACTGATGACATCATCCACAGAACTACTGATACACCCACTTATACCCCATACAACATCTGATGCACCCAGTGCCAGGCAACCACTGATATGCCCTTCGCTGACCCATACAAACACTCCCACAACAACTCCCTGATCCATAGAGCCACTCACACATCAATTCACCTATACAGCCACTAATGCAAGCAGTAACGTACATATACAGCCACTTATGCAACTACTCACTGACTGATACAGCCGCTCACACATCCAGTCATACAGTCATACAGACATACAAACACTTACACACCTATTCATACACCCATACAGCTACTCACACACTGAATCAGTCACCCATACAGCTGCTCACACACCTACTTACTCACTCATACAGTCTCTCACACAGCCACTTACTCACCCATACAGTTACTCACACACCCACTTGCTTATTAATACATATACTAACACATATACTCACTCACCTAATCAGTCACTGAGACAAGCAGCAATTGTTCCATACAACCTCTCTCACACTCACTTACTCACCCATACAGCTACTCACACACATTCACTCACCCATACAACCACTCACACACCCACTAACTCTCCCATACACCCACATACACACCCATTCATGCACCCATACAGCCACTCCTTTAACCTCTCACTCACCCATACATGCACTTATGTACCTGCTCTGTCACCCATACAGCTACTTATTCACCCTCTCATTCAGCATTATAGCTACTCATACACCCACTCATTCACCCATACAAATACTCATACTGCCACTTACTTACTCATACATATACTAACATATATACTCACTCACCTATACAAAGCTCACACACCCACTAACTCATGTCTACAGTCTCTCTTATACGAACTCACTCTTCTATACACTCCTTACACACCCACTCACTTTCCCCACAGACACTTTGACAGCTACTTACCTTAGTATATATATTTAGCACTCAGTCACTCACACAATCTCTGGATGATGTCATCAGTGATATCATTTGAGATGCCATCAGTGGTGTCATTTGAGAGCTCATCAGTGATGTCACTGGCCATGGCATGAGTGATGTAATATGTGAGGTCATAAGCAGTGCATTGCGGGGGCGTAAGTTATAGTTAACTCAGGTAACCATAACTGTTTTATTTCAATGGTTTTGTACGTGTGAAATGTGAGCCTAACAATAACGTCCCAGTGCCATTAGTTTTTTTCAGTTAATAAACATATATATATATATATTCACTCAAAAAAGATTAAAGTAACGCTATAATTAGGTGAATTTCTCAGTGATAACGTTAATTTTTTAAACTAAAAAAAAACACAAATTGAGCAGCTATAGTTAGTAGCACTAACTATATCTTACGCCCCCGCCATGCACTGCTTAAGACCTCATATATGACATTACTGATGCCATGTTCTATGACATCATTTATTACATCACTGATGACATCTCAAATGACATCATTGATGATATCACTGATGACATCACTGGCACTGATGACATCATCCAATGAGTGTGTTAGTTTGTTTTATAGTTTAGATAGTGGCGGGTAACTGCCATAGTACTTTTCAACCTACATTTGTACAGCTAGGGTGCAGCTAGTGGGTGTAATAGGCACACCGTAAGGAAGGATTCTAATTGGTTCATATGGATGTCTTTATTTACAAGAAAAAGATTCCATCCTTTTTCTTTGTATTTCACTATTAAACTTTGGTGAGAGTAGATATATTTGGCTTGCTCTCCTATCCTGTTTCTCTTTGACCAGAAAGATTTGTTCATTTGATTCAGAGGAACAGCCAGGGGCTTCAGCAACACCCAAGGAATCCTTGGTGTGGCAATTCTTTGAAATTAGGTGCTTACAAGGTATCTGCAAAGAAAGTGACCTGTAAACTTTGCAGCAAACAGTTCAGCCGGGGAGCAGAATTAAACAATATAGTATGCATACCTCAGGGATGTGGAGACACCGGAGGTCTATGCATCCTCAAAGGCTTGCATGGGCAGAGTTGGCTTGTGCTGAGGAGCTAAACAACTCTACAGGGGCTTCAACATAATTTTTTCTCCAGAAGATCTTGTGTCTGCACAGGCGGACAATAGCCCTATTTTTTTTAATTAAAGCTCTGTTTTGCTGCTTGTGCAAGCAGATATTTTCTTCATGAGAAACAAGCAGGCCGGCAGGACAAGCTTGTCTAAGAGCGCAAGTGACACCACAAGCAGCTGAGTCTTTTTTTGTACATTTTTCTCTTTTTTGTTTTTAAGGAGATGCTGTTGGTGTTTGTTGAACACCTCAAGTTGTATGTTTTTGTCCTACCCTATTATAAAAAATTAAAAATACATAAAAATGTTACAAATGTTTAAGAACACAATTTTTTATAGTTGTTCAAAACTATTAACAAAAATGGCTCTTTTCAGAGCTACCCTATAGTTTCGTGATCCATGTTATGCTATATCTCCATTTTTTCCCTTCTCAAAAGCTCTTGTGAGATTCTTGCAAGAGCCAGGAAGGCAATCCCTCACAAGCAGTCCATGTGGCAGTGGTTTCTGGTCTGCTCTTGCTAGCCTTGCAAGATCATACTTTTTATAATGGACTTTGCACTGAATATATCTTGATGTAGTATGTATAATTTATATATACCACAATAGTAACAGTGTATTTAGTTTAATGAAATGCAATTCATTATATAATTGTTAGGAAAAAAAAACATCACTTAAATTTCTGAAAAAATCCCACAAGTTTTATGTGCATGAGACCAACATTGGTACATAGCACACATTAATACTCATTTATTTATTTTAAGTCCATTTATTATTATTAGAACAAGTTCAATCACTACTTTTTTTTATGGTCCTGCGGGAGTCTCATGAGATCGTAAACTATTTTTTAGAGGAAGAATTTACACTTTCCTTTATTACAGTACTTATGCCTTATAGTTCCCATTAGTAGGGTGGGGAGAAAGTAGACTCTCAGAAGAGACCTTTTCACAGTATAACAACAGTGCACAGTAGGGTGTGAGGAGACACTGGGATCTCACTGACACCTCTCCACAGCCTAACAACTATGGGGTCAATTCCGATGTCGGCCGGAAGCGCACCTAACAGTATTCGTCCGGAAAAAATACCAGCCGAACGCGTGTTTTCCGACCGACTCGAACACCCTACCGAACGAACAAGTATGATGCGCATAACAGCCCAGATTCCGAGCGAGCCGTACTTACCCATTCCAGCTCCTGTTCCCCGCCCGAGCCGGATCCGTAAACGCCGAATCGAGTCGCACGGAACCAAATACACAGCACCTTCCGGCCAGACTAGTACGATGCGTCTTCCGTACGCGCCGAACTCATCGCTACGTCCGGCACGTTTGAGCATCCGGGAGAGCTGCACATAAGCTCCGATTCGTGCCACAAGACGATCCACGGCGACGAGACGAACAAGCCAGCGACGAGTACGAGTCGAAGCCACGAGAAACCCGAACGAGACGAGCCAACCATGAATCCCATCGCGCAGGTCCTACCAATACTCTACATCTATTACCGGGACCGGTACGGACGCGTACGGCGCAGACGGTAAGTCAAACACCCACAACACAAACAAACGACACGTACCCGAAATATGTCACACACACATAGAGATGCACACATGACGTACACTAGCAACAGCAGAACCATAGGGGCGGGATGGCCATCACCAATGCCATACACACCCATAGGGGATGGATGCCTACCACTAACACCACCCCTACTCAGGGTGGGCTGGATGCCTGTCACTACTGCCATCCCCACCCATAGGGGGTTGGATGGCTGTCACTACTACCATCCCCACTCATGGGGGTCTGGATGCCTACCACTACTACCATCCCCACTCATGGGGGGCTGGATGCCTACCACTACTACCATCCCCACTCATGGGGGGCTGGATGCCTGTCACTACTGCCATCCCCACTCATGGGGGGCTGGATGCCTACCACTACTACCATCCCCACTCATGGGGGGCTGGATGCCTGCCACTACTGCCATCCCCACTCATGGGGGGCTGGATGCCTACCACTACTACCATCCCCACTCATGGGGGGCTGGATGCCTACCACTACTACCATCCCCACTCATGGGGGGCTGGATGCCTACCACTACTACCCTCCCCACTCATGGGGGGCTGGATGCCTACCACTACTACCATCCCCACTCATGGGGGGCTGGATGCCTACCACTACTACCATCCCCACTCATAGGGGGCTGGATGCCTGTCACCACAACCACCCCTACTCATAGGACGGGTAATGCATGACACAACTAGCATACTCCCACATAAGGACTGTCTGTAAATTACATCCCACCCCCAACACCATGACAAGCGTGTGTGGTCTGTGTCAAATGCATACAACACTGAACATGACATTGAACATACAATGTGACCCCTAACACATGTGTCACACATAATTGTGTGTGTGGCCTACACAATGCAAGCAGACCATGACCACTGAAGCACATTTTGAACAGTGTGGCAATGTGGCCCAAAGCCCCATCACCACAGTGCCCAAAAGGTAAGTGTGTGCTCATAGCTGAAGCACATTTTGAACAGTGTGGCAATGGGGCCCAAAGCCCCATCACCACAGTGCCCAAAAGGTAAGTGTGTGCTCCATAGCTGAAGCACATTTTGAACAGTGTGGCAATGGGGCCCAAGCCCCATCACCACAGTGCCCAAAGGTAAGTGTAGTCCTGGTAAAAGCTGCAAAAACAAAACTGCAGGGATTATTCCTGGCCACACAACACCAAACACTACAGTGGCATTGTAGTGCCTGTGTCCCATAGCAACATAGATTGTGTGAGGCAAGCAGTGCAGTGCCAATGACACATCGTTCTGGCCATGTGCACACAAACATCAGCCATGGGGGCCCACATTGTCTACATTCACAAATAACACAATGACAGAAGTGAGCATCATAATGCAGACCCACATATCTGCACCAATGGACACACAAATGTAGATATCCTGTGGAGACTGTAGATGTCAGGTGAACAAATACCATACCATGGCAGCAATGGGACATACTAACCATGATCAATGTGCTGACTGATGACCTAGCAGTCCCAGGGCCAGCAGGGGAAAGCCAACAAACAACATACAGCCAATGGCAAACTAAAGATATGCCAATGCAGTGGTGCAAATGCACAAACACAAACAGGCAGACTCACACTGCATATCATACACAACAGGTGAGGGGGTTGTGTGCCAGTGTCCCCAGGCAAACACACAACACATGAGGAGGCCAGATTCACTAATACACAGATGTCAACACAGTCACATACAAAAGTAACTCATGGATTGGATTCCCCTATGTGGGCAAACAGGCATTGTGAGATGAGAGGGAGCCCAAATTACACATGTCACACAAGCTTGTAGGAACAGCAACAAACACAGCAAGAGACAGAACCACCACAGCACTCCCCCCAGGGACCCCACATTGTGGTGACACTAGCCTGCATGACAATCACACTGTGATGACAAAGGTAGATGTCATCCACACTGTGAACCACAGCCATGTGTCCTGAGCAACAAACTACCATCACACCTATACAAGCACAAAGCACTCAGCATGGCCTGCCAGCCAAGGAAAATATGGAGGTAGTGCCCCAGCCGTGCAACAACTCACATTTGCACACTCTCAACGCCACACACCTTGAACTCCACCAATGTGCAGCAGTGAAGCTCACATGGACTGCTGACATTGCACATGCACCCATGACAATGCCAGGGGTGGTGGGGGGAAATAAGGTGCAGAAACACATCACACATGGCCAGTCAACAATACTTGTGAATGTCTGACACACTGCACAGTATGCCGTACATGGGCATGACGTGAAATCCACCCCAAACAATGGGATCCTGGCCATAGTCACACACCAATGAAGAAGCCAAGCTGACCCACAAAGGACACACATAGACAACTCCCAACATTGCAGCTCTGACCCTGAGGAGTGGCAGCAGTCACACACACAACGTGTCACAATCACTGAAAGCATACACAAACAGAAAATCACATTACTCGTGTAACCAACAAGTGCCAAGAGGAATCCTGACTGTGTCCCATCTGCGTTTGCCCACATCCCCAGCCCTGACAACTAAGACAACTAGGGATGACAACCTCATGAACATTAGTTTGCCATGCACCCACATCCCGGAGAAACCAGGTCCAAGATGCTGGATGAACACAGAACAACTCAACAAGCATCACAAACAGGAACATCCATAGGGACACAGCCTGTGTAGGAAAAGGAGAAGGGAACACGCACAGACATGCCTACCAACACACAACACGGGCACAGCCTATATCACGGAATCACGCACTGCCATGAGGGCACTCCACCCCTGTGGAAGGTCAGCTGTGCCAAACCTTGTCTGTGCACGACTCAAACATGTCAGCAGAACACTCGGTCAGTCAGTCAACAACTACAACACACTGAAGGCTCTGCTCATATCAGCCTGGGCACGGGAGTGTCACGTCAGTCATCTGCATACACCCAAGACACGTGTCAAGCAACTTGCACTGTGTACACAGATGAGTCCTCCAAATTTGATGTGCTAAACTGCATGTCCATTGGAGACGGGCACACAGTCAGGGTACTAGGAACATTGGACAGTGGTAAGCCCACCAAATGTGCATCAGTGTAGGACAAAGATGGTAATCTACAAATGCTAAACGTACATCCCTGTGTCAAATGCTGAACATTACACCCTCAGACTGCAGCAAAGGATGCTATAGATCCAGACTAGATTAGGACACATATCCCATGGACCACATGGAGCCCATCACAGCAAAACTTCATTTACCTGATCTGAACACTATTACAACAGCAAATGCATGATTCTACACATCTACATCATGTACCTCCAAAGATTAACCACAAGTAAACAAAAAGAGGCTTTATTTAGCAAGTGTGCAACTCAAATCAAAAGTCCAAAATAAACTAAGGCCAATGGCCAGTCCAAATATACAGTCCCAACAGGGTGATGTGTGACAACTTGTCAACAATTGCTTGCCTGCACAGGTACGGACAGGGGAGATCCCCTTGGAGGGGCATACGAGGGGCAGGCCAGGCACCGCAGGGACAGGATCAGGGGATGCCAGAAGGAGTCAGTGAAGGGGAGGTCGGTGCAGGAGTGTCACCGGCAACTGCAGTGGAGGTGTCTGACTCAGGGGGGGCTGGCACCACCGGAGGGCTCAAGTCAGATGGTGTTGGTGCTGCAACCACTGCAGTGGGCTGGTCAGATGGAGTGGACTGGGTCCCCAATGCAGTGCCCGAGTCAGACGGGGTGGTTGTGGACTCCACCGCAGTGCATGACTCCAAGGTAGTGGAAGGGGGGCAGAAGAGCTGGGCAGGACAGAGGGGGGACACGGTCTCCACACCAGTGGCACAAACAGGCAGAGCATCTGGTTTTGGGGTGGAAGAGCAAGTGGCAGGGGGAGGGCCTAAGCAGTTTGGGGATGCGGTATCGGTGTGTGGGGAACCTGGGGCAGAGTGTGGCGGTGGAACCTGTGGAGTGGTGGCCTGGGGGATGGAGGTGAGAGACTGGGTGGTTGACTTGCAGGGCGGTGGCGGGGTCTTGCTCTTCCGGGACCGGGGGTACTTGCGGGTGGGGGGCTCACTCTGCCTGCGCCTGGGGGAGGGTGTCCGGGGGCGAGGGGCACTCCCCTCTGTGTGGGTGGACTTCTTCTTCCCCCGGTATGCTGGATCAGCGGGATTGGAGGGGAAGAGGCCGAGGTCACAGAGGAAGAGCTGCTGATCAGGTGGGGTTGCAGGTGAGGCAAGGGAAGGGGTCTTGGAGGGAGAGGATCTTGAGGATTGCGGAGTGACTGTGGTTGCCTGTGTGTGTGTGTGTTCCCCATCCCCTGTGTCTGTGGTATCAGTCCCCTGAGGATGCTTGTGGGCATGTCTTGCCTTTCTCTTGGGTGTGTCTGTGCTGCTCGTGTCTGTGTGTTTGGGTGACTGTGCAGGTGTGCATGTGCTTTGGACAGGTAGGGGGCAGGAAGTGTGGATGGGGCAGAGGTGGGAGGGGTGAGGGACTGTTGGAGGAGGGACACTGCTGCCGTCAGGGAGGATTCCATGGACTTATTGCTCCTCTGTAGGGCAGACATACCCATCGAGATGCCCTCCATGAACGACACCAGCTGTGTCAACAGAGTGGTGTGTGCATGGAGGACACTCAGCATTGCTGTCTGCCCTACATGGAGCTGCCGAAGGAGGTACACAGACTCCTCACTCAGGGCAGCAGGGGACACAGGGGCAGGGGTGCGGTGCCTGGCACGAAGGAGACACGCTCCCGAGTACGGGAGCCTCCACGGACCTCAGGAATGGGAGCCAATGGGAGGGCGGTGGTGGTGGTGGTGGCGGGGCCAGACAGACTAGCTGGCCTTTGGTGGCTGCTGAGACCCGCCTCCACAAGGGAGTCATCCTCCGAGCTGCTGTGATCCTCAGCTGAGGTGGATGGTGCTGAGGACTCCTCGGTGTGGCTCCCCTCGCCCTCCGTGCCACTGGGTCCCTCTGACCACTCGTCCGATGCTGACCCAGTCTGGCTCCGCTGCTCCTCCTGGTCCGTGGAGCTGTCCCCTCCTGTGGCCGTGGATGTATCTGCAAACAATTAGGGAAACAGACAAACATCAGTCACCTGCACTGACCGCACACACCACAGTAAGTACAGCACATTACAGAGCAAGCCCTGGCATCCTTAGTTGAACATTGCCTAAAGTCCTCACACAGATTCGGGGAAGCCAATTGTCAGTCTGATGGTCAACCATGGGACTCACACCCCTCCTGCCCTTGCACCCATCTGTCTGGTGCCTGTCTGATGGTAAGACCCCAGTGTGGACACAGGCACCACCTACACAGTTGTTGGACATTGCAGGGAACACAGTGAAGTATGTGAACATGCACACATCACATCTCTTGCCACTGAGTCAGTGCAGGTGTCCGGATAAAGGGATGGCCAGAGACTAAATAGAAATGCATGTGATGCATACCAGCACCAGACACCATGATGCACCCATGTCCGGATAGTCAATGCCACAATGGGGTGCATGTTGCACATGTCACTCCCCTGCAGGATCAGTCTCAGGAAGTTTAATGCCATGACACAGGAATGCGTGCAAAGTCATACATTACTGTCTCAAGTCACATGGCCATGGCAGCCAGCCAACAACAGTCTGCACTGTGTCACAATCCGAGGGCATGGGGAATGCAAGTTATGTGACTGACAAGTGCACATGTTCATCCCCCAAATACCACATCATCTGTACTACTATTTGTCCACGTCATACCAACTGGACATATGGGGGACATGAAACACAACTCTCTGAACATGAGCACCTCACAGTGTGCTGTGAATGACAATACAGCTGCCTGAAAGTCACAGTTGCAAACACCTGTGTGCACAGCCAAGTGATCAGACACCTATAAGTCACAGAAGTATCGTCTATCATGGTCACATCTCAGATGGCATGCTGAGCCCTAACCGAGAAACATACCAGTAGTCCTGACAATGAAGACACAGCACAATGAGACAGAGGGAGACACCTGAGGGTACATTTCACTGATCACAACATGCCAGATGATACACGGGAGTGGGAGTATAGAGTGTATTGCATGCCCTGGAGTAGGCATGACTGTCCAGCTCCACCTGTAAGAGGGATGAGTCCAGGACAGTAGGCAGGTGGCTAAGCATGTGTGACACACTGGATACACATACTCCTGAGGCCCAAACATTGTTCCCACCAGCAGCATGGGTGTGTGCCAAATTCCCCAGGGACATGTGGTGATTCAGAGCAGCAAGCGGACCACATATCAAAGTTACACCCAGATTACATGTCAGAACTTAGGCATTGTGTAAGCAATTGACCCACCCATGAATCGCACAACATAGTCACGGGAACAAATGCTGTCCCCCATCTTGAGCAAAGCAAAATGCAATGACACAGTCCCCAAATGACACAATTTCCTGACTATAAGGGCCACACATATGCGTATCAGAGGAGAAGTGGGCATGTCACAAATGAGGGACATGGGTCCTGGACCAAATGACTGATGTACTGTGGAAGTTTAACCAGGCCAGAGGAGGGCACATAGCATGTCAGACAAAGTGCACAGTGCAGTCATGGACTCACCCCCTACTTGCTGCTGTCTGTCCTTCAGCTGCCCATCCAGGTCAGGGAAGACCACCGCCAGGATACGGAGCATGTGGGGGGTCAGGGTCCGGTGTCTGCCCCTCCTGCGAGGAGGCGACAGCTTCAGCTGGACCCTTGTGATCCTCCGGGTCCAGCCACGAAGGTCCTGCCACCTCTTCTGGCAGTTGCGGATCCTGCGCCTATAGACCCCCACGGATCTTACTTTCCGGGCGATGGTCAGCCAGATTTCCTGCTTCTGGTGGGCATCAACCTGTGAGGATGACAAAGTGAAAAGGCCATTACTACACATGCAACATATACGTGCATCACACAGTTGGATATACATGTCTCAATCACAGGGGCATATGATGTACACAGGCAGTCCAACAATGGCTATGAACAGTTTGCCAGCAGTCACTACATGGTATCATTGCATGGGAAGTAAACCTAGTTGGAATGCACTGTTACTGCACTGTACCAGTTCAGTGCATGTAACTACACACTTTGGGGTGTGACAACTACTCAGTGGGCATGCTAGCCAGTGGTGTGCACACTGAAAGTCCTGCTAGTCAGACAACATGCACAGTTAGTGAGGCAGTGGACAGCACACTCACCTGCTCCCCTGGTTTCCCATACAGCTTGCTGTACTGTGGAAGGAGGCTGTCCAGCAGGGCCTGGTTCTCCTCAAGGCTGAAGGCTGGGGCTCTCTCCACAGTACGTGCCATTGCAGGAGTCAGAGGATGCAGAGACAGCAGCAGTGTTGGTGGCAGATGTCGTCCTGGAGCATGTAGTGCAGGCAAGTGAGCTCTCAGGGGAACAGCCAGCATTATATGTGTGCTGCAGAGGCAGATACTGTCCCATGTGTCCAAAGTGATAGGTCCAAGTCGTTTGCATCTTCTGAATCTGCCCAATCCATGGAATAGCAGCACTAATACACGCCCACAGCATCCTTCAAATCTTCAACTTCATGACACCCATGATTTTGCAACATTGTTGTGGCTGGCCAACTGAATTCACTGCATCAGACTCGTTGGAGCTTCGAAAATGCATCCGTTGCCATGCCAGGCCCCAGCCAATGTGTGCGCACCGTTCTGTCCACTGCTGTACAATGCGTATTTCGGGATACAACGCGTACCCGCACACATCATATGCAATGGGCCGGCCGGGCACACCGATCGGTCCATTGCTGTACAATGCATACCCGCTCACATCATATGCAATGGGCCGGCCGGGCACACCGATCGGTCCATTGCTGTTCAACGCGTACCCGCACACATCATATGCAATGGGCCGGCCGGGCACACCGATCGGTCCATTGCTGTACAACGCGTACCCGCTCACATCATATGCAATATCCCGGCCGGGCACACCGATCGGTCCTTTGCTGTACAACGCGTACCCGCTCACATCATATGCAATGGGCCGGCCGGGCACACCGATCGGTCCATTGCTGTACAACGCGTACCCGCTCACATCATATGCAATGGGCCGGCCGGGCACACCGATCGGTCCATTGCTGTACAACGCGTACCCGGGATACAACGCGTACCCGCTCACATCATATGCAATGGGCCGGCCGGGCACACCGATCGGTCCATTGCTGCCTACAACGCGTACCCGCTCACATCATATGCAATGGGCCGGCCGGGCACACCGATCGGTCCATTGCTGTTCAACGCGTACCCGCACACATCATATGCAATGGGCCGGCCAGGCACACCGATCGGTCCATTGCTGTACAACGCGTACCCGCTCACATCATATGCAATGGGCCGGCCGGGCACACCGATCGGTCCATTGCTGTACAACGCGTACCCGGGATACAACGCGTACCCGCTCACATCATATGCAATGGGCCGGCCGGGCACACCGATCGATCCATTGCTGTACAACGCGTACCCGCTCACATCATATGAAATGGGCCGGCCGGGCACACCGATCGGTCCATTGCTGTACAACGCGTACCCGCTCACATCATATGCAATGGGCCGGCCGGGCACACCGATCGGTCCATTGCTATACAACGCGTACCCGCTCACATCATATGCAATGGGCCGGCCGGGCACACCGATCGGTCCATTGCTGTACAACGCGTACCCGGGATACAACGCGTACCCGCTCACATCATATGCAATGGGCCGGCCGGGCACACCGATCGGTCCATTGCTCTACAACGCGTACCCGGGATACAACGTGTACCCGCTCACATCATATGCAATGGGAATGAAGGAATGAAGGCCGTCGCCGAATGGATGAGGACCAGCCGCCTGAAGCTGAACTCGGACAAGACGGAGGTCCTCATCCTTGGTTCCAACCCTTCAGCCTGGGACGACTCCTGGTGGCCAACATCACTGGGAACAGCCCCGCCACCCACCGACCACGTACGCAACCTAGGGGTCATCCTCGACCCCACCCTCTCCATGACTAAGCAGGTCAACGCCGTTTCCTCATCCTGCTTCAACATCCTCCGAATGCTCCGCAGGATCTTCAAGTGGATCCCCACCGAAACAAGAAAAACAGTCACCCAGGCCCTCGTCACCAGCAGGCTGGACTACGGAAACGCCCTCTACGCAGGAACGACGGCTAAGCTCCTGAGACGGCTGCAACGCATCCAGAACGCCTCTGCACGTCTTATCCTCGACATCCCCCGACGCAGCCACATCACACCCCACCTGAGAGACCTGCACTGGCTCCCTGTCAACAAGAGGATAACCTTCAAGCTCCTCACCCACGCACACAAAGCACTCCACAACTCCGGACCAGCCTACCTCAACAGACGACTCAGCTTCTACACCCCCACCCGCCAGCTCCGCTCGACCAGCCTCGCCCTCGCCACAGTCCCCCGCATCCGGAAAACGACCGCCGGCGGGAGATCCTTCTCCCACCTCGCCGCCAAGACCTGGAACACCCTCCCCACCAACCTCCGACAGACCCAAGACCTACTGGCCTTCAGAAGACTCCTCAAGACCTGGCTCTTCGATCAGTAGCAGCACCACCCCCCTCTTCCCCCAGCGCCTTGAGACCCTCGCGGGTATGTAGTGCGCTTTATAAGTGACATGATTGATTGATTGATTGAATGGGCCGGCCGGGCACACCGATCGGTCCATTGCTCTACAACGCGTCCCTGGACAGGTCACACGCATATGTCACCATGCTGGTCACTGGTGAACCTATGCCAGCCACATATACTTTCCAGGGACTCAGGGGCACACCTACAATACCACACCCAGTCCACACTGTATCTAAGGCATGTGTGGCAGCATAACCTTATCTGTGTATGTGGGTGAACATGTGGTTTTTGGGGTGGCACTTGGGGGCAGACACACCCAGGCTGTGCACGTGTTCATGGGGACAGGGTCCTTTGTGTGTTGTGCACCTGACCACTGTGGTGTGCAACTTTTCATTTTGGAGCATGTGTCATGGTCACATTTCCAGGTTGTGTATGTGTATGACATGTCACATACCCCCAGGCTCACATGTGGGAAGGCATGTACGTCACAGGGTGGCCCATTGCCACAATAGTGATGTCCCTCCGCAGTCTGTGTGCATGTTGTGTTTCACATGACTCTGACTCCATGTGCACAATGGGAGACAGTCTCCACATCCACGTGGTTTGTGCATGAACTTTGATGTTGTGTGTGTGTGTGTCACGGACGTCCATGTCTGTCCTGCAGAGGCTACAGGGGCCACTACCTGTGGGTGTCATGTTTGTTTTTCTGACGTGTACATGATACGCCATGTCATGCCAGTGTCCATGTGGCAAGTCAGGGTCCCTGGGAATCTACCTGTCAATGAGCTGTGATGCCTGTGGAGCATCTGTCCAGACATGTCACTGTGGTATGTGTGTGGAACGTGAGAGCAGTAAATGGGTACTGTGACACAGCCTAATGGTTTCCCATAGCACACCCTGGAACCTGTTGTCAACACTTGTTGAACAGAGATGTTAGATGATGTCCATGTAGGTGCCATATATGTCCAAACAGAACGACACACACATCAAGTACTTGTGTTTGTTAATGATGTATCATGTGAAATTGAGTATGGTAGGTGGGGTGACTGACAATCTTGCTTTCTTCACCTATGCACTGCAGGGCTCCTGCTGTCCATCGACCATTCCCAGACCTGGCAACGATGGAGGAACGTGACAGCATCCGACGGTACCGCTTCACCAGGCAGCTGATTGAGGATTTGGCAGTGCGGTTGGACCCACATTTGCAGCCTGGCCGTCCGTATCCTACAGCGCTGACCGCCAAGGTGAAGGTGATGGCAGCCCTACACTTCTTTGCCACCGGTACCTTTCAACACATTGTGGCGACTGCCGGCGGGATGTCACAGACTATGTTCAGCCGTGTGCTACGCGATGTTTTGGGGGCAATGTTGAGATACCTGAACCAGTACATCTATTTCCCAACACGTCAACGACTCACTGACGTCAAGAGTGACTTCTATGCCCTGGGGAGGATGCCACATGTAATTGGCTGCATTGATGGGACACATGTGGCTTTGATACCACCACAGGCACATGAGCAGGCATACCGGAACCGTAAACATTACCATTCGATCAATGCTCTGGTGGTATGTCTTGCAGATATGACCATCACACATGTGTGTGCCCGTTTCCCCGGTTCGGCACACGATGCCTATGTGATGAGGAGTAGTCGCATCCCGAGGATGATGTCACAGATGCCAAACCAGCGTGCCTGGCTTGTTGGTCGGTACTGACTTTGTACCATTGTGTGTGTTCTGCTATGTTGTTTTCCGCACACATTTTCAAATCGGCTAATGTGCAATTGTCTGTCTGTAGGTGACTCGAGATACCCCAACATGCCGTGGTTGCTGACACCCCTCAGGAACCCTGTGACACCAGCCCAGATGCGCTACAATGAGGCACATGGTCGGACGAGGAGGGTGATTGAGCGGACCTTTGGTCTCCTGAAGAGCCGCTTCCGCTGCCTGGACAAGACAGGAGGGGCCCTCCCATATGCCCCAGCAAAGGTGTGCAAGATTGTCATCATCTGCTGCATGCTACACAACCTGGCAGTGCGGAAGGAGTTGCCTCTCATCCTGGATGACGATGACCAACGTCCGCCACCTGTGGAAGATCCTGGCCTGGGTCACGATGCCAGTGAAGATGATGATGATGATGATGGTGATGTCCGCACACAGCTCATCACCAACTTCTTCAGCTGAATGTGAGTCTCCAGAGGGTTGTAATGTCAATGATTTGAGTTAGCATGATATGTGTGTGTGGTGCTCTGGTGCTGTTTGAGTGTGGCCATGTGCTACTTGACTGGATGCGTGCAGCGATGTGTCCTTGCAGGTGGTCTGTACTGCCCAACAGTGTTGACATGCTAACTTGGTTTTGTGTAGTTATCTCGTGACATGTATTAGACATGAGTATTGCCGTTCTGTGCTGTTCTTCAGTGGTTTTGACTGTGTGTCATGTCTGTCCTTCACAGGGTGCTGCCGGAGTTGTTTGATCAACTTGGATCCCACGAATCCATGATTCAACTTCCAAGGTGGAACCAGTCGTTTCCCTACAGGTGATGTTCCACACACCCCTGGACTTTCTATCTTCTGCACTTTTTGACTTTGTGGCCACAGCCAGGTTGGATTAGCTAGCATTTGTAGTGGAAACAACATGTTGCAAATGTGTAATAAACCTGTGCTTCACTTTGGGATGTGCGTTGTCTGTAGTCACACATCTGACTGACATTTGCTTACTGCACCTGTAGTCTAGTTGACATAGACTGTGAATAGGTGGCGTGTCTGTGCATTCCACTGTATTTAGTTGCAACATCAGTATAGGTGATGAGTCTGATGGCCCTGGTGTGTATGTGTTGTGTGGCCCTAGTAGTGTGTCTCCCTCATATGTGTCACGTCGCCATGACTGACATGACGGTGTTGGACTTGCTGTAGCAGTTAGCATGCACAGTGTCATTTTTCTGATCACCATCTCCATGACAGAGAGCACGTTGGAATCACAACAGAGGCAGATATGGTGTATTTGTGAGTTTATTTACATACAGGTGTGAGGATGGTGCACAGGATGGTGGGTGCTGTACATAGAAATTGGAATCCAAAGTTCCCATGTGATTCGGAAGTCTTGGTAGCTGAAATGTCCAGAGTAAAGTCCACAGTCATCTGATAAATGTGGCCAACTATAGCTCCCCATGTCATGTGGAGAGTTGGGTTGGCTTCGACAGGGCGTGCAGTTTGCACACAGAGGAAAAGTTCCAGAACAGGTGTTGGCTTCCTGGGGGATGTAGATGGCCATCGGCCTCTCAGTTTGGCCTCCTCAGACGGCCCCTCTTCTTGGGGGGGGGGACCCTCAGGTGCAGGCTGCGGCGGTGCAGGGGACTCTCTGCCAGAGTCCTCCTCCCTCCCTGTGGCATTTGCAGTTGTTTCAGCAGCAGATGTTGTGGGCACACAGGGAGGTGAGGCCATGTTGGTGCTGATCTGGCGGAGGCATGTCAGTATGTCCCTATGCACCGCTGTCAGTTGTTCCAATGTGTCCCACTTGGACTCCATGCCAGACATGTGTGTCTCGACATGTGACATGTGTATCTCGACATGTGACATGTGTGTCTCGACACGGGACATGTGGGAGTCCAAGCGGGCATGATGGGCAGCCTGCTGCTGTTGTATGTCCTTGAGGATCCCCACTACCTGGCTGACCTCTCCGGTGCTAGTCTGGTACGCATCCGCGATGCGTGCCAGTTGTGGGTCATCATGCAGTCCAGACCCCTCTGCAAAGAGCGACCTATGTCTACCACCCTTCCCACCACCCCTGGCGACACGTGCAGGACCTGCGGTGGCACGCACAGGTGACGATGGGCCCACTTGGGTGTTGTTCCTGGGATCGTTGTCACCAACTCCAGTTTGGGTCTGGGTCCCTGCGCTGTTGTCATCTGTGTTCCTTGGTCTGTCCGTGTTGGCAGGGGTGGCCTGTGTGTTGGCAGTTGTTGGAGGGGTGGGTGCAGGGGGTGCAGATGTTGGTCCTGCTGGTGCTGCATGATGACTCACACCGGAGGGTACAGCTGGTTCTTCGCCATCCGAGGAGTGCAGAGGCTGATCCACACCAGTGAGCTCAGTGTTCACCGGAGCCTGGGACAGGGACTCCTCCTCGTCTGCTGCTGTGTCCCCATCATCACCTGTTTTGGGGAGAGACACAGATTGTATGTTATGTTTCTACTGGCATCAATTGTTCAAACACCTGACAGTTGTGACTGTACCTCTGGATGTGGGCCTGGACATTGCATTCTCCTAAATTGTGACAGTCAGAGAGTGATATTGGTGTAGCACATTGTCCTGCCAACCTGTGGCATGTCAATGTGAATGTTGAGGTGTGTGCATGACCAGCATTGGTGGTATTTGCTTGCCATCCGGGCCTCCTTCTCCCCCAGCCCAGTTATCCCACCATGAAGCGTGCTTCCATTGCAGGGAGTGCAAGTTGTCTTTCAAGATGTCAGTCAGTGGTGTCCTGCTGTTGGTTGTTGCACAGTTCCCAGCAGGGCCTTGTGCTCCCCCAGCAGTACCCAGTGTCAGCCATCGTGTGAGTCCTTTTCCACTCCCTGTGATGTGAGCATGGTTCAGGGTGGTGTTGATGGGCCAATTGTGAGGCTGACCAATATCTGTGACTACCACTCCCATCATGCTATTGCCTCCACCCCCTTCCCAGCATGCCCATCCTTCCTTCCTTTTGACTCTGCTTCCCTGTGAGGGTGGGGTGCCTGTGCTGACAGGATGGCTGGGAGTGTTGTCCTGGCAGTTGTTTGGCTACAAGTCCCAAGAGTGTCCCTGTGCTTCACACAGCATAACCCAGGGTGGTGGTTCTTTGTGGGATCTTCAGTTAGGATGTGAGGCATTGCATTCTCCCAGGTGGGTTATGTGGAGTTAGTGTTGAGGGGTGTGTGAGGGGAGGTGCTTGTAACTATGGTCAGTGCTGTGAGTCCTCCTTCCCACCCAGCCAGATATCCCACCATGGAACGTGCTTCCATTGCAGGGAGTGCAAGTTGTCTTTCAGGATGTCAGTCAGTGGTGTCCTGCTGTTGGTTGTTGCACAGTTCCCAGCAGGGCCTTGTGCTCCCCCAGGAGTACCCAGTGTCAGCCATCTTGTGAGTCCTTTTCCACTCCCTGTGATGTGAGCATGGTTCAGGGTGGTGTTGATGGGCCAATTGTGAGGCTGACCAATATCTGTGACTACCACTCCCATCATGCTATTGCCTCCACCCCCTTCCCAGCATGCCCATCCTTCCCTCCTTTTGACTCAGCTCCCCTGTGGGGTGGGGTGCCTGTGCTGACAGGATGGCTGGGAGTGTTGTCCTGGCAGTTGTTTGGCTACAAGTCCCAAGAGTGTCCCTCTGCTTCACACAGCATAACCCAGGGTTGTGGTTCTTTGTTGGATCTTCAGTTAGGATGTGAGGCATTGCATTCTCCCAGGTGGGTTATGTGGAGTTAGTGTTGAGGGGGTGTGTGAGGGGAGGTGCTTGTAACTATGGTCAGTGCTGTGAGTCCTCCTTCCCACCCAGCCAGATATCCCACCATGGAACGTGCTTCCATTGCAGGGAGTGCAAGTTGTCTTTCAGGATGTCAGTCAGTGGTGTCCTGCTGTTGGTTGTTGCACAGTTCCCAGCAGGGCCTTGTGCTCCCCCCAGCAGTACCCAGTGTCCGCCATCTTGTCAGTTGTTTTCCACTCCCTGTGATGTGAGCATGGTTCAGAGTGGTGTTGATGGGCCAATTGTGAGGCTGACCAATATCTGTGCCTACAACTCCCATCATGCTATTGCCTACACCCCCCTTCCCAGCATGCCCATACTTCCTTCCTTTTGAGTGGACTTCACTGTGTGTGAGTGTGACAGCAATGGCAAGATGGCTGACAGTGTGGTCCTGTTGTTTGTTGGTGCCCAGTTCCCATCAGGGCCTTGTGCTCCCCACAGCAGTACCCAGTGTCAGCCATCTTGTCAGTTGTTTTCCACTCCCTGTGATGTGAGCATGGTTCAGAGTGGTGTTGATGGGCCAATTGTGGGTGTGACCAATATCTGTGACTACCACTCCCATCATGCTATTGGCTACACTGACTTCACCAGCATACACCGAATTCCTTCCTTTCAGTGAGCTTCCCTGTGAGGTGGTGTTCTAGTGGTGGGTAAATATCTGGCAGTGTTTGTTGGTTCTATTTGTGCCACTGCCTTGCTGTATTTGTTGTTAGGTTTGTACATGTCATGACACAGTTACATATCACTATGAGATGGCAGGTATTGTGTTTGTCTGACTATCATTCACATCTTGGGATGAATATCTTTTGGTTGCTGTGTATTTGCTAAGGGTGCATGGTTTGCCTATCCCCTTGACTGTGATGTGTGTGTGTTGTCACACCATATTGTGTATATTAGTTGTGTACTCACCAGGCTCTGGGATGTCTGTTAGTCCATATACGCTCACTGGTGGTAGGATGGCCCGCACCTTCTCCTCCCAGGGCCTGAGGTATACTGGTTTTGCAGGAGGGCCACTGCCGGTGTGCTGGCTGAGGAGGTAGTCCTTTTTGAGTAGGTCCCGGACCCTCCTGCGCACATCATACCACCTGTTCTGGATTTCTTCCTTTGTGCGCAAACATGGTGATTGTGCGTTCACCCTGTCGAAAATCCTCGCCCACATCTTGGTTTTCTGCGACATGGGGGTCTGTTGTACCAATGTACCAAACAACTGTGGCTCTACCCTGAGGATCTCATCTACCATGACTTCCAATTCACTGTCTAGGAACTTATGATTCTTCTTTGGGGGCATGGTGATGGGTGGTGGTGGTGATTGATGTGTGTGTGCAAGTGGGGGGTGTGAGTGTAGGTTTAGCTGGGTGTGTGTGAGGGTGCTATTTGTAGGTGTGGTAATGGTGTGTGGCTTGTGGGATGTATGAGCTGTGAGTGTGTCTGTGGTTGCTGTGTGATGGTGTTCTGTGCTGGCAGGTCAGTGGAATTTGCAAAGGATCATGGTAGGGATTTGTGGCCTTTATGTAGGTGGAGTTGGAGGTGTGTCCTTGTTCCATTTTTTTTTCCTCCCTGTATTTATTGGCTTTGTGGTTGCTTGTTTGGCCCTATTTTAAAAAAAAAATTCCTTGGTGTTTTTGGTGCATGTAGGAGTCGTTCTTGTGTCCGAGTAGGACGCTGCAGTTGTCTGGTGCGATCTTGTCCGACTCGTTCCCGCTGTGTGTCAGCTAGGTTTCATATGCGGCGTACGAGTCGGTCGCGAAGTATTGGGTTGCTTCGGCTGGGTTTTGTATACGTGTCGGTCGTACGGCTTGTGCTCCGGGCGATTCAGTCGTGTTTTGCACGCACAGCATCGTACTACGTGGGTCGGAGTTCGCGGGTACGTTTCGTTCGGGTTCAATCCGGGTGCGTGTCCGTCGGTTCGTTTCACGTGATTTCCCGGCCGGATGGCTTGTTTACGTCCGGCTCGGTCGGTCGTTTTGTATTCCGTCCGAGTCGGTCGGATTTCACATGCATTTCATCGTACTACCCGGGTTGTACGGCGCCGGTCCGAGTCGGTCGGACTAAATTTCCGTACCGAGTCGGTCAGTATTTTTTACGCCCCGAATCGGAATCGGCCCCATAGTATAGTAGACTATGGGGTGAGACTGGTCTGTCCAGTGAGACCTTGTATGAAGGTAACCAGTGTGTAGATTAGGGTGTAAAGAGACACTGCCTCTCCACTCACACCTTTCCCCAGGCTCAACAGTATGCATTGTAGGGTGAGGAAGGTACACACCTCACATGTAAGACCTTAGTATTCTATAGTAAGTATAACAAGTACTGGCCTCTCCATTGAGACCACTCCCCAGGAAAATAACCATATATTACGGTGTGGGAATGAATTTGCCTTCCCAGTCCCAGCTATCCCCAGGATGACAGATGTATAGCGTGTAGGGAACCATTCTCCTCTCCACTAACACCTATCTCCAGAACAACATGGATATGCAGTACAGTGCCTCTCTGCTGACACCTCTCCCTAGACCATCAGGGATACGCTGTCGTGACTGGGATGAGAGTGACCTGTTCACTAACACATTTTACCAGGATGCAAGTGTCTGTAGTAGGGGTGAGTTAAATGTATCTCTCTGCTCATACCTCTCCCCATGCTAACAGGTATGCTTAGCAGACTGGCTAGGAAGTTTTCTGTTTAATGACACATCTCTCTTGCATGATAAGTCTTCATAGTACAGTGTGGGGCTGCTCTGCTATGACCTATGTCTTGGATGATGGGCATACAAATAAGGCTGTGAAAACAAGCTTACCTCTCTGGTCAAAGTTCTCCCCAGGATGACAGATGTGCAGGTAGGGTGTGGGAATGAAATTACCTCTATGCTAGAAGTCTGTCTTACATAACACCTATAGAGCACCAAAGATGTGTCAGGAATTTAGACACAATGGTTTCATGAATGGCGCAAAGTGCCCAAAAGCAAGTACTACTTACATGACGCAAAGTTGATTTGCATGTCGTAAAGCACCTATATGTGCTGTAAATCAGCATTGTGTCATGTAGGAGAGCTTTGCATTGCGGGAGCGCTTGAAAAAGTTATGCAATCTACACAGCAATACTCTGTAATAGAGAGGCGCCTCAGGGAGTCTGCAGGGGAACAACCCCAACCCAGAAGACTTGTCATTATCCTTGGGCAAAAGGCAGAGAAAGTCCAACTTTAATGAAGAGAAGAACCAAATAATAATAAGAGAAGTGACAAAAATGAACATTTCCTATTTGTCACCTCAAAATTGCCATTAGTAAGGAAGGATGCCATTTGGCAATCTATAGTGGATAAGAGAAACTGAGTTGCAAAAACAAATAGGACCATCCTCGAGTGCAAGAAGAGGTGGCACAACTACAAATGCAGGACCAAGGAAAAACTGGCCAGGAACCTTAAGGCAGCCATGGGGATCGGAGGAGGACCTGATGTCCAGGAAGAGTTGGATCCATAGGAGGAGCAGCTGGCATCCCTCATTCCAACAGAGTTGGTAGTTGGAGTGGAAGGTTAGGACTGTGCTGAAATAGAGGACCAGCAAGAAATACAGGCTGAGTGAAAGCAAGGGACCTTATATTAGCAAACTGTCATGCAGGGCAACGCAGCAAGACACGTTGCTGTGCTGCAATGCATGAAAGGGCAGGAATGACCCAGATGTTAACTCATCCTTCACATAACTGTCCTTTCCTTGACCACTACCACATTTTTCCAGGCCCAGTCCAGGCCTTCCAAGTTTCTCAGTTCCATGCATGATGTGCTTCCCCAGTCCAAGTATTTCCTTTGAATTCTGGGACTTGTAGTGTCATTTATTCCTTCACTTAGTCCCAGAATACAAAGTTGAAAACCTGAACTGGAGACGCACATCATGCATGGACCTTGGAAACTTGGCAGATATGCCAGTGCCAATGCAGGCCCCCTTTCACTATGACACAATTGTTGTGCTTGTGTTGGGACAAGGCACCCAAAAGCGTACTGTAATTTAAATTCAGTTAATGTGGCTTTATAGAGGGTCAATGTGTTACCCTAGAGTGTCCCCAGGTCCTGAGTAGGTGCATGCACTGCAATTAGTATCACTTGAAGAGCCAGGTATACAGTTCCTAGTACAAGTCCATATTATACGCAGCTGACCTAATGTGTTGGGGGAGGTTGTTTCAGGTGTAGCCTGCCATGTATGAGAACACCCTACCTCTTGTCTTGCTCATATGGATATGGGGGGTGCGGATGAATGCAAGTGATGCAAAGCGGACATTTATGATTGGTTGGAGGAACCGAAGATAGTGTGTGGGCTAAGTTGGTCCCTGGTAGTGTATGTTCACTGATAGAGTATCGATGACATAAATATCGATGTTCAAAATATCGAAAAAATATAGACTACAAAAATATCGACTCGCATACCTAAACAGGTAAGTACAAAAATATTGAATCAAAAATATCAATATAAAAAATATAGATGTAAAAAATATTGATTTAAATATATATATAAAATAAAATAATATATATTAAATATATTAAATATTAATATTATTTTAACAAAATAAATTACATTTCAAATACAGTTTAACAAAATAAAACAAATAAACTTAATTAAAAAAAGATAAACACACAAACATAATAGTTTATACATATATATATTTACTTTAAAAGAATTAAGGGGCCCATTACGATACCCGGCGTAAAAAAATCCGCCAGGCATGGAAGCGGCAAAAATCCGCCCGCACACACCGTCTGAACACCGACCACGCCATTACGATGACACAAACCGAAAACCGCCATCGGCGGAAAAATCACACAAAATACCGCCCGCCATCGTCCGAGTCGGAGTCAAACCGCCCGCCACGGACGGAAACACGCACGACAACACAAAACCGCCCGCCCTCACGGCCGACACACCGCACGTGAGATTACGATCGCACCGCCATGAGCGCGTGAAAACTACAAATATACCGCCCGCCAGCGCAAACAACGCCGATGAGAATCGACACGGCAGAAGCCATGGCGCCCACGTCCCTGCACAGAAACCATCCGCTGACAAAAACAATCGCACACAACATGGCCAACAAGTCCACACAGCAAGGCACGCACAAATACACAAGCACAGTACACATCCCGAAAACACCCCCCCCTGGACAAACAAAAACTACAAAGGCCAGAACCCCAGACACAACACACCTGAAAACAACAGACGATGAGGACACACCCACATAGGTAAGTACAAAAGCAGCACTCCCACAGACCACAACCCCTTGCAACATTGCAAACTAGAGAGGAGAGGAGACGACACAGTGACACAGCAAGGACAGCAGCACACCACAGAAACGCACACATCACAACCACCACCACCACCACCACCACCAAACACCGGCACCACAAACCCCCTGCACAGTACACAACACACACCGCACCAGCACCACAAACACCATGGCACCACAAAGAATGCCCAAGTTCACGCCCATTGAGCTGACGGTCATGGTCGACGAGATCATCAAGGTGCACCCACAAATCTATGGGAACATGGTCCAGCACACACCACTAGCCACCAGAAACAGAATGTGGAACCGGATCGTAGACCAAGTCAATGCAGTCGGGACCCTGCCCAGGAACAAAGTCGAAATAAATAAACGGTGGAATGACGTCAAGAGCCTGGTCAAGAAGAAGGAGACCAAGAACAGAGAGCTGGCAGCAGTCACTGGCGGAGGGAATCCCGCGCTCTTCAAGACCTTCAAAGCGTGGGAGGAGAAGGTGCGAGTCATAATACATCCCGAGATCCTCGCCGGATTAGCAGGGGAGTGGAGGCTGGTAAGTACAAACTAATGTATACCAGCACACCGCTATGTACTCACATGCACTACCACCATGCCACAGCTCCCAGGGACAAACACCCCCATGTCCAGCACACAATACACAACACATCACACACACATGCAACAGACACCACCACACACAGCCCAAACCGAACAACTGTAAGATGCGTGGGGACATGTGTACACTCAGCCAGCCACGTAACCACCAACAGGTCCCCAAATATGCCAGAAGCGCCACAACGAGCACCCACCACACCCATGTGTCCGCCACAGCTGCACTAACCGACAAGTAACAGGTAAGTGGCAGGAACACAAAGTGCAGTGGGTGGGAGGGTGGACAGCCAAAGTACAACACACACCAGGCCCCAGTCCCACAGCACAGCAAGGAGGAGCATCCCCCACACCCCACAGCCACGTGTCAGCCACCGCAGTGCACAACGACAGCCGAAAGGTAGACATCACGGTCCACAGCAATCGGAGTCAGTGGGTGTCCAGCCACCCCACGACCCACAACACCCCCACCCCCACAGACCTGCAACATGGAGCACCCCCGCTTAGAACCATGTGGCATCCAGTACAGTGCACGCACGAACAACCTGCAGGTGGGAAACTGGACAGGGCTGGATTACTGGAGGCATGAGGACCGTAACACGACCAACACATGGGACATGTCACGTAGCACACGAACACGCAACACCGCCCACCGTCACGAACAAGTGAACAATGTGCACACGGACATGAACCACAGACTCACACCTCACATGACCCATCACAGACACAGCAACACCCAAGGAGCCACGTCTGCATGCACAAGCCACACTGAATATAGTACCACACGGCAGCCACTGTGCAACTCATCACACACAACCGAAACACCATTGAAGTCCTGTCCATGTAGCCCCTACTGCCTGTCAACCACACACCCCACAACTACGTCTATGTAAGACAAACAACACTAGACGCAACAGAGCGGAACAACATAAATGCACACGAACACCACTGAACCCATCAAACACACAGACACACCATGCACATACAACATACCATCCATTCCATCCGTCAGCCCCAGTCTCATGAAGGGCATGTCATCCGCACAGCTGCCACACATACAGCAGTCACGCTAAGATACATGCCCATGACCAACCATGTGTCAGAAGTCAATGAAGCGCACGCCACACTGTGAGCAACAACACACAACATGGGCCACACCCCCCACGAGCACTGCAGTGATGCACATGGCACAGGGCAGCACGCACACCAAGGAGATGGGACAACTGCAATACGTTGGCTGGCACACAACCAACACTCACTCATAACGATGCGTCCAATGCCATGTCCAGTAATCACAACAGACAGCAAATATGCAGGCCATGTCAGGCATGCACACACCTCAGACCATGCACTGTCATGCTGCCACAACACATGTCACGTTCGGCACCCATGGCTCACAGCATGTACCCCAAAAGCATATTCCCTCCCAAATGCGAATCTGGGGCATGGCCCCCATGTTGCCATATGCGTTCCTAAGCGTTCCATTTGAACCCCAAAAGCATATTCCCTCCCAAATGTGAATCTGGGGCATGGCCCCCATGTTGCCATATGCGTTCCTAAGCGTTCCATTTGAACCCCAAAGCATATTCCCTCCCAAATGCGAATCTGGGGCATGGCCCCCATGTTGCCATATGCGTTCCTAAGCGTTCCATTTGAACCCCAAAAGCATATTCCATCCCAAATGCGAATCTGGGGCATGGCCCCCATGTTGCCACATGCGTTCCTAAGCGTTCCATTTGAACCCCAAAAGCATATTCCATCCCAAATGCGAATCTGGGGCATGGCCCCCATGTTGCCATATGCGTTCCTAAGCGTTCCATTTGAACCCCAAAAGCATATTCCATCCCAAATGCGAATCTGGGGCATGGCCCCCATGTTGCCATATGCGTTCCTAAGCGTTCCATTTGAACCCCAAAAGCAAAGTACAATCCAGACCCAGGATGGGCCAGGAGCCCGCATAAACCAGAGTCACAATAAGTAGGGGCACAGCAACACACCCATCGGCATGGCCAATCCGTCCCATGCCACATGTGCACAGCACACAGTCCCATTGCCAAGCACACACAACTACAAATGGTACAGCCACACACACGCCTCCGGGAAACCCATGTACGAGATTGCACGAACTGTTAATGTCAGACGACAAATACATACTTCGCAAGGTGCAACACAATAACAAATCTCATTCTCTCCACAGGTGACGAACTGCTGGATGCTGGGAATGGAGCCAGCAGCCAGCACAGCCAGCCTACAAGCCCCCAATGAGGACACACGGATGTGGAGGATCTGTCCTCCTCTTCGGACAAGGACCACCAAGCAGGCCCATCTGGTGTGGCAGGGCCCAGCCGCTCCCCAGGACTCCTCCTACCCACCAACCCATCATCCAGGGCTGCTGAACATTCCCAGCCCCCTTCTGCCACTGTCGTTGCGGCCACACCCACGGTCATTGCGGCCACACCCACGGTCATTGCGGCCACACCCACGGTCATTGCAGCCACTACCACTGCCGCAACCGCCACCATCGCCGCACCGACCACCACCGCCGCCACCACCACCACGTCTTCGCTGGCACCAGCCCCAGCGCAGGTGGTGGCCCGGCCGACTGGATCCACCCTGGGAGCCACAGCGAGTACCGTGGTGAGCAATGTGGCTAGTGGGCAGGCCGGTGGCAGCAGGACTGGTAGGAGGAGCAGGGTCAGGCAAACGCCAGCCTCCCCTGGGAGCCATGCCCTGCCTCAAATGGCCAGAGTCCTTGGGGCCTATGAAGAGGCCCAAGGACAATGGGCCAGGTCAGCTACAGACACGCGTGAGGTGCTGGGGGTGCTGAGGTCCATGGACGCCCGTATGGGCCAACTCGTGGACCTCATGGGCCAGCTGGTGGTGGCGGTGAGGTCACAGCCAGGGACAGCAGCTCCCCCTCCGCCACCACCTGCCGGGGCGCAGGGTCGAGCAGCAGTGTCCAGTTCCCCTGCGTCCACAGCCAGTGAGCACACCTCAACCACCAGCATGTCGCAAGCAGGCACCCCCCCTCGCAAACGTGGAAGGGGCCGTCCGAAGTGGAAACAGATCTCCCGGGAGGACTTTGCACGCTCCAGACGCAAGTGAGGCAGCCAGCCAGCCTTCCTTGACCAGCCACTGCATTGACTTGGACTACGATCCCACTCCACACAGCCATCTGGATGGCATGTGTGTGTTGGACTATGGACATAGAACTAGTGGGTACACCCTGAGCATCACGCAGCCATGACCGACAGCTCATTGTCACTGCACGCACCACTTTTGTCATCACCTTACACACAATCACATGTCACAGTTTGAAATAAATGCACCTCTTACACAAACTGCTGTTTGTGCCCTGTGTTTTATTTGTACGGAATACAACGGCCACCTTGGGCGGAAAGGCACCTGATGCGTGGCATGGCAATGGAACCGGAGGGCCTGTAGGGACCTAGGGGTGGGAGACAGAACAGGAGCACATTCAATGAGTGTGTCACACACCCATCACACAGTACATGTCAACAACTACAAGCAATGTACACACATCGCACAGAGCAATAGGGCACAATGCCACAGCCACCAACAGTTGCAAAAGAAACAATTGATGGACGGAATGCTGGACAATGCAAACATTCACCCCCAGTCACAAGGATCTGGGTTAAATCCATCATTCTTTTGCTCACCACACCACCCCAGTTTGGACCCTGCCATATGCAAATCAGTCTTGACCCTGTTCCTTGTGGGAACAGTCCAGCCCGAACTGCCAAGCCAGGTCCTCCCTGGACCGGAAACAAGCATCCTGGGACCGGTTTCAGGGCATCACCCTTCTTCAGCCAGGCTAGCTTGAATCCAGTGGTATAGTGAGCACGGGACCCACGACTGGGCATACCCTTCCCACTTAGGGCGACAAATGCAAAAGAAACAATTGATGGACGGAATGCTGGACAATGCAAACATTCACCCCCAGTCACAAGGATCTGGGTTAAATCCATCATTCTTTTGCTCACCACACCACCCCAGTTTGGACCCTGCCATATGCAAATCAGTCTTGACCCTGTTCCTTGTGGGAACAGTCCAGCCCGAACTGCCAAGCCAGGTCCTCCCTGGACCGGAAACAAGCATCCTGGGACCGGTTTCAGGGCATCACCCTTCTTCAGCCAGGCTAGCTTGAATCCAGTGGTATAGTGAGCACGGGACCCACGACTGGGCATACCCTTCCCACTTAGGGCGACAAATGCAAAAGAAACAATTGATGGACGGAATGCTGGACAATGCAAACATTCACCCCCAGTCACAAGGATCTGGGTTAAATCCATCATTCTTTTGCTCACCACACCACCCCAGTTTGGACCCTGCCATATGCAAATCAGTCTTGACCCTGTTCCTTGTGGGAACAGTCCAGCCCGAACTGCCAAGCCAGGTCCTCCCTGGACCGGAAACAAGCATCCTGGGACCGGTTTCAGGGCATCACCCTTCTTCAGCCAGGCTAGCTTGAATCCAGTGGTATAGTGAGCACGGGACCCACGACTGGGCATACCCTTCCCACTTAGGGCGACAAATGCAAAAGAAACAATTGATGGACGGAATGCTGGACAATGCAAACATTCACCCCCAGTCACAAGGATCTGGGTTAAATCCATCATTCTTTTGCTCACCACACCACCCCAGTTTGGACCCTGCCATATGCAAATCAGTCTTGACCCTGTTCCTTGTGGGAACAGTCCAGCCCGAACTGCCAAGCCAGGTCCTCCCTGGACCGGAAACAAGCATCCTGGGACCGGTTTCAGGGCATCACCCTTCTTCAGCCAGGCTAGCTTGAATCCAGTGGTATAGTGAGCACGGGACCCACGACTGGGCATACCCTTCCCACTTAGGGCGACAAATGCAAAAGAAACAATTGATGGACGGAATGCTGGACAATGCAAACATTCACCCCCAGTCACAAGGATCTGGGTTAAATCCATCATTCTTTTGCTCACCACACCACCCCAGTTTGGACCCTGCCATATGCAAATCAGTCTTGACCCTGTTCCTTGTGGGAACAGTCCAGCCCGAACTGCCAAGCCAGGTCCTCCCTGGACCGGAAACAAGCAACAGTGGCATACTACCCTGGCCATGGAGCGTTGACACACAGCACGCAGTGAACAAACGGCCACCCTGACACAGCACACACACACCTGCACAGATACAGCCACATCAGCCGTCGTACATGGACACTCACCGTCAAGTGAAGTAGTGGGCGATGAGCTGCTGCCGCACATTACCAGCTTCCTCCTCTCCGCTGTCCTCCTCACTCGAGCTGTCCTGGTCTGCGGGCTGGGGCCCTGGTTGATCTCCGTCATCCACGATGAGGGGATCTGCTTCCGAATGGCCAGATTGTGCAGCATGCAGCACGCCACCACTATCTGGCACACCTTCTGTGGGGAGTACGCCAGCGCACCCCCGGTGCGGTCCAGGCACCTGAACCTGGACTTGAGGAGGCCAAAGGTACGCTCGGCCACACGTCTGGTCCTCCCATGTGCCTCATTGTAGCGATCGTCTGCTGGGGTGCGAGGATTCCTCAATGGACTGAGCAGCCATGCCCCATTCGGGTACGCAGAGTCACCTGGGTGTGAGGGACACAGAGAACCGTTGCTATTCCAACTGGACAGGAGACAGCATCGCACAACCAGCACGCTACACCACTCCACATACTCACCGACAATACAGCCACGATCCTGTTGCAGATTGGACATCAGTCGTGGCAAGATGCTGTTGCGCATTATGTGTGCGTCATGGGCCGAGCCTGGGAACTTTGCACACACGTGGGTGATCACCATGTCCGCAAGGCACACCACTTGCACATTCAGGGAGTGCGTGTGCTTCCTGTTGCGGTACAGGTGCTCAGTGGCCTGTGGTGGAACAAGGCCAACATGTGTGCAGTCAATGGCTCCAACGACGTGTGGGATTCTGCCAAGGGCATAGAATGCACCCTTCACTGCTGCCAATTCACGAGCCCTGGGGAAGCGGATGTACCTGTTTCGGTACAGCATCATGGCTGCCAGTACATCCCTCAGCACCTTGCTGAACATGGGCTGGGACATCCCTCCTCCACTGCCCACTGTGTGCTGGAATGACCCAGTGGCGAAGAAATGCATGGCGGCCATCACCTTAGCCGTGGGGGTGACAGCTGTCGGATACACCCTGCGGGGACGGAGATGGGGTTCCAACATGGCACACAGTCGATGCAGGGTTGGCCTGTCCAGCCGAAACTTCCTAATGACCTCTGTATCGTCCATGTCCGCCAGCAATTGGTATGGGCGGTCAATGTTCGGTCTCCGCCTAGGGAAAATGGCAGTGGACACATGTCAAAGCAACACGACACATAGCAATTTCGCATACACATCACTGACATGACTGAGCAAGCACATGAGCCACAGCCCAGCTGTCAAGCTGGGACGGCACGGCCACAATACACTTACACAGGTCTCCCAACAATGGCAATGGCTAGTGATACAGACCACTGCCATGTGCATGCACATGGGGATCTAGGCCCCAATGACTTGCGGGGCGTGCTGATGGCGACTGACTGCATATTCGTCAAGCGGCAACGCCACGGCAACATGAATGTCTGCTGAGCATGGAACTGCTTCCGAGGCTGGATGAGTATGGCACACGACGACGACGATGTGGGCACAGGCTGAGCGGCCAAAACAAGTGGGACCTGTGGCACGAGGGGATATGAGACAGTAGTAGGTGTCAGCACTGCACCCTATGTACAGCACTGTACGGATCACACCTCCCGAAACATTGACAGGTGTCCACATTGACAGCCCCATGCCAAGACGGCTGTGTGCTTGCAGTCACACGTCACAGGTGAGAGGTTACATTGCACGTGCCAGGTGGCAGACGTACATAGTGGGAGCTGGCATGTGTGTGCATGTGTCTCCTGTTCAGGATCCACCAGATGGGCGCTGACTCTGTACTGACCATTGGACACAGCATGTACCGTGGAAGGCTTGTGTGTGGGATGGTGGCACTGGATGTGCCTCCGTTGGGTGGGGGGCCATGCACAGGGCGGGTACGTCGATGATTGCGCATTGTTGGTCACGGTGGGTGCACCCACTCAGATGTGTTGCCCTGTGTTCAATTCCTATGTCCGCATGATGATGGACTGTAGATGTGGGCAGACTACACATTGGTCGATGTGCTGTCTATATGCATGTGCCTTCACACCAGGCACAGCTGCCCCTGCACATGTGACCCCTGCTGGACTCGCTGCTGGGTCTGTGGAGCTGATGCACCTTCTGTGCGTGGGGCGGACAGCTCTCCTCACTTCCCTCATTGCGCATGTCATGACTTTGCCGCAGGTGACATGGATCATGGAGGGCCCACATGTACGCGTGGGTAGGCTACACATGATTGTTAACTGGTCGCCACCCCCAGTCGGTGTTTCGAATGGGAAGGTTGTCGTGCTGGTGGTATGTTCGATGTGGCAGATGGGCGGGCCTAGGTGCGGGCTTACATTCCGGACATGGGGGGGTAGTTGGATTGGCGACTAGTTGCAGTACACACGGGACACGTCTCTTCCTTTCCACATCTGGGTCATCCCTTGTACTCACTGACAGTGATACAGTCATCTTCGCCCCAGCCCTCATGTCCTCCCCTCGCTCCCCCAATATGCATGTGCACCTGCGAGGCTAGCGCTTGCACAGGCAGCCCCAAGCTCGCACCAGAGAGGGCAAGGAGTGTATGTGTGGGTCCAGTTGCACGAGTGGGCTGTCTCAGGGTATGATGTGTTGCGGGACGCCGTCCACCTGCGTGGTGCCCCAAATGGAGACCCGGCCTGCATGGACTATGCATCACAGTCTTCGCCTTCCGGATCCGCCACCTGCGACACCCAGTGGCTGTGGCTGCCCTTGCGGCCATGCCGCGTCCGTCTGTGACTGATGGCCCACACATTCACTCTTTGGCCTCTCTGGGGAGGGCTCGGGGGTGGTGGCGCACGCGCTTGCACTTAGTCGCAATGGCATGTGGCGTGGTTGGTATAATGGGCAATGGATGGGATGGTGCGAGCCGCCTCCCGTGACGTCAGTGCTGCTCGTGCTGTGGTGCGTCCCCCTACACTTCCATTTGACTTGTGCCATGCTAGACGTTGAGGTTCTATTGCCTGCGTGATATGACCAGGAGGAGCGCGAGGAGACCTCTCACACACCATGCTCCACTGCCATCCCGTGCCCTGTATCGCCTGTGCGGATTGACTATGTTGGGGTTACACCTGGTCGACTGGGGCTGTGTGTGCCTTGTCAAGGGGCATGGCGGGCGCACAACAGGATCCAGCTTGTCCACAGAGGGTGGGCTGAGGTGCGCCTGGTACCGCTTTGTACGTGTGCCCGGCTGCTGTGCACACACGTGTTCACTCCCCCCGACAGGTGTCCTCTCACAATGCCCAGGGAAGCGGTGGTGTACTGTTCATGACCCCTCCCGACACGGCGTGCTCCAACTTGGCAAGTGCGCATCTACCCGTCACACCCACCCACCTGAGCACTGCGTCCATACGACTTCACACGACACATGTGTGTCTTCCACAGTTGTGCTACTCATTTGCGTTGACATCCAATACCAGTGGACTACATGGTCATGTCACGACTGCTGTGTACTTCACATACTCTCATCCTCTCTCATTCGTACTTGTGAAATGAGTCAGCGGAGACAGTTTTGGTTTCAAACATTATATTGAGTCTTCTGTCCTCTGTGATGCAGTATAGTGGACACTACTGGCAGCGGAATACATGTTGAGGATATACTGAGCATGATTGCAAATGGGATAGGGTGTGGGGTTACATGTGATTGGCTGTTGCATGTGGGATGTGGGCTTCAGAGTGACATCTGCTTGGCCAAGGCTGTGCTAATGTACATTTACGTATAGCTGCGGAGCTGCGGACTGTGACACAGACGGTATACATGTAGCCTACCAGACCGCTTGGCATCATGGGCACAGTCCATCTCAGTTCCATGTGACAGGTTTGCTGCGGTTGTTCCTCATGCACGCGTGCATGTGAGATGACATCAGGGCATGTGCTTGCGTGCATGCAGCGGCGTGCCACTTGTTGTTGCACTGTGGTGGTTACTGGACATGTCACAGTCACTGGGGTCGTGTTGTTGTTGTATGAACTTGTCGTCCATGCAAAGGTCCTGGTATGGGATTCCCGGGGCGGGGGTGGGAGGGGTGCAGCACCCACAGACTCCAGGCGACCTATTCATGTCCACTGAGCGGTGTGTGTGTCCATGGGCGCTGGATCCATGTCGTGTCCTGGTTGTTCGTGCAGTTCCGTCCATGTGGGTGCGATACACAGACACCATGCCACTGCCTCCCATGATGCATGCGGTGTTCCTGGATGTGATGGGGAACAGTGTGCATGTCCCGGTCATATCCGATGTCATGGCGATGTCGTTGATGGTGTGGTTACAGTTGCCGGTCGTTTGGTATGGCTGTTGTGGTGGTGACTGGCCAGTCCGTGCGGAAGCTAAGCATGGGTGCGGGGTTGGACATCATAGGTCAATCGGGGAACCTGCGTTGTGGTCCGACGAATTTACAGGTTGTCAGGTATGCGATGCCGTCCAGCAGGGCTTCCATGTCATTGGTGGTGTACATGTTTGCCAGCCAATGTAGCGGATGGTGGCTGTCAAGATGTTGTTCGTAAGTTGTCCCTTGGAGGACCATGATGGGGCATGCTGGGTGACATTCGATGTAGCTGTTCTCGATGATCCGTCGTGTGGAGGCACAGTGGTCCCATTTCAGTGCGGGTGCGATGTTGGCCACATACGCCATGCCCCCATAGGCAGAGCAGGCCCTGTCGTGTGCGTCCAGAGGGAGGAGTAGTGGTAGCAGGTCCGCCTTCAGACATGCCGGGTTGGAGAGGCATATCGCCACGGGATGCTGGTAGGGACACCTCCGACAGTAGAAGACGGGCATGACGCAGCTGAACAATGTGATGCGGTAAGTCAGTCGGTAACTTACGTTCAGCAGGGACAGGAGATCGCATCCCAATGTATGTAACAGGTTGGTTTTGTACAGCTTGAGCTGTCCGGCGTAGTTGGGTAGGTGTGTTGCGGTTGCCATTTCGCAGCGGTGCGTTGTGGTGGCGTGCTCCGGCTGTGTGTGCAGTCTGCAATGTGCACGCTCCGAGGTTGCTGTGAGCTCTGTGTAGTCGTAGGGAGACAGGACTTGTGTTCTGTTGGCTTGTTTGGAGGACACGGGCCCTCATCCCACATGCTTCTCAGACAGTTCAAGGTCAGTGATGTGTGACTCCTTCCAATTAACTTGCATGTGGCCGACATGGGGGAGTGTTTTCTTCTTTCTTCCCCGTCCGTTGTGTGCTTCTGTGATATGCGCTATCTGCCCTGTGGTCGGTCTCCTCGGCATGCCTGTGTTGGTCTATTCTTGGACAATGGCTGTATTCACCGGCTTCTGTCGTAGGGCTGTGGTTTCGGAGTTGGAATGGAAGGTCATTCAGTGCTGTCTGCTCTCCCTTGTGTGGGCGGCAGGCTGCCTTTCCGCTGTGCGTTGGGCCTTGTGTGTGAATGTTATTCTTGGGCCACCTGTTGTCGGTCCCCGGGCTCTTTGGTGTTCCGTTTTATATGTCTTGTTCATATGTGCAGGGTGGTATGGGTGTTTCAGTGTGGTACTGGCGTTCCTCTTCCCGAAGGGAGCCCTGCTTCTCCTAGTTGGTGTTGCCGCCGCTGTGTGCTACGCCATGTTTGTTACACTGGGGTGTGTCCTGCTGTTGCGTGACTTCACTGACATGTGTGCGTCGGTTGTGTGAGGTTGGGTGTTGACCGTGAATTGGGCGTTGGGGACATGTCTGTGGCAGGCCTGTCACGTGTCATGTGCGTTCGGGGTGGGGCTGATGTGTGTGCTGCTTGGTTGTGTCCCTGTGTCTGTGTGCGACGCATGCATGGCGCTGCGGTTGGCCTCTGCGTTGTGCGCATGTGTGGCGGCGTCATCGCCGCTTTGGGGCCGTGACGGGGTGGTTGGTTCCTAGTCCCAGGTGGTGTGTACACATGTGTTACGCGATGTTACGATTTGGCCTGTGTGTCATATGTGGATGCAATGGTGGATGTGTTGTGTACACGCGCTGGTGGGGGTTGTCCGCTTTTTCCGCCCTTGCATTGTGTGCGCTGTTTGCGTGCACTTGTTGTGTGTGTGCCTACCTGCGTCTCCGCGGTACGTTGCGTCCTTGGTGGTGCATCAGCAGGAGCATGGGGAGGGCCTGCAGTGCTGGATTCATGCTCGGGGGTGCCGCTTCTTCGTTGTCCGTGCTCGGCGTCCGTGTTACCGCTTCGGTTTGTCGTACGGTATCTCTTGGCCGTGGGAGCCGTTTGTTTGCGGCATCGTAATTTATACGCCGGGCGGGACGTGTCAATTGGGCTGCGCCGCTACGTGTGCGGACGCACTTTGATGGCGGACGGTGTTGCTGGCTTGCCGGCTGTGTTTGGCCTACTTTTCGCATCGTAATTGGGCGGGCGTGTGGACTGCTGCGTGCCGGCGGTAACTGGTGGTTTTTGCATCCGCCAGCACGGCGGTTGTGCTTCCGCCCGCCATCGTAATGGGCCCCTAATAAACTATTATTTTTAATTTATTTTAAAACTTTAAAATTATATAAAAATAATATATATATATATATCAATAGATTAAAATATAAAAAAACATTCTATAATAAATTAAACCATTAAACTATTAAAAAATATTTAAACTTAAATTTCCCAATACAATCAGGACAACAGTAGGGAAAGAGTTGGATAGCGGAATAGTTAAATTTACTATTACAACTCCAGTGAGTGCTACAGAAGGGAAAGTGTTGGATAGCGGAGGGGTAAAAATTACTATTCCCACTCCAGTGAGAGCAACACTAGGGAAAGTGTTGGATAGCAGAGGGGAAAAAATTACTATTCCCACTCCAAAGAATGCAATAGTAGGGAAAGTGTTGGATAGCGGAGAGGTAAAAATAACTATTTCCACTGCAGTGAGTGCAACATTAGGGAAAGTGTTGGATAGTGAAGAGAAAAATTTACTATTCACACTCAAACAGTTAAAACAAAAATAAAAAACATTAAAAAATATAAAAAATCATAAATATAAATAAACAATATTTAGAAATGAAAAATCAAATATATTAAATATATAAAAAGAAAAAATATTATAATATTAATTACATATAAAAAACCTACAAATAATATATAATAGAAAATAATAAATACATTTGTAAAAAAAATTCTTTTAAACTAGAAAATATTTACAAACAAATAAATTAATTAAACACAAATGTATTGATTGTATTTCCTACCCTATAACACCACACCAATAGCAAAACACTTCAACATTTTTAATTAAATTTTTTCCCAAAATTAACATAATTAATAATTAATTTTAAAAATATTATTAATTAAAAAAACTAATAAACATTAATTGACTACACACACTTTAACACTATGATATCCACAACACCCACTTAAATTAAACTCTAAAATAATAAAACACAATTAAAACGTATTTATAAATTAAACACTATTACTATTAACAACTAATAATAAAGTAAATAAAATGTATTTAATTCCCACCCTGTACCCCTTTAAAAGTAAAAACAAAAGACAAAAAATAAACAATTACCCAAAATAAATATATATTAATTAATTAAATACAAATTACTTCCCACCCTTTACTCCTATAAACACCAAAACACACACCTAAAATTAATTACACAATTACCATAATTAATTACCAAGTAATTAATTAAAATTAATTAACATTCAATTATTAATTCATCAATTAAAAAGAAATTACTTCCCACCCTTAACACCTATAAACACCACAACATACACCTAAAATTAATTACACAATTACCATAAATAATTACCAATTAATTAATTTAAATTAATTAACAGCCAATTATTAATTAATTAATAATAAATTACTTTACACATTTAACACTATAACAACTCAATTAAACAAATATTAATAAATAAAAAATAATCAATACATTTAATATCATTAAATTACTTCCCACCCTGTTCCTCTATAAACCCACAACCCGCTTCAGGACTAAAAATGCAAAATTGAAATAAAAAAAAAATGAATAACTGCAAAAAATTTAACACTTTTAATATAAAAAATAAAAACAATTCGTATACAAAAAACATATAACACATACATATAAAACATATACTAAAATACAAAAAAATTAATAAACAAACGATATTTTTAACAACTATATTTTTGCAAATGATATTAAACACTTCGATATTTTTAAATTCGATATTACTTACCTTAAGTTGATATTTTTGACCACGATATTCTTGCTATCGATATTTTTGACCTACGATATTTACAACTTGATATTTGTGCAACTCGATATTTTTTATTCGATATTCTGTCTCTGCACCGGTAGTGTCGTGCCTTGTAGGTGTGGCTGAGCATCTTTAACTGGCAATGTGTCTGAATGGGGAGGCATTGTATTTTTCTGAGGTGAGGTGTGATGTGCGTGCCGCACAGTAGATTGAGTAATAGTCAGGTAGTAGTGTGTTGGATAGTTTGCCTCTAGTGTGGCAGGCATGTAGAGATGATGTACTAGAGAGCATTGGTGTACTACAGTCTACATGTGATGATGGCCTGTCAAAGGTCTCACAGGTGTCAGGAGTGAGTCATATAAAAACATGTCTGACCATGCAAATTATGTGAAATCAAATGGAGGTGATAGTGGCAATTTGAAGTCTCATGGCGAGGTAGGTTTCCTGGATGATGGACAGGTTTCTGGGGTGGTTGGAGGATAAGGGGTTCAGGCCTACTTATGTGGGAAACCAGGGTGAGTTCATGTTGCAGAATATTGTCACTTCTATTTGAGTATGAGCAACTAATCTCACATAGAGTAAGCCATGTTGGTTAATGGCATAATGCAGCAACTGTTGGTGGTGTTGGTGTCTACTGAAAGTTATTGTATGATCTGGGTGTTATCAATGTAAGAGATGATGTAGAGTCTCTGGGTTTGAATGATGATTGCCAGAGGAGTCATGTTCAAGTTTAACAGAGTGGGGCTGAGTGAAGTGATTTGCTGTACTCTGCAGATGTGAGAGTGAGCTTGAGCTGTTGCATGCTTCCATTTATGAAGGAGGCTATTGACTTCAGAGATGGCCCTTAGTTTCTAGTGTTGTGGAGTCTAGAGATGACTGCGTGTGTGCTAAGAAACTACAGCATTCCCCTGATAAATTTGAATTATGTCATATACATGCTCTTCCCCTTTCACGCAGTGCAGCAAGGTGACTTGCCATGTAGTGTTGTGTGGATGTTTATGACTATGACCCCTGGTACCCAATAATGCACAAATTGCATGCAAGACATTACAGCAAGGCAGCTTAGTGTGTTGTGCTGTGTGAAGGGCTGAGTGCAGGAATGTGTGAGGTATAATAATATATAACATGTCTTAACTAGTGCTGGGGCATAAACTGATGGCTAGAGCAAATTCAGGCACCCTTGCTACATGGTGCAGTGGTCTCTGTAGTGATGCTAAGAAGCACCTTTTGCATCAGTGGAGGCAAACAGCAGAAATGCACTGTAGCATGTTAAATGCGGCCCATTCCTGCACTCACTCTATCAGGCATGGCAGGGCAGCAAGCTGCCTAGCTGCATTGTGTTGTGTGAAATTTACACTAATAGGCCCCCTAGTAAATACTGAGGTTGTGTGAACAATGTCCATCTATTGCCATGTGAAAATCAATAATAGTACAACATGGCCGCATTCACTTGTAGAAACATATGTTCCACATATCCCTGTGTACTTGAAAGAGAAGAAAAATATTGTCTGAATGATACAAAAATCACTTATGTCATATTTGATCATGGAATCTTCGTAACAGATTTCTATTTTTTTCCAGAGGGACAAGCAACACCTCCTGGAGATCAGCCTGTCCAAACTGTTGCTGACACCATTCTGCCCCCATGGATGAAGACACCTTCGGACAGCTCCCGGACACATTTAAAACTTCTCCTCCAATGCTGGTAAGGGAAGACAATTTTGTTGGGTTTACAGATGAACCAACACAGACTGGACATGGACCATCAACCTTTGACATCACAGCTGAGGACTCTGAGGGCCCCCAAGTTACTTTTTAATGGCGAGTGGTAGGAGTCCAGCAGCGAATGGCTGATGAGGTCTGGTTGGGGATGGAGACCATAGCGGGAGTCCATAGGTGTCTTAGCTCTAACAAGGGGTTGACAAAGGCTATCACAGGCACACACTCTTGGCTCCATGAGATTGATGCCTGCCTATCTGACATCGCTGGTTTCATGATGCAGTGGGAACAACAACACCAGACTTCTACATCTGACACCAGTGAAGTTGTGAGGCAGCTGGGAGCCATTAATACAGTCATACGGTCCCTGGAGGCCAAGCTTGACTCCTTCATAGCAGCAGCGAGTGCCCTCAAAAGCAACGTTTTTGCTTTGTTGACTAACCAGCAAACCCTTCTCAGGGATTACCATGATGCCTTACTGACACTCACAAATGTTGTTGGGAACATGGGAGTTACATCTTCTGCCTCTGATTTGTGTGTGTCTGAGGCTAGTAACATCACTCTGCTGCCTCCCATTGCAACACCACAACTTCCAGGGGAGGCAGAACACTCATCAGAGGTGCAAGATGTAGTGTTCCCCAGTTTCCGACAAAGAACTTCCCGATAAACATTTGTGAGTGCCCCTGGCCAGTTTTTCTAACTGTCCTGTGTAGGACATCATGCCACCGTCTTATGAACCCAGTACAGTACTTTTTGTTTGTGCACTAGTTTAGGTTGTCCACTTGTGCTCCAAAATAAAATGCTACCCTTGCTAATTGCAATTTGCCCCTCCAAACGTATCTGAATAAACACATGTAAATGTGTAACCAAATACATTTTTGATACACAATGCAACATAATTTTGGATACGTGTTGATTGAGATAACAAATGAACTACTCACATGTTGCAATGTGAGGATATGAATGTCCTGAATAAACCAATTCATTTTCTAAAACCATTATGAGTTTCGTATGTTGCTTCTGAAAAGTCTACATACATAATGTAACTCAAACATCCTAACCCACTTTTTGAAAGCTGATGAAGAGTGAGCTGAAGTCAGTTGTGCATGCTGTCTTTGTATGTGCACCTACACCTATTATATCCATTGCAATGGTATGATGATAGGGGTGTGGTGTAGCGGCCAGAGCAGCTGCCTCCGGAGTGCAGGGCTCTCGGTTCTATCGCTGGCGACAGCTCAGATCAGCATCATGTGACTCTGGGCAAAAGCTCACTTAATCTCCCAACAAATCCTAGCACCTTGAGAGCCTTAGGAGTGATTAGTTTGCGCTTTACAAATACCGGATTTATTTATGATGGGCAATGTGTAGTTTCCCTATGTAACATCAGAGTGTATCAACAAGCTGCATTTTCTTAATAGACACACAGTGAGATTTTTGTAAAGTACACAAATACTTACCACCTATAAATGGGATGTATTAAGCATGTGAGGCCAAAACACTATTTGATTCATCCACATAAATGTAGCAAAGTAAATATGACAACATCATTACCTAATGTGAATACCTCACTACTCACACAAAAGATAATCAACAATATATAACTCTCGGTGGTTATACCAATACTAGCAAGGTACACATTCCCATATTCTTGATGGATTTACATTGTACATGTGCCACACAAGGATGCACGAGGGCAGCCCAATACTTTGAATGACAGAAACCAAGACATGCAAGGGCACCTTGCCTGTGTATGCTGATAAATGTTGACTAATGCAACACTGGCCAAAATAGCCAACTTATCTTTCTCTGCCCCAGAGAGGCCTTACATGTGTTGAGTGTGAGTGCATCCACACATGACATCATTTGCACATTCAATTTTGCATAAGTGGCCGACCAGGGAACCTGTAACAATGCCACACCTCCCCAAGGGAAAATGGCAAATATATGGACACAAATCATTGTTGTTAGATTTTTGTAAGTGAGCTGCTTGATGTGGCACATTTAGCAAGAAGTAAAAGGCAAGGATGATGGATGTTGTCCAGGCAGGTGTGACTTCCTGCACAGTTATAAACCAGCCAACAACGCAGACCCACTTGCACAATGGTGCAAGGGGGACTGTGTTAGTGCTAGGCAGCAGTTTGTGTCCTAGTGCAGCAAGGGAGCAGCACCAATCTGTATTAAAATGTCAAATCCAACACTTACCTGCCCTCTCCCTTTCATGCAGGGTGCTACAATAAAGAGACTACCTGGTTCTGCTGTGTGTAAAATCAAATACTGAGCCCCACTTACGATGTCTAAAGTATGGAGATGGCTCCATACATAACTCTAATGGGAGGAAGACCTACAGTTGTCCTGAGGGCTCTGAAATAGCAACGTATTCCTACAATGTACTCATGATAAGTTGAACATCATGTCCTTACCTAACACCATAGTATCAACTCCTGACAAATAAATCATACCTAACTAGAGAACAATAATTAACTTATTTAAATGCAAAACCTCATATCTAAAAACACTAACTAACCCTAACTAACATATCCTATCATTAACACTAACCTATACTACCTAATCTAAAACTTAACCTAGCTTAACCACTATTGACACATGGCAAATTAAACATCAGTACCCCACCCCCCTTAATACACATTGCGCAGTACAATGCAAACATCAACTACATCCCAAACCTATACAAACTACACAAAGAGGCCTAAACAAATATATATATATATTTATTTTGGGGGGGGGTATTTTCTATTTTTTTATGCGAAACATTAACCCCCACCCACTTAAAAACCTACCATAATAAAAACATAATAGAAAACTACTATATATAAACTTCTCTTATCTAAAACTAGCCAAAAATATTCCTAAACCTACCTATAACTATGACCACTAAAAATATCAATATAAATTGGATAAAAAACAAGGAAGGGGATGTCCATGGGAGAGTTCAAATCTGTGTGGCAATCCATTCCCTGCTGCTTCAGCTGCTTTTCCAAGTTGGCAATCCTCCAGCCCATTCTGCGTATCCTCCTGACTAGCAGCAAATGAAAATTGTCCTGTGTAGACCCTCCAATTTTTGGTTGCCCAGTGGCTTGCAGCTGCTGTGCCCCCGAGGGTCCAGAGGTGGTGTGCGATGTGCATGCCTGCTAAGTGTAACGTGGAGAAGTTGTAGGGTGGGTGGTCTTCTGATCCTGTGTCAAAATATGTCCTCACCAAAGGCCAGTGGACTTGCCCTTATAACAAGTGGTGCCCATTCTAGAAAGACATGGGAAATCTTCTGGATGCGGTTGTACCATGCCTGTCTCAAGGCAAATGTCTTTGCCTCATCTGGTGTCATGTAAGCTAGGGAGAAAATTGTTTTTCATATTAGGGCAAGTATAATATGTATATCGAGTATCACAAATTATACCTGACATTGTTAAGCAATCATAAGTGCCTGTCCATACCTACACCTATTCTTGGTATAAAGAAATGTACAATACACCTTCATTACAAAGTCTTCTCCAATTACAATATGTCAAACTAACCCAAGTAAGGTCAGTGTAGGTGTACAAAGCATCTATTTAGTCACAATATCGAACTATGCATTGCAGGCAATACCTAAGTGAGATGTGCAAAGGTAAGCAATGGTATCTTGTGTGACTCTGCATGTGATAAGTAATCTTGAGTTACGCAAGGGAGCGCACATTGCTGACCTGCCATACTCTGTAACAGGGAGCCATTCCATAGATGGAAGGTGGGTGTTTCACTGCATCAACCCCCTTATTTTGACAAGTTCACAGATATGGCATCAGTGCTAGACTGGAAACATGTCATAATGCATCAAGTCCACAGGTGAAACTAAACTAGGAGAAAGAATCTAATTTTACATTTCTGTTACCTCATTCTCACAAAGAAAGAGCCAAAAGTCTCTAAGGAGTGTGCTTATGCAGGCAGCTGCGCTTACCTGCCCAAGAACTATTTTGTCTCCAATGCAGGCCCCCTTGCACCATGATGCAAGGGTGCCTGCACTGGTGCTAGGCAGGAAAACGTACGCCATCAGTAGGAAAGGACAGGAAAGTGTAATATCATAGAATCACTGTGCATTCCTGCCCGTTCCCTTTCATGCAGCACGGTGGCTTGTCTCACTGCACTACATGAAAGCTTGCCATAAATGCAACATAGGTTAGAAACTGCCCATGAGTCTGGCATTGATATGCCAATAAATGTGAAATCTAGTAAACATGTCCTGTTGGCCAACCATAAGCCAATTAATTTGTAAACATGCAGTGAGGCTTACTGGGGCAGCACAAGGTTTACAACAATGATATTGCCACTCTGTGCCCTACAGATACATATATAACTGAGATATGGAGACTGCCATCCACGGTACAAGTGCTAGGCCGCAGCACAAGTTCCCAGCCATGTAGACAACTACCCTCACAATGTGCATTAGACAGGCTAAGAGCTATTGTTTTGAAGCACACCTTAGATCAATACATTAGCTGCCCTACAGCCAGACAGCCATCCAGGGCATCAGTGTAATGGGGCCACTGCCACTCAATTCTACATAGGTCTGACATGGACTCCTCTGATGGAGGTTCAGTCAACCCTGAGACAGAATTACGACAGCTATACCTCAGGTAAGTTGTAATACTGAGGGAAAGTTTAGATGCCATACAAATGAATCACACTCCTGCTGCAACACATATTGAGATGTCAATTGTACTTTTTCATTGGTTGCTTTCAGGATACAACTAGAGTTGGGATGTAACCGCCGGCATTTGAACAAAATATCAAATAAAAATATTGTGTCGCAGAAATATTGTGTCAAGAATATCAGGATTTTATATATATCATGAACAGAAATATCGGTCAAAAATATTGTTTTAAGTCTTGTTTTAAATATCTATGTAAAAAATATCGATGTAGTAAACATCATTGGATATAATATAATTTTTTTGTCTAAGTATGTAATGTATTTTTTTCTGTGTTTATATTTTTTAATATGTTCAATTTTATAATTTATTTATTAAATTGTTTTAATTTGTAATTTTTTATTGTTTTTTTGATTATCAATTTTTTTTAGTAGCTGGATGCTGGGTTAATAGGGAATAAGGGTGGGGATTTAAAAAAAATGTGTATTATAATCTTCAATTTTAAGTGAATATTATTTATATGCAAATTGTTTTATTAATTTTAAAATGTATTTTATTATATTATTTTTTTTCAAACTTAAAGTGAAATAGGATATTTTTTAATTCGTTTTTTAAATAAAACATTAAGGGGCTAATTATGATGTCGGGCAGACCGCAAACGACTGTCGGTCCCTTGCGATCTGCCCGACATCTGCCCCTGTGGTCCGCCCGTCGCATTACAACGCAGCAGGTGGAGGCATCGGGCGGAGGAACCATCTGCTGCTGTTTCAACAGGCTCCTTGAGCCCGTCGCAGCATCGGAAATGCTCATGATCCCTTAATGATGACAGAACCAGCCTCGGCTCCACCGTCGGGATTATGATGTCAACATGGAAAGACTGTCGGAAAATGAGTTTGGGGACCACTAGCAGGGCCCCCTTGCCCTCTGCTATGGGGCCTTGGGTGGCACCTATGGTGCCCACCTAAACATCCCTACACCGTGTGGCAGGTACCGCATGGTGCCTACCACATGGTGCAGGGATGTTTACAAACATCCATTTTACAATGACAGCCTGTGCTGCAGGTCTTTTCCGCCAGCCGCACAAGCTGCTATTGTAGAACGGACAGTTCCTTTCCCCAACAGTGTCAGGTGGACCCAAGTTCGTCCAACATCATAATGAGGCCCTAAATATTTTAAAGCATTTAAATATTTTTGAATTTTTTAGATTTATAAAATTTTTCTAATTTGTAATTTCTAATAATTGTAATATTTCTATAGAATTATTGCATTTTTTTATAGTAGCAAGAAGTTAGGTTATTAGGGGATATAGGGCGGGGAGATTTAAAAAAAAATGTGTATTATTATTTTAACTGTAGGTTAATAATTGTTTATGTGCAAATTGCTTTATTAATTTTTAAAATATATTTTATTATTTTAAAAATTAATGTGAAATAAGATATTTGTAAAAATATATTTAAATAAAATAAAAAATATTGTAAATTATTTGAAATATTTAAGTTTTTTGATAAAATATGTTTGTATTTATTTATATGTTTGCATTAAAAATATTTAAAAATTATATGAAATTGTTATACATGTTTAAACATTTGCAAACAAAATGTTTATATTGGAAAAAGTTTTAATATTTTTTTAGACATTTTACAAATTTTCATAAAATTATTTATAAAATGTGTTTAGTTGCAGAAAGTTTAGTTGTGCATTTTAGAAATTAATGAATGGTAGAAAATATTAATTAAAATTTTGTAAATGTTATTAGTAAATTAAAAATAATCGTTATTTTTCAATTTACTTTTTTATATAAATGATAGTAGTTCACTTATTGTGTTACAATTTAACATTTTAGAAAAGTGTATAATTATTTTAAGTGTGATAATGTGTTGTATTAATTGTGTATTTCATATTTTTCATACATAATATTGTAGGTGAAACGGTTTCTCTTTAATTGAAATTATTTAATTTGTATTTTTAAGGTTTTATACTTTACCCAGGTTTGTTTAGATTGGAGTGGGAATATTGAATGTCATCCCTTTACTGTCCAACACCTTCTCCAAATTGGTTTAGATTGGAGTGGGAGTTGTAAATGTCATCCTTTTAGTGTCCAACACCTTCCCCAAATTGGCTTAGATTGGAGTGGGAATAGTAAATGTGATCCCTTTACTGTTCAACACTTTCCCCAAATTGGTTTAGATTGGAGCGTGAATAGAATATCTCACCCCTTTACTGTCCAACACCTTCCCCGACTTGGTTAATATTGGAGTGAGAATAGTAAATGTCACCCTTTTAGTGTCCAACCCCTTCCTCAAATTGATTTCGGTTGGAGTGGGAATACTAAATGTCACCCCTTTAGTGTCCAACACCTTCCATGAGTTGGTTTAGATTGGAATGGAAATAGTAAATGTCACTTCTTTTGTGTCCAACACCTTCCCTAAATGTGTTTAGATTGGAGTGGGAATAGTAAATGTAATCCCATTAGTGTCCAACAACTTCCCTGAGATGGCTTAGATTGGAGTGGGAATAGTAAATGTAAACCCTTTAATGTCAAACACCTTCTCTGAGTTGTTTTAGATTGGCATGGTAGTAGTAAATGTATCCCTTAATTGCCCAACAGCTTCTGTGAGTTGGTTTAGATTGGAGTGGGAATAGTAAACGTAACTCCTTTATTGACCAACACCTTCCCCAAATTGGTTTAGATTGGAGTGGGAATAGTAAATGTCACCCTTTTAATATCCAACACTTTCCCTGAGTTGGTTTATATTGGAGTGGGAATAGTAAATGTCACCCCTTTAGTGTCCAACACCTTCCCCAAATTGGCTGAGATTGGAGTGGGAATAGTATGTGTTACCCCGTTAGTGTCCAACACCTTCACCGAGATGGTTTAGATTGGAGTGGGAATGAAAAATGTCACCCCTTAACATTTTCCCCAAATAGATGTCACACTTATTTAGAAACTTTTTTTGTCAATTTGTATTTATTGTATAACTTTACACATTGTCAAATATATTTGTAACATAAAATGATAGTAATTTAAAAAAAAACATTTTATTGATTTTGCAGCTCTCAGTGAAAAAACAGCACGTAGAGCGCAGTACCTGTATGAAATACAATAACACATTACACTACAGAGAAAAGGCAGAAAAAGCATCACAATAAACACCACGACTGAGCTACAGACAACATGATAGTAGGGCATGGCCCAATCATCCCATTTGTACATTGAGATTGCCCACATCACATAATGCCATCACCCCACCATCAGCCCATGGCCTATCTGTGCATGGCTCTATCTGTATCCCTCTGTACTTCGCCTAGTCTTTCCAGATCTTAAAGTGTTTCTGTGGGCAGCCCATTGACAAATAGCTCAAATGTTCCAGTCCCATACAATGATCCTTGCCCTTAGCCCAAGTTTCCACATGAGGCGTCTGTCACCTTCCAAGCCCTCGTAATATCCCTCTTTGCGACAATGAGGTTGCCAAAGAAATGCCATCTGATAACTTGTCCCCCCAGATCGTCTGTGATATGCAAAAGAATGAGTTTAGAGTCTCGGGAAATGTCCCATCAAAACACCCTCTTGAGCTGCCCCAGCACATCACACCAGAAATGGGCCTTCCCCGGGCAGTTCCAGAACATGTGAAGTAAATCTCCCTGCAGGTCATAACATCACAGGCCATTTTCCGTAGGGATCAGGCCCATGTGGTGGAGCCTGGCCCTTGTTAGATACAGTTGGTGAAGTACCTTCAGCGGAATAAATCTATATTGGGTGGCTACCACGGCCTCTCTGGGGGCTTCCACTTCCTCCCTCCAATCATCGTCCTCTAGGTGGCCTAGTTCTTCCTCCCACACTTGCCGCACTCTTTCCATCGGGTCTGGCACATTACACAGTAGCATTTTATATATTTCTGACAATTTATGCTCTTGTAGATTCGTGACAATGATTTTGGCCTCCATCGGGGAAAATCTGGGGATATCCTCCACAGGTTTTATTATAGGGAGAAGAGTGTGACAGAGCTGCACATATCTAAAGAACTGTGTACGTTGCATGTCATACTCCCCCTGCAGGTATTGAAAGGAATTAAGCATCCCATTATGAAGCACATCACCCAATGCTGAAATGCCTATAGTGTCCCAGGTCGAAAATCCTCTCATGGGTGTCACCAGTGGAAGTCTGGTGCCCTGCCACAACAGGAACTCCAATGTGAGACAATCAGCTCACCCCATAGTCTTCAGGGCTGTGTTCCATTCCCCAAACACCACACGGGTGTCCAGGAGGGAGAGCCACTGATCCTCTTCCTCCATATAGTAAATGTGGAAGGTCCCGGCTGCCCATCATAGAGCCCTCCACTGCATATGCAGGATCCACAAAGCCCCCGAACCACCATTCATTCATAACCAACAGATGTGCTGCCCAGTAGTATAGGAGCATGTCTGGGGTGGCTATCCTCCCATCGACTGCCAGTTGACAGCATTTCACCAAAGAGATGCGGGCACATCGCTCCCCCATAGCAACAGTCAGATTTGTGTGTTGACTTTACTGAAGAAGGTTTTATTGATCGGGAATGCTTGATTTGCAATTTGTAGAGTAGACACGGGAAGGTCATCATTTTAAAAATGGCCGAGCATCCCAAAAGGGAAAGAGGTAGAGTGGACCAGAACTTGACGTCCCTTCCAAGGGCAACTAACTGAGGTGCCCGGTTTTATTCAAATGATCGGGTCGCTGCTCCTGTAACATAGACCCCCAAGTTTTTAAAGCCTAGGGGGAGGATCGGTATCCCTGCTGCCCACAGCATATCCATTGGACAAGGAGCAATGGGATAGATTGCAGATTTTTGGGCATTCACCCGAAGACGCTCAGAATCTGGAGCTCCCTAGAACCCGACACCTCAGAATCATACAAAAACAAGAGGACGTCATCGGCGTACAACAATATTCTGCTACCCACCCCCTCAGACCACTGAGAGCCCCTTATAAGCATGTCAACTCTCGCACAGGTCACCAGAGGCTCGATCTCCAATGCAAAAAGCGAGGGTGACAAGGGACAGACCTGACGAGAGCCCCGCACCACCTGAAACCACTCTTCACCACTCTTCACCACCCCTCCAACCTGCACCCTGGCTACCAAATTGGTGTAGAGAAGGCGCACATAGCTTACAAATTTTGGCCGAACAGCCGCAGTCCGTGCAGGTAACAGCAGTGGGGCAGTGTAAGCGGGGATTTCGAGGGACGATGCAGAGGGAAAATGTATTATTTACTTAATTTTCCCTCTGCATCGTCCCTCGAAATCCCCCCTTACATGGCCCCATCGCCCCACCGCAGTTACCTGCACGGACCACGGCTGGGGCCGAACCCTATCCAAGCGAGGAGGGCGAACAAAAAAGCCCAGCCCACTGAGTCAAAAGTCTTCTGAAAATCGATGGAAAGAAGGGCTCTGTGGCTACAGAAGGCTTCACTCAAGGCAATTGCATTGTGAGCTCCCCATAAATTATGCCGGATAACCCTATGAGGCATGAACCCGGACTGGTCAGGGTGGAAAAGGTGTGTAATTACTCCCACTAGACAGGCAGCCAACATTTTAGCCCATATTTTCACTTCTGAATTTAAGAGCAAGATCAGTCAGAAGTCCCTGCAATGCATACCCTCCGTACCCGGCTTCGGGATTACCACTATCTCGCCCATCCTAAGATCAGAGGGCAACTCGCCCCTCTCCAAGGCCTCTGAAAAGGTCTCCAGTAGTAACAGGCCAGTCTGTGGCCACACTAGGCATCCATAATCAAAGGAGAGTGAGCTCTGTTGGTTCCCTGGATCTGGGTATCTTCAGTGTCGACCCAAAACCCTCAACCAATCTCTCTCAATGGTGGTGTAAGTGATCACCACTATGATGTGACATTGGGCGGCGTCATTATTGGGTTTCGCACCTAGGTACTTGCTCGCTTAGGTGAGTACCACCTCCTCCTGAAGAAAAGTACTGGTAGGATCTGGGTGGTGGTGGGTAAAATTACCTCCAGTATCTAAAAATAGTTACTTTAATTTGGGTGAGGTATACAGGGGCAAGGTTAAAACATGAAGTGATGATGTCTTACAGACATGTTCATTATCCCGAACAACACATGTGAATAGTCAACATGTTTCAGCCATTCATGAATCATTCCATATGTCATGTTCAATAAACTCAAATGTGAACAGGGATGCCTATGAATATTTTACTAAAGGTATGCTAAAGTAGACATTTCCTAACTGAGTTCAGGTTTTGTATACACTCAAACAATATTCGTTTCAGTACTGTGCAGACAGCTACAACTAGGTGCCAGAACTTGGCCAGGAAACTATTGGGACCGGGCATCTTAACAGTCTGCAGCTGAGCAAAGGCTGCGCACAGCTCATTGCATGTAACATCTGCCTCCAGCGCTTCCCACTCTTCTGGGGTCAGGCGAATGCATCAGCAAATCCAATACAAATTGAGATAGGTCTACGCAGGGGCTCAAGGGGTCCACACTATACAACTGCCAGTAGTAAGCTGCAAAAGTACATGCAATCGGCTTGCTCCCAGTCACCCACGAACCATTGTCAGCCAACAAGTAAACTACAGGGGCTCCTTCTTCCCTGGGGGTTTGTTAGAATTAAATTAAAAGTCTGATCTGTGCTACCATATGTAATGATTATTAAGTTAGCCTTTGCAGCACCATTTTATACTTAGCCACTAATTCTAGGCCATGTTTGCAACTAATTGTTCCCTGGCTCTGCAAGTAGCAGCTGTGTAGAATTCCCTGTGTCTCTGTAAGTTGGGCCTCGCTGTATAAATTAATACACAGTTTGTACTTCTGCATACCTTTCTCATGAGATGGAGCCTGCCCCCACTGGCTCAGCTGCAGGCACGGACAGAATGACCTTGCCAGAGAGATAGTGTGTGCCCGGTCTCAGACTCTCAGCTCATCTTTGTGTGCCCCCTCTGTTTCTGCTGCCTTCTGTGGAAAGTTACTGGGTGGGTGTGTCTTGTGCTCAGGCTGAAATGAATAATTGTCACCTTTATGCTTGTGAAAGTCAGTCCCTCGGCAGACATCTTAGGGTGCAGGTCAGATTGGACTCCTCTGCAGAGTATTGCTAATAAACAACTGTTTGTATTCTCTACTGTCTGACCGACTCTTCATTTTGTGGAAGGCAATTAGGAGGTTGTAAATAACCCGGGTGACCCTTTTCGGGCCACTTCCTTCAGTTGGCGCTCGAACAGGGACTCCGCAAGATGATCCAACTCGCCCGTAATTGGGTTGTAGGGTCGGGGTGGTGTCCGGTTGGTCGGGCAGATCAGGGATCCCCACACGATAAGAGCCCGGTTCTCTTGGCTGCCCACCCCTCTGATCGTGCGACTCCTCGTCTAATGGTCACCGGCTGGGGTCCTGAGAAGGCGAAACCTTGGATTTGACCGTTTGGTCCGAAGAGTCGGCAGTGGAGAATAATCTTGCTCGACCTCAGTGCACCAGGTGAGTGATTTGAATTCTTGGAAAAATGTGGCGCCATGGTTGAACGGCACGAGCCTACGGGCTGTGTCTGGTACAGTCTCCGGTAGTCTTGTCTTGATCTTGGGGGGTGTGCGGACCCTTAAAAGACACAGAGGGGCCGATTCCGATTCAGGCCGGAAATCTCTCCGACCGAGCCGGACCCAGAGAGATTTCCGACCGAATCGGACTCTGGCAGTCCGACCGAACGAGTACGATGCGCACGCATGCAATCGGACTCGAGTCAGTCGGACTCCCATTGAGTCAATGGGAGCCGGACGTACAACGCGTACGCGGGCTCCCATTGACCCAATGGGTGCGAGGCGAACAAGGGTGCCCCCTACAGCGGGTACACCTCGAAGCGACTCGCGGCATACATGCACAGGTAGGGGGGACCCATGGGTCCCCCTGTGTGCGACTCGCGCGGCTACGCGTACAGGGGGGTCCGACACGGACCCCCAAAGTGCGGCTCCGACTGCTTTTTCGAGCCGGACGGCGCGAGTCGGTCGGACTGATCGTGGCGCGCATCGTACTTGCCCGGCCGGGGAACGTCTCCTTCGCGCGGTGCAAGTCGTGTCCGTGCGAGTTGGTCGGAGCGCTTCGGACCCGCGAACGAGTCGGTCGGCGATTTCGCATGCGCTCGCATCGTACTCGCTCGGCCGGACGCACGTACGAATCGGTCGGGAAAGAGGGCTCTGAATCGGATCCGGTTAAGCCGAATCCGATTCGGTGCCCTACCGGCCGAGATCGGAATCGGCCCCAGAGTGTTTGTGAACAGTCTACCAGGCCAACTGGAAATTCGGCCCACTCTTGAAAAGGTCTGGGACTGTTTACGAGCAATCTGCCAGGCCAACTGGAAATTTGGCCTATTCTTGAACAGGTCTGGGGCTAGAGCCTGTCTTCTTGTCTTTATACAGTCTTTGGACTGTCTTGTCTTGGTACAGTCTCTGGACTGTCTTGTCTTGGTGCAGTCTGAGAACTGACTTGTTTTGGTTCAGGCTAGAGCCTGACTTGTTTTGGTTCAGTCTGAGGACTGACTTGCCATGGCGCAGTCTGAGGACTGCTCTTGAGAGCTCTTTTTGTCTGTGAGTGTGTTTTGTGAATATGGTACACCATCAGTTTGTTTTTGGTATGGTCTGAGGACTGTCTTTTAAAAAAAAGTACTTGTAATTTCTTTGCCAGGCAAAATAATGTATTTGGGCCCTTTCTTGAAAATACCTGGAATGAGCTTAATTTGTCCTCAGCCGGTGCCTCCTTTTGAATAAAAAAATTAATTTAAAAAAAAAAAACATGGTGATAATGTATATATATATATATATGTTTGTTTTCTTTTTTTTTTTACATAGGATGAGTGGTGTGAGAAAGGACGAAGGAATGTGTAATGGGAGAGAATGTAAAGTGAGACAGTTAGAGGGCATGATGTAACAAAAACAAAAAAATGAAAAAAAAGAGAAAAGAAGGGGTGCGCTGATGGCGCCCAGATCTCACATTTAGTTTTGGACATTGCAAAATGACAAAAGCTGTTTTGAGCTACAGACATGATGTATTTTTAAAGTTTGGTACATGAAAGTAAAAAATGAATGGATGGGCCTGCACAGATGTTGATGTGTTTAGTTTGGAATTGACCTCGCAATATAACGTGTATTTAATTTGGAAAAGGTGTTTTAAGCATTTCAGGCAACACGTATTTATGCTGAATAAAAGGGATTTTCAAAGTTGAAATACACAGCTTGTGTTCAGCTTGGTTTGGCAGACTTACTGCAGCCTTTTTGGCCTTGAGATAAGAGTGGAATTTCTCTCGCTGGTACTGTTCGTTTGTTTGTTGTTGTTTTTTTCCTTCATGAAAAGGACGCATGCAGACATACACGGCCTTATCTGTAGAAGGAAAAAAAGGAGGCAGTCTATGTTAAATTTCTTTTGAGCATGGCTGAAGGAGGTTAATAGAGGCGAAAAAGGATGGAAAGGAGAGTGGGGCTTGCTTGGATGTTTCAGCCTGATGATGCTCAATTAATTAATTAATTAATTAATGATCGATTTGAGTGTGTTGCATTTAGATTTGACCTCATTATAGAATGTGCATTTAATTTGAAAAATGTGTTTTCAACATTCAAGGGAGCATGTATTGGTGCTGAATAAAAAGGCACTTTGAAAGCGTAGTGGGAAGTCTGACAAAAATTGCTCGTGAATTCAGTTCGTTCTGGCCTTGTGATAAGAAAGGAATTCCCAAGGAGGGGGCTCATGGGCAGGGAGACGTGAGGAGCAGAACGGCTTTAGGAGAAATAAAATATGATGGTACAGATAGGGTTTGCTCAGGAAAGTTGTTTGCAGGGAAGTTTTAGAGAAAGTTCTAGCAACAATAGGTTCATTTGAGAAAAGGTTACCAATTAGTTGCTTGTGACTTAGGCCTGACAGGAAAAGATTAGTTTTTGGCGAACAAAAAAAAAATAAGGGCACAGATTACTGTGCACCAGATAATGTTAAACATCAGATTCCTGATGAGTATGTACAGTTTAAAAGGGCCCAGCAGGACACAGCCATAGCATTGTTTTCAGAAATGACAGTTTGCAAATATACCTCCAATTTTATTGCTTTCAATATTCTGCTGTTCTTCTATTTTTGCTGTTTCTACCCCTGCTATGATGTTCAGGCTGTGTTGGCTATGGCACATGTGTCTTCCCCTATTATAACGGTTGGTACACTGGCACGCATATTACCCCAGGGTCCTTTTCTGCTAACGCTCATGCTTGCGCCACAACAAACTGCGATGATAATGTCTGTTACTTCTGTTGCTACTCCCAGAGACTGGATGAAATCGGAGGAACGTGTGGGTTTCTACATGTGACCTGAGGTGGGAAAGGAAGGAAAGAGGGTAATAGCGAATTCGTAAGGAAGGTGTGTGGAATGTGATAAAATAATGAGCCTTTTTGGACAACACATGGTTTCTAGGAGCAGGGTTTCCAAACTGCTGTGCTACAGATTTTGTGTGATCCCTTGGGTAATGTAAGTTAATGGCTTGCCACCAGGGGAAAGATGAGAGAGTGAAGGTGTTTCCAGATTTTAGTGGGCAGGATTTGTGTTTTCAAATAAAAAAAAAAGGAAAAAAAAGGGGGGTTTGATTGTTTGTTTGCAGATTCGGTTTTCTATTTTAGTTAATGTCTAATGGTGGTGAGCATGTGATGGGTTTGGCATCCTACTATTACTGCTCTCAGGCTGGTGAATGTCTGATGATGGGCCTTAATGTAAGTAGTGAATAGTGTTTGTTCCCCCCCCCCGAGTTTTGCGGATGTGCCATCCACTTTGTGGGCAACAGGCGATGTAGAGCTGGGATTCCTACAGATTTCACGAGCCTTGTTGTGTATGATACAGGATTTGGTTGAGAAAGGTGTTGGTGAGGAAACGACTGGTACACGGTAATAGTCCCATTATTTTGATTGTGTTTACAATTTTGTGGCTGATTGGTGTAAAGTTCATGAAAAGGTGGTTTTCCAACATCCTGCTGTTCTAGCCATTGCTATGCTTCTGCTGATGGTTCTTTCTGCTGCTCAATATCTTTTCTATCACTGATGTAAAATACATTTTTTGGCAGTATTATTTATTTCAATGATAGGTTTTTGTTCGGATTCACATAGACTGGTAGGAGTCATAGGTTTTGCTGCGCTTCTTAGGACTATGAAGAAGGACAGAGCCTCCATAAACAGGTTTAAAAAGGAGGTAGTTACTTGTTCATCGTTTCAGACACACAACAGAGGTGTAGGGACAGTGCACTTAAATAGTGTGCGACATGGCATCCTTGGCGTGGTTTTCCTTGACTTTTTGCCTCTATCCCCTATGTTTTCGATGCTGTACTGGATTTCGTTTTTGTTGCCTTAGATTCTTTGGGCACTTTGCCATTGCTGATCAGTGTCACAGTGCAAGTGCTTTCTGTGTAAATAGATATTGTGCTCGGTTCTCCCTGATTGGTATATTTGTTTTACTAAGTAGATCCTTGGTGAAGCGCACTGATTGTGCCAGGGCTAGTAAATAAATTGCTACCAGTAGGCTTGCAGCGCTGATTGTGCCACCTACATGAGTAGCCTGGAAAAGATGCCTCAGGCCTGCCACTGCAGTGCCTGCGCGCAGTTTGTACATAGGACACACCTATGGTAGGCTCACGGTACCACCCTAGGCGAGGTGCAGTGTATGTGAAAGGTAGGATATGTACTGGTGTGTGTAACATGCCCTGATAGTGACATACTGCCCATTTCGTTTTTCACTATTGAAAGGCAATCTTGCCCATAGGACAGAATAGGGAATGCGTATATAAAATTTTACAAGCATATCCTCCCATGGGGATAAGGTAGAAAATTGGAGTCTGGTATCCCTGGACTCAGAATTTGATAACACACCTTTTAGTAAGGATGGGTTTTAAAGTCTGTGTTTGCAACTGGCACTTTTAGAAAGTGGCTATTTTCTTGTCCAACTTTTCTGTGTGTTTCTGCCTGATTGTGGATTGCCTGTTTGGTTTCAGTGTGACAGAGACTGAGGATGTGCATTTGGTGTGGTTTCTTCTTGTGGTGTTTTCACTGTGTTACTGTGAGTGTTGATACAAATATTTTACACATTGACTTTGGGATAAGACTGTCTGCTGGTGCCAAGCTCCCAAGGGGGTGAGCAGGGGTTATCTAAAGAGTGTATTCCCCTTACGCTGACTGGAGGGAAGGGTCCCTATTTGAACAAAGGTACCTACCTCTGCCAACTAGAGACACTCATTTCTAAAAAATTGTTCTTATCTTTAGTTTTGACTGATCAGGGAGTTTGTTTTTAAAAGGGGTAAGTATTTTCGACAGGAGGTTTCCTTCTCAGGTCACCTACTGTCGAAGGGGGTAGGAGATTAGCTCCTTGGCGAATTAACACATTAAATGAGGTGCATGGGGTGCATGGGGTGCATGAGCTTTAACTCTGAATGCCTAACACTTGAAACTGCGTTTTTTTCCTTTGGCTTCTGTGCTTGGTACATATATTGTTGTATGCTGTTTTGTGTTGTAAGTACACAAGACAGCTTGTTGTGCGTTTTCTGTCTTTTGAGCCCGCCCGAACTGTCTAGGAATGGTCATGACGGTGGCCATTTCCATAAGACAATCATTTGGACTCGCTTTAGCCACTCATTTCACAGGATGCTGTGAACATGCCCTTGAATAAACAGAGACACAGCACCTCACCAGTGCACGTCTAATTGGCTATAAAATAACACTGTTCGCAAAAATTGTCATGATTAGAAAAATGTGTCACCTTGAAGTCAGCCATGTTACTGCCCCTCCCTTCTGTAAAATTGATGGAATTGGAATTGAAATGGAAATGAAAGGACGGGTAGACTAGACTGACGTTCCCTTATCTGATCCTTAAGGGGAACTATATGTCAGTGTCTTTCGTTTGAATGCCCAGGTGGCACCACCATTATTGCTCATGTTACTGCAACACTGCGTACAGTTGTAGAGACATCACAAGTCCTTTATTAGTTAGCCTGAGTAACTGGGTTGTAACAGATGATGTGGGGAGGAACAATACGTTTGCAGAAAAGGATTAAGATGAAATGAAAGAATGTTTGTAGCAGGCCCTGCTGGGTGGAGACTGGAAGTCACGATGTCTAAGTTGAAAGTAAGGCACATTCTCAGGGACGAGGGATTGTGAATTAATAGGCCAGGGGAGAAGGAAGAATGTTGCCAGATACCTATGTATTTCTTGTGGTCAGGATGAGACATTGCTCAGCCTGTATACTGTATGGTGCACATGATGCACATTACTAGGAAGGGTACCTGTATGCCCCCCAATAATTTCGCATCACACATTTTCTTTTTTGAGGTTCTTCAGATGAATAATATAGGAATGGACAGATGCAATGATCCAAAGTATGTTCGAATTGTGTTTTTTCAGAGCTTAGTAAATGAATTAAAGGCTTACCCCACTACTTGGTGTTGGGAGAGAAAAAATTTAATTATATAAAGTTTTATCCTTGCCAGTTAACTAAAGGTTTGTATTATATCCACTAATAGGTCCGGGATGCCCTGCAGTCACATTAGAGAGGGGCCCGGACGTGATGCACAGCCTGGCTGCTTGTTATGGAACATCCATGGATACGACTGAGGCAAAGATGCAGAGCAAAGAAGGTGCTGGACGAGGCAGTACCACCGAACAAGAAAAGAAAAGAGGGGCTATCCAGGAGCCCCAGCCTTCTGGTCCACCTTTGCTTGAGTCCCAGCCCATTGAGCCTAGCCTGTGGGCTCGCCTGTGTTTGAGTCTCTGCCCCTTGGTCCCCCTTGAGTTTGAGCCCCTTTTTCCCTTGACCCCTCTGAGTCTGGAGTGACAAGGTACAATATACGCCCGACGGAGGAACAGTGCACCAAGGGAAAGTTGGATTAGTAGGGATGGACTTCATGGATGAAGAATATGGTGCAGGTACCCTGTCTAAGGTGCCAGCGACAGAGCAGGGTAAGGAATATTGGTGCACTGGCCTGGGCACTGGACAGGATTAGTTGAGGGTGTCCTCCCAGGAGGGAGGGTGCCCTATCCTGAGTGAAGAGGATTTCTCCAGAAAGAGCTAGACGAGTAGCTCCACCGCCGGTGCTCAATAGCGCCTAAGCCAGATGAACAATAGGAGCCTACCACTGATGGCTCTCTGAAAGACACTGGAAAGAAGAGTTTTGCCCATCCTCCTGTTCCCTGGTCACCAATTCCATTGTATTGCATTTCTCTCCCAATCACCATGTATCCGTTTGGTCACCCAATTGATGAGGAAAATAGCCTTTTGCACCTCCCTGTTCAGAGTGGGGTCGGTACATAGAAAGTACAAGTTGCATCCCTAGTAACCCTGGGCAAAGCACTACGCTACGCTCGCGTAGTTTGCAAAGTTTGCGCTACTTCGCACTACGCGAATTGCACGTAGCACAGTGCAAACACGCGTAGCGGTCATTTTTTGCTTGCTCGCGGTCCTCAACGTCAAGTTGGCAACCGCGAGCAAGCAAAATGACATCCCGGCGAGACTTTTTCCTCGTTCGCGATCAGCAACATCAAGTTGCCGATCGCGAGCGTGGAAAATAAACCTCCCGGAGAGATTCTCAATGCGGGGAGGTCTAGTTTCTCATTGCGAGTGGTCGCGTATGCTCGCGACCGCTCGCGATGAGAAACTACCAGTCCGCGTTGAGAAAGCTGCTGCTCGAGTAAAAATCTACTCGAGCGGCAGTAAAAGACAGCTCGCACTGTGCAAGATGCCGTTTTCAAAGATTGCACAGTGCGGACAAGCATCCAGCACTGTGCAATCATCGCGAACAGCGCACTACGCGTAGTGCTACGCGTAGCTCGCGTAGTGTGAAGTGCACTTCGCGTAGCTTCGCGTAGCGCTACTTCGCGAACTACGCCCAGGGTTAATCCCTAGTTGTTATTGTGCTAATAATAGTGTTAGGGACATCCTACTCCCTGAATGAGAAGTATCCTGTGCACTCTCCAGTTCATACAGCACCTGTTTCTCTTGTGAACATGTTTGTTACTTTGGCTCCTCGCACAGGGGAGCACCGGAGGACATAAACTGATGATACAAGTGTTCAGATTGGTGTACCTTCAATTCTGTTCTCCAGTCCTAGATAATGCATTTATTGATTTCCGCACTACAAATGAATGTGTACATTGGGCAGATGCCTGTCATGATAGTTAATATGACAGTTCGTTTTTGTATCCAGGGGCGGGGGAGATTAAGGTGGGTGAGAACATATGACTTCATTTACAGACTGAACATGACAACAGGTCCGTCTTAGATCCTGCATCATAATGTTCACTTCGCCCGTGGATCACAAGTTCATACTTAGCATCCGTGGGGATGGTTTACAAATGTTGCCTTTCTTTTCTTTTTCCCCACTGTATTTGTTGCCCCATCTACGTATTGCACATTTCATTGGGTACAATGTAAAAGTATGTTACACAAAACATAGGCCCTTGAATGCACTGTCTCTCAGTTTGTTGCGTCTGCTGCGTAAGTACATTAACTGCTAAGGAAAGGACATCCATGCAACACAAATGCTAAGATCATGCTTCAGAAGGAGATAGAAGGGTTGATGAGCGTTGATGTAGATACTGTTTAGGTCAACATGTCTCTTATAGTTTCCCTGCTTAATATTGAACATTTGAACAGTTCTGAGTATTAATATTGTTCATGTGAATAGATAGAGATGCTTCACTCCATAGTATAAAATGACTTAGCTAAGGCTAAAACGGGGGTCTGTTAGAATTAAATTAAAAGTCTAATCTGTGCTACCATATGTAATGATTGTTAAGTTAGCCTTTGCGGCGTCATTTTATACTTAGCCGCTAATTCTAGGCCATGTTTGCAACTAATTGTTCCCTGGCTCTGCAAGTAGCAGCTGTGTAGAATTCCCTGTGTCTCTGTAAGTTGGGCCTCGCTGTATAAATTAATACACTGTTTGTACTTCTGCATACCTTTCTCATGAGATGGAGCCTGCCCCCACTGGCTCAGCTGCAGGCACGGACAGAATGACCTTGCCAGAGAGATAGTGTGTGCCCGGTCTCAGACTCTCAGCTCATCTTTGTGTGCCCCCTCTGTTTCTGCTGCCTTCTGTGGAAAGTTACTGGGTGGGTGTGTCTTGTGCTCAGGCTGAAATGTATAATTGTCACCTTTATGCTTGTGAAAGTCAGTCCCTCGGCAGACATCTTAAGGTGCAGGTCAGATTGGACTCCTCTGCAGAGTATTGCTAATAAACAACTGTTTGTATTCTCTACTGTCTGAGCAACTCTTCATTTTGTGGAAGGCAATTAGGAGGTTGTAAATAACCCGGGTGACCCTTTTCGGGCCACTTCCTTCAGGTGCACAGCCAGTGCAACGTCTTACTGGCTTTATCGCCCCAGTGATAGACTCCACTGCAGGTGGCCAGCCATGTCGCTATCGCCCCCTGCATAAGCTCCTGTTGGAGCAAGGTCTGAGTGTGTAGTGAGTCCTGTAGAAGTGATTCCTGCTGCGACATCATATACTGGCTCTCTAAGTCGAGTATATGATTCTTAAGGTCCCTGACCTTCTACTGATCTCTGTCTCTCTGACAGTAGTTAATGATTCGACCCCTAACCGTGGCCTTCTGAGCTTCCCAAAGTGTAATGGGGGAAGATACCGAACCCCTATTGTCAGCTAGGAAGTGGTGGCACATGTTTTGCCACATCTCCCTGAAATCATCCATTTGAATGCACCAGCGCTCCAAGCGCCATCGTGCCCTCATGGGCCCCAAGCCAGCTCCACCACCACCGGTGATTGGAGAGTCCCCAGGCCAACAACCGGAAATCTATGACCCTGTGGCTCTTCAGACCCTGCATGAAAAAGTAGTCCAATTGAGAGAAGGAGCGGTGTGCCCCCCATAGAAGGTGAAGCCTTTGCCATCCACACATCTACCAGGTTCCAACAATGCACAAATATTGCAAGGGGAGTGGGTCCATGACCCGTTCCCGCAATGGTTGAAGAATGGTCAAAGCTTGCGTCGCACACCCCATTGAAGCCACCACCTATTAACAGTTGTGCATCTGGCAGGTCCCGTAGAAGGTCCCCCAGTCTCACTAGGAAATCTGAGGCAAGGGAGGGTGGGGCATATATGCTGATCAGTGCAACAGGTCATCCTCATAGAATGCCGAATACTGCAACATAACGGCCGAATCCATAGTGCCATACCCTGGAGACCACCAAAGGGGTATGCCCCCTAACTAAGATCCTTGATAAAACCCAGAGTAATACCCCTTAGTGTAGCCCTTATGGGCCAAGAAGGGACACTTACTGACCAGGAGGTGGGTTTCCTAAAGCATCACAATATCCGCATTGGACCTCAGTACTGCCCAGAGCACTGACCCTCATTTGTTTCTGCGTCCCCAGAGCACTGACCCTCATTTGTTTCTGCGTCCCTGTGTAGGGCCCTTCTGAGAATTGTAGTCAGTCTATGGTTTAAGAGTGTCAGTGTGCCGTGCCTAAGAATTGTGTGCATTCTGCCTATACCTGCGCTCAACAGCCGCACCTGAAAAGGAAACACAATCAAAAAGATCATCCCAATGCCACCCTCCTCCCACAACACCTGTCCCATACTTCGTAAACTAGAAGTACCTGTTGTGATACAACTAGGGACCAAAGCCAACAGGGCTATGGTGTGATGCATTTCATCCCTGCTGCCAAAATCCCCCACCCCAAAAGAACCTATCCCAATGAAAAAAGTTTAGGAGGGTCCGGGCCAAAGGTGGTACAGTCCAAGAACAGCAAAACAGAGCTGTAAAAACATGTGTGCATCACTCCGGAGCAGTACCCCCAGAGAGCATCACTGTGTAGCAGGAGCTCCTGAGGGGGGGGATAGTGTCAAGTGATTATCCTTCACAACAGGCGAGTCTTATCAAGCGACTGCATGTTCAGGACCCAATGAAAGGGCCCTTTGTCCCCTACTTTTGGAGTGTTTTCGCAAGGCCGTGCACCATTCTCGTATTGTGCCTCCAACATCTCTCCGGGCCCCTTCCCCCTCTCGGGAGAAGAAGGAGTTGTTGGCCGTCACATAGGTCTCTCCTCAACCTAATCCCATACCACCTCAGGAGAGTCAAAGAAAAGGCTCTTATCTTGGTAGAGTACCTTCAAGTGGGCCAGAAACAAGAGCATATATGTAAGTCCCATTGCTTTCAATTTTTGCTTGGCTTCCTGGAAGGACCGGTGCTGCTGTTGTACCTTCAGGGTGCCGTCTGAGAAGATCATCACCCAAGAGCATAGGAAAGTCAGCTTTACGGGCCGCCCTGAGGACTGCATCTCTATACATGTAATTGAGGACAAGCACAATAAACTGTCTGGGCTGAGCACCAACCAGTGCCCCATATGCCCGATCCACTTTGGGGTCCCAGCTTTTCAACCAGTCACACATGAATTTCATTGGCACAGAGCCCTCTGTCCTCTCTGGTATGCCCACCACACGGAGAAAATTCCTGTGGGACCTCCCCTCAGCATCTTCAGTATGGACCTCTAGTTGACCCACCAGGCATTGCAGGGTGACCAAGTATTCCCCATGCGATTTGACGGTGTCTTCGGCCTCCAACATGCTGCCTTCTAACTCAGTCACCTTGTGTGTGGTATTACCAAAGTCCTGTCGGATCAGTGCAAGGTCCAACTTAAGTTCCCCCATCTTGCCTTCTAAAGTGACCTTTAGGTCCTGCATGGCCATGAGGATAGGCAAGGTCTGTGGGTCTTCATCCGGTACAGGAGCTCCTCCTGCTGCCCCCCCATGGGGGCCTGTTGTTTAATCTATCTGTTCATCTTTTGCTGGGAGGCCGCATTGGTCAGCTTATCTCTCACCATGCTGGTGGGGTCAGAAGGGAGAATCACCAGGAACTCAAAGCTGTTAGGACAGGACCCTCTGTCCGAATACGAGTAGCACACCAACCAGCAGATATAGTCTGGGGCCAACCTTCCAAAGTCAGGCAGCCAAGAACCTCCGCAGTGCCCCCCGACCCCCGCACAACGATGCTATCCTCCGGGGATTGGCTGTCAAGAGGGAAGGAGAGGAGCCGCATGCAAGCAATATGCCACGTTGTGCTGCAGTTTCCTTTCAAGTCCAAGTGGGTCCTAAATCTCATCTGTTACCCCTTAGAGAAGGCATGCCTCCCAGAAGCCACTACAGCACATTGTCCTGGGTGGGTATGGTATCATTGACTGTGCCTGAGGCCAAAAGCATGAGCCATGCGCAATCTGGGCAGGCCTCTGCCCTTCAGGCCCTGTTCACCAGATCCAGAAAGGCGTGAAAGGGAATGTCCCAACCCCCGCTATACAAGTCATGTCTCGGGACTCCCAAAATCTAACTTTGGTCAGTTATGAATTATAGAGGGCCTGGCCCCTTATCACAGCCTTAGGGGGATGCCTCTAGGAACAATGGTCTCTGTCCAACCGTGGGGGCTCTGTCCAAGTGCCCCTCCTCCTTCTCGGGTGTAGGGTGGCCCCCCAACTCTCACTGCACTGACACCACAATGGGGGGCCATATGACACTCACCAGTGGGGTATGGGCAGATAGCCGTCAAGGTCCACAATACCAGATTCGGAGCAGCCACTGCTCTCTCTTGTGGCTCTGTCTCTCAACCGACTTTCAACCGTGGTCGGGCCCCGGATACCGCCAACGCCTCCAGCAGTGCCACATTACCAGGGCAGGCCATCGTGGCAATAAATGGGCCCCACCTTTCCGTGCCATTAGCTTCTCAGGCCAAGCACTGCATCCATGGGTTCTGCTGGTATGGGCGGCCAGTCGTCAGCACTGCGCAGCCAGCGGCATCCCCTCAGTACCTCTGGTTCGGAGACTGACGTTCCCCACGGCTCCTCTTTTTGCAGTGCACAGGCCAGCGCTGATCACCATTCCCTGTGGGAAATGGCAACTGCTGGCCGCATGGCTATGTCGGCTCTCTGGGGTTCCAATTTGCGCCGAATAAGCATGTCCATGATGGCGCTGTGGATCGCCTCCACTGACCAGCTCAAACCAGGTCAGATTGTCCTGGGGAGCGGCGGTGGGAAGACGGATGAACTGCTCTTCAAGCAGAGATCTTCACAGTGCAACCACCATGCTTGCTGGCCAAGCCACACCCTCAGTAATAGCAATTTTAAAGTGAAATAAATAAAATAATCAATTTTGTTAATTGTAAAAAAACTGAAAAAGCTGATTTTTTACTTATTTGTGTCATATACATTTTACATGTTATTTTACATTCAATATAATTTTTGAACTTATTAAAACTTTTTGCATACATTTTTTAAACATCATTTAACATATTTATTATTAGTATATACTAAATAATTGTATATATTTTATACTATTATTTAATTTATACTTTACAATTTTTGGAACATTGTTTATAACATTGTTTGACATGTTTACCATTTAGAATTTATTTTACATTTTTGTTTACATATATTAATTTTTTTTTTACTATATGTCCCTTTTACGTCTTGGGGCCCGATTCTGATGCGGGTTGGAAAAGCTTCCCGACCGAGGGCCTGATTCTGATGCGGTTAGGAAGGCCTCCTAATGGCATTTGCTCCTTCCAAATCGGATCGGGAACGTGTCTTCCCGACCGAGGGCCCAATTCTGATCCGGTTAGGAACAAATGTTCCCATTGAAGTCAATGGGAGTTCAACCAAATCGTATCTGGAAGCATCCGGATGCATCCTACTCCGCCGGTCGGACTTTCCCGATCCGAGTGGGTCGGACACCATTTCCCAACCGATTCGGTCGGGAAGCTTTTCCAACCCGCATCAGAATCGGCCCCTTGGTGAAGATAGTTTCATTTGGCAGCCCTTTTTTTACCATTAGCTTCTATTTTGTAATCTGTTGGTGTTATTTTGGTTCCTTTTATATATAATTGTATTTATTTAACTGTGAATTCATTTTTTGATATCATATTTCATAATGATATTTGTATTTAAATGTGTATAGTAAATAATAATGTTTAATTTTTCGGTGATGTAAAATACTTTAATTTAACTATAGATGTTTATGATAAGTTTCGGGTTTATTTGAAGTGATTGGTTTATGTGAAAATTGGCTTTTTGGTATTTTTTATTTAATTTGTTAGTTATTTTGATAATAATTTTGTAGTCGATATTGTGTTCATTGATATTTTTGACATGGTATATGTTTAATTATAGGTAACGATATTTGTGTTTCCGATATTTGTGTTATCCATATATGTAAGGAACAATATTTTTGTTAATGATATTTGTGTGCTCGATATTAATGATTCTTATAGGTATGTGTATGGAGTCGATATTCTTTTTCTCGATATTAAATTTACAATATTTGTATTTCTCAATATTTGTTGGATCGATATTGTGTCACTGATCTGTAAATGCCACATATCCAGCATCTGTCTGTTGAAGCAATGATTGCTATGTGATGGCTAACCTGGAAAACTGTCATGAATTTTTATGCACAGTGTTGTTAGGCAATGACACAAAGGTACTGCCACAGGTATATAATCCTTATATTTCAAGTGGGGTACTGCAGAAAAACTTACCCACACTTATCCTGACACTGCATTCACATGAACACACCATCTTGCTGTTTTTTACAATCTGTTGACACATGTGATGTGTTTGCTCAATGATTCTGAGTGATTTGTTGGCAGGTGATGTATACCTTCCCATACACATCACACTGTTACAACTATCATGGATCACACACACTTTCAACAGAGCTACAACCATGTAGTCATGACACTTACTTTCTGCATTATGATCCCTGAAGCTGTAAACTGGGTGAATGGGTAATGTCCACCTTAAAAACAAAAATGGAGATATTGCATTCAATATAAAGCTACCACACACACTTCCAAATCTTAACTAAGCACTATGACATTCCAGTGTCATGGCACAGTTGGACAACCTTACACACACATATGTATACATTTTCCGACCATGGAATGCAGTCACCTCCCAGGGCTGATTTGACAGGAGGTGAAAGGTCAAAACTGTCTTATATCTTATGTCAAAATCAGGCCCCATGCATGCAATGTTGCATGAGAACTGATGGCCAGCTTCATCACAGGCCCCCTTTCACCATGATGCAAGGGTGCAAGCATTGGCACTAGCAGCGAAAAGTTTGCCAAGGCTAGTAAAGGACAGCAATGCACCATAAAATGTTAAATAGAATGCATTCCTGCCCTTTCACTTGCATGCAGCACAGCACAGCAAGATGACTTGCTGGACTGCGCTATATGAAGATTTGATAAATGTGTCTCTTGGTACATATATACTAGCCTTGCCACACAGACATACCTAATATCTTGTGCAGTGTTTATAATTATCTATATTGTGAATATAGCCATAGGGGCTGATATAGCCGTATATTGTGCAGTGTTTGTGCCACTTGAGTGAGGGAAAACAACAATAAATGATTAATCCAATTACATTCACAAACCCAAACCTTCTTCAGTGCTGGATATTGCTAAACGGTAACTCTCATTTGGACAAAGGGCTGCTTTGCATTACATAGCCTCAAGAGTGGTAGCTCCCTGTAATGCAACACATCATTTATGCCAGGTCTGCTGCTTTGTGTGACAGTTTGATACATCTGCCACCTGGAGTCACTCTGTTTTGCCTTGTTTGTCATAAGGCATCTACAAATTGCAAAAAAATGTTGGTATTGATATGTACCTTAACAAAGTTATCTACGCTACTACATACCCACGGGCCTCCAATCTCCACACCCAGCAGGCCCAGCACATCAGCTTCCCGCGCAATGACATCCACCCAACAATACTTAAGTTGGGAGATGGAGCGCTCCTCATGGGCCACCTTACTTATATACCAATTAATCCGTTCCCATCGATCCTTCCGATCTTTGGGTCAGTACCCTTTGCTAACCTTACTTCCTGTAGCCAGCATCTGCGACAGGAAGTACTTTACCAGTCAGATGAGACAACCAACTTTTCTCTCCATGACATTTTTCCCTCTCCCCTTCCCAGACATGGACACAAAGGCACAAGCCCTACCTATCCTTACCCCGCTAAACAAAAAAAAACTTAAATCCCTAACTATAACTGATCAACTATTACCCCAAAAGAAACAAACACCAAACAATACAAATGCAATTACAATTACAAAAAACAACACTCAAAACTGGCACAGCACTCCTCAAACCACCAGCCCTAACCAACAGACACTAACAGAAAGTGAAAGTTACATTTATACTTCCTACTTCCTAGTATGCAGCCACACCCATTGCATCATTTCCTGGGTGTGACAGGCAGGTTCTCGACATCTGTGTTGATTTTTCTGATGCATTGCTACACAAATGTATATTGCATGATGCAGTGCACAGTTGCAAATATGCAGCAACGCTAAGGGCCACGCAAAGGTGATGAAGCGTCGGTTCTGACCCAGGCAGCAGAGACGATGTGCCAGTTCCAACCCAGGCAACAGTGACGATGTGCCGGTTCTGACCTGTGCAACAGAGGCGATTCACCAGTTCCGACCTGAGCAACAGAGATGATGTGCTGTGTTAGAAATGGGATTTCTGGTTGGCTGGGGCATGCGCCTATGCCAGGCAGAAACTACCACTCTAGTCAGGGCAAGGGAGTTACACGCTGAAGATAACCCCTGCTCACCCCCTTGGTAGCTTGGCAGAGCAGTCAGGCTTATCCCAGAGGCAATGTGTAAAACGTTTGCGCAACACACTCACACAGCGGTGACACACTAGGCACACCACAAAAGAAACTCCCCACAAGGTTAAATTAAAAAAAGCCTTTGTATTACTCATAAAACACATTAGAACCCATTCACATATATACACTGTGCCACCTGGCTTAGTATGATCTTACAGGGAATATATAGATCACAGGGCCAATCGGGCCACTGTCGTCATATCACAATTCACAATTAGTGGAGACAACCAGTAACTACCGGTAAAGGTACACTTAGAACCAAGGATGAGGCATGAACATCATAGCATTATATAGTATAGCCTATTATGCAAAACATAATCCTCCCTGCCCCTTAGTACACACTGGCCACAATACGTATATCATGAGCCCCTCAGGGCATAACGCATTAGATATCCACGTAATCCATAGTCATCCTTAGTAACCTACTTGTGAGGGGTGCCACATCATGGCCCTAAGCTCATCAGGCCCCACTTATCAGGCCCCTCTTAGGCCTAGGGGCGAACATCTACTCCCAAAGGCCCCTGGCAGTGAACTGTAGATGCCCCCAGACATCAATGCCCCAGAACAGCAGGCAAGCCTGCAGCTGTCCATGATCAGGCCACTTCCTTACAAGGTGGTCTTGCCGCAATTCAAATGGCCAAGTCGGAGTGTGTCCTGAGCCCCCCTAGCAGGAGTAATGCATCCAGCTGTCTGCGATAGCCGGACTCACCCTCACTCCAGTTGAGTCAGGATTCCAAGGGCGATCTTTCCAAACACAGAGCAAAGCCTCCGTCAGCTTCCCCTCTCCGCTGGACGGCTCATGGCCGAGAGCCCCGCCCACAACCAGGCAACAGCCGCCTGACTTCTGTTTGCTAGCGATCATGTCTCCCGCACAGCAACGCAGGATGGCAGAGGAGGTCCTGGTTCTCGCCCAGCTGGTGAGGCCTGCCGCAGACTCTCGCTCACTTCTCCTTGTCCATTGAGGGGAGGCGGCAGGTTGGAGCCCACGAGGCTCTTGCTCACCTCGGTTGGGTCCCGCCTCTCAGTTCAGGAACTGCAACGTCTCTCCACCCACAACCAGGCTCAGACGACATGCAGGGCTCTCCTCTTCCCAACGAGAGCTCCGCCCACAGCCAGGCTTTCTCAGCCTGACTTCCTCTTGTCACGGAGTGAAGTCTCCTTCGGTGCAGGCACACAGGCAGGCAGGGTGCCCACTGCGCCGTTTGGGAGATGCGCCAACACACGCACCGGCAGCCTCCTTCTCCTTCCCAAGAACCCACAGCGCTCACCACGCGCTTGAAAGCAGGAGCCCCCATCTCAGGCTCAATGCCGATGAAGCGCTCACAATGCTTGAAAGCAGGAGCCCCCTTCTCGGGCTCCAAGGGCAATAAAGATAGAGCGCTCAGCCCAGCGCAAAGTCCAAAGTCCTGTAGGGAAGAGCTGGGCACAGGCAGGCCAGCACGTAAGGACCACCAGGAGACAGCAGCTGGGTCCCACGGCGGTTCCTCCTAGTGCCCAGCAGTCCTTCAGCTCCAAGTAAGCGCAAAGTTCTCCATTTTATTGGGTCACAGCCCCAATATTTATATGACAAATGTCTTTGTTCTTCCCCCTGGCACAGGGCTCTGTGCCTGGTCCAAACCAGTTCTGGGGGCACTTACAAATTTCTTTACATGTGCACAAACACCTCTTTTGTTAGTGCAGGCTCTGGCCCCAGACACAACACAGGGGTGGAGCCAGCATTGTGGAAGGCAGGCACAGTCCTATTCAGGTTCAGGTGCTACTCCTCCCACCACTCCAAATGCAGTTCAGCCTATCTAGCCTAGCGCTGACACCCCCTCTGGAGCCACTGCACCTCCCCAGTCTCTGTCCCTCCAGAGCCAGACATGCAATACACAACAGACAGGCACAAAGACACATGGCACACAGAAATGCCCACTTCTAAAAGTGGCATTTCTAAAATAGTGATAATAAATCTGCGAATACCATTACGCAGCATTTGTTACCACTATTCCAAACATACTAAACTTGACCACGCTACTCCTCTCATGTCAGGAATTACTACTGAAACACATATCAGGGAATCCCCAATGCATTCCTATGAGAGGGCAGCCTCACAGTAGTGAAAAACCAAAATGGCTGTTTGTCACTACCTGGACATGCCACACAGTTAAGGCACATGCCCTACCTTTTACCTACAGTGCACCCTGCCCATAGGGCTAGCTAGGGCCTACCTTAGGGGTGACTGATATGTAGTAAAAGGGGAGTCACAGACATGGCAACCACTTTACGTGCCACATCACAGTGGCAGTAAACTGCGCGGGCAGGTCCTGCAATGGCAGAGGCCTGAGACAGGTTTGAAAGGCTACTTTGATGGGTGGCGCAAGCAGTGCTGCAAGCCAGTAGCCAGTAGCATTTAATTTACTGGCCCTTGGTATATGAGATACCACTTTACAAGGGACTGATAGGTAAATTAAATACGCCAAACAGGTGTAGACTAATCTTACCAACTTTACCATAGAGAGCACATGCACTTTAACACTGAACAGCAGTGATAAAGTGACCAGAGTCCTAAAACCACCAACACCAGGTCAGAACAAATACCAGGAGGAAGGCAAAAAGTTCTGGGATGACCCTGCAAAAGGGCCACGTCCAACATGTTGGTTCTACAGAAGCTGCATGGCTTCTGCTGGAGCAAACACCTTAGGCCCACTTCCAAGGGTCCAGAATTGGGGTGGCACCACTTGGCAGGGCAGACTGACAGATGGCAGAGTCCAGGGGCAGAAGCAAGGTGGTTGGAAGTCTTTTATGTCCCTGAGACTTCAGATCAGGAGGTGAAACAGCTAGCCCTTGGAGTCACTCTGGCATGGGAACAGCAGGCAGCAGGGCAGCAAGGCAGTACTCCAAAGCTAATTAATCCCACAACAAGATTCAGATGAGTTACCAGGGTACACACCTGGATATCAGCCACAGTCATATGTGCATTAAAAGGTTAATTCTGGGCCAGGTCCCTTCCATGTGATCTATCACTCAATCATAAAACACTTAGGAAGGCAAAGAGACAGCCTGGCTCTCCCTTTCTCCATTGTATGTCCCACCAAGCTTGCAGCTTTGCTGAAATATCCAACTCGGACTAGAGGGATTCCTCTACTCCTCATGTTTTCTCCAGGCAGCTATGGCATTATCTAAAAAGGAACTCAAGATCCTCCATGTTATGTAGCAGTGCAGGAACACCTGCACTCAGTTTACAGTCACAGCACGTTCAGTGCCAAATGCTGTAATCCACATGCATTATGCTACCACCAGCATACTCACATGCAGCCAGCTCAATCTGTGCACTCAGTCTGTGCACACTGTTCAGTACTACAGTCCCTTTGTACTGTACTAGAGAGGGACACTTTTAACACACGCTACCAGCACACACATTTACCATGTACACACTGATCACACATTTCACACTTTGTGTAGTGTATGTCTTGCACAGGCACATGCATTCAGCATATGATTTTCTCACACAAACACTTTGAGATCAACCTGATGATGGGCAGGGGTATAACTTTAGAAGAGGTGATGGAGTCTGGAGGTTTCACTCCAGTGACCAAGGTAGAATGATTATATTCACTACTACTGATCACTACACGGTATGCTGCCACCACCACACTTGCGCTGTTTTAATTCTGGTTGGGTTAGTAGCATGCCACAACTATGAGGGTAGCTCTTTGGGTACCCCTCCTGGTCCAACAACACTGTAATCCATGACACAAGCCTATATCATGACACACACACGCCGATTTGTATTCCATGTTCCCCTATGGAAATCTACCAGCATAAGGGATCCAGACAACAATACAGTTGGGCACTCAAAGCAGGGGTACACAATTTTTAACATGCAGAGGACATTTCTAACCCAACACCACCGTTGCACCATATTTCAAATGTTTGTGTATGTCCACAACCGTTTGTGCTTGCATTATGAAATTAAATGAAAAACATTTATAAAGCACACAGATACACAGAAGGCATTAGGGAGCTAAAAGCCAGAGATTCACCTATGTTAGGAACCAGAGAACAACCATATATAACCTAAGGGAAGGAGACTCAGTCTGTGGGAAAAAAACAGGTAATGAGGGCCTTTCTAAAGGCCAGAAGATTCTCAAGGCTTGTTAAGTGGTGTGGAAGGGTGTTCCACAGCTTAGCTGGGCCACCAATAAGGATCTTCCTCCCCACTTTACCTTCCAAAATTCCTCAACCACAACCAGATTATGCTTAGTAGAACAGAGTAGCCTCCTTGACAAATACCATTAAATTTGGCTCTGATAGCTCGAGGTCCAGAACTGTACAGAACTTTATGAGGAATACATGAGGCTTTAAAACTGATTAGTTTGCTAACTGGAAACCATTGTAGGTTAGCAAGCTTTGCAGAAACCGACTGATACTTGGGAATTTCCTTGCCGCTACATTTTGAACAGTTTGAAGTTTCTTTAGCGAATAGTTGTTCATATTTAGATACAAGGTGTTACAGTAATCGATCCTCAAATAGATCAGTGCCAAAACTCCTGTTTTGCTTGCTGATTGTGGGATGAAAGGAAATGTTTTCTGCAACATTCTAATCATATTAAAACAGGATGATACTTTCTGGCTCCCCTGTAGATTCAAAGAAAGTAGGTGGTCAAACATGACCCCATGCTTTTTTTGCAGATTTCAACAGAGAAGGCAAACTTCGGAGCTCAGCTGGCCACCTGTTCCTGTTTTAGGTCAAGGGATGACCTCGAAAGATAATAACTTCCGTTTTATCAGCATTTAATTTTAGGCAATTTTACCTCATCCAAACAGAGATTGCCTTCATACAGTTATTCAAATTGATGGCTAATGAGTGCCCATCCTCTGTATTCGGTACAATGATCTGCATGTCATAAGCGTAAGAAAACAAAGGATCAGATCAGCTTTGCAAGGGGAGAAACATATAAATTGAACAATGTGGAACTTAGTGAGGACCCCTGTGGTACTCCACAAAGAAGAGAAAAGGGTTTAGATTTCAACTGACCACAAACAACTATCTGTGCTAGGTCCATTAAGAATGACTTTAAAATATTCAAGGCAGTGTCTTTAAAGCCCAGTTGAGCTAAATGGAATGTGAGTAAAAGATTGGGGATACCCTGTTAAAGGCTGTGGACAGAACTCACAAGACCAATGCTTCAGCCTGACCAGCATCAACCAACAATCTGATTTTATATACCACCAAAACCAAGGTGGCTACTCTATGGCCACTATGAATCCAAATTGGGAAGGGTAGTAACACATGGTCCTATATGAATGTCATCAGCTGCACATTCATGTGTTTCTCTAGGATTTGTGCAGGAATTGGAAGTAGCGATATAGTCCAGTAGTTTTCCATGTCCTTAGGATCTAAGTTTGGTTTCTTTAAGAGTGTTATGCTCCCTAACCTAGGCCTAAGTAGCAAAGTGACCTTTTACCTACATTTGTCCTACCTTGCTCTGCATAATGGTTCTAGCACTGACCTTTTACCCAATTATGTGCTAAATAAATGTCGATTGGTTTCCTTGAAACTAGCCTAATTTATTATGTAAGAGGATTCTTAGTAAAATCCCCTTGCACATGACGTACATAACAGGATTAACATACTCTGTACAAAAGTCAGCTCTATCTTCATCCTAGGGCAACAGGGCTACTTTGCATAGTTACAATTATTGATTTAGGCTCATCTACATAATCGTACTCACAACATATCCATTGTATTAGAACCCCCAAGGCTACCTTTTTGGTATAAAAGAACTGCACCTTCACTAGGTACGGAGGAGGAGATGCTTCCAAGCTGACACAGACACTAAAGCTTCAACACAGAGTGGTCCGACATCCCTTGTGGGGTGTCCAACTCGTGACCAAGACGGAGTCCTTCATTCTCTTCCATCGGGTAATGGGGTAGGCTCTTTCCTAGGGGATTCTTGGCTTCACACCCACATACTTGCTAGGTACACTTAGGTACACGTAGGTAGGGTCCACATCGTAGGAGTACGCTTGATTACTGTCATGTTTATATGCCTGCATATATTCACAGTTTCAGCACCATGGTAGAATTCTACCTTCTGTTTACTCTATTGGTGCTTATAATCTCTTACATTTGCTTCTGTCTATTGATTGTCGCAGCAAACATGTTTTATACTGGAATGACGCTGGTTCAATAAATACTTACTGAAAATGTCCCCAACGTTTATTCTGTGTATTTCTCTGAGACTAAGTGAGCACGATTGACTGAGCGGAAAGTACTTTACAATTTCCACGATCCCTGAAGGGTCAAGGGTTATCCTGTTCAATGGTTGCCAGAAATTAATCAGCACTGGCAAGATATCACGTGTGCTTTTTGTGGATTCCCATACCTGCATGAATGCCAGTTTAACAAATGACATTTTGACATCTACACATGAGTCTATGCTTTGGCCATGACAGATGTCTCCCATGAAATGTGTTGGTATCTGCTGCAGCACTTGTTCCTACAAAGTGCTGCCACTCTGCACGGTAGTCCATATCTGCAACACACATTAATTTGAAGATTGCCTCATGGACTGACTATTTGGGAGAATTGTGATCCATCATACACAGAGGGCCACATTTAACATACTTTCATGCAACAGAACACAGCAAGACAGCTTGCTGTGCCGCACTGCACTGCTTAAGAGCGGGAGGACATATTTATCTAGAAATGGGGCAAATTTGCCCTCTTCCTTTCATTCAGCGCACTGCATCACATTGGCTTGCTGTGTTGATTTGTTCTTAGTTTGAGATATGCCCCCATATTAGGAACAGCTCGAAAATCAAGATTCATACGTGTTGAGGCCTACATCTAGTTGAGATGATGTGAGTGACAATATATGTACCCTGACATACACACAAACACCACACAACTGATAGGTTAAAAAAATACATTTATTGGATGGTAGGCTTACATAATTTCTGTCATTATTACCAATATTTTCATTTAATTATGAAAACACAATTGCCACTATTTAGTCCCGTCTCACATTACCTGCCTTTGTGTGCTCTGTATTTGCATCTGTCTCATTGTACTCCTATGGTTCATGTGTGATTTCAGTCTCACTGTCCCAAGGTACATTAGCTTTGAGACAGATGTTATGCAATACTGGAAACACTAGGATTATCTTGCAGACCATAGGGGCGACAACAAGAGTCTTACGCCTGATTTGACCAGACAGCGGAAACAGACTTTAGGACCCCAAACATTCGTTACACAACATTTCTTGTTTTGCTCATAGCGGAATTGTATGATTTTGCCATCCGTCCGGGGAATTTGGAATGGGGTCTGTTGCTGCAAACCTTAACCGTGGTCACCTGAAAAGTGGAAGAAAACACCAACAGTCAATGATTTGGTACATTGTTACTTAGACAAAACTAACGATATGTGTTATGTATGCAGGCAAACTCATACACATTTCTTTAACTTTTAACAGCTATGTCTTAGGTACTGTTGAACATTGATTTACACATGTATGTTCAAAATATATGTGTCATTGTCCAGGGTGTAAAACATACAACACATCAACATGCTAACTTTCATATTTAGCCAGAAGAATGCTATGATACGTAATTTAGAATGTTTTTATCAGCTATATGAGAACTGCACTCAATATGTATGCGAAATATCAAACTTATGATCAGATTATATTGCATACATTTAGCCCTATATAGGTAGTGACAGTGTCAGCATGTTTGACAGTCCCACATACATTTGTCCTTTTATCACCTATGATGTCCTTGCTTACCTACATAACGGCTGCACAGCCTTAGATTAGTTTACATAATTTAGCATGCCTATTTGCTTAGTAAATGTTATCAATTTTCATCATGTAACATGGATATTTTATTTGGCTTTAGTCATACATCAGCTAATGTTTTTCTGTATATCAAGTTGAATTGCTGAACTTAAAATGACAGATATGTATGGCAATGTAGCCTTTTACCATATGGGACAACAGGGTGTAGATATAAGTGACTTTATACTACAGACCTGTACACAACACTTTCTGTATTCACATCTATATATGCGAATTTGCTTTGTGGGTGAGTCTGCACTTATCTGCCTTGATTCTTACATCATTTTCTTTAGCATCAGATGGTTCAGATTTGAATTATGAGTACATTTTGATGCCTTACCTTATTTGCATTTCACCGAGGTTATTTCCTAGTTTATGACATCTTTCACAGCCTAGTTATTCACCTTGTCAGTTATACATTGATGAACTGTGATGCCAGAAATGTAGGCAACTTGAGGCACTACATTTTTCCTCTGTCACATTAATGAGGTATGTCAACGTGACTTATTGTCTATGTGTATATTTGGACATAGAATGTTGGAATGGCTGAAAAGTTGGTTAACTTGTACTTTTAGTATCACTCATCTTTTTTTTTTTATCCTCATATCACCAGAAGGCATCTGCAATACTCAATAAGCCGCGCCCTCTAACTATCCACCCTGCGGCCACTGCATTCGCCCTGGTCTGGTACCAAACCAGACCATCACCTTTATTGGTGCCTTGGTGTAATCATCGGAGCGAATAGTCCGGGTTCATCAGACATTAAATAACATGTTGCACGAGTTGGCTCTATTGGATGTGTGGAGGTATAAGAGGGGAGATAGCCAAGGTTTTACCTTTCATTCTAAAAAATATGGTCCCTTTTCAAGGCTAGATTACCTCTTTGCAGATAGAGCCATCATAGAGGCTATAACTAGCGTCAAAGTCCTCCCATGTCATATTTCGGACCATGCTGCAATTAGTTTCTTCTTAGACTCCTATAGCTGGCCCCTTAGGTCAAGATGGACACTAAAGAGGGCTATCCTTACAGATTCTGAGGTGGGAGAATCGCTAAAGCGGGCTTGCGTGGCTTATTTCGAAGATAATATCGGTTCCACCTCCCTAGATGTGGTATGAGATGTTTTTAAGGCATACATTAGAGGGGTGTTACAAAATCTGTCTTGTGTCAAAAGTAGGGCTGAACATTCAAGGTTAAAAGATATGGAGGATAAAGTCGGATTATTGGAGGCGGATCTTCTCCGGGCTCGTTTGGGGCCTGCTGTTGAAAGGGCATGGATGCAGAGACTACTAGAAGATGGGAGGCAAGAATATAGGATTACACTGGATCAAAGGTGTAGAGCGCAGTGGGATGTCCGGTGTATGCAGAACTTCGAGTATGGGGAAAAAGCCGGTGCACTGTTGGCTTAGAAAGCTTGGGCAGATAGACCTAGAAATCACATTAGTCAACTAGTTGTTAATGATAGTGGAGATGTCTCAGATAAAATGGAGGACTTGCAAGTCTGCTTAGGCTCTTTATTTTCCACATTATACAAAGGAGAGATTTCTCCTATCTCAGATGCTCTGAAGGCCTGGCTGAGTAAGATACAACTATCTAGTTTAACAACGATCAGCCGTGAGACAGTGCAGGCCCTATAACTAATGAGGAGATTCAGTTAAGTGTCTCTAAAAGTAGGAATGGTAAAGCCGCAGGCACTGACGCCCTCCCCATAGAAGTATATAATCTCTTAATTGAAGAGCTGGTACCGTTTTTGGAAACCCTGTTCAACTCAATATACTGACAAGGCGGCCATGTCCCTAGATCTTGGAAGGATGCTACAATTGTTCTCATTCTGAAACCTGCTCAAGACCCAAATAGGGCCGACTCTTATAGGCCAATCTCCCTGTTGAATGCAGATTATAAGACCTTAATGAGTATTTTAGCAGGGAGATTGGCTAAGTTAGCTCCACAGCTAATTCACCTGGACCAGAAGGGCTTTATCCCAAGGAGGTACATACAGGAGCAGACCCAGCAACTCATCGGCACAATAGATCTTGCCACGGAGTGCTCAGCTCCTTTGGCCGTTGTTGCATTGGATGCTGCTAAAGCGTTTGTTAGAGTGTGTTGGGTGTTCCTCAGGGAGGTTATGAGAGTAATGGGATTCAGACCTAACCTTTTATATACACTAAAGGCAGCTTATGAGGGTGCATCGGCCAGGATCGTCTTAAATGGCACTTTGACCCCTAGTTTCAGTATATTGAGAGGAACACGGCAGGGCTGTCCTCTCTCACCTTTACTGTTTGATATTTACATTGAACCCCTCGCTCAATTGTTAAGATCTGATGCATCAGTAGTCCCTTTTAGCTCTCTCTCCTATAGTTGTAAGGTCGCGCTTTAAGCCGACGACTTATTAATATAAACGGCTGATCCTGCTACATCCATTCCGAGGGTGGAACACTTAGGGTAGAATTTGGCTCCCTGTCTGGGTATTGGGTCAATACCTCTAAAACTGAGGTAATGTGTTGGAATGTTAAGAATTGGGAGGGGAAAGTGAGCTCTAATTTTCGGTATTTGGGAATCACAATAGTTGATGAGATAGATAAAATCCTGCATATAAATTTGCAAAAGGTCACTAGAGAAATAGATTGTCTGTTAGCTAGATGGAAGAACCTTCCGTTAACTATATTTGGACGTGTTAACTTAATAAAAATGGTCATCCTCCCCAAACTGACTTATCTTTTTAATGCTATTCCCCTGGGGTTTCCTAAATCAGGCATAGATAAAATTCAGGGGAACGTTGTGAGCTTTATACGGGCCTATAAAGGCGCTAAGTTGGCCTGGAAAAAACTTTGGCGTAGGCTCGTTAAAGGAGGATTGGCCCTGCCTGATTGTAATTGGTATTGTGGAGTTTTTCAATTTAAAAACATTCGGATGCTGTTGGTGAAGGCCGATGACTCCACCTGGGGGAAGCTTCTTGATGAGATGGTGAGGAAGTGGAGTGTGGAGGGGTTCCTTCATAAGTTTGGTGCTCCCAGGTACTTTAAGAAGGTCTGACTAAAATATTAAGATCAGCCTTGAATTTATGGTATAAGATCAGGAGAAAGTGGGACCTGGGTTACTACTCAAACTTGGCTCTGGTTTGGGATTCTCCCGGCACCCCGTTATGTTTAATAGGTGGCTTAAGCCTACCACTCAGGAGGGCGGGTATTACAACATGGATTGATCTGATGACATCGGAGGGGGTATATCCATGGGAAGTCTTAAAAGCTAAGATTGGAAATGATCTGTCCAGATTTAAGTTTATTCAACTCTCCTCCTGGTTTGCAGCCTCAAAGAAGGAAATTCGAGGTGACTGGGAGCTGGAACTCTCTTTTCAAGACATAAGACCCAAGAATAAGGAGGTTGCAAGGTGATATGGGAAGTTTTTGGAGGCGGAAGAAAAGATCCTAGCACCTCCCTATTCAGTATGGAACGAAATCTTTCATGAGGGAGATATCAAAACGGTCTGGGTTCACTCCTTGAGGCTTCTCTACAGCATTGTTAAACCTGCTAACCTGAAAAGAACCCATTTTTTTTACTATTAACCGTCTGTATTGGACTCCAGCTAAAATTGCAAAGTTTGCACCCCACCCTCATCCCAAATGTGTAAGGTGCGGCTGTTTAGGATGTACATATCTTTTTTGAATGCCCAAAGGTGAGGGATTACTGGGGGGGAATTGAACTTGCTCTAAAAAACATTTTTGGCAGAGAGATCGATTTGAATACAATGCTTGTCATCCTTGGAGGGGATGATCAAATCTGTAAGTTGTTGAAGCGGTCACATAGAGGGTTGCTCTTTTATTTGATCTCAATTCCTAGAAGAGAAATCTGTCTGAAATGGAGAGATTCTATACCCCGAAAGTGGAAGATTGGGGTAAGGCAGCTGTCAAGGTCTGGCGACTCAATCAAGGTATGAGAAAGGACCTTGCCCCAGATATATGGACTGTTTTTTCAATTTGGAGTAGCTCGCTGGGCATTGAGTATCACTCATATACATAGAGTTGACATTTACACAAGATTTGATGCTTAACTTTCAGTGCATGGCATACATGGGATTTAGAATTACTTTTTCCATTTGTGCTCCTGATACTTTGATCAGCCCACAGATATACTGCCATGTGTGACACATATACTTAGGATCACATGCTTTGTTCAACAACTGTTATTTTAGTGGAATTGTGATAAATAATCCAGGCTTGGCTCACCATCCGCACATACACACATCAAAAACTTTGCTAAGATTTATCCTTTCTACACATATTGAATATAATTGTGTACCACATGATTTGTTGGTTGATATATTCAACATTGCAGAAATGTTGGTTCTGCCCACTCACACAGTGTGAGATAACACAATACTTCTCACTGTGGGATGTTTCCTACTTACATTGCAGAATGATTGAGGGAATCACACAATGGGACATCATTGATTACATGTTGGAGTAAGTTACTCCCACTATGTGCACATGACGCGAGATCCAGACACAAACACAGAGATGGCAACTATGTCATATGTTACAACTTCCTAGGTGGTATAATGTATATTTCTTCTTTCCTTACCAATGAGTAGGTCAATCCCATGTCTACCATTCTGAAACCGCTCTTTGATGACACTGTGGTGGAAGATGTACCCATCATGTGCACTTCCTGGAAATTTTGCAAGGACATTGATGAACATTCCACAATGGTCCACTATCGCCTGGACATTTATCGAGTACTTGTGCTTGCGGTTTCGGTATAGGAATGATGTTGCTGCAGGGGGCACAAATTGGATGTGTGTGCAATCTATGGCACCAAGCACATGTGGAAATCCAGCAATGGTGTAGAAGCCTTGCTTGGTATCCATTTGTTGTTAGGTAGTTTTGGGGAAGAGAAGATACTGGGGTGTGAGTTTTTATGATGGCATCAAACACAGATGGGAGGAAAGCAGAAAATGCCCCCTGTAAAATGCCAGCCAATCTGGCCAATGTGATTTGGAATGATACTGAAGCTAACATGTGCAGCACAGCCATTAATTGTACATGTGGTGAGATTGCATGGTCCTTCCAGTTGCTGGCTGGAGACTTGGTGCTAACTTCTCCAGCAATCCCACGATGGACTTCCTCCCCAGTTTGTAAAACTGTATGACCATCTCCTCCCTGAGGTGAATGAGGGATATGCGCTGATGGAAAACACACTTGTTCCTCCTTCTCTGCTACGTGGTTGTCGCCTAGCTATACTTGCAGTATAACGACCTTCATGGCGTAGTTGATCTTGCTAGAGTCTATTGTGATGGTGCGAGATTTGTACTGCAGCCAGTGCATCATTTCTCAAGCCTGGGTTGCCGACGAGCAGCAATTCTGGCGGATTTCTAGGGTTGCGTTGCGCAACTCCATGATGCATGATGCAGTGCTATAATAATAAATGCCACTGTGTTACGATTGTGTTGGAGTTTAAGCTGGAATACCTGCATTGCATATATTAATTCATGTGTGAAGCAGCTGGATTCAGCACAGCTTCTGCCCCACGCAATCCTTAAAAAACGATGTATTTGTGCAGATGTGTTGTTTTTTAAATATGACTTACTGCTTGCACAAGCATGCGTCAAAATACTTGATGCAAGGCCGGTGCAACCCATTGACAAATATGCCCTAAGATGTTGAAACACACTGCCCTGTCAGCTGAGACATCTCCCCAGAACAATATTTGTGCAAAGTAGGCTATGGGTAGTAGGGTATAGCTATGGAGTATTCTCTCTGCTCAAAACTGTGTCTTGGATTATTGGTGTGGAAAAACTCATCTCTCCCTCAGACCTCTGCCCATGGGGACAATGAGGCATAGTAGGGTGTGAAAAGGGACAGACTTCTCCACTGAAACTTCTCTCCAGATTCACAAGCCTATATGGTAGAAATGTCCTCTTCATGATCACATCTCCACCAGCTGAAAACAGTGCATATAAGGCTGCACTGACCTCTGTGCCAAAACCTCTCAATTGTATGAGAGGTCTGTATACTACAGTGAGAACAAGGACTGATCTCTCTAGTGCGACCTCACTGTTGCATGAGAAATTACCATACTTGGGGATTCAAATAATTGGCTTCTCCATTAACAATTCTCTGTAGCATAAAAGATGTTCAAAGTACCGTATAGATGTATATTCATGCAGGAGCACTTTTTTGCACTGCCTGAAGATGGAACTGACAGTTTTAGCCAACATTACAATACTGTATAAAATTCACACCTAGAACAACTATCAAGCAAACAAATCAGAATTAACTTTAAACTTTTTTATTACAAAAAGTAATTTAGCAACATCACAAAACTACAACAATAACTACATTAACAAACTATAACAACAACTATAAAACAAACAAAACAACCAAGTTTACTAATTTATATTGTCGTCACATTCACATGCCCAGGCTGGTGTAGTTGAACCACCTTAGCCACCTCAGCCTGGCAAAGAGTCTTTGGTATGGCAGTTTCTTTGTTTTGTGGCCAGCTAGCAAAAACATCTCAGCAAAGTTTCTCATGCATACAGTTTTTTAAAAGGAGTTCACAAAGGCTAGCTCGGGCAGAGTTAGCTTGTGCTGATGAACTGCAGAGCTCGTCATGTACTTCTATATCTTATCAAACTGGATACACTGTGCCTGCCCAGTTACTCACTGCTGAACAAGACAATAATCCTTTTTGTCTTAACAGTGCTATTTTTTTCTGCTGATGTAAGCAGATAATTATTTCCTCAGAGAGAAGTGGACCTAGACAGCAGAAGCTTCTCCAAGATCATAAATGCCCCTCTATATAATACAAACATTATTACCTCTCCAACTAATACTTTTTTCTGACTTTCCACAATACTTCATTTTCTCCTCCATGTATTTTCTCACATGATAGTCTTCTTGTTGACAACTTTTTTTTCCATTTTCATTCTACAAAAAGACAAAATAATCCAAAAATTAAACAGTTACATACTAGTCAATAATTCATAACTCTAATTTTTCATAATATACTGTAATGTTTTCTACATCTTTCACCCACAATCACATATTTACATCTAGTGTACTACTAGCTTGTTATTCCTTTCTCCAGAAAAATTCCCCACCCTCACCCACTGCATTTTTATTTCACAAATAAATTATAACATGCCATCAAACCAGATTTCATAAAGTTCATAAAGTAATACATTCTTCCTGAGACACCTTGGCTAACACTGCATGGTGTTTGACTCTAGAAAGAGAGGAGTTGGACTAACGGCTAGGGCGGTCGACCTCGAATCTGGGGAACTGGGTTTGAGTCTAGGCAATGACGCTGAACATCCTGTGATTCTGGGCAAATCACTTAATCTCCCCGTGCCTAACAAAAAATGAATGTGTCCTCATGTAATGCAACTGGTGCTATGTAAAGCGCTCTGATACCCGATTCGGGTCAAGTTCGCGCTATATAAAACTCTCAAAAAAAAAAAAATAGCAACGTCACCACTCAAACATCTCATAGGGCTCAACTATATGTACAGTGAGGTTCAATAAAAGCACTAGGGCTTGTATTAACACATTCCACATTCTTTGTTTTATAATTTAAGAAACACTGGCTCCTTAAAATACATGTACATACAGTTGAAACACTTCTTTTCTCCACACACTCTGCAACACACACTAATTCCTCTCTACATTCTAATGTCTACCTCACAAAAGATTTATTAAGAGATCTACACCACCCCGAACAGCTTTTTACTCTGTAAACATGCTGTAGAATAAATTTATCAATGTTAGTACACTTACTGACACTTTGCAACACAGTTTATAAAATATATTATTAATTATCTGAACTTGGAGTTCTTTCGTAATGCAGATGAAGACACCAGTCTCTTTCAGCTCCAAATAAATTCAAATCTGCTGAGCACAACTAAAACAGATGTCATCTCCGCCAAAGCATCAAGGACAAACTGAGCTATCTCTGGTTCTGCACCCAATCACACCACAGCATTTCTTCAACCATTTAATAAGAATGGTAACTATTGGTTTTTTACTTCTCATCATACGACCTCACTAGACTCTCGTGGGATCGTACAACACCTCGTGGAAGGCCCAGTCATTTTCCATGGGAGTCGTGTCAAGCTTCAATCCCTGAAGATTGCACGCTGCTCTTGTGAGTCTCTAGCGGGATCACAACACAATTTCAGGACAATAGTAGTATATGGGAGGGACTAGCCTCTCCAGTGACAATTGTCTCTTAGATAATAGTTCTGCATGCCAGGCCATGAGGAGGGACTACCCTCTCCTTTTAAAGCTCTCTCTCAGATTATAGGTATGCATAGTAGGCTGTGTGGATGGACTGGCCTCTATTTTCACACCTCTCTCTCTCTCATATGACAGGTATATGTAGTAGGATGTAAGGGAACTGACTGACCTCTCCACTAAGATATATGCCTCAGATGATGGGTGTGCATAGTAGAAGGTGTGGAGAGAGACTGGCCTGTCCTCTGACACATCTTTCTCAGATGATGGGTGTATGTAGCAGTGAGTGGAGAGGGACTACCCTTTCCTCTGATACCTCTCTCGCAGATGGGGAGTGTCCGTAGTAGGGTTGTGTACATGGACTAGCCTCTCCTTTTGGACCTCTCTATTAGATGACAGGTGTATGTTGTAGTGTGTGGGGAGAGACTGCCCTCTCCTGTCAGATGTCTCTCACAGATGCCGGGTGTGCGAAGCAGTGTGTGTGGATGGATTGGCCTCTTCTTTCAGACCTATCTCTTAGATGACAGGTGTGTGTAGTAGTGTGTGGTGAGGGACTGCCCTCTCCTGTCAGAGCTCTCTCTCAGATGATGGGTTTCCAAAGTAGGCAGTTGAATGGACTGGCCTTTTCTTTCAGATCTCTCTCTCAGATGAGGGGTGTGCGCAGTAGGGTGTGGGAAGAGCCTTAAATCTACTCACAACTCTTCATGTGCCAATGAGCGTAAATAGTAGACTGTGATAAACACCATCTATGATGAGACCCCTTCCTACAGTAGAAAGTGCGCATACTACAGTGTATTCAAAGATCACCTAGTCCTTTCTACTTTTCATGATCTCCTGAGAGTCTTGCAGGATCCTAACTTTTTTTGGAAATAAGAATTAACCATCTACTCATCACAATACTTATCTCTTACACACTTCCTCTCAAGAAAAAAGGACCACAATATGCATTCCTAGTAATGGAGTGTATTGAGAGCTCATCTACTCCTTTTTACTATTCATGATCCCGCGAGAGGCCAGCGAGAACGCAAAAGCGAATTAAAAACAATACACATTAATTTTCTGCACTGTAGTTACTGTAGTTCACTGTAGTTATCCCTTAGACACCTCCTCTCTAAATCTAGGGGTACAGCATGCCTTTCTGATTTCTCTTATATAACTTTTTTACTTTATTTCCACAAAACCTCCAATTTTTCACAGCAGACAGTAATAATGACCAATTCATTAAAAAAATTCCCAACAGCCAGCCAACCAGAGCGCTCACTTTTGCGGGACTCACAGGAGCCTCTCACTCTACGAGAGTGTAAAGGCTCCCAGGAAAAACTGGCCTCTCGACCAACCACAAAGCTTCATTTTTTAATTTGCGCTCTTGTGGGATGCTCGCAGGACTCTCGCGACTCAACTGCCAAAATCTACAATTATTTTCTACCCTTAATTTCTCAAAACAACTGAACAAATTTAAATCAAGTCACAAAAATCACAATCTGCAGACTATGATTTAGCTTCCTGCCAAATTTGGTGTAATTCTGTTCAGCAGTTTTTGCTGTAGCCCTACCTAAAGAAGTCTATGGAAAATGCATGGGATTTTACATTTTGGGAAACCCCTTATTTCTCATCCCCCACTTGATAAATCCCCCCGAAACTTACCAGGAAGGAGCTGAGATGGATGAACTTTTGTTTTGAAAAGTTTTGTGAAGATTCGCCAAGCGGGGCCAAAGTTATTATCAAACCACAAAACGCTATTCCTATGGAAAAGCAGACCTAACTATAACTCCCTAGTGGCAATATATATATATATACATGTATATATATATATATATATATATATACATATATATATATATATTACCTACTGGCAGTCGCCAGCAGGTAGTTATAGTTTGGACCAAAGTTTCCAAAGGAGAAGCGTTTTTTCCTTTAACGCCGCTTGACGAATCTTCACGAAATTTTAAAAAAACTCCTCCTTTTTGGTTCAGCTGCTGTGTTGAAAGTTTTGGGATGATCTGTCATATATGTCTCCATTCACATGCACTATACTTGAGTACAGGACAGTCATATCTAATATTTCCCCATTCATTTATGCTTCGGAGTTTCCAATTGACTAGCTCAATTAGCTAATACTCAGCAAGTCATATTTCATGCAGATCTATAAGGGGGTTACATATGGGCTTCAAACATGTGTGTGTAGCAAATTGGAGTATTAGGTGAGGGTGGTTTTTATTTATTTATATAAGTTTTATATAGTGCAAGCTAGGCCCGTAGGTGTCAGAGCGCTTTACATGATCGTGATAGAATACAGTAACGCAGTCATGCAATGAACATATGAGTCGAGAGTTCAATAGACAAATGATACCCATCAAAGGTGCTAGTAAAGTGACCAACACTAGAGACACAATTTGAGAGGATCTAATAGTCAGAGAAGCAAAAAATAAGAAAAGAGAACCGCCGCATCAGACAGAGGTTCTAGGTCTGATCAAGCGATACTTTACTAAAACTAGGAGTTAAAGTATTTGTTGAGGAAGAGGAGTTTCAGGTTTCTCTTGAAGCAAGGGAAAGAAGGGTTGCATCGAAGGTCACACGGTAGGGAGTTCCATATGCTTGGAGCATTTCCAGAAAAAGAGCATGACTTGGTTGCTGTCTTTTTTAGAATCGGAGGGAGGAGCAGAAGAGCATTGGAGCTTCTCAATGATCTAGTGGTTCCTGCTTTCATCAGCTTGTTTTCTAAGTAGTTGGGTGTATGAGAGTGAAGGGCTTTGTGGATGATACATGCAGTCTTGTAGGTACATCTTCCTTCAATAGGAAGCCAGTTGAGGCTCTTGAGTGAAGGAGTGATGTGTTCAAACTGTTTAACGTCTGAGATGAGCCGGGCTGCCATGCTAAGAACTGATCTCAGGGGGGCAAGGTGAGTTTTAGGCATCCCAGTGAGCGTGGCATTACCATAGTCTAGTTTAGAGAGGAACAAAGATTGCACCACATTTTTTAAATCATCGGCGGGAATAAATGGTTTACGTTTCTTGAGGTTTTTGAGTGTGTACAGTGCTCCTTTTGCTGTATTCTTGATGTGCTCTTTCATTGACATGTTGTTGTCCAGGACGAAGCCAAGGGATTATGCGGAGTTGGATAAAGTAAGAGAGCAGTTTAAAGCATTTGGGTCGATGAGCCATTCGTGTATTGGAAGGTGGTTACTTTTAGGGGAGAAAAGAATAACTTCTGTCTTGATGGGGTTTAGCTTTCAGTGATTTGCATAAAACCAGGATTGTAACTTGTTCAGTGTGTCGTTGAGATGTCGAATGTCACTGGGGGATTTGATTTTGTAGTGAAGTTGGGTGTCATCAGCACATAGGTGGTATTTGATCTCTGCCTGTTTCAATATGAACATTAAGGGTTCCATAAAGAGATTGAAAAGGGAGGGGGATAGAATTGAGCTCTGAGGCACGCCAAGATTTATTCGAGTGGGTTTAGACAAGCAAGAGTTGATTTTGATTTGTTGCGAGCAGTGTTGAAGGTAGGAAGAGAACCATTTTAGTACGGTGCCACTCAAACCGAAATGCAACTTCAAATACTCAAGTAGGGCAGGGTGATTAACCACATCAAACGCTGCCGATAGCTCAAGTAGGATAAGTAGGCAGGCGTCACCCTCGTCTAAGGCTCTGTGGATGTCATCAGATATGTTCAGCATGGCCGTTTCAGTACTACAGCCTTTCCTAAACCCGTATTGGAAAGTGTCAAGGAGGGAGAATTTTCGTACATGATGATTAAGTTGCTGTAAGACACATTTTTCCAAAGTCTTGGCAAGGAACGGGAGGTTGGTGATAGGTCTGAGGTTGTTGAGATCGTTGGGGTCAGCCTTGGTATTTTTGGGAATGGGTGTGATTTGTCCTAGTTGGAGAGAGATCGGCACACAACCCGGGGTGAGAGATGTGTTGATGATGAGAGTGCAGAACAGGGCGATGATGTGGTTGAGATTTTTCACCATCGTGGATGGGAGGGGATCCTTGGTGTGGGTCGTTGGCTTTAGATTCATGATTATATTGAAGACTTCCTTTTCAGTCAAGGGTTTGAAGTACGACCAGTTGGCGTTGTTTTTCAGTTTGGCGAGATTCAGGAAGTCGTTGATTCTTTTCGTGGTCGTTTGGTCCGCAACGGGATCTGGAGGTGGATCAGCTGCAAGGGGAGGTGGGATGGTGAAGGTGGAAAGGACGGAGGGAGGAGAGGAAACTTGCAAGAAGGTTTGCCCAATTTTTGCGACTTTGTCAGCGAAAAAGCTAGAGATTTCTTCACATCGTTCGTTTGTGGCGATTATAGCAGGAGGGGGTGCTGATATAGTTTGTTGTTTAACAATGTTAAAGAGCTCCCTAGGTCTGTTTTTTGCATGGTCCAGTTGGTTGCGGAAGAAGGAGGCTTTTTCTCTAAAAATGTGTTTTTTGTATGACAGCCTTGTTGTTCTAAGTAGTGCTAGGTGATAAGTTGAGGGGTTTTGTCTCCAAGTCCTTTCTGCTTGACTGAGTTTTCTTCTTTCGCTGTTGAGATCGGAATTAAACCAAGCTTTTGATTTTGAAGATCTTAATTGTTTTAGTTTAGGAAGGGCCACTTGGTCGAGAACATCCGATATTGATGAGTTGTAGTGTGAAGTGAGCTCTTCTGGACTAGACAAGAAGGGGAGACGCTGTAGTTGATCACGAATTTTGGATTCAAGTTAAAAAATTGGGACTTGTTTGATATTTCTGGTTAACAGCTTAGGTTTCTTCATAACATCAGGGCGGGATCTGGTAGGGGAATTGATGTTGAAAAGAATTAGATGGTGGTCAGACCAATCAATGGAGCTGATGGAGATCAGGTCATTTTTCGTTATAATCGCGTCAAAGGTGGAGCCTTTGATGTGAGTTGGTTCCTTACAGAGTTGATTTAGGTCGTTAATTTCCAGGAGATTCGTGAGTAGTCGGATTGAGGTGTCTTCTGTGTTGTTCCAATTGATGTTTAAATCTCCCAAGAACACATCGTTCGTGTCTATTAGGGCGTACTGAGTAATTCGGTCTGAGAACTCTCTACAAAGAGGGCACGCTCACCAGGAGGATGGTAGTTGGTTTGGAATTTGATAGGATGGGAGCCTTTGTTTATAAGTTCCACCCCAAGGTATTCGAAAGTTGAGTATTCTGCCTTACTTAAAGTGGAAAGTTGAATTCCAATTTTGTGAATAATGGCTAGACCCCCACCCGATCTTTTAGGTCTGTCATGCCTAATGATGATGTAACCGGGTGGGGTTAGCAGGTCGAGTATAGGGGTGGCGTGGGCATTAAGCCAGGATTCCGTGAGGAAAGCAATGTCTATTTCTTCTCTGATGATAGATTCAGCGATATCAGTGCCTGTTTTGCTGCTGATCTACAGTTTAGGAGCATGCAAGAGAAAGCGCTAGGCTTATCCTTCGAGAAAGGAAGAGTTAGAATGATGGTGAGTTGAGCTGGTGGTCTGGGCTCATTTATAGTTGAGGGTAGTCTATTTGTGCTGACAATTACTGGGATAGTGGAGGGGTGTTGGGGAGATTTAGTCAGGTGCTTCGTAAAGTAGGATTCACTGAGAGCAGTGGCTTCAAGATCAGAAAGGGTGCGTTGGGCACGATGGGGTCTGTGGGCCAAATTACTTAGAGGAGTGAGGGCCCAGGTGACATCATGCGCAGCTGAGGTGGGTGCGCCAGTGAGTGGGGGTACTTTAGAATTCTCTGGGGTGTGATATCTGTGTAGCTTGGTCTGTTGAGAGATGTTATGTCTTAGGTGAGCTATGTCATTAGCCAGGGAGTCAAGTTTCTGTTCGAAGCAGGACAAGATCTGAGTGAAAGTGATTTTGACACTATCAGCAATACACGAGGGAGAATGAGAGTCAAGTCCTTGGAGACTCGGAGCAGACTGTGTTTTAATATGAGTGAGTTACTTATCATTGGGACTAGGCTTGTGGTTAGCCCGTATGGGTTGAGTAGGGAAGTAGATGGTAGGGAGGGGCGCGTCGGCTATGGGTATGAGTGTAGCAGCTCTCGTAATGAGGTCCAAGCTGCTAGGATTGAGGTGCCCCACACTGCGATTTGAGACCGGGAGATTGTTGGTTAGGGTGGGCAGAGGTGTCGACTCACCGGGAGACGTACGTGTGCTGTGAGTGTTAGATGGGGAAGTAAGGATGCTGGTCAGGTCCCTGGGTAGCTCCTGGCCAGAAGGTGAATTGGAGAGTGGAAGAAGTCGGGGTGGTTCAGGTGTGCTAGTCAGAGGTCATGGGGATGAAGGCAAATGAATCAGATCTCCCAGCGGAGATAGCGGTTTGAAAAATGACAGAAAGTGATGATCGAATAAGGAGAGGTGAGGGTCGGTCGCTTGTATAAGGATGTTACCTGTCTTGAAAATGGTTATATCAATTTCACCTTTAAAAGAAGAGAAGGGGGACGTCGTCAGTTTAGTTCCATAGGGTATCTTGATGGTCTTGGTCACTTGCAGGAGGAGAAGGAAGATGTTTTTCCATTTTGTCAGGCGTTTGGAATAGAATAAAAAATTTGTTTTCATGGAGCCATTGGCAAAATTGTGTTAGGTATCTGCAATTAGAGTTTCAGGGTGTTGTTTTAGAAGTTTGTGTTTGAGATTCTTCATCGCATTCTTTGAGACATTTATAGGATAATCGATAGTCCAAGAGTTAGGACAATATCTGATTAGTGTTGTGTCGAGAGGTTTATGGGGGAGCATTGTAATCAACATGATCGTGGCTGGTTTCCAGTTGAGGGTGCAACAAACAGGAGTGCGACCGTGGTTAGAGACCGGTGAGGTGAAGGCGTACAGAAGCATGAGGAGCCATAGTGAGGTGGGTAGTGTAAATTAAAACCAAGGCAGTAAGGTACTGTCACAAGGAGGAAGTACGATGTTGTAGAAAGTACATAACTACTATATTCACTCATGTAATGTAGTTCCAAGTTCCTGCAGCAAAAGTCAGTCTTACAAGGTAGCCTATACATTCACAAGGAACAAATAAGATGTTGGAGAAAGTACATAAAAATCATAGACACACATGTAATGTAGTTCCACGTTCCTGCATCAAAAGCCAGAATTACAAGGTAGCTTTCAAATTCAATTTATGTCCACAAGATGGAGCTCTAAGCTTGACAATAAACAAACAGGTAATGCAGATCCAAGGTCCTGCAGAAAAGCCGGTCTAAACAAAAGTAGCCTTCAGTACTAATTTTGGCTCCTAGATGGAGCTCCAAGCTTAGCCATTTGTTCGGAGTCTCCAGAACTCGGGTGAGGGAAACACCGGAGATGGGTGGTGGCAAGGAGGATGTGAAATGGCTGCTAAGGGTTGGGGGAAGACCCTGAGGAGACTAAATGGCTGTGAAAACGCTGAAGCCATTTCAAGCGAGCACATTTCCAGCCAGAAAAAGGGGGAGGGTTTCACCTTATGCTGGACAGATTCCAATGGAGGCCCTCATGGCCGCGGCCACTGAAAAACGTAATCGGCCCCACCAGCAGCCTGGGCTTCAATCGATGAAAAGAAACAGAAACTGCACTGGGCCTGAGGACTCTCAATTAACCCTGGGCGGTGAACTACGCTACGCTCGCGGAGTTTGCGGAGTTTCGGTAACTTCGTGATTCGCGTAGAACGCGAAGTTACCGAATACTACGCACTTTGCAACTTAGCGTAGCTGTTTTTCTTCTTCCCGCGCCCAATATGCATTCTCGTGTGCGCGGTAACGACTTACCTTGATTCGGCATTCGCCAACGCGATTTCCTATCCGTTCGCGTGCGCCACGAGATTTGGAATCCGGCCGCATGATCCCGCGAGAGTGTGCGAACGTGCACACGTCATTCGGACATGCGATCTGACTTCCGGCGGCAGTGTTGGTAAAATCGCGATCCCGAACACGCAGAAACTACAATCTGGCGAAGAATAACTCTCGAGCATCATAAAACCTTCTCGAAAATGATTATTTTGCTCAAAAAAACTCCTCAGATTGTGATTTGGCTGTAGTTTTTTGTGCAAGGAGTCCTTTTTATTTTTTACTTTTTTTTTCAAGAGGAAGGAAGTGCCCCTGAGTCTCCAACTTCCTGTTCCTGTCCAGCAGGCTCCTCCCAGTGCTTTGTCCATGTGCTGTTCACTTTCATTTGGATTTGGAGCTGGAAGGATCACTTTTTGTGTCTGTCTGCTGCATCATATCATTGGATTGGATTTGAGGACTTTTGGATTTGAGATTTTACAAGTAAGTTGGAGAATTGGTGTACTTGTTTGTTTGATTGGGGCTTGTTTGTACCTACATTTTCTGGGGATTTTCATGGTTTTTAAAATTTATTGTTGTGGGTGGGCATGTAGTTTCAGTAGGGGCCTAGTTGTTTTTCTTTGAAATTTCAGCCAGTAGGCCCAGAGGTACCCATGGGTGCATGTTTCTGTGGTGTCTGTTGAATATATACATCATGTAGGGCATGGATGGCATTGGATTGAATTGCTAAATGTGGTTTTTGGGGTGTATTTCACTTTTTGGGTGTGTGTGTTAATAAATAAATACCTTTGTTGGATGTGTGTGTGTGCTTGCTGTGTAACTTTCCAACCTTTCGTAGCCCTGTTGATTTTTGTTTTTGCATTTTTGTATTAAAGCTGTTTTGTTTAGCAGGCCTCCTTTGTCTGGTCATATATAGGCCTGCTTGAGTTCATTGTTTTCCATGGCCTGTTGTGATTGAGAGTGACCATGTGGCTTGGGGCCATTTTGTGGTGGTAGTTTAGTAGTGTGCTGCTTTTTCCATATAGGCCTGCATGTCTTTTCTTTGTTCCCCTTGGCTTATGCTTGTTGTTGTTGTGGCCTGGCCATGTGGGTGGCGGCCATTTTGTGAAGGCAGGCAGTGTGCTTTTGCCATAGGTTTGCATTGTCTGTCTTCCATTTCTTTTTGTTGTGGGTGGCTAGCGGCCATTTTGTGGAGCCATCCAGGCTGTGTGCACTGCTTTTGCCATAGGCCTGCATTCATTGTCTGTCTTCACTTTCTTGTTATTGTGGGTGGCCTGGGCATGTGGGTGGCGTCATTTTGTGGAGTAAGGCAGTGTGCTTGCTTTTGCCATAGGCTTCCAAGCTTGTGGCCTAGTCTGCCAGTAGGCCCAGAGGTAGTCATCATGGGTGCATTAAAAACTGTTTCTGTGTTGTCTGTTGAATTTTAACATCATTTATGGCATGGATGGCATTGGATTGAATTGCAAAATGTGGTTTTTGGGGTGGAATTTCAGTTTTTTGGTGTGTGTTAAATAAATAAGCCTTTTCAGCCAGTAGGTAACCCTGGGCGTTCAGCTCGCGTAGTTTTGGCAACTCTGCACTGCGCGACAACGCGGACTTACACTTTTTTTCTTCTTCGCGTGCTCAATATGCGTGTTCGCGATAACGACTTTTTGTGAAGATCGCGATGCCGAACACGCAGAATTTGCAATCTGGCAAAGAATATCTCTCGAGCAGCATAAAACCTTCTCGAAAATGATGATTTTGTTCATTTTGCTCCAAAAACTCCTCAGGTTGTCATTTGGCTGTAATTTTTTGAGCAAGGAGTCATTTTTCTTTTTTTACAATTTTTTTAAAGAGGAAGGAAGTTCCCCAGAGTCTCCAACTTCCTGGTCCTGTCCTTTGTCTTTACTTTCTTGTTATTGTGGGTGGCCTGACCATGTGGGTGGCGGCCATTTTGTGAAGCCAGGCATTGTGCTTTTACCATAGGCCTGCATTGTCTGTCTTGTCTTCCTTTTCTTGTTGTTGTGGGTGGCCTGGCCATGTGGTGGCGGCCATTTTGTGGAACCAGCCACTGTGCTTTTGCCATAGGCCTCCAAGCTTGTGGCCTAGTCTGCCAGTAGGCCCAGAGGTAGTCATCATGGGTGCATAAAAACTGTTTCTGTGTTGTCTCTTGAATTTAAAAACATCATTTAGGGCATGGATGGCATTGGATTGAATTGTAAAATGTGGTTTTTTGGGGGGTTCACTTTTTGGGTGTGTGTTAGGCCTTTTCAGCCAGTAGGCCCAGAGGTACTCATGGGTACATGAAACAACTGTTTCTCTGGTGTCTGTTGAATTTCATTTAGGGCATGGATGGATGGCATTGGATTGAATTGCAAAATGTGGGTTTTTTTGGGGGGTCTATTTCACTTTTTGGGTGTGTTAAATAAATGCCTTTTTTGCATGTGTATGTGTTGTTGTTGTGGTTGGTGTGTAACTTTCCAACCTGTTTTTAGCCATGTGGATTTTCGTTTTTGCATTAAAGCTGTGTGTGTTGTTTATCAGGCATCCTTTGTCTGGCCATATAGGCCTGCTTGAGTTCATTGTTTGCCGTGCCTTGTGCCTGTGAGTGACCATGTGGCTGGGGGCCATTTTGTGGTGGTAGTTAGTAGTGTGCTGTTTTTACCACATAGGCCTGTCTGTCTTTCCATTGTTCCTCTTGTCTTACTGCTTCCAAATCCATCCCCATTGCCAGCTGCAGCTCCCTGATGCTGCATCCATCCCACGTGATGCACAAATGTAGGCCAAACAGGCTCCACTACATTTTTGTTTTTGTTCTTTGCTATTCTTATTCTTCCTGAGGGTACACAGTACAACAGGAAAGCCCTGGCCTTGTTGTCAAAGTCTCATAAATGGCTACACTGTTGTTGTTCACTGAGTTACTAAAATTTAATAATTGAGACAACCACACACTAAGTTATATATTATATTAGTTTGATTTGTACTATCGTTTGACTGATGTTCTTCTGGCTTTTTTGCTTTCAGGTGCACAAAAGACTGAGGAGGAGGTGTGTCATCATCGCCCGTTGTGCTGCCAGACAGACGTCCTGCTGCTGTACACGAGTCACACGACGTGATGTGTGAGTGACCTGACCAGACATCTCTGCAACTTGTGCAACTGAGTGCTGCTGACATCTGAAGAAGATGCCCCCAAAGAAAGCAGGTACCAGGTCCTCCAGTACCAAGAAAGTTGCTATTGAGAAGAAGGAACAGAAGAAGGAAGTGACACTTAAGTCTGGTGTGCCACACAAAACCTTTTTTGGGAAACCAAAAATGCCGCCTGCAGCAGCAGTGTCCGGGGGGAAGCTGGGGGCAGCACATCCGCATCAGTGGGCCCAACCCACCAACCCAGGCCCAAGCACATGAGTGTGGAAGAGGTAGCCAGCCTAATGGTGGAAACCAGTGATGCTGAGCCTGAGATAAACTTATCGCTATCTCAAAGTAGTACCCAATCAACGCAGGAGGAAACACAGCAGATAAGTGGTCAACAACAACAGCCGCAACCACCGCCCACAATAGTAGTTGTTGTTCCTCCCGAAGTAGGGGCAGTTCAGGAAATTGAGCCTCATGCAGAGGTAGAAGAAGAGGAAGCCACTCATTCAGAAGATCCATTGTCTTCCAAATCCCCAGCAAGGAAAAGGAGGGTTAGTCCATCAAGTTCTTCGCCAAGCCCCCCTTCTGATGAACTAGATGCCACTTGGAAGCCACAAACTGAGTCTGAGAGGGAGACACGTCCCAAGACCAGGCTAATGAAAAGGAAGGTTCCAGAAAGCCTTACACTTATGGAGGTCGATGTAGAACAGCAGGATGATGATGATGAGCCAGTCATCACGAACATCACTCCCGGCCCCGAGGAGATGGAGACCAACATTATTACCCTATCCAAAATCGCTGCGAGGGATGTAGCACGCATACCTCCAGCACAGGTAAGATCAACACGACCTACAGCTTCCATATTTGCATTAGCAAAGGCCCGGCAGCGACCTACATCCAGCACAACCACCACCTCAGTAGAAGTAGGTAGTGGTACAGTACAGAGTCAAATTCAACCCACACCCTCCAGTTCATCCGGCATTGGAAGTGGCACCTCCAGCAGGAGGCAAAAGTTAAGCTCCCCAGTTAGGGACTTCTTTACGGTTAGCGAAAAGGAGGAGAACATTGCTATATGCTCCATTTGTAATACCTCTGTTAGTCGGGGTAAGCTTGGTACAAACTATGGTACCGGAGGCCAAATAACCCATCTGAAAAAACACCACTTGATCGACTGGGAGGACCACCTTCGCGGCATAAAAACTGCAACCATTGGTGTTGGTGGGGATAAACGAGTAGAAGATCCGATCACGGTGGAAGAGGAAGGACAGGGAGACATTCTCTCTGGTAGTGGTACACAAAGTAGCCCTGTCCCCAGCAGTGCAGTGTTATCGTCACCCACATCTTCAGCAACATCTCAGTGGCACAAGAGTAAGAGTCAGCCTGAGACAGCAAGGAGTACCGCAATGACAAAAAGTGCGTCGTTGAGCCTAAGAGAAAGGAAAACCATGCAGCCTACCATTATCAGCATGTTTAGGGGGGAGGGGCAGTACGAACGCAACCACCCAATAGCACGTTTGTACAATGCGAAGCTGGCTAAAATGTTAGCACTGGACCTTCTCCCTTTTTCTTTTGTTGAAGGGGTGGGTTTTCTGGAATTTGTGACAGCCATCTGCCCAAAATGGCAGGTTCCCAGCCGCTACTATTTTGCCAGAGTTGCTGTTGCAGCACTACATCACGATGTGATGGAATTGCTTGGAAAAGCCTTGAAGCAGAGTGCTGTTCAGAGTATCCACCTGACAACAGACATGTGGACCAGTTGCCAAGCCAATGATTACATGTGCATCACTGCACACTGGATCTCTTTTGTGGGGGTTAGAGAACAGATATCTGCTGGTGTTGACGCTGCTGAGATTTTTCATGCCACTCGCAAACATGCAACTGTAGCCATGTTTGCCATGGAGAAATCTCATACTGCTGCAAACATTTTGGATGAGTTTAACAGCAAGGTCTTTGAGTGGCTGCGCCCAAGAGGGCTTAACATTGGTTTTGTTGCCACGGAGAATGGCAGTAATGTAGTTAGGGCCATGAAAGATGGTGGCTATTTCAGGGTCCCGTGTTTGGCACACTGCATTAACATTGTTGTTCAAGACTTTCTGAAAAATGAATACAAAGTCAGCAACTTACTGGCCACCTGCAGAAGAATATGCACACATTTCAGCCATTCTTTTAAAGCCCGGAAGCAGCTGAGGGTCATTCAACGTGAGCATAAAATGCCAGTCAAAGCACTCATTCAGGAGGTGCCAACACATTGGAACTCAACTTATTACATGCTTGATCGTCTGTTTGAGCAGTACATACCACTCAATGCTTATGTCATGCAAAGATTAGTGGATCCTACTGTGAGAGGCATGACCGTTGAGATGGGTCAATGGGACCTCGTTAAATGTCTGACAGAGATGCTACTTCCTTTTGAGATCTTCACACGTGAAGTCAGCAGGGAGGACTGTACTATGGGCCAAGCTATCCCATTGTTGCACATGCTAGAGCAACAGCTGAAGGAGGTGTCTGAAACGTACGCAGGTGTGGATGACAAACAAGACGCATATCATTTGGCGGACTCCTTAGCCGTTCGCTTATCTGAAAATACAAGGATTCAAAATAACATTGTGTCACATCCACATTACATTACTGCCACAATTTTGGATCCACAGTACAAAGTATTTCTGAACAGTAAGGCAGTAATTCCTTTTTCAGAAGTGGATGTTGCCAAGTACAAAACTTTGATAGCTGAGCAAGCCATTGACTTTGAAAATGAACGGCTGGTAATTAGAGGCCCCCCGCCCCAGGCCATAACAAGTACTACAGGGCATCCAGAGTCAAGTTCTACTACGGAGCCTGAGGGCAGTGCGTTTGCCTCCCAGCAGTCACTGACACCAACACTACCTATAACATCAACAACAGCAAGAACAGGATCATCCACAGTACAATCGGCAACTGATTGGTTTCTACGGCAGGGGTATGGTAAGTCCAGTGCTGATGCAAAGGTAAAAGAGGCCGAGCACATCAGAGCACCCCTGAGCATTGAGCGGACGGTCCAGACCTATCTGGATGACCCAACAGAGGTCTTCATGGATCGAAACCCATTGGTGTATTGGTATGGGAAAAGAAGCCAATGGACAGTGCTCAGCAGGCTGGCGATAAAGTATCTGGCTTCCCCTGTCGCAAGTGTCTCTTCTGAGCGTGTTTTCAGTGCTGCTGGTGCCATTGTAACTTTGAAAAGGACCAGTCTCTCGCCCAAAAGCGTGGAGAGGTTAACCATGATCAAAATGAATCAGCACTTTATACCACCGGAGTACAAAATACGTGAATCACAGCAGGAAGAGGAGAGCGACTTCGATGACGTAAGTAGTGGGTTACATGACCTACTTCTGTCCGAACCACCAGAGTTTGAGGACGAGCTCCTCTTCCCTGACAACTAGGCTTTCAAATTGTTACTTTCTTCCTTCCTTTATTTGTGTGTGTATCTGTCTTTCTGGTTCAAATCAAATCACAACAAATCCATCACCACCGTCTTCTCTTTTTATTTCCCTATTGGAGTTGCACGTCTGTGCATTTAACTGTCCACTCCTCAGAGTCCTGCTCCATCTTCCTGACTCACCCTTATTACATTTCCATCAAGCCAGATATTGGAGTACAAGAAATGTTGCCTCTAACAGTCCCTCCATAAGAAGTGAAACGTGACTATAGCTATCCTCCGTTTTGTTTCCGAGCCGAAACTCATCACTGTCCGAAGGCTACCGCCTCTGCAGGCATCCACAACTCTTCACTGTCAGAACTTGGGCAGGCATCCAAAAGTAAACTCATCACTGTCAGAAGGCTACAGCCTCGGCAGGCATCCAAAGCTCATCACTGTCAGGACAGAAGGTACTTGGCAGAGAAAGACAAGACTCTTCGAAGAAACTTGCTGACATTTCTGCAAACTCAATTGACCAATGACCGCTACCCAGGCCGTGGCCCATCACAGTGCTGACCATGTGAACCAACTTAAACTGCGACAAAGTGCCACAGATGAATAAGACGAAAACCGAAACAGCGACTAACAACACTCAAAATGAATGTGGAGTAATAATGAGGCCACTGCCTCGTTAAAAAAAAACACACACCTGTCAGAACTAGGCATCTGATGATCTGACAGCCAAAGAGAAGAGCAAGACAGGTAATGATGGCATGCATTGGATGCTTGCTGACTCTGAGCGATTGCTGTTGTTTGTTGTGCTGATGTTGTGCATGAAGTCGAACTCTACTAGTTAATCTACAAAGTGAAAGTGACTCAAGTGAGAGTCAATGGTTCCCTTCTTGTTGTTTAATAACCAAATTGTACTCCTACTACTGCAGGTGCAGGCCAATATCCGTTGCAATTTTTTAATATGGAATATGGACTTAATTGGAGTCACTACAGACTGAGTTGGAGTTGGACAACACGTACCACACCATGATGATGACCATACTATCTTTGCACGCAGTCAGTCAGTTGGATCGGAGATGATTGATGGAATAACTGCGTTTCATGAAGTGGCATAAAAGGTAAACACAACAATTCAACAAGAACCACAGCAGACCTACATGTCCATGTAGTGGTGGAGTCTAGTGTAGTGGTATGACTGACAGCGGCGCATTGATTTAGTCACTTAATTTTGAAAATGCTAGGTTGCTGTATATGCCTTTTGTCTGGCTCTGTCAAAATTTAAGGTAAATGGAGGTTGGGACACGGCCTGGTGCCGTGGGCCTGTTCTGTCCTGTTGTTGTTGTAGCTTATTGGTGTAAACAGAGTATACACGATGTATCCAAGCCGCCTCAGTCTGAAAGTGTTCTCTCTTCTCTTCTTGCACTCCACCGTAATTGATGCTTTTTTTTTATTCATTGATTTTTCAATACCCCTTTTGTTTTTCCATCTACACTTACAGGCCGGCCTTTACCCTGTGCTATACTGGGAGAAACAACTCACACTTACCTTACCAATCCGCATCAGGCAGGCAGTGGCACCCAAGAATGATGTGCGGAGCGTCCATGGAAGATAGGACCAAGAGGAATGACGAGATTCAACTCCACAATTTGACCAGGATAATATAGTAACTTTAGTATCATTCATCATTCGTCTTTTAATTAATTTGATTCCTTTTTTCTCTTCAATCATTACGACTGTGTGTTGTGTTGTTGTTTGTTTGCTAATTGATCCCTACAACTATTTTTTAATTTTCTTTGCTATCTTTAAAAGTAAGCCCGGTACAACATGTAATTTGGGTCTCTCTGAGGGTATACAGGCAAGGCAAATTGCATAGAATATACTGCTGCCCTGTACTGTCTAATTGTCTAGTAGTAGTTAGTAAGTACTACTCATTAACCATCAAGTTATCTTCATCATCATGCATGCATTTCCTTTTTCTCCCTTTATAGATTTATTGGATAAGATCACGGTCGTCTGCCAAGATTGTGTTTTGCTTTTGTTGTGTCCATGCGTACTGTTTTTCTTTGTCAAACCTTTCCCCAAACCCCCTTCCCATCCATTCATCAAACCCTAACCCTCTTCCCCCGGGCTGTGTGATTTATATTGAGGTGTGATGTGACTACATTAAATGTACACCAACAATTGATCACACGCTTGCTGGGGCAGATGTGGTGAAAGCAACACTAATTCAATTTCAAGGCAGGGCGAGGATCTTCTTCTGCTTGCCCACCCATGCTCAGTCTATGTGCAAGCCGTAAAGGTTACGAATTACGATTGTGTTAAGTGACTCACTCGACACAACTACAGTTTGTAACTTCTTGTACTAGGCTGTCCCCGCCACCATTGTTTTATTTTACTTTAGCAGTTGCAATATTGTTGGTTTGGCAGTCTTCTTCTGTACTGTACTTTACTTAGTTCTACTACTCCTCCCACAGTCTCTCTCAGGCAAGTGACTGTCTCCTTTTTTTTTTTTTTTTTGCAAATGCTACTGCCAGTGTCTACTACTACCACCACAACCATGGCATCTTCTCCATTCTCTTGGGAAACCATGCAGCCATCGCTGTGCCGAACGTAATCATCATCAATCACAGGTAAGATAAGTTTGGTAGGAGGTATAATGGACTAGGAGGAGAGACTGACAGTACTAGTAGGACAAATAACTCAGTGAGGGGTACCGCATCTATCTGTTTGTGTGTTACATAATCGGCAGATTATTTAAATCAAACACTGGCTGCGGCCCTGCAGCAGCAAAGAAACCATGTGACGTAAATTCGTAAAACAGTAACCCCCCCACAAAACATTAACATCGTATGTTTAAGTATAAATATAATTTATTACCCTAACAAAAATAAACTATCCCACACCTGACCCACCCCTCTCCCTAACCCCAACCAATGTCCAAAACGAAAAAGTCCAAACAATGTCCATAAACCCCAATGTTCAATTCCCACCCACCAACAAAAGGAATAAGAAAGGGGCAATCCAACGGGGTCCTAGTTAGTTCTTAGATTCGGCGGGCTTTAAGGTGTTTGTCCATGAGGATCTTGACCCGCTCCTCTAGGTGCTCCTCTAGGCGTGCCATCCGGAGGAGCATCTGGCAGCAAAATGCCCTGCAGTGGCATCCAGGGTGGGGGGCAGCAGTGCTGGATGTTAAAGAATTGCGGCGGCGGGCGGCTGCCTGACCGCGACGCCGTACCACTGGAGGCAGGGCCTGGCTGGGGCCCGGGGCATTGGAGGAGGCTGCAGCTGCTGCCGCCTCCTCCTCCTCCTCCTCCGCCTGAGCCTCCAACTGCCGGTACTCTTGGCAGATGGCCTCCAGTTTCCGGCGCCGGGCCCTGGCTGCCAACTCCTTCCGTGTTGGTTTTTCTTGGGAAGGAGGATCTATATCAAGAAAGAAAAAGAATATTGTTGTAACCAATACTCTTAGCAAAACAGTAACACAAAATTAATTCAACACATAGTGGCACAGTAGCACTAGCAAGCACAGTACATAACATTTGTGGTAATAATCTATCCTCCCACTTCCTCTGCCTCTAACATTTGTGGGAGTTTCAGGCATTATACTAGCACTATGGACTCCAGTACACAGTACACCAGTCTTATCTCTAGTTTAGCGAAATTACATAACCTTGTTGTAGCCGGCATGCCAGCTCAGTCAGCTAAGCTTGCACCCAAGACAAACATACGAGTCATGACGCAGACTCACGTTAGTTTTATTTACTACTGTCTGCAGGTGGGGAAGCTCGTATTTTTCTATTACGGGTGGCACTGGCCATACTCTCTCTGTTACATGAAGGGCAATTGCTCAATTTCACTTTCACCCTGCCCTGGCTACTACAAAAAGTCAGATTATATATCTGATCCAATGATCATTGCTTATATATGGGACGATGACATAAGGTCAGTAGCGGTCGGTGGTGGGAGTGCTGCCGGGCGGGGGAGGGGGAGGGGCAGGGTGGGGAGTAGTAAACTATGGATTACGGCCAATTACAGGTAAGTAAACATATAAATAAATAAAACTAATTTTGTTGCGCGCACTGCATCGCATTTGGCGGTGCAGTGCGCACAATGAAATTCGCTTTATTTATTTTTATGTTTACTTACCTGTATTTGGCCGTAATCCATAGTTTACTACCCCCCCGCTCCTCCCCCTCCCCACATCACCGCCCGGCAGCACTCCCACCACCGACCGCTACTGCATAAGGTACTTTGTTTTGATTGATTGTGTAACCAACAGATAGGCCACCCTTTGCAGGCTGGCTGACACAGCCGAAAATAAATTAACATAGGTAACATAGGTAGGGAGTGGTCCTCGGAGTTGGAGGAAGGCGCTTGATAACTAACTATACACAATATATATTGTCCAACATATGGCGTTTGAATGCCATGTGTTGGTCGAGGGGTCCTGGGAGACAGCCGTGGTGGTGGGTGCTTCCTGTTGTGTGGTCTGTGCAGGGGGTGGGGTCTCCTCGATGCAGCTGGGCTGCCCTGCTCCTGGAGGTGGGGTGCCGAAGCTGTCCATGAGCTGTTGGAGGGCGTCGATGTTGGGGAGGTCCTCTTCATCATCAGTGCTGAGTTGTTGGGTCTGCTCTGCAGGAGGTGTTGATTCTCCCTCTGCAATGTGAAGGGGAGATGCAGATTGAAATTGTGTTCACATGTATGTTCACGCATTGTACAAGTTTACTAACAGACTGCATGACAATGTACATTGTGACTGTTTGTGAGGAGATGCCTATTTGATGCGGGACAGTTGACATTTCTACACCATCAGGGATGTGAGGTTGTACTTGTGCATTATCATCTCTCAGTTTCCTGCTATGCCAAATGCGAATGGCCATTTTCTACACACAAGCGCCAGCAGTTGTGTCCTCTGTTCTGTTGTGGTAGTGTTGCAGTTTGTACCACATTGTTGTCAATGTTGAGGTGCTCTGTTTCTTATGTGTGTGTGCTGCATTGTGGGTGTGTTGCCCCTTCAGCTCTGATTTGGCTGGCCCTTATCCCTTTCAGGCGGTGTGCCTTTCACTTCTGTGCTTATACAGTGCTGAGATATTGCAGACTTGGGTAAATTGGGCTCTTGGTCGGAGTTGTGACTCTTGGGCATGGTTTGTCTGCAGATGTGCTATACTTAATTGTGCATGTGTGCCATTGTGCCCATCTCCCCCTGTCCCCCCAGTCCCTGGTCGTTACTCACCCTGTTGCTGTTGGCTCAAGTAATGTTGTGCAGTGTCCGGTCCCCCAACTCCTGCCACCGTCTCCCAAATGATGATTCGGGTCACCATTTCCTCCATCTCATCCAGCTCCTGGTGTGTCGCTGGACTCCCACCTCCAGTCTGCATTGCTGCTTTCAGGTTGGCTGCGAGTTTCAGCTTGGTTTTGCGCTTCACATCAGTCCAGCGCTTCTTGCAGTCGTCCACTTCCCTTCTCTTCACTCCGACTGCATTCACCTTGGCCAAGATGGACTGCCAAATTGTATTTTTAGTTGCCAATGACACAGTGGAGGTGATGAACAGTTGGTGGTGGTGTTCTATCACCTCCGTAATGAGGATCTGGTTTTCCTGCGTACTGCAACGCGGGTTCCTCTTCTTCTTCTCCTTGACCTTCCCTGACCCTGAGGTCCCAGGCTGGTCCTCCGTGGGGCTTGTGGGCATCTGGTTGTCCTCTGTACTTGCTCCGGCTACCTCCATGGTGCTTCGCAGTTGTTTGTGTTTTGTTTGTGTTTTTTGTTGCCGCTTTTATAGTGGTTTTCCCGCCTGACTTGTGGGACTTGCAGGCCTGGCGCTGCTTATCGCAGAATTTTTTATCGCAGTTGGGCCCATCGCAACTTTTTTCACGTTCGGGTTTAGATTTTTATCGCCGTCCTGGTAATTTTATCGCGGACATTTGACGCGTTATCGGGAAACTATCGCATGTTACCGCCATGTTGAGAATACGACGTTAACACAGAGTTATTTTCCCGCGATAGACGGCGATATGAATATTTGCGTTAACCTATTTTGCCGATGATTATCGCACGTTCTTGAGTATATCCCCCTAAGTATTATTAAGTAATGACATTTTGTACTTGAATCATAGGTACTTCCAGTGCACATTTCTTTCAGTACACACACATTTCCAGACAGGCCTGCTCTCTCCTCGAGTACGGGGAAGTAAAACACCATATACGGCATAATGCCAACATTTGGAAGCAAGAAAGTAGGACTTTAAAAAAAAAAAAAAAAAGGAATTTATTTTACTTGCATTGATTTGGAGGCACTTTTATGGAGGAGACAGCAAAAATAATGCTGTTTGTGGTTTAAAAAACTCACGAGTCACCCTGCTGAGAAAGGTGTGTTGGCACGTATAAATGGAAGTGCATGCAAATATTCTTCAAGCGCAGAAACACTTTGGCAATGGGGTCCCCATGCATAGGGGTGCTATCTAGCAATGTAAGTGGGATAAAAAAGTTTGGGAGGGTACTCTAAACAAGCATTTGCAATGCAATAGGTCTCGCATTTAATCTAGTTTAAGCTATTGGCATTGTAAATGACAATGCCTTTTATTTATGTTTTAAAAACGAAAACAAAAATAAAAGGCATTGTTATTTGCAATGTCAATAGCTCGAACTCGCGTAAATGCGAGACCTATTGCATTGCAAATGCTTGTTAGATTAGTGCGTAGAAACGCTTGATTTCGGCACGCTCGGCAAATTAATTAAATAAACAAGCGCGGCCGCTAAAGTGAAAGCGGACCGCGCTGCAAATAAAAAAAAAGGTGCTTACCGACTTATGAAGGAGACCGTGTAACGCCACAAGTAAAAGATCCAGTCCTCATGGGAGGTAACAAATGGCGACAGGGCGGTAACAAGGAGGGACTAACAAGCCTCGGAAGCCAGCATTTACCAAGGACAATGACACCAGCCAATGAAAAATATGGGAGGAGAGTAGGCGAGGCTTCCACAGCATACTCGACTACTGCATGCCTCGCAGAGTGAGCAGCGCATGCGCGCTGCCGCTAGTCTCGACCTAAAAAAACTAAATTGGTAAGAGTACTGCTTGCAGACAACTGCGTTGTCAAGCTAGACCTAAAACTGATGTGAAGGTTGACTGCTGGAAGTAAACGACCCCGGTTTTTCAGTTTGTATACTATGAATTGAAACGTGAAATTTAGTAACCAACTACTTGTGCACGTTTTGCGCTCTTTACAGTTCATCAGAAGAGAACAGCTTTGCCCTTATTTAATCAAGGTGGCCAGTGCTGGTTAAAACCAACACTCTCAGGATCAGTGTGACGAATTACATTAACTACAAAAATATTAAATAATAAAACAAAAAGCCTAGGAAACTGCCTGCATTTCACGTGGTGTGCGGAGCAGCTGTCCAAGGATTGACAGGCACAGCAAACAAACTGTCGCCCATGCGAAGGTGCTGGATGAAAACTGGTGGATTCACCCCCTTTTCACATTCTGCTAGTCATGGGACAAGCACCAACGATAAACAAGAAGCACACCACCGCGTTTGTGAAGCACTATGGGAAAGAATCAGAGCAAGCATGATCAGCCACGACACGACTGCACCTTGCTCTGGAAACCAGCTCCCCAGGCTTGGGGCATGTGAACACTTCACCAGGGGACCAGCTTATCCTTACACTGGGAAACCTGCTCAGGCGAATACAAGATGTCCCGGAGATAGGGGGGTAGGTGCCATCGGAGCTAGACCACAGAGATACCCAAGTCTCAAAAACAAGAACAGCAACCAAAGACCCAACCCTATCTGCATGTTCAGGAAACGAGACTTCGAGAAGAGTGGCCGAACTAGCAGCCACAGATCGTTAGAACATACAGCACTCAAACAGCACTCAGTACCGCACATATATCCCGACAGGCATCTGCAGGCACTTAGATCATTGAACTGTCTTCCAGGCATACTTGTTACAGCAGGAAAAGTACTAGGAGACATCATTTGCTCTTTAACTAAGTGATAAGCCTACTCAAGCTAAAAATTCTGGTAGGTTTGCAATGGAATAGGGGAGAGTTGGAGGAGGAAGATTAGAGGAAGAGCAAGAGGATTCGAGGAGGAGAATTTAAAGGTGGAAATGCAAGGAGGAGGATAACGCAAGGTGGAAGATGATCCAAGGAGAAGAACTAGAGGGGGAGAATTCAAGGAGGAGAACTGAAGATGAGGAGAAACATTGCGGGGGTGGGGGTGTGAGCATGCAGAAAGCATTGTAAATTAGTGCACAGAGCACGAGAAGGAAAACAAAATAAGAGGAAGGAAAGCCATTGAATAAAAGCACAAAGAGAAGCACAAGGAGACCCTAGAGGTCAGACGGGACCAAGGGTAGACATATATTAAGAGCAACAATGGTCCCATACATGTAGGATAGGTAAAGTATCACAATTTTTACAATCAAAAATTGGAATTATATATGTATTCAAAGATTAGAAACAATTTATTATTAATGAATTAGAGGCACACATTATACAAAAAGGTGAGTGAGCAGACCGTGACGAGGTAAAAGGAAATCAGCCGATTTCCTTACCACAGGCAAGTGACTTAAAAAGTGACTTTTGAGTGATTAGAAATGTAAATAAAAAAGTCACTATTGATTAGCATCTCATACTCAACAATACAATACAATTTATAGTGTAGAGTTAGAGACGTGTGTCAACGACGTTTCGATCCCTATGAGATAGTGGGATCTCATCAGGACAAGGCGATAGAACGAGTGCCTGGGAAGTTTGCCTGGGTAGGTATAAGTAGAGAGGAAAGGGAAGGTAGGAAAAAGGGAGAATAGGGTATGGATTAGTGGAAGGCAAGGACAATTATGTATATATAGGTCACAACAACCTGATATTTAAGAAAACAAAATTAAGCAAGGCATAAATTCAAACATTTGGTACATGCTGCGATAGAGGATTACGAGAAAAGGCGAAGGTTTTGCCAGAAGGAAGAGTCCAATTAAAAGGATAATAAAATAAAAATAGATATAGAGTAGCGAGCGAAGGGCCAAGGGTGTGCTATGGCGGAAACCAGTTGAGTTATAACCTGGTTGGCCGGTAGATACTGCACACATTAAAGAAAGGTGGTAATAAACAGGCAAGGAAGAGGAGTGAAATCGTGGTAGGTAGGGTTGGTCCGTGAGGAATGGTTAAGGGGCGAGGGTACGGTAAAAAATTGCGCTGGTGTAAGAAGGGTGGCATGCAAGCACAGTGTGCCGCCGGTGGAGCGGAGGGAGGTACGTGAGGAATGGCTAAGGGGCGAGCATGCGGTAACCACATTGCGCTGGGTTTAGAGCGGTGGCATGCAGGTACAGTGTGTCGCCAGTATAGCGGAGGGGGTGGGGCTTACAATAAGCACGGTGAAGATGCAAAATCGATGAAGATGCAAAACCGATGATGAAAGGACGGCCGGCGGCCGGCAGGCAGCTGAGACCTTGCTGTGCTAATTAACGCGATCGGTCAGAGTCCAGTTCAAGGGGAGGTGCGGATATCCCGTCCGGGATATTATAACCGGGAACTCAGCAGGGCAGGAATTGGCGCCTGTAAGTAAAAGCGCACAGTAGTGAACAGGGGTGGGGGAAGGAAGTAGAGGGAGCGGGGAGCGGAGAAGTACGCTTACCTGCGTGAAGGTAGAGGGAGGCGGCACGGAATTGTAGGTCGAATCCCAGCCGGGATCGAAGTGGAACAGTGTCCACGTGGGGTTGAGATCAGCACCTAAATAAGGGGAGCAGGGGTTAGATGCAATTGGAACAAGGGTGCTCCAGTAAGTGGGCGCGGGGAGTGCGGAAGGCTTACCTCGAGGGGCGCGATGCCTAGTAGCCGGTGAGCCAGACCTCGCGTCCTTACAGCAACAGTGGTGTGTGCGGGTCAATTGGGAGGTACGTGGCCAATGATGCGAGTAGGCTGGCAGGTGAGGGGAGGGCTATATAAGTCCCTCCCTCTAGTGGGAGACTGCGAATTAGAGCACGTGCAAGGAGTGGAAATTAGCGCGGCCATCTTGGAACGGAGTGAGGGTGATGAAGTGATGTAGTGGAAAGTAAGGGGAAGGTAGGGCTAATTAGCAGATGTTTTCAGGATAGCGGGGATAAGAGTGTAAGGGGAGTATTCAAAAGTGCCAAAGGATTACATAGACAGAAGATAGAGAAACTTAAAGATGGACCCAATATAGAGGACAGAACAAATTCGAAATGTGGTTACAATTCAGAAGTTATGGAACATTAGAGAACACGACATCTGTTCATCAAGGTAAGTTATAGCAGGTTTGTCCAGTCCTCCAGGCGATTCAGACCTGTATGGAGGCTGTCAGTGCGAATTATCCATTTTAGTTCTTCCTTGTTGAGGATGCCAGCAATGTTTGTATTCCTTGGAGGCTGCTGGATCACATTGATCACTTGCCATCTAATGTCATCTTCAGTGTGATTCAGGCAAGTGAAATGTTCAACAAGTGGCGCATTGGGTGTTCTACAACGCACACGGCTTCTGTGCTGGCAAATGCGGATTCTGATTTATTGTGTTGTTTGTCCCACATAAATCAAGTTGCAAGGACAAGTAATTGCATATATAACATTAACGGTGTTACAGTTGGAGAAGTTAGTAAGAGTAATGTCAATATTCGCATGCACAAATTTTTTGTATCCGAGGTCAGATGGCAAACGCTGCAGCCGCCGCATTTGAAATGGCCTACTAAAGGTTGTAGGCCCCATAGACCTCTTAATGAGGTGTCTTTTTTGGTGTTGGGGAGGGCTGCCCTCACCAGGTGGTCTTTTATGCTTCTGTTCTTTTGGAAGGCAAAGAGAGGGCGAGCTAATTTGAGGTGGCCTGCATTCCGTGTGGGCCAGTGTTTCAAAATGCATTTTCTCACTGTTTTGGAGATGGGTGAGAATGTAGTGACGCATACTATTTTATCACCATTTTTTTCTTTCTTTGGGACTAAGAAGCATCTCCCTAGGGCAGTACCATGCTCTTTTCAATGCTGTTTTAACCAGTTTGCGCGGGTACCCTCTGCTGGTCAGTTTTTTGGACAGAATGTTTGCCTCCATGAAATAGTCCTCCTTGCGATAGCAATTGCGGCGTATGCGGAGGAATTGTGAATATGGGAGGGAATCACGTAAGGCTCTCGGATGGTGACTACTGTACGCTAGTAAGGTATTTTTTTCAGTGGGTTTGCGGTAGAGTGTTGTGTAAAGTGTACCATTGTTGGCTATGATAGTTAAGTCAAGGAAAGCCACCTCCTGTTTACTGCTGTTGATGGTAAAGCTAAGGCCATTGCTATGTGTGTTAAGCCAATTCTGAAAGTCTACGAGGTTTTCCTCAGTCCCATTCCAGATAAGAAAAATATCATCTATGTACAGTTTCCATTCAAGAATATTAATTCTGAATGGGTTGTAGGGGGATAGTATTCTCTGCGTCTCTAGCCAGTCCATGTAAAGTATAGCAAAATTCGGGGCAAAAACTGCGCCCATGCTGGTACCCTTAACTTGCTGATAAAAATTGCCATCAAAGAGGAAGAAATTACGTGTCAGGCATATCTTTAAGAGGTATAGAATAAAAGATGTCGGTACCGAGTGGGGTTGGGGTCTGGAATTCAAGGACATGCCAATAACATCAATGCCCTCGTCTTGGGGAATGTTGGTGTAGAGTGACTCAACGTCAAGGGTGCAGAGGAGGCTGTTAAGAGGGTCAAAGGGGAGTCCTTCTACAAGGTTAACCATGGCCATGGTATCCTTGATGTAGCATTTGGTGGTTGGTACGAAGTCCTTAATGAAATGATCAATGTACCTTCCAAGAGGTTCAAGAATTGAGCCGCATCCAGAGACAATAGGGCGACCGGGTGGTGTGGTGGCATTTTTGTGCACCTTAGGTAGAGTGTAAATCACTGGTGTGCGCGGGGATTTGGTGTTAAGGTATAGGAATTCGTTCTTACTAAGGTAGCCCTGTGCAATCCCTTCCTCTGTGATATCAAGAATGAGTTTTTGAATGTCCTTGGTAGGGTCAGCGGGAAGTCTCAGATAGTGGTCTGGCCTGGATAGTTGCCTGAGAATTTCCTGTGTGTAATTGTCAGTGTTTTGAAGAACGATCCCTCCACCCTTATCCGCTGGTTTGATAATCAAACTCTCAATTTGCTTAAGTCCGTGTAAAGCATTTTTCTCAGAGAGGGTGAGGTTGTAAGGAATGTATCTACGTGCGTGTTCAAGATCTGTAATTCCTTTGAGTACCAACTTTTCGAAGGTGAGGATCTCAGCTGGTATGCTGTGATGTGGGGGGGAGAAGGTAGATGGGGGACGGAATGCAGTGAATGCTGTTGAGGGTGTATATGGTTTATCGAGAAAAAATGCTTGGAGGCGTATTTTTCTAAAGAACCGTAGTAATTCGATCTGGAGTTGAAGATAGTCAGGTCTAATGGTCGGGACGAAGGACAATCCCTTACTAAGTAGTGTAATTTCATTCTCGGATAGTTGGTGAGTAGAGAGGTTGAAGATCGGGATCGATTCGGGGTCGAGCATCTTGCCGGTAACGGCAGCGATGGTAGGGTCACTGCACGCTCGCCCCTTAGCCATTCCTCGCGTACCTCCCTCCGCTCCACCAGCGGCACACTGTGCTTGCATGCCACCCTTCTTAAACCTGTTTTTTGAGAAGACAAGGGTACCCCAATATGTGAACCTGGGGTGGCGAGATATTTAGGAAACAGTGGTTCAGGTGTGGCCTAAATGGTCCAAAGCGAGAAAGTGACCCAACAGGGAACACTTGGTTCTAAGATTTTGAAATTAATTCATGAGGGAGCAAAGGAAAGATCAAAGGAAGGTCATGTAGGTCAGATAAATGATAAACAATTTTTTGTATAGTATTCAGGTGCTCACATATATTTAAGTGAAAGGAAGCGTGACATGCAAGGTGATAGTGAGGTTTAAAAGGCATCGCATTGACAACAGTATAATGAGCTCCACAGTTATTTTACAAAGAGTAATAGGAGTTCATGTTGTATGGTGGTCGACGGCGTTTCGAACCCAATAAGTGGGGTTCATCTTCAGGAGAAGGGTGAGCAAGCTGAATTAGAGGAAAGGAAAATCATCCTTGGTCCATTCGTCTGTTAATGATGTGGGCGGCTGGTACTGATTTTTAAAATTGGCTGAGGGCGTGAATTATTGGCGCCAAGGAACTAAGTGGGAAGGTCTGCCCGGGACTCGTGTTTGCTTATTTTGGAGGGAACCCGGGATGGGAAGGCAGCTGGCGGGGATGATTAGTTTTGTTTTTTATGGAAAACGAACAGCAGGAGCGTCCTGCTTCTGCCTTCTGCTCAACGCCAGCGAAGGCAGAAGCAGGACGCTCCTGTCTGCACAGCTCCAGGCCCCCAATTAAAGGCCCTGTTGTTCGTTTTCCATAAAAAACAAAACTAATCATCCCCGCCAGCTGCCTTCCCATCCCGGGTTCCCTCCAAAATAAGCAAACACGAGTCCCGGGCAGACCTTCCCACTTAGTTCCTTGGCACCAATAATTCACGCCCTCAGCCAATTTTAAAAATCAGTACCAGCCGCCCACATCATTAACAGACGAATGGGCCAAGGATGATTTCCTTTCCTCTAATTCAGCTTGTTCACCCTTGTCCTGAAGATGAACCCCACTTATTGGGTTCGAAACGCCGTCGACCACCATACAACATGAACTCCTATTACTCTTTGTAAAATAACTGTGGAGCTCATTATACTGTTGTCAATGCGATGCCTTTTTAAACCTCACTATCACCCTGCATGTCACGCTTCCTTTCACTTAAATATATGTGAGCACCTGAATACTATACAAAAATTGTAAAATAAATGTTTATCATTTATCTGACCTACATGACCTTCCTTTGATCTTTCCTTTGCTCCCTCATGAATTAATTTCAAAATCTTAGAACCAAGTGTTCCCTGTTGGGTCACTTTCTCGCTTTGGACCATTTAGGCCACACCTGAACCACTGTTTCCTAAATATATAACCCTTCTTAAACCAGTGCAATGTTTTACCGTACCCTCGCCCCTTAACCATTCCTCACGGACCAACCCTACCTACCACGATTTCACTCCTCTTCCTTGCCTGTTTATTACCACCTTTCTTTAATGTGTACAGTATCTACCGGCCAACCAGGTTATAACTCAACTGGTTTCCGCCATAGCACACCCTTGGCCCTACGCTCGCTACTCTATATCTATTTTTATTTTATTATCCTTTTAATTGGACTCTTCCTTCTGGCAAAACTTTCGCCTTTTCTAGTAATCCTCTATCGCAGCATGTACCAAATGTTTGAATTTATGCCTTGCTTAATTTTGTTTTCTTAAATATCAGGTTGTTGTGACCTATATATACATAATTGTCCTTGCCTTCCACTAATCCATACCCTATTCTCCCTTTTTCCTACCTTCCCTTTAATCTCTACTTATACCTACCCAGGCAAACTTCACAGGCACTCGTTCTATCGCCTTGTCCTGATGAGATCCCACTATCTCATAGGGATCGAAACGTCGTCGACACACGTCTCTAACTCTATACTATAATTTGTATCGTATTGTTGAGTATGAGATGCTAATCAATTGTGACTTTTTATTTACATTTCTAATCACTCAAAAGTCACTTTTTAAGTCACTTGCCTGTGGTAAGGAAATCGGCTGATTTCCTTTTACCTCGTCACGGTCTGCTCACTCACCTTTTTGTATAATTTGTGCCTCTAATTCATTAATAATAAATTGTTTCTAATCTTTGAATACACGTATAATTCCAATTTTTGATTGTAAAAATTGTGATGCATTGAATAAAAGCAAGCAAATGAAATTAACAAGAAAGCCATCAATGATAAGTAATATATTGACCAAAACGCCACAAAGCACTGGTATTGTGTCCAATAGATCTTCAAGAACAAACAGCTAAGCTGTCTGTAGGCAAGGCCTAAAAAAAGCAAGAGACTAGGCCTGAGTAATTTTTTTTGGGGGGGTAAAATGGCAGAACAATAAAATATGACAAAAGACTTTCTGTTAACTGCAATATTTTGCTGATTCATAGCGTTGTGTAATGTTATATGTGTTGCAAGAAGGGCAGGGAGGCCACTAATTCACAAAAACTGAAACATTTTATGATATCCACCAAGCAGAATAAATACGCGGTTAAGAAGAGTATCGGCTCCACGCATATAATTTCTCATCAGAATGTTTTTCCTCACCATAAATTCAAAAAGCCCCATAAGTTGTACAACAACCGTTGCCCAGGTACGCACACCTCCTACTACTACTACGACTACTACTACTACCACTACTACTACTACTACTACTACTACTACTACTACTACTACACATAGCCGGAAGACATTCTTCTTTCAAGAGAGAGTTGGACACTGTCCTATTTAGTAACAATACAGAATTTCAACTAAAAAGCTCTACTTGTACAGGAGCACACCAGTATCAAAAAAGCCTAGGTGACCTCTCGCACACCTACAACAAAGAGTGAAAAGATACACTGCTAGCGAGTCGTGCCTCTGTCTCAGTTGCAGTTACTTTGGGTAAAGGGAAGCACCAGTCCTTCCTGGTGGGGTATGTGGGAGGAGACTATGCAGAGTAAAGGCGCGCAGTGCTACATGGTAAGGAGGGGTATAAGAGTCATGTGGAATGGTTGGGAGCACTCAGCTGGAGAGGTAAGCACAGCCACTCAAGCACAAAGAGAATCTCTTGGTTCCACATGGTATCGCGCCAACACCTTCTTGTTGCCTGCATGAAAAGTCACTTTCATTTCAAGAGTCCGTAATCAAAATAATTCCTTCGGATTATGAACATAGAAGAGAGATTGTGAACACCTGAATGAAACAAGCACCATATGGCTTACTTCTTAGAGGCTTTGACAGAATGGTTACTTTTCGAGGGTGCATGGTGGGTAAGTCTGGAAGTCAGTTTATGTTAGGCCCAATATTACAATAAACAAGGTACGTAACTAGGATATTGAACGTCACCTCCGTTTCCATGTATATAAGCCTATTCTTGAAATACGTGGCTCTAAAGAGTTTATTAGGAACCTGTCATATATCATGCACTTCAATTCTCGCTCTCTTTGAAAACTAGATGCTACAGCACTGTACTTGAGGATGTAGGTGGAGCGGGTCTCGCCAGTGCTCCAACTAGACAGTAAGTGAAAACGAACTTTGAAATGGGTCCCTTCCAGGTCGCATATTGATGTATTTAACTTTACGGACAAAACCCTGATCGATTTCTCAACAAGGACTGTAACAACCCTTATGATAAGGTATGTCAACCATGTATGCTCTGATTACATTTCGTGGTTTACTTCATCATACATTCACAAAAAGTATTTGCTTTTTCAGTAAGTTGTGTTTCTGCAGATGATTTTTGATTTATAATATGACTCTTGTGTCGTGCACACTATGAACTGAGTGACCTCCAGCTATCTGGGTAGCTCACAAGTGTGAATGTGTGAACATGAAAGGCAGGACAGAGGGGCTGAAGGCTGAAGATAGGGAGAGTTTCTGTCAGTGAATCAGAAAGGTTTTCAGATTACATGCTCATACAATCCTTGGCCTCTCAGCAGAGCAACGATCACATATGTGCCAACTGAAAACCATTTTATTTGACTGTGCGAAGGAGGCATACAGAGCTGTGAAATACTAACAGTGCCAAAGGAAAAGAAAATGCTTTGGTTGAATGGAGAGAATGAGAGAGAGAGTAAATAGTAAGGGGAGGTGAGGTGATACGAGGAAGTGCATGGAGAGAGACAGTAAAAAGACAGTGATGAAGAGAGAAGAGATAACTTGTGAACTATGCAGATGGAAGGTTTAAGCAGGATGTGGGAGGGAAAAGGGCAAGTGTCAAACAGGGAGTGAGATCGCAGAGAAAAGTGGTGTGAAGGGGAGAACATGAGAACTAATACACTCCAAAGGCCACGAACCCTCACACAATCCATAGAAAGGTTTAATTCATAATTATATACAACATTATCATTGTTTTTAGTAATTAATCTGATAGTGCTAAGAAGCATTAGCAAGGCCAGCAGGCCTGGTTTGTTTTAGGTGCACGTGTGTCATTGTTCGATATGTCTAGGTGCAATAACAGAAAACTCAAAGGCAGGAACCCAAATACTGGCCAGGTGACACGCAGCCTGAAGCAGAGGATTCTAGCTCACATGTTTTAAACCCTGCCCTTAATCATGTACTCCTCCCTCTTGGAAAAGATTCACAGTTGCGCTTATCTGGCCACGCACCTTTTAGAGACACTTCACACCTTTGTCTCACTTAACACTACTGGATGTACTAAAACAATGTATTAGGGTTTTTAGAGTCCGAGAACTTTGGGTCAGATCTAATAGTAAAACAATCCATATATAAAACAGGAACCATATACGCTGGTAACGAAATGGCAAAACCTTAAAGGTTCAATTTTAAACCTCAAAGGACAAAACGGGCACAAATGTGGTAAAGGACAAACTGTATGTGGCGAATACAGGGAAGTCAATTTCATATGGCTGTTAAGGGGAAAGCTGTCAAAAACATTAGCATAAAAGCAACGGCAGCCAGCTTCCAACTGTTGACTTCTTCTGGGGCGACAAACGCACATCACCCGCCTTTGTCCTGGCACCGCTCCCCGCTAGTGCTGCGCTTGGCCCTGCGAGCGGGATTCCAGCTAGGCGGCCCACACTCCAATTTATTTTCTAGTCAGAAAATAAGCGTTTATGAAAGCCAGCGAAACCTCCCAAGTGCAAAGCGTGCTGCACGGGCAAAGGCCTTGGCTGCTCCCCGTCGCCCCTCCCATCCTGCTGTGTCAGGGCCCGGGCTGGGAGCTGGGTATGAACCTCACTATCATCAGAGCCACTGGGGAGCGCGCGGATCCCCTCCCCCATGCGCAGTGAGCCAGCAGCCACTGCAGCTTAAAGGGTCAGCCACCACAGCTCTGCAGTGCCCAGACCGGGAGGGAGCACGTGTGCAGACCCGATAGCTCCACGCCACCAACAGATCGGCTTCAAAGTGTTTCAAGGCTCAAATGAACCAAATTAATTTTTTCCCCTTCATAATACATTTCTCCAAACCATGGAGCTGGATGTCGTTGAAGAGTGTGCCCACTGAAATTACTGAAGGGGGAACATTTTGGGGCTAGGGTGAAGGCGGCTTTCGGGGCGGGTCCCAATGAAACTCATGAGACCTTAATAGCTTGCCGGGTGCGTGAAACTTAGCTCAAATTAGGTTGCAATTCTAAAAAAAACAAGCATTTGCAATGCAATAGGACTCGCATTTACGCGAGACCTATTGCGTTGCAAACAGGAGTGCGGGCGGCCGGCGGGCAGGGGGGCGAGAAGGCATGAACAACGGGAGTGCGGGCGGGTAGGTGGGGGGGCGAGAAGGCACGGACTGCGGGAGGGAGGGAGAAGGCACAGGACACGGGAAGAAAATAGTGCTCACAATCTAGTGTAACTAGGAATATTTTACGAGAGGCGCCGCCTTAGTAATACGAAACATCCTGCATATATGATTATAATACCTTCATCAGCTTCATCGCAATTATTTTCAAGGAGAAAAATGCAAGTGCTCCCTAGGCCGGACTTACATCCCCCCTACCCTTCAAAAAAAGTAACATTGGGGAGCCACGGCAATGGCCAATGGGTCAAGGGAGCCGCAGGTCAAAAAAGTTTGGGAACCACGGTTCTAAGCAGAATAAATAGGCACACAGAGGAAAGTAAATTTTTGGTATAATTGGTTAGCCTCAATATAAAATTCCGTCCTGACCGAGGGGCGTTTGGGGGGTTTTTGTTAGTTAACGCCTGCCCCTTTGCCTGGCTAGAATGTTTGAACAGATGTGCAAAGAATTCAAGAACGCTTGGGTTAGGGGTATGCAAAGCCAAATATGATAAGCAACTACACATTCCAATTAAGGTGTATATTACCCAAACAAAGTGCATACTAAGGTAGATCTTTCATGTTTGCGTGGCCCCTGGGAAGGTGAATTTGTGCCGCTAAATATGCGATGTCACAAAAGGTTTCGGAGGAGGAGGTGTGTGAGATCTGAGATTTATAACTAGGGCTCCTGGTTTTATGGTATTTATTTTTTTAACATTTCCATCTGTATTTATCCATATTTATTTTTTGACCATTCCAGTGGTATTTATCCATATTTATTTTGTGTTTTGAGTATAAGTGGAGTCGTAAAATGGTATATTTCCACATTTATTGAATTGATAAACATGCACTCATATCAGATATCAGTCTCGTTTTAGAAAATAAAGCAGCCAAATATAACAAAACCCTACAGGTACAGGTACATATTAACATTATATACAAATATCTGTTATCATATGCCTGTATTTAAGGAAATCTCATCCTGTTTTTAACTCCCCTTGCTTTCTATCTGCTCAGCTGTTGGATTGGAATTCATGAAAGTCACCATGGAGAGTCACTCAAAAGTAGCACAATTTTCTGTATTTTCCCACTTTCACAAATAAATACAGACAGGAAACAGACTTTTTGTCTGTAATTATCTGTAAAAATCAGTAAAAACAGAAAACTGGGAGCCTTAGTTATAACTGACTGAATGGCAGCTTAAGTTCTTGTTGAACAGATGAAGTTCAAGCTAAAAAAATCTTCAGTGATTTTCAGCCTGTGGTGCCTGAAAGGTCGTTTTGCAGAAATGTGCAAAGACACGAGGGGGATCAGGTAAGGGGATGTGCCATGGCTCAAGGTGTAACATAAATAGCTATACGTGCAGGTAAAGTGCTTGTAAGCCGGAAAGGAGTGCGCGCCAAGGCAAAGTTCTCTTCCCTTGCTTGCCCTCCCCATGAATAGGTTTGTTTGCCCCAGTGTGTGGAAAATCGCTAGGTAGGTTAGAGGAAAAGTACAAGAGCATTGCAAGGTCATCGGGAAAGGGGTGTGCAAGGTCTCAAGATAAAATATAACTCTCTAAGCGGGTGACTCAAATCCTTGCAAGGTTTATAGGTTGCTCAGAGTTCTCCATCTCTTCTATGTTCTTAATTGATTTATATAGAGCATCGAGGAAAAAAAAACAAGCATTTGCAATGCAATAGATCTCGCATTTGAATCACTGACAAAATATCGAAGGTCAAAAAATCGACCTACAAAAATATCGCAACAAAAATATCGATGTCAATAATATCGACATCCTATCTACAACATGGTAAGTACAAAAATATCGAAAAATAAAATATCGATGTCA